>OY997271.1:46362270-47562270 GCA_963921465.1 Triticum timopheevii
AAAGTACACTACCAACTGCACTGGAAATGAGTTCTACAAGAGTTTTGTCTTGTGTCTTGCTCGGGTCATTACTTAGGGGTATCCCTTAGTGAGGTTTTGTTCTCCCAAAGATGAGAGTTATTTTTATCTATTTTTCATGTCATCAGATTAATTCCACTATTTGTCAAGTTCCATCCTTCTCTTGTCAAGTAGATTTCTGGTTGGTTATACATACATGTCCATGACAAGAACAACCAAATAATAAATGACTTGTCAAGGATATTGTTACATATTTGCATCTCATACAGTAAGAACAGAACTATCAATACAAAATAAGCTTACAATGCTGAAAGTGCATCCATATCTAGACAGAAGCAGCATCTACCATCCAGGGACTGCAACTATGCAATTGCAGATTTTTTTGCTGCTCTATGTGCTGATATAAGGACGGCAAATGGGTAGGTTAGGAGATGCCCTAGTACTTGTTTGCCATCTTGTTCGCCCTCTCGATACACTCCAGGCTCCCCAGGTTGATGAAATCGTCCATCAGCATGCTTAGGTGCTCACCTAGCTAGCACGCGGTACAAGTATTCTTTTTTGCATTTTAACAGATCTTGCAGCTGCAAAGTACTTTTAAGCTTTGCCTGCACAATTATAACAACAGAAAATTTGTCAAGCAGCACAAATATGAAGGATTTGAGAAAACACAAATAAAGTGGATGAAGTTTTCACACCTCCGCGTGGGCCTTTCCGCCATTCTATTTCAACATCAATTTTAGAAGCTTTTCTTGAGTTACTTTCACCATCAATCTTGGGTTTTACTGTTTGACAGTAACAAGGTCAATTTCTGAAACAGGTTATCTATAGAAACGAGTTTTGCCTACATCTTACGCCCTTGTAGCAAGTTCAAGATTGACCCCGAGTGATACTAAATTTAAAATGAGGTACACCTGCTTGAGTTGAGCATGTTTCCATCTCACGATCAATGGATGTGTGTCAGAACAATTTTTCGTTATTTAGACTGATGAAACAAATATATTAGAGCTAACCCTACTCCTTGTTTTTGACTGAGTTATGTACATATCTATTCTTAACCTATAGAAAATTTTCACAATCATTTGTGTTGTCAGTGCTAAAACCTTGGTTTAGACTGAGTTTATTTTTGCCTACTGTAAATTTGACCCTTCAAATGTGGCAGCCTGCACAACCATGATAACAAATTCAAGTAATGCTACATAAGAACAACAATAAACTCAAACCCAGTGAGGACGAACATGCATTCACTATTTGGCTATAAAAACATTTGGCAGCACAATAAGTGCCGGGAACTTTGGCATTGTTTTGTCATTTAGCCAAAGTAGATGTCATCTTGCATCTACTCAAAAGAGGAGGAAAAACTCCTAACAATTATATCAGGGCCACAGCTTTCATAAGTTGTTTGGTTTGCACATGTAAATCTGCTGCTGATGTGATCATTACTAATTTACTATTCTTTTGTTTCAGCAGAAGAAACACAACAGCCTGGTCACATTTTGAAGAATCGCATAAAACCTGGTACCGTGGGAAGACGAGACGGGAAGGAAGAGGACGAGAGACTTACCAGTGTGAAGGCATTGTACATAGGCAGGAACTCCTTCATATGCATGGTACGCGGTTTACCTCCGCTGAGCTCGTTCACCTCCAGGACGCCGCTCCCGCCGGCCGCAGATGCCTTCGACCGGATCGTCGCCTCCGGATCCTCGCCCCGCCGCCGCCATGTACGCAGTCACGAGAGATGGGATCGAGGGAGTCAGGGAGTGATTCTTTATTTTATTTTATTTGCGAGATGCAAGGATCGTGGTGGTTAGGGGGAACGACTCCTAATCGAGGGATTTCAGGAGAGGTGGGGTGCCTGAGTTACGGAGAGGTTGGAACTGGAACATGATAGCGTGCAGATTAGTCCTTTTTTTTCTTGCTCGTGTGGGCTAAAGGTGTACCAGTAATTTTTAGGTATCACCTGAAATATATCCTTCAAAAAACGATATCACCTTCCCCTCAAAAAAAAAACGATATCACCCTAGATTTGTTGTTAAAAAATAAAATCACCTAAAGTAGATACAACTCAAAATGGTATTCGCGGACCCGAACTACTAAAGTCGGTACTTGTGAGCCTGTACGAGCAAGATCCGTATTTGTGAGCCCGAACGACTCAGAGTGGTACTTGTGAGTCAGGGTGGACGACACGAGCGGTCTTTCGGACCGGCTCGTGGCCCGCTCGGTCCGGGCCAGCTCGGCCCTAGCCTGATGGAAAAAAGAGCCGGTCCGAGCTGCAGAATCTGGCCCGAAAGTTTGTCGGTCCGGTCCGGGCTTTCACCGAGCCAGCTCGCAGGACCGAGAAACAGAAGCATCGGCATGGCGGGAGCGTGGCGGGAGCATGGCGGCGGCACGGTGAGCACCGAGTAGGGCGTTGCTGGGGCGTGCGAGCGGCATGGCGGTGGCGTGGCGGGGGCGTGGCGGGGCTGTGGCGAGTGCGTGGCGACCCAGGCGTGGAGGGGGCGCAAGAAACTGTCGCCGTTCATGTCCGCCGCCGAGGGGGCCGTCGTCCGCGTGGCCACTCGACACGCTGGCCCTGGAAACTATGTCCACTGGACGCGCCCCACTCGGATCTGTCGTATGCACCAACAAAAACGACGTGGGAGGACCTGCATCGCCGCATCGGGCATCGTCTTTTTCATCTCCGTCCACCGGCCGTCGTGCCAAATTCGTCGCCGATGAGCTCGCTCTGGTGATCTTCTTGGCTCCTCTAGCTCCCTCTGACTCTTCCAAAGCTGTTGGACATCTCCACGTCGAGCTCCGCTGCCTCCAGCGCCCTCCCCGCGTCGCCATGCTCCGGCGCGTGCTCTGGGATGAACTCCGGCCAGTCCAAACGAGCCGCTCGGTCCGTCTCGGGCTTCGTCCCTGCCGGTCCGGTCCCGGGAAACAGGACCGCGACGCTGCTCGGTCCGGTCCGGTCCGGACCGCCGATGGCCGGTCCAAAGGACAGCTCGGTCAGCGACCGGACCGGCCCGGACCGTGTCCACCCTGACTTGTGAGTTCAACTAAGAGCAATACTTTTGATCTCGGACAACTACGTTTCGTACTTGTGAGCCCGAACGACTCGAAGTGATTCTTAATAGTATGCGTGGGCCCTGGTGATCCACGGTAATTCATAGTGGTATTTGTTTGCACGGACGTAATATTTGTTTGCACGGACGATCAAAGTGACTAGTGATCGGTACCGGTATTTGTTTGCTTGGATGAGCCAGAGTAATTAGTAGTGGTATTGGTGGCCCAGATAACAGAGGGGACGAGTGATATTGGTGGGCTCGGATGACCTGTAGTGGTACTTATGGCTGAATCCTATTTGGCGCCTTATGCGCCCGCTACAGTGGCGCATACCCCCACCTCTCCGCTGGGCCGGCCCATCTAGATGCCCGCTACAGTACAACTCGCAATCGGGCGCATACCCCCACCTCTCCGCTGGGCCGGCCCATCTAGATGCCCGCTACAGTACAACTCGCAATCGGGCGCATACCCCCACCTCTCCGCTGGGCCGGCCCATCTAGATGCCCGCTACAGTACAACTCGCAATCGGGCGCATACCCCCACCTCTCCGCTGGGCCGGCCCATCTAGATGCCCGCTACAGTACAACTCGCAATCGGGCGCATACCCCCACCTCTCCGCTGGGCCGGCCCATCTAGATGCCCGCTACAGTACAACTCGCAATCGGGCGCATACCCCCACCTCTCCGCTGGGCCGGCCCATCTAGATGCCCGCTACAGTACAACTCGCAATCGGGCGCATACCCCCACCTCTCCGCTGGGCCGGCCCATCTAGATGCCCGCTACAGTACAACTCGCAATCGGGCGCATACCCCCACCTCTCCGCTGGGCCGGCCCATCTAGATGCCCGCTACAGTACAACTCGCAATCGGGCGCATACCCCCACCTCTCCGCTGGGCCGGCCCATCTAGATGCCCGCTACAGTACAACTCGCAATCGGGCGCATACCCCCACCTCTCCGCTGGGCCGGCCCATCTAGATGCCCGCTACAGTACAACTCGCAATCGGGCGCATACCCCCACCTCTCCGCTGGGCCGCCCATCTAGATGCCCGCTACAGTACAACTCGCAATCGGGCGCATACCCCCACCTCTCCGCTGGGCCGGCCCATCTAGATGCCCGCTACAGTACAACTCGCAATCGGGCGCATACCCCCACCTCTCCGCTGGGCCGGCCCATCTAGATGCCCGCTACAGTACAACTCGCAATCGGGCGCATACCCCCACCTCTCCGCTGGGCCGGCCCATCTAGATGCCCGCTACAGTACAACTCGCAATCGGGCGCATACCCCCACCTCTCCGCTGGGCCGGCCCATCTAGATGCCCGCTACAGTACAACTCGCAATCGGGCGCATACCCCCACCTCTCCGCTGGGCCGGCCCATCTAGATGCCCGCTACAGTACAACTCGCAATCGGGCGCATACCCCCACCTCTCCGCTGGGCCGGCCCATCTAGATGCCCGCTACAGTACAACTCGCAATCGGGCGCATACCCCCACCTCTCCGCTGGGCCGGCCCATCTAGATGCCCGCTACAGTACAACTCGCAATCGGGCGCATACCCCCACCTCTCCGCTGGGCCGGCCCATCTAGATGCCCGCTACAGTACAACTCGCAATCGGGCGCATACCCCCACCTCTCCGCTGGGCCGGCCCATCTAGATGCCCGCTACAGTACAACTCGCAATCGGGCGCATACCCCCACTTCTCCCGCTGGGCCGGCCCATCTAGATGCCCGCTACAGTACAACTCGCAATCGGGCGCATACCCCCACTTCTCCCGCTGGGCCGGCCCATCTAGATTTTTCCCTCTGTTTTTCGGGCGCATACCCCCACCTCTCCGCTGGGCCGGCCCATCTAGATGCCCGCTACAGTACAACTCGCAATCGGGCGCATACCCCCACCTCTCCGCTGGGCCGGCCCATCTAGATGCCCGCTACAGTACAACTCGCAATCGGGCGCATACCCCCACCACTCCGCTGGGCCGGCCCATCTAGATGCCCGCTACAGTACAACTCGGAATCGGGCGCATACCCCCACCTCTCCGCTGGGCCGGCCCATCTAGATGCCCGCTACAGTACAACTCGCAATCGGGCGCATACCCCCACCTCTCCGCTGGGCCGGCCCATCTAGATGCCCGCTACAGTACAACTCGCAATCGGGCGCATACCCCCACCTCTCCGCTGGGCCGGCCCATCTAGATGCCTGCTACAGTACAACTCGCAATCGGGCGCATACCCCCACCTCTCCGCTGGGCCGGCCCATCTAGATGCCCGCTACAGTACAACTCGCAATCGGGCGCATACCCCCACCTCTCCGCTGGGCCGGCCCATCTAGATGCCCGCTACAGTACAACTCGCAATCGGGCGCATACCCCCACCTCTCCGCTGGGCCGGCCCATCTAGATGCCCGCTACAGTACAACTCGCAATCGGGCGCATACCCCCACTTCTCCCGCTGGGCCGGCCCATCTAGATGCCCGCTACAGTACAACTCGCAATCGGGCGCATACCCCCACTTCTCCCGCTGGGCCGGCCCATCTAGATTTTTCCCTCTGTTTTTCGGGCGCATACCCCCACCTCTCCGCTGGGCCGGCCCATCTAGATGCCCGCTACAGTACAACTCGCAATCGGGCGCATACCCCCACCTCTCCGCTGGGCCAGCCCATCTAGATGCCCGCTACAGTACAACTCGCAATCGGGCGCATACCCCCACCTCTCCGCTGGGCCGGCCCATCTAGATGCCCGCTACAGTACAACTCGCAATCGGGCGCATACCCCCACCTCTCCGCTGGGCCGGCCCATCTAGATGCCCGCTACAGTACAACTCGCAATCGGGCGCATACCCCCACCTCTCCGCTGGGCCGGCCCATCTAGATGCCCGCTACAGTACAACTCGCAATCGGGCGCATACCCCCACCTCTCCGCTGGGCCGGCCCATCTAGATGCCCGCTACAGTACAACTCGCAATCGGGCGCATACCCCCACCTCTCCGCTGGGCCGGCCCATCTAGATGCCCGCTACAGTACAACTCGCAATCGGGCGCATACCCCCACCTCTCCGCTGGGCCGGCCCATCTAGATGCCCGCTACAGTACAACTCGCAATCGGGCGCATACCCCCACCTCTCCGCTGGGCCGGCCCATCTAGATGCCCGCTACAGTACAACTCGCAATCGGGCGCATACCCCCACCTCTCCGCTGGGCCGGCCCATCTAGATGCCCGCTACAGTACAACTCGCAATCGGGCGCATACCCCCACCTCTCCGCTGGGCCGGCCCATCTAGATGCCCGCTACAGTACAACTCGCAATCGGGCGCATACCCCCACCTCTCCGCTGGGCCGGCCCATCTAGATGCCCGCTACAGTACAACTCGCAATCGGGCGCATACCCCCACCTCTCCGCTGGGCCGGCCCATCTAGATGCCCGCTACAGTACAACTCGCAATCGGGCGCGTACCCCCACCTCTCCGCTGGGCCGGCCCATCTAGATGCCCGCTACAGTACAACTCGCAATCGGGCGCCTACCCCCACCTCTCCGCTGGGCCGGCCCATCTAGATGCCCGCTACAGTACAACTCGCAATCGGTCGCATACCCCCACCTCTCCGCTGGGCCGGCCCATCTAGATGCCCGCTACAGTACAACTCGCAATCGGGCGCATACCCCCACCTCTCCGCTGGGCCAGCCCATCTAGATGCCCGCTACAGTACAACTCGCAATCGGGCGCATACCCCCACTTCTCCCGCTGGGCCGGCCCATCTAGATGCCCGCTACAGTACAACTCGCAATCGGGCGCATACCCCCACTTCTCCCGCTGGGCCGGCCCATCTAGATTTTTCCCTCTGTTTTTCGGGCGCATACCCCCACCTCTCCGCTGGGCCGGCCCATCTAGATGCCCGCTACAGTACAACTCGCAATCGGGCGCATACCCCCACCTCTCCGCTGGGCCAGCCCATCTAGATGCCCGCTACAGTACAACTCGCAATCGGGCGCATACCCCCACCTCTCCGCTGGGCCGGCCCATCTAGATGCCCGCTACAGTACAACTCGCAATCGGGCGCATACCCCCACCTCTCCGCTGGGCCGGCCCATCTAGATGCCCGCTACAGTACAACTCGCAATCGGGCGCCTACCCCCACCTCTCCGCTGGGCCGGCCGATCTAGATGCCCGCTACAGTACAACTCGCAATCGGGCGCATACCCCCACCTCTCCGCTGGGCCGGCCCATCTAGATGCCCGCTACAGTACAACTCGCAATCGGGCGCATACCCCCACCTCTCCGCTGGGCCAGCCCATCTAGATGCCCGCTACAGTACAACTCGCAATCGGGCGCATACCCCCACCTCTCCGCTGGGCCGGCCCATCTAGATGCCCGTTACAGTACAACTCGCAATCGGGCGCATACCCCCACCACTCCGCTGGGCCGGCCCATCTAGATGCCCGCTACAGTACAACTCGCAATCGGGCGCATACCCCCACCTCTCCGCTGGGCCGGCCCATCTAGATGCCCGCTACAGTACAACTCGCAATCGGGCGCATACCCCCACCTCTCCGCTGGGCCGGCCCATCTAGATGCCCGCTACAGTACAACTCGCAATCGGGCGCATACCCCCACCTCTCCGCTGGGCCGGCCCATCTAGATGCCCGCTACAGTACAACTCGCTATCGGGCGCATACCCCCACTTCTCCCGCTGGGCCGGCCCATCTAGATGCCCGCTACAGTACAACTCGCAATCGGGCGCATACCCCCACTTCTCCCGCTGGGCCGGCCCATCTAGATTTTTCCCTCTGTTTTTCGGGCGCATACCCCCACCTCTCCGCTGGGCCGGCCCATCTAGATGCCCGCTACAGTACAACTCGCAATCGGGCGCATACCCCCACCTCTCCGCTGGGCCGGCCCATCTAGATGCCCGCTACAGTACAACTCGCAATCGGGCGCATACCCCCACCTCTCCGCTGGGCCGGCCAATCTAGATGCCCGCTACAGTACAACTCGCAATCGGGCGCATACCCCCACCTCTCCGCTGGGCCGGCCCATCTAGATGCCCGCTACAGTACAACTCGCAATCGGGCGCATACCCCCACCTCTCCGCTGGGCCGGCCCATCTAGATGCCCGCTACAGTACAACTCGCAATCGGGCGCATACCCCCACCTCTCCGCTGGGCCGGCCCATCTAGATGCCTGCTACAGTACAACTCGCAATCGGGCGCATACCCCCACCTCTCCGCTGGGCCGGCCCATCTAGATGCCCGCTACAGTACAACTCGCAATCGGGCGCATACCCCCACCTCTCCGCTGGGCCGGCCCATCTAGATGCCCGCTACAGTACAACTCGCAATCGGGCGCATACCCCCACCTCTCCGCTGGGCCGGCCCATCTAGATGCCCGCTACAGTACAACTCGCAATCGGGCGCATACCCCCACTTCTCCCGCTGGGCTGGCCCATCTAGATGCCCGCTACAGTACAACTCGCAATCGGGCGCATACCCCCACTTCTCCCGCTGGGCCGGCCCATCTAGATTTTTCCCTCTGTTTTTCGGGCGCATACCCCCACCTCTCCGCTGGGCCGGCCCATCTAGATGCCCGCTACAGTACAACTCGCAATCGGGCGCATACCCCCACCTCTCCGCTGGGCCGGCCCATCTAGATGCCCGCTACAGTACAACTCGCAATCGGGCGCATACCCCCACCTCTCCGCTGGGCCGGCCCATCTAGATGCCCGCTACAGTACAACTCGCAATCGGGCGCATACCCCCACCTCTCCGCTGGGCCGGCCCATCTAGATGCCCGCTACAGTACAACTCGCAATCGGGCGCATACCCCCACCTCTCCGCTGGGCCGGCCCATCTAGATGCCCGCTACAGTACAACTCGCAATCGGGCGCATACCCCCACCTCTCCGCTGGGCCGGCCCATCTAGATGCCCGCTACAGTACAACTCGCAATCGGGCGCATACCCCCACTTCTCCCGCTGGGCCGGCCCATCTAGATGCCCGCTACAGTACAACTCGCAATCGGGCGCATACCCCCACTTCTCCCGCTGGGCCGGCCCATCTAGATTTTTCCCTCTGTTTTTCGGGCGCATACCCCCACCTCTCCGCTGGGCCGGCCCATCTAGATGCCCGCTACAGTACAACTCGCAATCGGGCGCATACCCCCACCTCTCCGCTGGGCCGGCCCATCTAGATGCCCGCTACAGTACAACTCGCAATCGGGCGCATACCCCCACCTCTCCGCTGGGTCGGCCCATCTAGATGCCCGCTACAGTACAACTCGCAATCGGGCGCATACCCCCACCTCTCCGCTGGGCCAGCCCATCTAGATGTCCGCTACAGTACAACTCGCAATCGGGCGCATACCCCCACCTCTCCGCTGGGCCGGCCCATCTAGATGCCCGCTACAGTACAACTCGCAATCGGGCGCATACCCCCACCTCTCCGCTGGGCCGGCCCATCTAGATGCCCGCTACAGTACAACTCGCAATCGGGCGCATACCCCCACCTCTCCGCTGGGCCGGCCCATCTAGATGCCCGCTACAGTACAACTCGCAATCGGGCGCATACCCCCACCTCTCCGCTGGGCCGGCCCATCTAGATGCCCGCTACAGTACAACTCGCAATCGGGCGCATACCCCCACCTCTCCGCTGGGCCGGCCCATCTAGATGCCCGCTACAGTACAACTCGCAATCGGGCGCATACCCCCACCTCTCCGCTGGGCCGGCCCATCTAGATGCCCGCTACAGTACAACTCGCAATCGGGCGCATACCCCCACCTCTCCGCTGGGCCGGCCCATCTAGATGCCCGCTACAGTACAACTCGCAATCGGGCGCATACCCCCACCTCTCCGCTGGGCCGGCCCATCTAGATGCCCGCTACAGTACAACTCGCAATCGGGCGCGTACCCCCACCTCTCCGCTGGGCCGGCCCATCTAGATGCCCGCTACAGTACAACTCGCAATCGGGCGCATACCCCCACCTCTCCCTGGGCCGGCCCATCTAGATGCCCGCTACAGTACAACTCGCAATCGGGCACATACCCCCACCTCTCCGCTGGGCCGGCCCATCTAGATGCCCGCTACAGTACAACTCGCAATCGGGCGCATACCCCCACCTCTCCGCTGGGCCAGCCCATCTAGATGCCCGCTACAGTACAACTCGCAATCGGGCGCATACCCCCACCTCTCCGCTGGGCCGGCCCATCTAGATGCCCGCTACAGTACAACTCGCAATCGGGCGCATACCCCCACCTCTCCGCTGGGCCGGCCCATCTAGATGCCCGCTACAGTACAACTCGCAATCGGGCGCATACCCCCACCTCTCCGCTGGGCCGGCCCATCTAGATGCCCGCTACAGTACAACTCGCAATCGGGCGCATACCCCCACCTCTCCGCTGGGCCGGCCCATCTAGATGCCCGCTACAGTACAACTCGCAATCGGGCGCATACCCCCACTTCTCCCGCTGGGCCGGCCCATCTAGATGCCCGCTATAGTACAACTCGCAATCGGGCGCATACCCCCACTTCTCCCGCTGGGCCGGCCCATCTAGATTTTTCCCTCTGTTTTTCGGGCGCATACCCCCACCTCTCCGCTGGGCCGGCCCATCTAGATGCCCGCTACAGTACAACTCGCAATCGGGCGCATACCCCCACCTCTCCGCTGGGCCGGCCCATCTAGATGCCCGCTACAGTACAACTCGCAATCGGGCGCATACCCCCACCTCTCCGCTGGGCCGGCCCATCTAGATGCCCGCTACAGTACAACTCGCAATCGGGCGCATACCCCCACCTCTCCGCTGGGCCAGCCCATCTAGATGTCCGCTACAGTACAACTCGCAATCGGGCGCATACCCCCACCTCTCCGCTGGGCCGGCCCATCTAGATGCCCGCTACAGTACAACTCGCAATCGGGCGCATACCCCCACCTCTCCGCTGGGCCGGCCCATCTAGATGCCCGCTACAGTACAACTCACAATCGGGCGCATACCCCCACCTCTCCGCTGGGCCGGCCCATCTAGATGCCCGCTACAGTACAACTCGCAATCGGGCGCATACCCCCACCTCTCCGCTGGGCCGGCCCATCTAGATGCCCGCTACAGTACAACTCGCAATCGGGCGCATACCCCCACCTCTCCGCTGGGCCGGCCCATCTAGATGCCCGCTACAGTACAACTCGCAATCGGGCGCATACCCCCACCTCTCCGCTGGGCCGGCCCATCTAGATGCCCGCTACAGTACAACTCGCAATCGGGCGCATACCCCCACCTCTCCGCTGGGCCGGCCCATCTAGATGCCCGCTACAGTACAACTCGCAATCGGGCGCATACCCCCACCTCTCCGCTGGGCCGGCCCATCTAGATGCCCGCTACAGTACAACTCGCAATCGGGCGCGTACCCCCACCTCTCCGCTGGGCCGGCCCATCTAGATGCCCGCTACAGTACAACTCGCAATCGGGCGCATACCCCCACCTCTCCCTGGGCCGGCCCATCTAGATGCCCGCTACAGTACAACTCGCAATCGGGCACATACCCCCACCTCTCCGCTGGGCCGGCCCATCTAGATGCCCGCTACAGTACAACTCGCAATCGGGCGCATACCCCCACCTCTCCGCTGGGCCAGCCCATCTAGATGCCCGCTACAGTACAACTCGCAATCGGGCGCATACCCCCACCTCTCCGCTGGGCCGGCCCATCTAGATGCCCGCTACAGTACAACTCGCAATCGGGCGCATACCCCCACCTCTCCGCTGGGCCGGCCCATCTAGATGCCCGCTACAGTACAACTCGCAATCGGGCGCATACCCCCACCTCTCCTCTGGGCCGGCCCATCTAGATGCCCGCTACAGTACAACTCGCAATCGGGCGCATACCCCCACCTCTCCGCTGGGCCGGCCCATCTAGATGCCCGCTACAGTACAACTCGCAATCGGGCGCATACCCCCACTTCTCCCGCTGGGCCGGCCCATCTAGATGCCCGCTACAGTACAACTCGCAATCGAGCGCATACCCCCACTTCTCCCGCTGGGCCGGCCCATCTAGATTTTTCCCTCTGTTTTTCGGGCGCATACCCCCACCTCTCCGCTGGGCCGGCCCATCTAGATGCCCCCTACAGTACTACTCGCAATCGGGCGCATACCCCCACCTCTCCGCTTGGCCGGCCCATCTAGATGCCCGCTACAGTACAACTCGCAATCGGGCGCATACCCCCACCTCTCCGCTGGGCCGGCCCATCTAGATGCCCGCTACAGTACAACTCGCAATCGGGCGCATACCCCCACCTCTCCGCTGGGCCGGCCCATCTAGATGCCCGCTACATTACAACTCGCAATCGGGCGCATACCCCCACCTCTCCGCTGGGCCGGCCCATCTAGATGCCAGCTACAGTACAACTCGCAATCGGGCGCATACCCCCACCTCTCCGCTGGGCCGGCCCATCTAGATGCCCGCTACAGTACAACTCGCAATCGGGCGCATACCCCCACTTCTCCCGCTGGGCCGGCCCATCTAGATGCCCGCTACAGTACAACTCGCAATCGGGCGCATACCCCCACTTCTCCCGCTGGGCCGGCCCATCTAGATGCCCGTTACAGTACAACTCGCAATCGGGCGCATACCCCCACTTCTCCCGCTGGGCCGGCCCATCTAGATTTTTCCCTCTGTTTTTCAAATCACGAAAAAAAGCTGGTAGTGTTTTGATTCGAACCCGAGACCTCCTGCATAACACTAAGCTGCATAACCACCCCGCCACCCCCATCACGACGTGCTACTTTTCATGTTTCTACGCCTTTTACTTTGTTCTTTTTTTCTTCTGTTTTCCTTCTTCTGGTTTTCTCTTTCGTTTTTTCTTTTTTCTTTTTCTTCTCCCTGGGATTGATGAACTTTTTTTGAAATTCGTGAACTTTTTCTTAACATCGATCAACTTTTGTCAAATGCGTTGAACTTTTTTCAAATTTGATGAATCTTTTTTAAATTTGATGAACTATTTTTCAAATTCGATTAGCTTTTTTCAAAACCAATGAACTTTTTTCAAATTAGATGAACTTTTTTCAAAATTCGATGAACTTTTTCAAATTGATGAACTTTTTCAAAAACAGATGAAATTTTTTCAAAATTAGATGAACTTTTTCAAAATTCGATGAACTTTTTCTAAATGTAGTGAACTTTTTCCAAATTTTGTTGGACTTTTTTTTCTAAATTCTTGAACCTTTTATCAAAATCGGTGAACTTTTTTGTTATTCATGAACTATTTTAAAGTTTGATGAACCTTTTTTAAAAAAATTCGAAAAAAAATCTCAAAAGTCAATGGTCAATGGCTCACCAGTCTACCATGAAACGATCGAGCGTTTTTTCGTTTTTTTCTTTTGAGTAAACAAAACGATCGAGCGGGATAGCTGGGGAAGCAGGCTTCGTACGAGCTCGTCGCCTCGTTCATGGGCCGACCCACTTAGCCAGGCACGTGGGCGCTGGTTTCCTCTTGCGGCGCAGAAGGCGCTGGCGAGGAGCACTCGTACTTATGAGCCTGAACGACTTATGTCTGACTTTTGGGCCCACAACTAGCACTATGGGTCGCTCAACAGGTCATCCAACCCACCAGACAATCTTGACACACAACTAGCACAACTGGTCGTTTGGTCTCTTGACTAATACTACATGTTGTCTCGACAGAATACTAATATTACGGGCTTTCCAGACCCACGACTAGAACTATGGGTTTGTTTGACCCCACAACTAGCAATATAAGCCATCCGAACCTAGAACTACCGGTATTGGTAGACGGCACACATGATTAACACATGGGATGTTTGGGTCCCAAAGTGTTGAATCATAGGTGGGCATTAGGGCATCTCCAGCCGTTGGCCCCCCAGGAGGGGCAAAAAATCGCCCCCTGGGGGCGCACCGGCGCTAAACCGCGCACTGGGGGCGTGATGCCCCCCAGTCGCGGCGCCCACGGTTCGAGTAAAAATAGCAAACACGGCGCAAAACAACTCAAATTTAAACGCAAACACGGCGAGTTCGTTCAAACTTAAACATATTTTACAAAAAAAACGCGGGCTACTCCCGCCGTCTCGCTCGCCGCCCGCCTCGCCGCCCGTCCATGCGGCTACATGCCGAGGAGGCTATAGAACCGCGTGTAGTCGCCGCCGTCGTCGTCGTCGTCGTCGTTGGGTGCCGAGGCGTTGGCGCCGATACGGACGCCGGAGCTGCGGGTGCGCGCGGCCACCGGCGTGTCCTGGGGCTCCGGCTTGACGGGGCGGAGGCAGGGCGAGCCGCCGGACGAAGAGGAGGACCCCCGGTCTCCATGCGCCTCGGGGTCCAGGAGCTTCCCCGGCGGCGTGAAAAGGAGGGGGAGCGGGGTAGTCGAGGCGCGACGTGTTGCCGCCCTCGATGTACTGGAGGACGGCGTCCAGCGTCCGCCCTGGCACGCCCCACCATCGACGCCGGCCGGCGGAGTTTTGCCTGCCGGAGGGCACGACGCCGTTGGTGGCCTCGAGCTGCTGGGCGTGACGGCGGCGGAAGTACGGCTCCCACAGCGGGCTGTCGGGGGCGTAACGTGGCGCCTCCCTCGCCGCACGCGGCAGGTTCGAGCGGATGCGAGCGATCTCCGCACGCCGCACCGCGCCGGTGGGTATCGGGGGCACCGGTACGCCGCCCGCGCTGATCCTCCACGCCCCGGGCACCCGCATGTCCGGCGGGACCGGGTACTCGGCCTCGTAAAGGAGGCGAGCCTCGTCTTCATGGAGATGGCGGCGGCCGAAGTCGTTCGCCGCCGCGCCGTCCCCTGGGAAGCATTCGGCCATTGGTTTGAACTGGAGACGGCGAAAGGAGGAGAGGAGAGGGAGGGAGGAGCGACGGTGGAGGGGAAGTGTGAGACGACCGAGTGCGCCGAGGCGCGGCATATATAGGCCGACGCGCCGCCCACACGGGTGGCACCGTGCGTATGCTTGGCGGGCGAGGCGAGGGCGAGGGACGCGCGTCGTCCGGCCTTCACTGCGCCGCCCGTGAAGCATCAATGGCGCAGGCTGACCGGCGCGGTAGCGCGGCAGCCTTGGCATTGATTCGCCGCGGGAAACGAGGCGATGAGGACGACGAAGGGCCGAGAAGTAATCCGTGTCGCTGACGCGTCGGGCCCGCGGTTTCTTCGCGCCAAAAAAGTTCGCCCGGCGCCCCCGAGTGCCCCCCAGCGCGCCGGGTTCGGGCTGGGTCTGCCTGCGCTGTTTTCGGCCCAAGCCGGCGAAAATCGGGCTCCTGGGGGCGCGACTGGGCCGTTTTTCCGGCGCCTGCGCGAAAAAAATGCCTGGGGAGGCCTTCTTGGGGGCGCGGCTAGAGATGCCCTTAGGCCCATATGAACAATGATTCCTGGTTAATCTTGAGGCCCATGTATGGAATGGCAGGTGGTGGGAAGTTTAGTCCCACCTTGCTAGTTGAGGAGAGTTAAGACACCTTTATAAGGGCTGCTCTACCACTTGCCATTGGGAGCTCGGGAAGAGGAGTGGTACACGCGCGTTCCTCCTCCTCCGCCGCACACCTCGCCATGATCCGACACGACCCGACGCGCGCACGCCGCGGGAATGAGCCGAGCCGGAGCTTATTTTTGTCGCTCAGGAACAAATTAATTAATTAGGGATTAATTAATGAGTCGCTAAAAGATGCACCACTGTCCGAGACGTTGGACCATGGGTTGGTCGCGTTCCCGGGATTTGTCGACTCCGTTCGCGGGTGTGCGACCCTTCTCCGGGAATGACGACTCCCTTCCCGGGAGTGCATCGACTCGGTCGTGGGCCTCCGCCCAGGCCCACGACTTCCTACCCGACGGCCTATATAAGAAGGCTCTGCCCAATGGTGTAACCTATTTCAGTTCACTCACTCCCTCTCGCGTAACCTAGCCGTCATCTATTGTTCCTTGCTCTGTGCTGCCTCCGGCGATCCCATCCGGATGACCGCGTGCACGGTTGGTCAGAAGGGTCATGGGCCTCCGCCCAGGCCCACGACTTCCTACCCGACGGCCTATATAAGAAGGCTCTGCCCAATGGAGTAACCTAGTTCAGTTCACTCACTCCCTCTCGCGTAACCTAGCCGTCATCTACTGTTCCTTGCTCTGTGCTGCCTCCGGCGATCCCATCCGGACGACCGCGTGCACGGTTGGTCGGAAGAGCAGGTGCCTCCGGAACCCTTCCGTTCGAAATCCTGCCCAGGAGATCGGCAATAAGGTTTTTGGGGGAGCGTCTCGACGCGACTGCTCCCAATCCGTCCCCAGCTCCGTCCGCCTCTGCTTCCACTACTTCCCCCTACATAAACACCATGGCCGATGACGCCGCCGCTAAGAAGAAGGCCACGGATGGTGCCGAGGATGCTGCTATCGCCGCCGCGTTGGCCTGGCCAACCGGAGGGTATGATCTGTTCATCCCTCATTTACTTGTACTTATGCTAGCCGTATATGTGCTGATCATAGATGATATGCTTCTATGCTCTGTAGGTGCTAGTATGCTTAGGTATCGGTATGAGATGCATACCGTATTTGCCATGCTTACTGTTTACTCGCGTATTAGTATAATTGGAAAAGTGCTAATATTTCCAACACAAAGCACCACTATGAGTCACCCGGTCTGGTAACTAGCATGCACAATGAATAGTCCGGACCCACAACTAGCACTACTGGTCGTCCAAACCCATAACTACCAGTATGGGTAGACTGGGCACATGATTGGCACTAGGGGGGTTTTTGGGTCCAAAAGCACCACTATGGGTCACCCGGCCTAGTAACTAGCATGCACAATGGATAGTCCGGACCCACAACTAGCACTACTGGTCATCCAAACCCAGAACTAACAGTATGGGTTGTCCGGACACACAACTAGCAGTAACCTAGAACTAACAGTATGGCACTAGTAGAAAAGGGGGCAAAGATCTAGGCTGGGTCAGCCCATTACTCCCGGTTCAGTCCAGAACCGGGACCCATGGGGGCATTGGACCCGATTCGTGAGCCCCGGGGGCCGGCCGGGCCACGTGGGCCATTGGTCCCGGTTCGTCTGGACCTCTTGGTCCCGGTTGGTGGGACGAACCGGGACCAATGGGCCTCGCTCCTAGCCCACCACCATTGGTCCCGGTTGGTGGCTTGAACCGGGACCAAAGGCTGCCCTTTAGTCCCGGTTCATGCCACCAACCGGGACCAATGATATGCCTATATATACCCCCGGTTGGTGGCTTGAACCTGGACCAAAGGCTGCCCTTTAGTGACAATTTCATTTTATTACACCATCATTTCTGTTGAGTTTCATTCATATATATGTATTAACCCCCTTCTTCAAATTAGACGTGGCAGATGCGGAATGAACTCCTACCACAAGATCGCATGAAAGCAATTCAAGAGGAATTGGCGGGATTCTTTCTTGACCACGTCATCAATAAAGCCGGAGAATACCGTGTGGAAGTTGATTTCAATTGCTAGGGTATTGCAAGAGATCTTACATATTGTATATGTATGTAGCCAGTAGTGTTGGATAGATAATACGAAAACTTGTTGTTCGACCAATCTCTCGGAGAAGGAGAGGTCGATCGATCACTTCTCTCGGTATGCATGACGAACTTCTGTACTTAATGGTTTCCTTCATTTTCTTACTAGCTAGCGCGTCGAGGGCCTCTCTATGTATAGTACGTAGCGTCGACCAAGCACGGAGATAAGAGAGGACACTTCTCCGTATTAATTGGCTAGCTAACACAATATATGAAACACCTAAATTAACCCTCCAAATCCCCCAACCCCCCCTCCTTTCAAAACAAAAACAAAAACCCCAGCCCCTCAAATGCTGACACGTGGATGCCTTTTGGTCCCGGTTGGTGCCACCAACCGGGACCAAAGGCCCTCCTGTCTGGGCTCGACGCACCGGTCACGTGAAGGCCCATCTGTCCCGGTTCGTGTAAGAACCGGGACTAAAGGGCTAGGGCATTAGTAACGACCCTTTAGTCTCGGTTCACACTGGTAGAAAAAGAGGCTTCCATACGCCCCCATTAGTCCCCAAAACAATCGAACCGCGACCAAAAGGGTCTTTAGTCGCGGTTCGGGAGAAGACCCGCGACCAACTATCTGGGCCCAGCGCGCTCGGTCGACAGCTGGCGGACGGGAGGGGCTTTAGTCCCGGTTGGCCTCGCCAACCGGGACTAAAGGTCCCCGAAGGCCTTTAGTCACGGTTGGCCAGGCCAACCGGGACTAAAGGCCCATCCAGCTGGCGGACGGGAGGGGCTTTAGTCCCGGTTGGCCTGGCCAACCGCGACTAAAGGCCCATCCCTATATATAGGACTCAGCTCACTTCACTTCACTCAGCTCACTTCACAATTTTCAGAAGGTGGTGGTGGGTTTGCTTTTGGTTTCTCCTATGCACACAAGGTGTTTGATGAAATGCCCGAGAGCCTGAAACAAACATGATATGAAGTGTCCGAGCCACACTTGAGCTTTCTCATTTATTTTTCCTCCGCGATCGCGGTTAGCAACTTGAACCTTTCATGTGTCATTGATAAAATACGCATGTGTGTAGTTCATTGTTTAATTTGTATTATTTCTAGCTAGTTAGTTTAACAAATGCATCATGGTTAATTATATACTTTATATAATAATAATGCAGATGAATCGGCAATGGATGTACGGTCCCCGACTCTCCGGCGAGTTCACTACGGGTTTGAAAGATTTCCTCGTAGTGGCAAATGCGAACAAGCAGCAAGGTTTTATTATCTGTCCATGTGCTGTCTGTAAGAATCAGAAGGGTTACTCCTCCTCAAGAGACGTTCACATGCACCTGCTTCGGCATGGTTTCATGCCAAGCTATAATTGTTGGACCAAGCATGGAGAAAGAGGGGTTAGAATGGAAGAAGATGAAGAAGGGGATGATATCGATGACAACTATCATGATCATTTCGGTGATACTTTCATGGAGGATGATGCTGAAGGTGGGGAAGGGTTAGGTGAAGGTGAAGAAGAGGCACATGATGAGCCCGCTGATGATCTTGGTCGGACCATTGCTGATGCACGGAGACGCTGCGAAACTGACAAGGAGAGGGAGAATTTGGATCGCATGTTCGAGGATCACAAAAAGTCGTTGTATCCAGGATGCGATAATAGTCTGAAAAAGCTGGGCTGCACACTGGATTTGCTAAAATGGAAGGCACATGAAGGTGTAGGTGACTCGTCATTTGAAAATTTGCTGAAAATGTTGAAGAATATGTTCCCGAAGAATAACGAGTTGCCCGCCAGTACGTACGAAGCAAAGAAGGTTGTCTGCCCTCTAGGTTTAGAGGTTCTGAAGATACATGCATGCATTAATGACTGCATCCTCTACCACGGTGAATACGAGAATTTGAATGAATGCCCTGTATGCACTGCATTGCGTTATAAGATCAGAGGCGATGACCCTGGTGACGATGTTGAGGGCGAGAAACCCAGGAAGAGGTTTCCCGCCAAGGTGATGTGGTATGCTCCTATAATACCACGGTTGAAACGTCTGTTCATGAACAAAAAGCATGCCAAGTCGTTGCGATGGCACAAAGAGGACCGTAAGTCCGACGGGGAGTTGAGACACACCGCTGATGGAACGCAATGGAGAAAGATCGACAGAGTTTTCAAAGATTTTGCAGCTGACGCAAGGAACATAAGATTTGGTCTAAATACTGATGGCATTAATCCTTTTGGCGAGCAGAGCTCCAGCCATAGCACCTGGCCCGTGACTCTATGCATCTACAACCTTCCTCCTTGGTTGTGCATGAAGCGAAAGTTCATTATGATGCCAATTCTCATCCAAGGCCCTAAGCAACCCGGCAACAACATCGATGTGTACCTAAGGCCATTAGTTGAAGAACTTTTACAGTTGTGGGCCAGACCTGGTGTACGTGTCTGGGATGAGCACAAAGGAGAGGAATTTGACCTACGAGCGTTGCTTTTTGTAACCATCAACGATTGGCCTGCTCTCAGTAACCTTTCGGGACAGACAAATAAGGGATACAATGCATGCACGCACTGCTTACATGAGACTGAAAGTGTACGTTTGGTTAATTGTAAGAAGAACGTGTACCTGGGTCATCGTCGATTTCTTCCCCGAAATCATAACGTAAGAAAGAAAGGCAAGCATTTCAACGGGAAGGCAGATCACCGGCCGAAGCCTGCGGAACATACTGGTGCTGAGATATTTGATATGGTCAAGGATTTGAAAGTCATCTTTGGAAAGGGTCCTGGCGGACAATCAGTTCCGCGGGGAGTTGACGGGCACGCACCCATGTGGAAGAAGAAATCTATATTTTGGGAGCTAGAATATTGGAAAGTCCTAGATGTCCGCTCTGCAATCGACGTGATGCATGTTACGAAGAATATTTGCGTGAACCTGCTAAGCTTCTTGGGCGTGTATGGGAAGACAAATGATACAAAGGAAGCACGGCAGGACCAGCAACTTTTGAAAGACCCAGATGACCGGCATCCGGAATGGTTTCAAGGTCGTGCCAGCTACGCTCTTACGAAAGAAGAGAAGGTCATTTTTTTTGAATGCCTGAGAAGTATGAAGGTCCCGTCTGGCTTCTCGTCGAATATAAAGGGAATAATAAACAAGTCGGAGAAAAAGTTCCAAAACCTGAAGTCTCACGACTGCCACGTGATTATGACGCAATTGCTTCCGATTGCTTTGAGGGGGCTCCTACCGGAAAATGTTCGAGTAGCCATTGTGAAGCTATGTGCATTCCTCAATGCAATCTCTCAGAAGGTAATCAATCTAGAAGATCTACCACGGTTACAGAACGATGTGGTCCAATGCCTTGTCAGTTTCGAGTTGGTGTTCCCACCATCCTTCTTCGATATTATGACGCACCTCCTGGTCCACCTAGTCGAAGAGATTTCCATTCTCGGTCCTGTATTTCTACACAATATGTTCCCCTTTGAGAGGTTCATGGGAGTATTAAAGAAATATGTTCGTAACCGTGCTAGGCCAGAAGGAAGCATCGTCAAGGGCTATGGAAATGAGGAGGTAATTGAGTTCTGTATTGACTATGTTCCTGATCTTAAGCCGATTGGTATTCCTCAATCGCGGCACGAGGGGAGACTAAGTGGAAAAGGCAAGATCGGAAGGGAATCCACGATATGTATGGACGGTCATTCTATGACTGAAGCACACCACACAGTTCTGCAAAATTCCAGCTTGGTGGCTCCGTACTTCGAGCAACACAAGAATATTTTACGCTCGGACAACCCGGGGAAGCCTGAATCCTGGATTAGAAAGGCCCACATGGAGACTTTCGGCAGTTGGTTGCGAAAACATTTAATGAATGACAATGATGTTGGAGATCAGCTGTACATGTTGGCCAAGAAACCATCTTCGACTATAATGACTTTCCAAGGGTACGAGATAAATGGGAATACATTTTACACCATCGCCCAAGATAAAAAGAGCACCAACCAAAACAGTGGTGTCCGCTTTGATGCAGCAACCGAGAATGGGCAAAAGGTCACATATTATGGTTACATAGAGGAGATATGGGAACTTGACTATGGACCCTCCTTTAAGGTCCCTTTGTTCCAGTGCAAATGGTTCAAGCTAACAGGAGGTGGGGTAAAGGTGGACGAGCAATACGGAATGACAATGGTGGATTTCAACAATCTTGGTTACCTTGACGAACCATCCGTCCTTGCCAAAGATGTCGCTCAGGTTTTTTATTTGAAGGACATGAGTAGAAAACCGAGGAAACAGAAAGATAAGAAAACGATCAGTACATCATGCGATGATCCAAAGCGCCACATTGTTCTTTCAGGGAAAAGAAACATCGTGGGAGTGGAGGACAAGACAGACATGTCAGAAGATTATAATATGTTTGGTGAAATTCCGCCCTTCAAAGTGAACACTGACCCAAGCATTAAGTTAAATGATGAGGATGCTCCATGGATACGGCACAATCGTAAGCAAGCAGGGACACAAGGGAAGAATTGATGTGTAATAATTTATTGTACCAAACTTTGTATTTGGTTGATGAACTGAATGATGTATCAAACCTTTTGCCAAACCTTCAAGGGGTTTTAAAATGAATTAGTTTTATTTTTCTGATTTTTTTGATATATAATTGTATTTTTAAGATTCTAAAATGAATTAGTTTTATTTTTCTGATTTTAAAAGGAAAAAGGAAGAAGAAGAAAGAAGGAAAAAGGAAGAAAAAAACAGAAGAAAAAAGGAAAAACAGAAGAAAAAAACAAACAGAAGAAAAACATAAGAAAAAAATAGAAGAAAAAACAGAAGAAAAAAGGAAAAAGGAAGAAAAAAAGAAGAAAAACAAAACAAAATAAATAAAGCAAAAAAGAAACCAAAAAACATGCCACCTACTGGGCCACCACGGCCTGAATACGACTAGAAACCCATTAAAGGGCCAGGATTCAGGCCCGCAGAAGGCCCAGCAGGCCCACATGTACCCTTTAGTCGCGGTTGTTGTCCCCAACCGCGACTAATGGGTCTTTCTGCGCGGGAACTTAAGCGGCGCCAAAACCCTTTAGTCCCGGTTGGGGAGGCGGACCGCGACTAAAGAGTACCCTTTAGTCCCGGTTGGGGAGGCGGACCGCGACTAAAGGGTACCTTTAGTCGCGGTCCGCCTCCCCAACCGCGACTAAAGGTGCGTCTATAAATACTGCACTTAGCAGTTTTGCCACTTCCCATTCTCCTCTCTCTCGACGCCGAAGCGCTGCCCCGACGCCGATCGACGCCGAAGCCCTGCCCCGACGCTGACACCGAAGCCCTGCCCCGACGCCGACGCCGACGCCGAAGCCCTACGCGCCGCCGCCCCCGTCCCCAATGAGCGCCGCCTCCGCCCGTGCCCTGCCCTTGCCCGCCGCCCGTGCCTTGCGCCCTTGCCCGCCGCCCGCCGCCCGCCGCCCGCTGGCCCTGCCTGCCGTCCTCCGCGCGCCGGCAGAAGAAGAAGAAGGAAGAAGAAAAAGGAAGAAGAAGAAGAAAGAAAAAGGAAAAAGGAAGAAGAAGAAAGAAGGAAGAAGAAAACAAAAGAAAAACAGAAGAAAAACAAGAAAAAGGAAGAAAAAAGGAAAAAGGAAGAAAAAAAGAAAAAGGAAGAAAACAACAGAAGAAAAAAAGAAAGAAAAAAAAAGGAAGTAGAAAAAAAGAAAGAAGAAAGAAAGAAGAAAGAAAAAGGAAGAAGAAAAAACAAGAAAGAAAAAGGAAGAAGAAGAAAGAAAGAAGAAAGAGGAAGAAGAAAGGAAGAAGAAGAAAAAAAGAATTTTACTTAAAGAATCTTATTTTTTAATTCCTCCTCCTCTATGTCCCCTTAATCTTATTTTTTAATTCCTTTATACTTAAAGAATTTTTACTACATGCAGGAGTGACATATGGCGGACGATAGAACCGAGCCGCTTAGGGATCCGGAGGCTGAACGTTATTTAATGGGCATCATCAACAATGAGATTCCTTATGTGCCGGGCTCAGAATATGAGCAACAAGAGGATGTAGTCTCTTCTTATCTGAACCTTGACGGTGGAACAGAGATTGTCTATGATCAAGAAGGTGAAGGAACGGACATTGTCGACGGAGGTCAACCGTCAACAACCGACGATCTCGAATTGCAAGT
Source organism: Triticum timopheevii (assembly GCA_963921465.1). Classification (NCBI taxonomy): domain Eukaryota; kingdom Viridiplantae; phylum Streptophyta; class Magnoliopsida; order Poales; family Poaceae; genus Triticum; species Triticum timopheevii. Next base: position 46,385,906 of record OY997271.1, read on the forward strand.
AGCAACCACCTCCGGCGAGGTATATATATACATTGAGCCTCTCGTGATACAAACTTACTGAAATGTGAATACATATGTATTAACGCGTGCGACTCTCTTTCTTTTTTTAGCCCTCTGGATCGAGTACGACAAAGCGTGGCAAATCCAAGGCGATGAAAACAGGAGAAACATATGCCATTGAGTTTGTCAGTGAAACCGGCAAGCCCCTACAGCACACCTCAAAGTTTATCAACCAATGCGGAGTCGTTGTTAGAGACAACGTCCCGATCACCGTCCAGGAATGGAAGGAGCCAAAGAAGGCACGTCTTGGTTTCAGTTTTGTCGACAAGAGAACGAAAAAGGATTGCTGGAGAAAGCTTATGGAACATTTCATTCTACCTCCGGAATACAACAAAGTCGATGAATTCGGTAACGAGGTTCCGGGTGGACGTCAGAGGAGGAGGCTAGTTAAAGAGTTCGCTCTTCAGAAGATGGGTGAAGCATTCCGGAACTTCAAGAAAATTTTAACCCGTGACTATGTCAACAAGGGCAAGACTCCGGATTTCAATGGACAACATGAGAAACTGAAAGATGATTGGCCAGAATTTGTGAGGCAAAAGCAATCGGAGCATTTCAAGGAAATATCAAAAAAAAATAAGGATAATGCGAGTAAGAAAAAGTTCCATCATATTATGGGGCCAGGAGGATACCGCCTTTCGGAGCCTAGGTGGCAGAAGATGGAGGAGGACCTGAGGGTGCGAGGAATCCCTCTAGGTACAGAGGGATGGGACCCAAGGGCCAAAAGCTGGTGGTACGGGCATGGGGGATCGCTAGACCCGGAGACAGGGGTGTGTGTTCACCGGCAGAGACAGTTTGCTCCCACCCAAGCCCTTATTGACGCAATGACCCAAGCTCAAGAGGGCTTGATCAAGTTCAACAGAGAGAAAGACGCACTGACAACAGCCCTCGGGAATGATGAACATGGAGGACGTGTACGAGGCAAAGGCAAAGTTCCATGGAAAGTAGGGTTTTCCCAGGACAATGACCCGTACTGTTACAGAAGCCGTAAGAGAAAGACGGACCGGGATGCAGATCTTATGACGAAGTTAGCATCGGAACTCCATGAGTTGAAGCAGACCGTGCATGAACTAGTGAAAGAAAAATCGGCTGCAGGGCCGCATGAAGATCATGAAGCGGATCGCGGAAGCCAGCAGCGGAGAAGCAGCGTGGCTTCCACGGATGCCCCGCCTGGTGCTAGTGCACCGATGATCGAGATTCATGCACCGGAGCTTCACTACCCCGTGGATGATGTAAAGGAGATGAAAGAATGTGATCTGCATTATCCCGTGGGGAACGTTTCCACGAAGGTAGCTAGCGGCAGTGCTTTACCCTGTACACCTGGAGCACTCCACCACAACAACCCCATTGCATATGGCTATGCTCGTGTCATGGTGGAAGACATAGTCCAAGGGTTTGAGGACCTGGAGATTGACAAACCTACACCCGAAGGGTAGAGAAGACTTGGAGATGTCAAGCGCCAGTTCATTCTATGGAAAAAGAAGTACATAGTGTTTCCAGGCGAGGCGCCAAGGCTAGCAAGTCCACCCCCCTCCGATGGTGGTGGTGGTGGTGGCGGTGGTGGCGGTGGTGGCGGTGGTGGTGGTCGTGGTGGTTCACCTACACCTCCTTCACGCCATTCGACGCCGTCCCCCGATCCACAACCTCCGGCGGGTACGACGCCCCCCAATCCTCCTCCGGCGGGTACGACGCCCCCCAATCCACCTCCGGCGAAGAAGCAGAAGCAGGCGGACAGCAAGGAAACCCGCTCCTGGACTATTAACCCGGACCCTTATGTACCTAATACCACAAGGGTACCGGAGCCATCACTGAAGCCTCTCCTCCCAAGGCCTGGGGAACTTAGTGAAGCTGAAATCAAATTGGCCGCGTCTGCTGATTATGAGAAATGGAAGGCGGATATGAAGGCGAAAAAAGAGCCTGAGCCCAAGCAAGTATTCACTGAGAAGCAAAAGAAGTGGGCTAAGGATTTTTTGACGACACCATCCCAAGCCGAGCTGAATATGCCTGACGAATATGGACATGAACTTCGTAGGCAAGCAAAAATATTGAAGGAGGAGAAAGAAGAAAGTAAAAAAAGCGGGAAACAAGTTGACCAGCTTGGGATGCAGAAGAAACAATCGATCCCACCGCTCATAGTGAAAGCCGGTCCGGAAGAGGACCCCGAGATCATAGCAGCTGCGGCAGCACTTGGATTGACTGTAGCGGGTGCCATGAAACAAGCGTCCGAGATGGGTTTGACTCTTCGTGCCTTCTTAGACCTTGAGGATGCGCCAGTATGTGAGATAGCATTACAGTATGTGCGGAATGGGCCTCTCGTCGAGCCTGCGCAGGAAAAGAGTCTACCACCACAAATGCGAAATCTGCTACGTTGGTACAAGCAATTCATAACATGGGTCGACAAAGAATATGTTTATGCGGATGTTACAGATGAGCATCACACCAAACGGTACTCTGTAGAAGTTCATATGAGTGAATTGTTCCAGCTGTTCAATCTGCGCGACCTCGACAAATCTATGCTGAGTTGCTACGTTCTGTAAGTGATTTATTTCTACCTCATCTCGTTCTTCATTGCCTGCACTATATATATATATATATATATATATATATATATATATTGTCCTAACTATATTGTTGCGTACGCTATTATGCAGATTGAAGATTTGGGAATGCAAAATAAGAAACATCCATGATGTTGGGTTCATTGACCCACATATCGTTAATGGACATGTGTTACAACATCACCCCGAAGACGTGGAGAAAGACCTGTACAAGTTTCTTAGAAAGCATCAACTCAAAAGTCATATTCTATTTCCTTACCATTTTGGGTGAGTGTTTCTCTCTTGTGCCCATTTTCTTTTGTTTACTCCATGCATGGTATGTCTAATCGATGAGTTATGCATGACTGTGCATGTAACGTGTCCGCAGGTTCCACTGGATTCTGCTAAATATTGAACTTCACACCTCTAGAGTTCTAATCATGGACTCTATGGATTCGGATCCAAAGCGTTGGGCCGACATGAGAAAAATGTTGCAAAAGTAATTATTTTCAATCATTTGAGCTCTATATCGATCGGTCTCTTTCGTTCATTTCCTAATATCAAGTAACTAATAACTCCCTTATTCATTTAATTTTCTTTGCCCTGTAGGGTTTGGAGACGGTTCTCAGAAGAAATTGTCGGTGAATTCAAACATGAACTAGATTTCAGAAGGTTAGTTAATGTGGATAAGCAGCCACCGGGGACCAATCTATGTGGATACTATGTTTGTGAGAACATCCGGAGACACGCCATTGAGCGAAAGGCATCAGATAGCGTGCGGAACGCGACGGATAACTTGCGGAGGAGGCTTAGTCCAGAAGCTCGCTTCCGACCAATTCAAGAAGAATTAGCAGGATTTTTCATGAGGGAAGTCATCAATCCTAAAGGAGAACACTATACCGAGGACGAAGAAATTTATATGCATACCCGAGATTGAAACTTGTTCGAAGTTGTATATGGTCATCCATCCTAATTGTGTATGGAAACTTGTTCGAAGTTGTATATGGTCACCCGAGATTGAATATATATTATATATTCCTCTTGAATTCTTCTTGTTTGTAATTTCATATGCATGTATATAGTAGCGTAGAATATGTGTACTGAAACTTCATCAAAAATAAAATAAAACACAAAATAAAATATAAAACAAATAAAACACTACAAATTAAAAAGAAACTAGGTTTAGGGGGGCTGAAACCCTAAACCTGCGGAGGAGGCCTTTAGTCCCGGTTGGCCACGAGAACCGGGACTAAAGGTCCTCCGCCCTGACGGACCACGGGCGCCCACGTGGACGGGCCTTTAGTCCCGGTCAGCCACAAGAACCGGGACTAAAGCCTTTAGTCGCGGTCCGTAAGAGGCGCGACTAAAGGGGGGGGGGTCTTTAGTCGTGCATATTTAGTCCCGGTTGCACAGCCGGGACTAAAGGCTGTTGCGAACCGGGACTAAAGGGCTTTTTTCTACCAGTGTCAGCAACCGCGACAAAAGGCCCGTATGAACCGGGACAAATGGCCCCTTTTTTACTAGTGTGGGTTGTCCAGATCCATAACTACACTACAGGTCATCTGGACCCATAACTACCTTTATAGGTAGTCCTGACATATAACACCACTAGGGGTCATCTGGTCTACGCTTTTGCGGTCAAATATCTAATAGCACGAGTCATCCTACTCCTATCCTACTACTATCACTATCGTTCGCCTGATCCCTTCCAGCACTATGGGTCATTCCGGCATGTTGTGACCACTAAGCAGTGGTAGAGCTTGAAGGCCAACTCTGGGCGGGCTGGGCGGGCCAAAATGGAAGAAATAGCCTATGGGCCGGAGTTCTAAGGCCCAACAGTAAATAAAGTTGTGTATAAATTTGAAAATATTGGGTGGGCCATGACCCATCCGGCCTTGCTGTAGCTCCGCTGTTGCCACTAAGATCGGATAGTTATTGAGTTGTACGACATCAGAGTTGCTCATATATTGCATAAAATCCATGTGTATTTAAGTACATTATTGACTTGTACGGCATTTTTACCATCTTCATCCTACGCCTCCCACGGATTGATAAACCTTAGGTCATCCACTTGATGGAAATTTGCTACTGTCCTACAAACCTGTGCACTTGCAGGCCCAACAACGTCTACAAGAAGAAGGTTGTGTAGTAGACATCAAGCTCTTTTCTAGCGCCGTTGCCGGGGAGGTGAGTGCTTGAAGGTATATCTTTAGATCTTGCAATCGAATCTTTTTGTTTCTTGTTTTATCACTAGTTTAGTCTATAAAAGAAAACTACAAAAAATGGAATTGAGCTTGTCTCGTACGCTTCATCTTTTTAGTATCTTTCGTGAGTATGATGGAAAGGAAAATTGTGCTCAAGTGCTAGAAGAGGAAGTCTATAAAATGTTTGGTACTAAATCCTTGAATGATGAGCATGATTGAAATGTTTTTAGTATGAATTCCTTGAATATCCATGATGCTAATGATATGCAAAGCCACAAGCTTGGGGAAGCTATGTTTGATGAATATGATATGTTTAGTCCCCCAAGTTTTGATGAGAATATTTATTATGATGAAAGCATGCCTCCTATTTATGATGATTATATTGATGAAGTGGGTTTGGAAGAGTGTCAACTTTAGGAAGTAGTTATCCCACTATTTTGGAGGATATTGAATCTTATTGTGATATTTATGAAAGTGGATTTGGAGAGGTCATGACTTTATTTAGTGATGAATCCACTATTTCGGAAGAGGTTCCAATTGATTATGAGAACAAAGTTGCTATCTATGATGATTATTGTGATGACTTGTATGTTATTAAGAATAATGATAACCATGAAACTTGTCATCATGATTTTAGTTTTCAATTGGATTACGCCACACATGATAATTATTTTGTTGAGTTTGCTCCCACTATTCCGAATGAGAAGGATTTTGCTTATGTGGAGAGTAGTAAATTTCCTATGCTTGTAGATCATGAAAAGAATGCTTTAGGTGCTGGTTATATTGTTGAATTCATTCATGATTCTACTGAAAAAATTATTATGAGGGAGGAACATATGCTTGTAGGAATTGCAATAATGTCAAGTCTCCTCTCTATGTGCTTCAAGTTTTGAAGCTATGCTTGTTTTACCTTCCTATGCTAGTTGATTATTGTTCCAATAAGTTGTTTGCTCAAAAAATCCCTATGCATAGGAAGTGGGTTAGGCTTAAATGTGCTAGTCATATGCTTCATGATGCTCCCATTATGTTTCAATTCTTATCTTTTATGTGAGCATCATTGTCATCATCATGCCTAGCTAGAAAAGGCATTAAAGAAAAGCGCTTCTTGGGAGACAACCCAATATTTATACTTACTGTTTTTGTGTGCCCACATGATTATGCTACTTTAGTGATCATGTTTTATAGCTTTTGCTTCAATAAAGTGCCAAGTAAGACCTTTAGGATAGCTTACGGTGATAGTTGTGTTATTCCTGCTGAAAATCAGAAACTTTTGCACCCAGTAAATTAGTTTTGTTAATTCACAGAAACGTGCTTCTGATCTGATTATTTTTGCTATGGATTGGTACACAAATTTCTTAGGACTTCCGAATTTTGTAGGATGTTTGGAGTTCCAGAAGTATACGTTTGATACAGATTACTACAGACTGTTCTGTTTTTGACAGATTCTGTTTTTCGTGTGTTGTTTGCTTATTTGGATGAATCTATGAGTAGTATCGGAGGATAAGAACCATATATAAGTTTGAATACAGTAGATATTACATCAATATGAATTTAGAATGAGTTCATTACAGTACCTAAGTGGTGGTTTTATTTTCTTTCACTAACGGAGCTTATAAGATTTCCTGTTGAGTTTTGTGTTGTGAAGTTTTCAAGTTTTGGGTAAAGATTCGATGGACTATGGAATAAGGAGTGGCAAGATCCTAAGCTTGGGGGTGCCCAAGGCATCCCAAGGTAATATTCAAGGACAACCAAGAGCCTAAGCTTGGGGATGCCCCGGAAGGCATCCCCTCTTTCGTCTTCATTTATGGGTAACTTTACTTGGAGCTATATTTTTATTCACCACATGATATGTGTTTTGCTTGGAGCGTCATTTTCTTTTGTTAGTATTTGTTAGTTAGAATAATGTTTTGCATCTTTAGTTTCAATAAAAAAGTCAAGGATAGCCTTTGACATGCTTATTTTGCTAGTATACATGTTGCTGTTTGAAAATAGAAAGTTTACCGCTGTTGCAAAAATTCCCTAGAAAAGTCAGAGCATGATATAATGTTGAAACTTTTTGCATGATGAGCTATGATAAATTTACTACAGTGGGAATTTTATTTCATAATTTTTGGATTTAGGGAATTATTGATACTCTTGCATTCTTTACAGACTATACTGTTTTGGCAGATTGCTGTTATGTTTGCATTGTTTGCATATGTTTGCTTGTTTAATGATTCTATTTGAGGATAGGAGTATTAAATATGCAGAGGCATTTAGCAGGAAATTTTGAATAATAATTGTAGTGATTTGTTACAGTAGAAAATGATAAGGTTTTGCATTGGTTTATACTAACCTATCTCACGAGTTCTTGTTGAGTTTGTTGTGGATGAAGATTTTGATAAAAAGAGAAACCATGATATGAGAGGAATTAAGGAGACACAAAAGTTCAAGCTTGGGGATGCCCAAGGCACTCCAAGATAATATTTCAAGAAGTCTCAAGCATCTAAGCTTGGGGATGCCCCGGTAGGCATCCCACCTTTCTTCTTCAACAACTATCGGTTAGTATCGGTTGAGCCTAAGTTTTTGCTTCTTCACATGAGTTGTGCTATCCTTGCAATGTAATTTTATTTTGCTTTGCTTGCTGTTTGAATAAAATACCAAGATCTGAAAATTCTTAAATGAGAGAGATTCTTCATATAGTTACATTATTTAGCTACTCATCGATCTTCACTTATATCTTTTTGGAGTAGTTTGTCATTTACTCGTGTGCTTCACTTATATCCTATGTGTAAATGGTTGAATGAGTTGAATGTCATAAATCTGAAATTATATATGTCTCATTTGCTTATCCCATGGGGAGTAATGACTTCACATCTAAGAAGTAGAGGTTGTAAATTTATTGAAGGTTAGCAAGCGTTGTATTGGTCATTTGAACAATTCATGAAAGAATATTGAAGGAAGAGAGATTTCATATATAAATACACTATCCTAGACATCTTTTATAATTGGGAGCATTCATTAAGTATGACATGCTAAAGAGTTGATGTTGGACAAGGAAGACAACGTAATGGGTTATGTTTTCGCACATCTTAGTTAAAGTATATTGTCATGGATCATTCAAACATGTTGATCTTGCCTTTCCCCCTCATGCTAGCCAAAATTCCTTGCACCAAGTAGAGATACTACTTGTGCTTCCAAATATCCTTAAACCCAGTTTTTCCATGAGAGTCCACCATACCTACCTATGGATTGAGTAAGATCCTTCAAGTAAGTTGTCATCGGTGCAAGCAATAAAATTGCTCTCTAAATATGTATGATCTTTTGGTGTGAAGAAAATAGCTTTATACGATCTTGTTATGGAAGCAATAAAAGCGATGGACTGCATAATAAAGGTCCATATACAAGTGGCAATATAAAGTGACGTTCATTCGCATTAAGATTTTGTGCATCCAACCCTAAAAGCGCATGACAACCTCTGCTTCCCTCTGCGAAGGGCCTATCTTTTACTTTATGTCTTTTACTTTATGCAAGAGTCAAGGTGATCTTCACCTTTCCCTTTTTCATTTTATCCTTTGGCAAGCACCTCGTGTTGGGAAGATCCTAATATATATATCCAATTGGACGTAAGTTAGCATGAACTATTATTGTTGACATCAGCCAAAGGTGAATACGTTGGGAGGCAACACTATAAGCCCCTATCTTTCTCAGTGTCCGATTGAAACTCCATAACCACTAGTATTGTGTGAGTGTTAGCAATTGTAGAAGACTATATGATAGTTGAGTATGTGGAGGTTGCTATTCCTGAAAATAAGATGAATTGCAATTGTTTGATGACTGAGAATGAAGTTCGCTAGTTTTCAAGAATGTTTATGGTCTATGCTTTGACATGTGAATAGCTTGTTACTTTATCGTGAGAAGTTTTATGAGATGAACTACTGTTATGACATATTATCATGCTAGAAAAGGTGATTAAAATTATCATTGGTCAAACTTGTGCACCTTCTAGCATTCACACTTCATAAATTCTTTCTTTTATCATTTACCTACTCGAGGACGAGTAGGAATTAAGCTTGGGGATGCTGATACGTCTCCAACGTATCTATAATTTATGAAGCATTCATGCTATTTTATTATCTATTTTGCATGATTACGGGCTTTATTATACACTTTTATATTACTTTTGGGACTAACCTATTAACCAGAGGCCCAGCCCATATTGTTGTTTTATTGCCTGTTTCAGTATTTCGAAGGAAAGGAATATCAAATGGAATCCAAACAGAATGAAACCTTTGGTAGCGTGATTTTTTTGGAAGAATATGATCCTGGAGACTTGGAGTTCATGTCAAAAGAACCTCGAGGAGGCCAGGAGATAGGGGGTGCCCCCCCCCTACTGGGCGTGCCCCCTGTCTTGTGGGCCCCTCGAGCACCCCCCCCCCCGACCGACTTCTTTCGCCTATATAGTCCCACGTACCCTAAAAACATCCACTGAGAAGATAGATCGGGAGTTCCGCTGCCGCAAGCCTCCGTAGACACCAAAAACCTCTCGGGAGCCCGTTCCGGCACCCTGTTGGAGGGGGAACCCATCACCGGTGTCCATCTTCATTATCCCGGCGCTCTCCATGATGAGGAGGGAGTAGTTCACCCTCGAGGCTGAGGGTATGTACCAGTAGCTATGTGTTTGATCTCTCTCTCTCGTGTTCTCTCTATGGCATGATCTTTATGTATCGCGAGCTTTGTTATTATAGTTGGAACTTATGATGTTTCTCCCCCTCTACTCTCTTGTGATGAATTGAGTTTCCCTCTTGAAGTTATCTTATCGGATTGAGTCTTTATTTGAAGACACTTGATGCATGTCTTGCCGTGTTTATCTATGGTGACAATGGGATATCACGTGCCACTTGATGTATGTTTTGGTGATCAACTTGCGGGTTCCGCCCATGAACCTATGCATAGGGGTTAGCACACGTTTTTGTCTTGACTCTCCGATAGAAACTTTGGGGCACTCTTTGAAGTACTTTGTGTTGGTTGGATGAATCTAAGATTGTGTCATGCATATCGTATAATCATGCCCATGGATTCTTGAGGTGACAATGGAGTATCTAGGTGACATTAGGGTTTGGTTGATTTGTGTCTTAAGGTGTTATTCTAGTATGAACTCTATGATAGATCGAGCGGAAAGAATTGCTCTATGTTATTTTACTACGAACTCTTGAATAGATCGATCAAAAAGGATAACTTTGAGGTGGTTTTGTACCCTACCATAATCTCTTCGTTTGTTCTCCGCTATTAGTGGCTTTGGAGTGACTCTTTGTTGCATGTTGAGGGATTGTTATATGATCTATCTATGTTATTATTGTTGAGAGAACTTGCACTAGTGAAAGTATGAACCCTATGCCTTGTTTCTTACCATTGCAATACCGTTTACGCTCACTTTTATCATTAGTTACCTTGCTGTTTTTATTATTTCAGATTACAAATACCTATATCTACTATCCATATTGCACTTGTATCACCATCTCCTCGCCGAACTAGTGCCCTTATACAATTTACCATTGTATTGGGTGTGTTGGGGACACAAGAGACTCTTTGTTATTTGGTTGCAGGGTTGTTTGAGAGAGACAATCTTCATCCTGCGCCTCCCACGGATTGATAAACCTTAGGTCATCCACATGAGGGAAATTTGCTACTGTCCTACAAACCTGTGCACTTGCAAGCCCAGCAATGTCTACAAGAAGAAGGTTGTGTAGTAGACATCAGTTGTCATGTGCTTTTATGGTTGGATGCACGAAATCTTAATGCAAAAGAACGTCACTTTATATTGACACTTGTGATACGGACCTTTATTATGCAGTCCATCGCTTTTATTGCTTCCATATCATAAGATCGTATAAAGCTTATTTTCTCCACACTAATAAGTCATACTCCCTCCGTTCGGAATTACTTGTCGCAGAAATGGATGTATCTAGACGTATTTTAGTTCTAGATATATCCATTTCCGAGACAAGTAATTCCGAACGGAGGGAGTACATATTTAGAGAGCAATTTTTATTGCATGCAACATGACAACTTACTTGAAGGATCTTACTCAATCCATAGGTAGGTATGGTGGACTCTCATGGCAAAACTGGGTTTAAGGATATTTGGAAGCACAAGTAGTATCTCTACTTGGTGCAAAGAATTTGGCTAGCATGAGGGGGAAAGGCAAGCTCAACATGTTGGATGATCCATGACAATATACTTTATTTCGGATATAAGAAAACATAACCCATTACGTTGTCTTCCTTGTGCAACATCAACTTTTAGCATGTCATATTTTAATGATTGCTCACAATCATAAAAGATGTCCAAGATAGTATATTTATATAAGAGAACCTCTCTTTCTTTATTACTTCCTATTAATTGCAATGATGACCAAAACTATGTTTGTCAACCCTCAACAACTTTTATTCATCATACTCTTTATATGTGAAGTCATTACTCTCCATAAGATCAATATGATCTCTTTTATTTCTTTTTATTCTTTCTTTTATTCCCTCAAGATCATAGCAAGATAGTAAAGCCCTTGACTCAACACTAATCTTTATTATATATAGCTCATGGACTTGATTACATAGAAGGATCATAAAGCAAAACTCAAAACTAAATCATACCAAAAAAAACTTTATTCTACTAGATCAAGATATTACTAAAAGGATCGAACTAAGTAAAATGGTAAAGATAGGAGTGTGATGGTGATACGACACCGGGGTACCTCCCCCAAGCATGGCAGTTGCCAAGGGGAGTGCCCATTCCCATGTGATTATGCCTCTTTCTTCGGAGGTGGTGGTGTGATATTCTTGGCGATGATGCCCCTCAGGGTACGATTCTCCTCCTCGAGATTATTGACTTGCTGCTTGAGGTCCATTATTTCCTTGCGGAGCTTACCAGTGACGGCTAAAGCTCCTTTCACCCATGGATGTTGCATAGCTGCTGGAGAACAAGTGACAATCTTTTTCATATTTTTATAAGAAAGAAATCTAACATTGGAAGGGATGACCGAGTTTGGAATAGCTAAGCTCTGTAGCTCCCCCATCGTGAATCCGGCTCGGAAACGAGAGGTAACTTCTTGATGTTCCTCCATCGCATCTATCCTTTTCAAGTCGGCATCCATCTCCTCCTCCGTTGATGGCCCAAAGTGATAGGCATCGCTGTTTGCTCCTGGACCCGGTGTCGGATGAGACACCCGACTCTCCCCAATTGACTCTTGAGAAGACATCTTGTTCTAAATCTTCTACAAAAACAGATCGAAACAAAAACAGAGGATATTTGCGTGATACGGTGGTCAAAACCTTTGGGAGATTATATAATGAATTTTTACCGACCAAAAGAAGTATCGTGCAAGAAAACAGAGTCCGGAGAGCACACGAGGTGCCCACGAGGCAGGGGGCGCGCCTAGGGGGGTAGGGCGCGCCCTCCACCCTCGTGGACGCCTCGTGTCCTTCCCGAACTACTTCTTATTTTCCTATTTTCTTAAATATTCCAAAATGGAGAAAAATTTCTATTAGAACTGTTTTGGAGTCGGTTTACTTACCGTACCACATACCTATTCCTTTTCGGAGTCTGAAACATTCTGGAAAGTGTCTCTTATGTATTCCTCCGGGGTTACGGTTTCAATAATATTAGTTTCAACATTTATAGGATTACCTGAGATATAATGTTTGATTCTTTGACCGTTCACCACCTACGAATTTGTGCCTTCGAAGTTGTTGATTTTTATGGCACTGGAACAATAGACCTCATCGATAACGTAAGGCCCTTCCAAATTAGAGAGAAGTTTTCCTACAAAAAATCTTAAACGAGAGTTCAAGAGCAACACATAATCACCTACATTAAACACACGCTTTTGTATCCTTTTGTCATGCCATTTTTTAACTTTTTCTTTAAGCAATTTGGCATTCTCATAGGCCTGGATTCTCCACTCATCAAGTGAGCTAATGTCAAATAACCTCTTCTCACCAGCGAGTTTGAAATCATAATTGAGCTCTTTAATGGCCCAATATGCCTTATATTCTAGTTCGAGAGGTAAGTGACATGCTTTTCCATAAACCATTTTATATGGGGACATACCCATAGGATTTTTATACGCAGTTCTATAGGCCCATAATGCATCGTCAAGTTTCTTGGACCAATTCTTTATAGATCTATTAATAGTCGTTTGCAAAATTAACTTGAGCTCTCTATTGCTAAGTTCTACTTGGCCACTAGACTATGGGTGATATGGAGATGCAATTCTATTATTAACATCATACTTAGCAAGCATTTTACGAAAAGCACCATGAATAAAATATGAACCACCATCAGTCATTATGTATCTAGGGACTCCAAACCTCGGAAAAATAACTTATTTAAGCATCTTAATAGAGGTGTTATGATCAGCACTACTAGTTGGAATAGCTTCTACCCACTTAGTAACGTAATCAACAGCAACTAAAATATGTGTATACCCATTAGAGGCAGGAAACGGTCCCATATAATCAAAGCCCCAAACATCAAATGGTTCAATAACAAGAGAATAATTCATAGGCATTTCTTGACGTCTACTAATATTAACAATTCTTTGACATTCATCACAAGACAAGACAAACTTACGTGCATCCTTGAAGAGAGTAGGCCAATAAAAACCGGATTGCAATACCTTATGTGCTGTTCTATCTCCAGCGTGGTGTCCTCCAAATGCCTCGGAGTGACACTTGCATAGGATTTGTTCATGTTCATGCTCAAGTACACAACGTCTAATAACACCATCTACTCCTTCTTTATAAAGGTCTGGGTCATCCCAGAAGTAATGTCTTAAATCATAGAAGAACTTTTTCTTTTGCTGCTATGTGAAACTAGGTGGTATAAATTTAGCAACAATGTAATTAGCATAATCAGCATACCATGGAGCAGTACGAGAAGCATTTATGGCAGCTAATTGTTCATCAGGGAAGCTATCATCAATAGGTAGTAGGTCATCAAGAACATTCTCTAACCTAGACAAGTTGTCTGCAACGGGGTTCTCAGCTCCCTTTCTATCAATAATATGCAAATCAAATTCTTGTAATAGGAGAACCCATCTAATAAGTCTAGGTTTAGCATCTTTCTTTTCCATAAGATATTTAATGGCAGCATGATCAGTGTGAATAGTTACTTTAGAATCAACGATATAAGGTCTGAACTTATCACAAGCAAATACAACTGCTAAAAATTCCTTTTCAGTAGTGGCATAATTTCTCTGGGCACTGTCTAGAGTTTTACTAGCATATTGAATAATATTTAGTTTCTTATCAACTCTTTGTCCTAGAACAGCACCTACAACATAATCACTAGCATCACACATAATTTCAAAGGGTAAATTCCAATCAGGTGGATGAACAATGGGTGCAGAAATCAATGCTTTCTTAAGTATTTCAAATGCTTCTACACAATCATCATCAAAGACAAAAGGAATATCTTTTTGTAAGAGATTAGTCAGAGGCCTAGAAATTTTAGAGAAGTCCTTAATGAACCTCCTATAAAAACCGGCCTGACCAAGGAAACTTCTTATACCTTTAATGTCCTTGGGACATGGCATCTTTTCAATAGCATCAACTTTAGCTTTATCAACTTCAATACCTCTTTCAGAACTTTTATGCCCCAAGACAATGCCTTCATTAACCATAAAGTGGCACTTTTCCCAATTCAAGACAAGACTAGTATCTTCGCATCTCTGCAAAACTCGATCAAGACTGCTCAAGCAATCATCAAAAGAGGATCCATAAACGGAGAAATCATCCATGAAAACCTCAACAATCGTTTCACAAAAGTCATAGAATATAGCCATCATGCATCTTTGAAAGGTAGCAAGTGCATTACATAAATCAAAAGGCATACGTCTATAAGCAAAAGTACCGAAAGGGCAAGTAAAAGTGGTCTTTTCTTGATCCTCTGCTAAGACAGGTATTTGAGAGAAACCAGAGTAACCATCTAGAAAGCAAAAATGTGTATGTTTGGATAATCTTTCTAGCATTTGATCAATAAAAGGTAAAGGGTAATGATCCTTTTTAGTAGCTTTATTTAATTTGCTGAAACCAATTCCCATCCTATAACCTGTAACAATTCTTTGCGGGATCAATTCATCTTTATCATTTGGAATGACAGTAATACCTCCCTTCTTAGGGACACAATGGACACGACTTACCCGCTGACTATCAGCAACGGGATAAATTATACCTGCCTCCAGGAGTTTTAGTATTTCCTTTCTTACCACTTCTTTCATCTTAGGATTTAAACATCGTTGGTGATAAATAACTGGTTTGGTGTCTTTCTCCAATTTTATATTGTGTTGGCATAGAGTGGGACTAATGCCCTTAAGATCATCAAGAGTATATCCAATAGCAGCACGGTGCTTCTTCAGAGTTTTCAATAATTTCTCCTCTTCCTGCTCTGAAAGGTTAGCACTAATAATAACAGGATATATCTTCATTTCATCAAGATAAGCATATTTAAGAGTAACAGGTAATGGTTTAAGCTCAAACACGGGATCACCCTTGGGTGGTGGAGGATCCCATAGGATTTGAACAGGCAAGTTGTGTTTCAAAATAGGTCCCTATTTAAAGAATACTTCATCTATCTCCCTTCTTTCATTCATAAACATGTCATTTTCATGGTCTAGCAAATATTGTTCTTAAGGATCATTAGGAGGTACGGCAATAGAAGCAAGATCAATAATTTCATCCTTACTAAGCAATTCTTTATCATGGGGTTGTCTACGAAACTTAGCAAAATTAAACTCATGAGACATATCCCACAAACCAATAGTAACAACATCTTTTTCACAATCTATCTTAGCATTAACAATATTCAAGAAGGGTCTACCAAATATAATGGGACAAAAGCTATCTTATGGGGAACCAAGAACAAGAAAATCAGCAGGATATTTAACTTTCCCACACAAGACTTCAACATCTCTAACA
The DNA here is from genome assembly GCA_963921465.1 of Triticum timopheevii. Lineage (NCBI taxonomy): Eukaryota > Viridiplantae > Streptophyta > Magnoliopsida > Poales > Poaceae > Triticum > Triticum timopheevii. The sequence goes on from OY997271.1 coordinate 46,401,659, forward strand.
ATCACAACTGGTGAAATAGTATCTCTATTGGCAAGATTAATTATAACATTTATTTCTTCTATCTCAGCAGGTGCAATATCATGCATAATTTCTTTGTATAAGGAATGAGGTATTGCACTAGCACTAGCACCCATATCACATAAGCCATGATAACAATGATCTCCTATTTTAACAGAAATAACAGGCATGCCTACAACAGGTCTATGTTTATTCTTAGTATCAAGTCTAGCAAATCTAGCAGCTTCATCACAGAAGTAAATAACATGCCCATCAATATTATCAGCCAAGAGATCTTTAACCATAGCAATACTAGGTTCAACTTCAATTTGCTCAAGTGGTGTAGGTGTTCTAGTATTACTCTTACGAACCACAGTTGAAGCTTTAGCATGATCCTTTATCCTAACAGGGAAAGGTGGTTTCTCAATATAGGTAGTAGGAACAACATGATCATTATAAGTGATAGTCTTTTCTTCAAATTTAATAGGTGCAACTACTTTTACTTCAGTGGGAGGATTATATTTAAACCACTTCTCCTTAGGGAGGTCAACATGAGTAGCAAATGATTCACAGAAAGAAGCTACTATCTCAGAGTCAAGTCCATATTTAGTGCTAAATTCACGAAAAGCATCAGTATCCATAACATATTTAACACAATCAAACTTAGGTGCCATACCTGACTCCTTACCTTCGTCGAGATCCCAATCTTCAGAGTTGCATTTAATTCTTTCCAATAAATCCCATCTGAATTCAATAGTCTTCATCATAAAGGAACCAGTACAAGAAGTATTGAGCATGGAGCGATTGTTGAGAGAAAGCCGAGCATACAAATTTTGAATAATCATTTCTCTTGAGAGCTCATGATTGGAGCATGAATATAACATTGACTTAAGCCTCCACCAAGCTTGAGCAATGCTTTCTCCTTCGCGAGGCCAAATTATATATATATATATATATATATATATATATATATATATATATTTTATATATATATATAATTACGATCACGATGAACTAGATGCATAGGATAAAACTTCTGATGAAATTCCAATTTCAATCGTTTGTAGTTCCATGATCCCATATCATCACATAGCCTAAACCATGTCAATGCCTCTCCCTTCAAAGATAAAGGGAAGACCTTCTTATTAACAACATCATCGGGCATACCTGCTAGCCTAAATAATCCACAAACTTCATCCACATAGATTAGGTGCAAATCGGGATGCAATGTTCCATCTCCTGTAAAGGGATTAGCTAGCAGTTTCTCTATCATACCCGAAGGAATTTCAAAGTAACCATTTTCAGTAGGTTTAGTAGGTTGAGGAGCAACTCTTTTCTCTACTGGTCGGGGTGAAGATACCACGAACAAGCCCCTCAAAGTATTATGTTCCATAGTAACAAGTGACAGTAAATTTCAGCACAATATATAAATTTTTCCTTACCAAGTTCCACTTACCAAAGGTGCTTCACTCCCCGGCAACGGCGCCAGAAAAGAGTCTTGATGACCCACAAGTGTATGGGATCTATCGTAGTCCTTTTGATAAGTAAGAGTGTCGAACCCAACGAGGAGCAGAAGGAAATGACAAGCGGTTCTCAGTAAGATATTCTCTGCAAGCACTTAAATTATCGGTAACAGATAGTTTTGTGATAAGGTAATTTGTAACGGGTAACGAGCAATGAAAGTAAATAAGGTGCAGCAATGTGGCCCAATCCCTTATGTAGCAAAGGACAAGCCTGGACAAATTCTTATATAGAGAAAAGTGCTCCCGAGGACACATGGGAATTATCGTCAAGCTAGTTTTCATCACGCTCATATGATTCACATTCGTTACTTTGATAATTTGATATGTGGGTGGACCGGTGCTTGGGTACTGCCCTTTCTTGGACAAGCATCCCACTTATGATTAACCTCTATTGCAAGCATCCACAACTACAAAAGAAGTATTAAGGTAAACCTAACCATAGCATGAAACATATGGATCCAAATCAGCCCCTTACGAAGCAACGCATAAACTAGGGTTTAAGCTTCTGTCACTCTAGCAACCCATCATCTATTTATTACTTCCCAATGCCTTCCTCTAGGCCCAAACAATGATGAAGTGTCATGTAGTCGACGTTCACATAACACCACTAGAGGAGAGACAACATACATCTCATCAAAATATCGAACGAATACCTAATTCACATGACTACTTATAGCAAGACTTCTCCCATGTCCTTAGGAACAAACATAACTACTCACAAATCATATTCATGTTCACAATCAGAGGGGTACTAATATGCATATAGGATCTGAACATATGATCTTTGATACATCTCCAACATATCTATAATTTATGAAGCATTCATACTATTATATTATTTGTTTTGGATGTTCTTGGGCTTTACTAAGCACTTTTATATTATTTTTGGGAGTAACCTATTCACCAGAGGCCCCGCCCATATTGATGTTTTCTTGCCTATTTCAGTGTTTCAAAGAGAAGGAATATCAAACGGAGTCCAAACGGAATGAAACCTTCCGGAAAGTTATTTTTGGAACGGAAGCAATCCAGGGGACTTGGAGTGCACATAAGGGAAGCTTCGAGGTGGCCACGAGGCAGGGAGGCGTGCCCACCTCCCCTGGGTGTGCCCCCACCCTCGTGGGCCCCTCGTGGCTCCCCCGACCGACTTCTTTCGCCTATATAAGTCCATATACCCTAAAACCTTCGGGGAGCAGAATAGATCGGGAGTTCCGCCGCCGCAAGCCTCTGTAACCACCAAAAACCTCTCGGGAGCCTGTTCCGGCACCCTGCCGGAGGGGGAATCCATCACCGGTGGCCATCTTCATCATCCCGGCGCTCTAAATGATGAGGAGGGAGTAGTTCACCCTCGGGGCTGAGGTTATGTACCAGTAGCTATGTGTTTGATGTCTCTCTCTCTCTCTCGTGTTCTTGAGGTGATACGATCTTGATGTATCGCGAGCTTTGCTATTATAGTTGGATCTTATGATGTTTCTCCCCCTCTACTCTCTTGTGATGAATTGAGTTTTCCCTTTGAAGTTGTCTTGTCGCATTGAGTCTTCAAGGATTTGAGAACACTTGATGTATGTCTTGCTGTGCTTATCTGTGGTGACAATGGGATATTCACGTGATCTACTTGATGTATGTTTTGGTGATCAACTTGCGGGTTCAATGAACTTATGCATAGGGGTTGGCACACGTTTTCGTCTTGACTCTCCGGTAGAAACTTTAGGGCAATATTTGAAGTTCTTTGTGTTGGTTGAATAGATGAATCTGAGATTGTGTGATGCATATCATATAATCATGCCCATGGATACTTGAGGTGACATTGGAGTATCTAGGTGACATTAGGGTTTTGGTTGATTTGTGTCTTAAGGTGTTATTCTAGTACGAACTCTATGATAGATCGAACATAAAGAATAGCTTCGTGTTATTTTACTACGGACTCTTGAATAGATCGATCAGAAAGGATAACTTTGAGGTTGTTTCGTACCCTACAATAATCTCTTCTTTTGTTCTCCGCTATTAGTGACTTTGGAGTGACTCTTTGTTGCATGTTGAGGGATAGTTATATGATCCAATTATGTTATTATTGTTGAGAGAACTTGCACTAGTGAAAGTATGAACCCTAGGCCTTGTTTCCTAGCATTGCAATACCGTTTACGCTCACTTTTATCATTAGTTACCTTGTTGTTTTTATATTTTCATATTACAAATACCCATATCTATCATCCATATTGCACTTGTATCACCATCTCTTCGCCGAACTAGTGCACCTGTACAATTTACCATTGTATTGGGTGTGTTGGGGACACAAGAGACTCTTTGTTATTTGGTTGCAGGGTTGTTTGAGAGAGACCATCTTTATCCTACGCCTCCCATGGATTGATAAACCTTAGGTCATCCACTTGAGGGAAATTTTCTACTGTCCTACAAACCTCTGCACTTGGAGGCCCAACAACGTCTACAAGGAGAAGGTTGTGTAGTAGACATTAGGCTCTTTTCTGGCGCCGTTGCCGGGGAGGTGAGTGCTTGAAGGTATATCTTTAGATCTTGCAATCGAATCTTTTTGTTTCTTGTTTTATCACTAGTTTAGTCTATAGAAGAAAACTACAAAAAAATGTAATTGAGTTTGTCTCATACGCTTCATCTTTTTAATATATTTCGTGAGTATGATGAAAATGCCCAAGCTTGGGGATGCTATGTTTGATGAGGATGACATATTTAAGAATATATTTGCTGAAGCTAATGTTTGTCCCAAGCTTGGGGATGCTATGTTTAATGAAGATGATATTTTTAGCCTCCCATTTTTTGATATGCAAAGTTGTTATGATGATAGCATGCCTCTTACCTATGATAATTATATTGATGAAAGTGGGTTTGGAAGAGTGTCAACTTTAGGAAGTAATGAACCCACTATTTTGGAGGATGTTGAATCTTATTGTGATAATTATGAAAGTGGATTTTGAGAGGCCATGACTTTATTTAGTGATGAGTCCACTATCTTGGAAGAGGTTTCAATTGATTATGATGAGAATAAAGTTGCTACTTATGATGATTATTGTGATGAAACTTATTGAAAGTGCAACTATCCCTAGGTGGTTTTGGTAATTCATAACAACATATAGCTCATTGAGCTAATGCTATTCCAAGACTATTATTTCAGGAAAGCTCAATGAATGGCATGGCATGGATGATGAAAGTGGATCCCTCAAAATACTAAGGACAAAGGATTGGCTCAAGATCAAAGGCTCAAGACTCTTCATTTTATATTTTAGTGATCCAAGATCACATTGAGTCTATAGGAAAAGCCAATACTATCAAGGAGGGATGAGGTGTTGCTTAATGAGCCTATTGCTTCATGTGCTTAGTGATATGCTCCAAAACCCTCAACTACTTACTCACATCCACAAATGACCTAAACCCAAAGCCAAAATTGGTCACACCTATTCTTCCTATCCGGCGCCACCGATTCCAAAAGTCATAGCCACTGCCACAAACCCTAAGCAAATCGGTCTTACCGATAGGGATCTCGGTCTCACTGAGATGGGATTGTAATCTCTCTGTTTCCCTTCGTAACATTTCGGTCTAACTGAAGTGAGCGATCGGTCCCACCGAGATTGCAATGTAAGCTCTCTGTTTCCTTTTTGTAACATTTCGGTCTCACCGAAAAGAGCAAATCGGTCCCACCAAGTTTACCTGACCAACTCTCTGGAAAGCTTATTACCAAAATCGGTCTCACCGAGTTTGTGTAATCGGTCTTACCGAGATTACGTTATGCCCTAACCCTAACCGAATCGGTCTCACCGAGATGCATGTCAGTCCCACCGAAAATCCTAACGGTCACTAGGTTTGCTAAATCGGTCCGACCGAGTCTGTTGAATCGGTCCCATCGAGTTTGGTAGATTGTGTGTAACGGTTAGATTTTGTGTGGAGGCTATATATACCCCTCCACATCCTCTTCATTCGTTGAGAGAGCTATCAGAACGAACCTACACTTCCAACTTACCATTTCTGAGAGAGAACCACCTACTCATGTGTTGAGGCCAAGATATTCCATTCCTACCATATGAATCTTGATCTCTAGCCTTCTCCAAGTTGCTTTCCACTCAAATCTTCTTTCCACCAGATCCAAAACCTATGAGAGAGAGTTGAGTGTTGGGGAGACTATCATTTGAAGCACAAGAGCAAGGAGTTCATCATCAACGCACCATTTGTTACTTCTTGGAGAGTGGTGTCTCCTACATTGGCTAGGTGTCACTTGGGAGCCTCCGACAAGATTGTGGAGTTGAACCAAGGAGTTTGTAAGGGCAAGGAGATCGCCTACTTCGTGAAGATCTACCGCTAGTGAGGCAAGTCCTTCGTGGGCGACGGCCATTGTGGGATAGACAAGGTTGCTTCTTCGTGGACCCTTCGTGGGTGGAGCCCTCCGTGGACTCGCGCAACCGTTACCCTTCGTGGGTTGAAGTCTCCATCAACGTGGATGTATGATAGCACCACCTATCGGAACCACGCCAAAAACATTCGTGTCTCCAATTGCGTTTGAATCCTCCAAACCCTTCCCTTTACTTTCTTGCAAGTTGCATGCTTTAATTTCCGCTGCCTATATACTCTTTGCATGCTTGCTTGAATAGTGTGATGATTGCTTGACTTGTCCTAAGATAGCTAAAATCTGCTAAACTCTAAGTTTTTAATTGGTCAAGTAGTCTAATCACCCCCCTCTAGACATACTTCAAGGTCCTACAAGTGGTATCAGAGCTTTGGTCTCCATTTGCTTTGATTTCCATAGCTTTTGGTGGTCATAGCCTTGGTTTCATAACCTAGGAGAGTATGGCGTCTAGCGAGGGAAATTATCACCGTAGAGGTCCTTACTTTGATGGTACTAATTTTGCTAGTTGGAAGCATAAGATGAAAATGCATATTCTCGGACATAACCCCACCGTTTGGGCAATTATTTGTATTGGCTTGCAAGGTGAATTCTTTGATGGGAGAGAACCAAACCGTGAAGCTAATGCGGAAGAATTGAATATGCTGCAATACAACGCTCAAGCTTGTGATATCATCTTCAACGGATTGTGCCCTGAAGAATTCAACAAAATCAGCCGTCTTGAGAATGCAAAGGAAATTTGGGATACTTTGATTGATATGCATGAAGGTACCGAATCCGTCAAGGAATCCAAGTTGGATGTGCTCCAAAGTCAGCTTGACAAGTTCAAAATGAAGGATGGTGAAGGTGTCGCTGAAATGTACTCTAGGCTTGCCCTTATCACAAATGAGATTGCCGGCTTAGGGAGTGAAGAGATGACCGACAAATTCATCATCAAGAAGATCCTAAGAGCATTGTATGGAAAGTATGATACCGTGTGCACATTGATTCAAATGATGCCAAACTACAAAGATCTCAAGCCAACGGAAGTCATTGGAAGAATTGTTGCTCATGAGATGTCACTCAAGGATAAGGAAGAACTTCACAACAAGTCAAGTGGTGCTTACAAAGCCTCAAGTGAAGCCCCCACATCATCAAGTGAGAAACAAACCTTCAATGAAGAATTGAGCTTAATGGTGAAGAACTTCAACAAATTCTACAAGAGTAGAAGCAAAGAAAGAAGCTCCAAATCAAGGTCTTACAATGACAAAAGATCTTCTAGTCGAGAGCACAATTTCTACAATTGTGGGAGATCCGGACACTATTCCAGCGTCCGCCCTGGCACGCCCCACCATCGACGCCGGCCGGCGGAGTTTTGCCTGCCGGAGGGCACGACGCCGTTGGTGGCCTCGAGCTGCTGGGCGTGACGGCGGCGGAAGTACGGCTCCCACAGCGGGCTATCGGGGGCGTAACGTGGCGCCTCCCTCGCCGCACGCGGCAGGTTCGAGCGGATGCGAGCGATCTCCGCACGCCGCACCGCGCCGGTGGGTATCGGGGGCACCGGTACGCCGCCCGCGCTGATCCTCCACGCCCCGGGCACCCGCATGTCCGGCGGGACCGGGTACTCGGCCTCATAAAGGAGGCGAGCCTCGTCTTCATGGAGATGGCGGCGGCCGAAGTCGTTCGCCGCCGCGCCGTCGCCTGGGAAGCATTCGGCCATTGGTTTGAACTGGAGACGGCGAAAGGAGGAGAGGAGAGGGAGGGAGGAGCGACGGTGGAGGGGAAGTGTGAGACGACCGAGTGCGCCGAGGCGCGGCATATATAGGCCGACGCGCCGCCCACACGGGTGGCACCGTGCGTATGCTTGGCGGGCGAGGCGAGGGCGAGGGACGCGCGTCGTCCGGCCTTCACTGCGCCGCCCGTGAAGCATCAATGGCGCTGGCTGACCGGCGCGGTAGCGCGGCAGCCTTGGCATTGATTCGCCGCGGGAAACGAGGCGATGAGGACGACGAAGGGCCGAGAAGTAATCCGTGTCGCTGACGCGTCGGGCCCGCGGTTTCTTCGCGCCAAAAAAGTTCGCCCGGCGCCCCCGAGTGCCCCCCAGCGCGCCGGGTTCGGGCTGGGTCTGCCGGCGCTGTTTTCGGCCCAAGCCGGCGAAAATCGGGCTCCTGGGGGCGCGACTGGGCCGTTTTTCCGGCGCCTGCGCGAAAAAAATGCCTGGGGAGGCCTTCTTGGGGGCGCGGCTGGAGATGCCCTTAGGCCCATATGAACAATGATTCCTGGTTAATCTTGAGGCCCATGTATGGAATGGCAGGTGGTGGGAAGTTTAGTCCCACCTTGCTAGTTGAGGAGAGTTAAGACACCTTTATAAGGGCTGCTCTACCACTTGCCATTGGGAGCTCGGGAAGAGGAGTGGTACACGCGCGTTCCTCCTCCTCCGCCGCACACCTCGCCATGACCCGACACGACCCGACGCGCGCACGCCGCGGGAATGAGCCGAGCCGGAGCTTATTTTTGTCGCTCAGGAACAAATTAATTAATTAGGGATTAATTAATGAGTCGCTAAAAGATGCACCACTGTCCGAGACGTTGGACCATGGGTTGGTCGCGTTCCCGGGATTTGTCGACTCCGTTCGCGGGTGTGCGACCCTTCTCCGGGAATGACGACTCCCTTCCCGGGAGTGCATCGACTCGGTCGTGGGCCTCCGCCCAGGCCCACGACTTCCTACCCGACGGCCTATATAAGAAGGCTCTGCCCAATGGAGTAACCTAGTTCAGTTCACTCACTCCCTCTCGCGTAACCTAGCCGTCATCTACTGTTCCTTGCTCTGTGCTGCCTCCGGCGATCCCATCCGGATGACCGCGTGCACGGTTGGTCAGAAGGGTCATGGGCCTCCGCCCAGGCCCACGACTTCCTACCCGACGGCCTATATAAGAAGGCTCTGCCCAATGGAGTAACCTAGTTCAGTTCACTCACTCCCTCTCGCGTAACCTAGCCGTCATCTACTATTCCTTGCTCTGTGCTGCCTCCGGCGATCCCATCCGGATGACCGCGTGCACGGTTGGTCGGAAGAGCAGGTGCCTCCGGAACCCTTCCGTTCGAAATCCTGCCCAGGAGATCGGCAATAAGGTTTTTGGGGGAGCGTCTCGACGCGACTGCTCCCTATCCGTCCCCAGCTCCGTCCGCCTCTGCTTCCACTACTTCCCCCTACATAAACACCATGGCCGATGACGCCGCCGCTAAGAAGAAGGCCACGGATGGTGCCGAGGATGCTGCTATCGCCGCCGCGTTGGCCTGGCCAACCGGAGGGTATGATCTGTTCATCCCTCATTTACTTGTACTTATGCTAGCCGTATATGTGCTGATCATAGATGATATGCTTCTATGCTCTGTAGGTGCTAGTATGCTTAGGTATCGGTATGAGATGCATACCGTATTTGCCATGCTTACTGTTTACTCGCGTATTAGTATAATTGGAAAAGTGCTAATATTTCCAACACAAAGCACCACTATGAGTCACCCGGTCTGGTAACTAGCATGCACAATGAATAGTCCGGACCCACAACTAGCACTACTGGTCGTCCAAACCCATAACTACCAGTATGGGTAGACTGGGCACATGATTGGCACTAGGGGGGTTTTTGGGTCCAAAAGCACCACTATGGGTCACCCGGCCCAGTAACTAGCATGCACAATGGATAGTTCGGACCCACAACTAGCACTATTGGTCATCCAAACCCAGAACTAACAGTATGGGTTGTCCGGACACACAACTAGCAGTAACCTAGAACTAACAGTATGGCACTAGTAGAAAAGGGGGCAAAGATCTAGGCTGGGTCAGCCCATTACTCCCGGTTCAGTCCAGAACCGGGACCCATGGGGGCATTGGACCCGATTCGTGAGCCCCGGGGGCCGGCCGGGCCACGTGGGCCATTGGTCCCGGTTCGTCTGGACCTCTTGGTCCCGGTTGGTGGGACGAACCGGGACCAATGGGCCTCGCTCCTAGCCCACCACCATTGGTCCCGGTTGGTGGCTTGAACCGGGACCAAAGGCTGCCCTTTAGTCCCGGTTCATGCCACCAACCGGGACCAATGATATGCCTATATATACCCCCGGTTGGTGGCTTGAACCTGGACCAAAGGCTGCCCTTTAGTGACAATTTCATTTTATTACACCATCATTTCTGTTGAGTTTCATTCATATATATGTATTAACCCCCTTCTTCAAATTAGACGTGGCAGATGCGGAATGAACTCCTACCACAAGATCGCATGAAAGCAATTCAAGAGGAATTGGCGGGATTCTTTCTTGACCACGTCATCAATAAAGCCGGAGAATACCGTGTGGAAGTTGATTTCAATTGCTAGGGTATTGCAAGAGATCTTACATATTGTATATGTATGTAGCCAGTAGTGTTGGATAGATAATACGAAAACTTGTTGTTCGACCAATCTCTCGGAGAAGGAGAGGTCGATCGATCACTTCTCTCGGTATGCATGACGAACTTCTGTACTTAATGGTTTCCTTCATTTTCTTACTAGCTAGCGCGTCGAGGGCCTCTCTATGTATAGTACGTAGCGTCGACCAAGAACGGAGATAAGAGAGGACACTTCTCCGTATTAATTGGCTAGCTAACACAATATATGAAACACCTAAATTAACCCTCCAAATCCCCCAACCCCCCCTCCTTTCAAAACAAAAACAAAAACCCCAACCCCTCAAATGCTGACACGTGGATGCCTTTTGGTCCCGGTTGGTGCCACCAACCGGGACCAAAGGCCCTCCTGTCTGGGCTCGACGCACCGGTCACGTGGAGGCCCATCTGTCCCGGTTCGTGTAAGAACCGGGACTAAAGGGCTAGGGCATTAGTAACGACCCTTTAGTCTCGGTTCACACTGGTAGAAAAAGAGGCTTCCATACGCCCCCATTAGTCCCCAAAACAATCGAACCGCGACCAAAAGGGTCTTTAGTCGCGGTTCGGGAGAAGACCCGTGACCAACTATCTGGGCCCAGCGCGCTCGGTCGACAGCTGGCGGACGGGAGGGGCTTTAGTCCCGGTTGGCCTCGCCAACCGGGACTAAAGGTCCCCGAAGGCCTTTAGTCACGGTTGGCCAGGCCAACCGGGACTAAAGGCCCATCCAGCTGGCGGACGGGAGGGGCTTTAGTCCCGGTTGGCCTGGCCAACCGCGACTAAAGGCCCATCCCTATATATAGGACTCATCTCACTTCACTTCACTCAGCTCACTTCACAATTTTCAGAAGGTGGTGGTGGGTTTGCTTTTGGTTTCTCCTATGCACACAAGGTGTTTGATGAAATGCCCGAGAGCCTGAAACAAACATGATATGAAGTGTCCGAGCCACACTTGAGCTTTCTCATTTATTTTTCCTCCGCGATCGCGGTTAGCAACTTGAACCTTTCATGTGTCATTGATAAAATACGCATGTGTGTAGTTCATTGTTTAATTTGTATTATTTCTAGCTAGTTAGTTTAACAAATGCATCATGGTTAATTATATACTTTATATAATAATAATGCAGATGAATCGGCAATGGATGTACGGTCCCCGACTCTCCGGCGAGTTCACTACGGGTTTGAAAGATTTCCTCGTAGTGGCAAATGCGAACAAGCAGCAAGGTTTTATTATCTGTCCATGTGCTGTCTGTAAGAATCAGAAGGGTTACTCCTCCTCAAGAGACGTTCACATGCACCTGCTTCGGCATGGTTTCATGCCAAGCTATAATTGTTGGACCAAGCATGGAGAAAGAGGGGTTAAATGGAAGAAGATGAAGAAGGGGATGATATCGATGACAACTATCATGATCATTTCGGTGATACTTTCATGGAGGATGATGCTGAAGGTGGGGAAGGGTTAGGTGAAGGTGAAGAAGAGGCACATGATGAGCCCGCTGATGATCTTGGTCGGACCATTGCTGATGCACGGAGACGCTGCGAAACTGACAAGGAGAGGGAGAATTTGGATCGCATGTTCGAGGATCACAAAAAGTCGTTGTATCCAGGATGCGATAATAGTCTGAAAAAGCTGGGCTGCACACTGGATTTGCTAAAATGGAAGGCACAGGAAGGTGTAGGTGACTCATCATTTGAAAATTTGCTGAAAATGTTGAAGAATATGTTCCCGAAGAATAACGAGTTGCCCGCCAGTACGTACGAAGCAAAGAAGGTTGTCTGCCCTCTAGGTTTAGAGGTTCTGAAGATACATGCATGCATTAATGACTGCATCCTCTACCACGGTGAATACGAGAATTTGAATGAATGCCCTGTATGCACTGCATTGCGTTATAAGATCAGAGGCGATGACCCTGGTGACGATGTTGAGGGCGAGAAACCCAGGAAGAGGGTTCCCGCCAAGGTGATGTGGTATGCTCCTATAATACCACGGTTGAAACGTCTGTTCATGAACAAAAAGCATGCCAAGTCGTTGCGATGGCACAAAGAGGACCGTAAGTCCGACGGGGAGTTGAGACACACCGCTGATGGAACGCAATGGAGAAAGATCGACAGAGTTTTCAAAGATTTTGCAGCTGACGCAAGGAACATAAGATTTGGTCTAAATACTGATGGCATTAATCCTTTTGGCGAGCAGAGCTCCAGCCATAGCACCTGGCCCGTGACTCTATGCATCTACAACCTTCCTCCTTGGTTGTGCATGAAGCGAAAGTTCATTATGATGCCAATTCTCATCCAAGGCCCTAAGCAACCCGGCAACAACATCGATGTGTACCTAAGGCCATTAGTTGAAGAACTTTTACAGTTGTGGGCCAGACCTGGTGTACGTGTCTGGGATGAGCACAAAGGAGAGGAATTTGACCTACGAGCGTTGCTTTTTGTAACCATCAACGATTGGCCTGCTCTCAGTAACCTTTCGGGACAGACAAATAAGGGATACAATGCATGCACGCACTGCTTACATGAGACTGAAAGTGTACGTTTGGTTAATTGTAAGAAGAACGTGTACCTGGGTCATCGTCGATTTCTTCCCCGAAATCATAACGTAAGAAAGAAAGGCAAGCATTTCAACGGGAAGGCAGATCACCGGCCGAAGCCTGCGGAACGTACTGGTGCTGAGATATTTGATATGGTCAAGGATTTGAAAGTCATCTTTGGAAAGGGTCCTGGCGGACAATCAGTTCCGCGGGGAGTTGACGGGCACGCACCCATGTGGAAGAAGAAATCTATATTTTGGGAGCTAGAATATTGGAAAGTCCTAGATGTCCGCTCTGCAATCGACGTGATGCATGTTACGAAGAATATTTGCGTGAACCTGCTAAGCTTCTTGGGCGTGTATGGGAAGACAAATGATACAAAGGAAGCACGGCAGGACCAGCAACTTTTGAAAGACCCAGATGACCGGCATCCGGAATGGTTTCAAGGTCGTGCCAGCTACGCTCTTACCAAAGAAGAGAAGGTCATTTTTTTTGAATGCCTGAGCAGTATGAAGGTCCCGTCTGGCTTCTCGTCGAATATAAAGGGAATAATAAACAAGTCGGAGAAAAAGTTCCAAAACCTGAAGTCTCATGACTGCCACGTGATTATGACGCAATTGCTTCCGATTGCTTTGAGGGGGCTCCTACCGGAAAATGTTCGAGTAGCCATTGTGAAGCTATGTGCATTCCTCAATGCAATCTCTCAGAAGGTAATCAATCTAGAAGATCTACCACGGTTACAGAACGATGTGGTCCAATGCCTTGTCAGTTTCGAGTTGGTGTTCCCACCATCCTTCTTCGATATTATGACGCACCTCCTGGTCCACCTAGTCGAAGAGATTTCCATTCTCGGTCCTGTATTTCTACACAATATGTTCCCCTTTGAGAGGTTCATGGGAGTATTAAAGAAATATGTTCATAACCGTGCTAGGCCAGAAGGAAGCATCGTCAAGGGCTATGGAAATGAGGAGGTAATTGAGTTCTGTATTGACTATGTTCCTGATCTTAAGCCGATTGGTATTCCTCAATCGCGGCACGAGGGGAGACTAAGTGGAAAAGGCAAGATCGGAAGGGAATCCATGATATGTATGGACGGTCATTCTATGACTGAAGCACACCACACAGTTCTGCAAAATTCCAGCTTGGTGGCTCCGTACTTCGAGCAACACAAGAATATTTTACGCTCGGACAACCCGGGGAAGCCTGAATCCTGGATTAGAAAGGCCCACATGGAGACTTTCGGCAGTTGGTTGCGAAAACATTTAATGAATGACAATGATGTTGGAGATCAGCTGTACATGTTGGCCAAGAAACCATCTTCGACTATAACGACTTTCCAAGGGTACGAGATAAATGGGAATACATTTTACACCATCGCCCAAGATAAAAAGAGCACCAACCAAAACAGTGGTGTCCGCTTTGATGCAGCAACCGAGAATGGGCAAAAGGTCACATATTATGGTTACATAGAGGAGATATGGGAACTTGACTATGGACCCTCCTTTAAGGTCCCTTTGTTCCGGTGCAAATGGTTCAAGCTAACAGGAGGTGGGGTAAAGGTGGACGAGCAATACGGAATGACAATGGTGGATTTCAACAATCTTGGTTACCTTGACGAACCATCCGTCCTTGCCAAAGATGTCGCTCAGGTTTTTTATTTGAAGGACATGAGTAGAAAACCGAGGAAACAGAAAGATAAGAAAACGATCAGTACATCATGCGATGATCCAAAGCGCCACATTGTTCTTTCAGGGAAAAGAAACATCGTGGGAGTGGAGGACAAGACAGACATGTCAGAAGATTATAATATGTTTGGTGAAATTCCGCCCTTCAAAGTGAACACTGACCCAAGCATTAAGTTAAATGATGAGGATGCTCCATGGATACGGCACAATCGTAAGCAAGCAGGGACACAAGGGAAGAATTGATGTGTAATAATTTATTGTACCAAACTTTGTATTTGGTTGATGAACTGAATGATGTATCAAACCTTTTGCCAAACCTTCAAGGGGTTTTAAAATGAATTAGTTTTATTTTTCTGATTTTTTTGATATATAATTGTATTTTTAAGATTTTAAAATGAATTAGTTTTATTTTTCTGATTTTAAAAGGAAAAAGGAAGAAGAAGAAAGAAGGAAAAAGGAAGAAAAAAACAGAAGAAAAAAGGAAAAACAGAAGAAAAAAACAAACAGAAGAAAAACATAAGAAAAAAATAGAAGAAAAAACAGAAGAAAAAAGGAAAAAGGAAGAAAAAAAGAAGAAAAACAAAACAAAATAAATAAAGCAAAAAAGAAACCAAAAAACATGCCACCTACTGGGCCACCACGGCCTGAATACGACTAGAAACCCATTAAAGGGCCAGGATTCAGGCCCGCAGAAGGCCCAGCAGGCCCACAGGTACCCTTTAGTCGCGGTTGTTGTCCCCAACCGCGACTAAAGGGTCTTTCTGCGCGGGAACTTAAGCGGCGCCAAAACCCTTTAGTCCCGGTTGGGGAGGCGGACCGCGACTAAAGAGTACCCTTTAGTCCCGGTTGGGGAGGCGGACCGCGACTAAAGGGTACCTTTAGTCGCGGTCCGCCTCCCCAACCGCGACTAAAGGTGCGTCTATAAATACTGCACTTAGCAGTTTTGCCACTTCCCATTCTCCTCTCTCTCGACGCCGAAGCGCTGCCCCGACGCCGATCGACGCCGAAGCCCTGCCCCGACGCCGACACCGAAGCCCTGCCCCGACGCCGACGCCGACGCCGAAGCCCTACGCGCCGCCGCCCCCGTCCCCAATGAGCGCCGCCTCCGCCCGTGCCCTGCCCTTGCCCGCCGCCCGTGCCTTGCGCCCTTGCCCGCCGCCCGCCGCCCGCCGCCCGCTGGCCCTGCCTGCCGTCCTCCGCGCGCCGGCAGAAGAAGAAGAAGGAAGAAGAAAAAGGAAGAAGAAGAAGAAAGAAAAAGGAAAAAGGAAGAAGAAGAAAGAAGGAAGAAGAAAACAAAAGAAAAACAGAAGAAAAACAAGAAAAAGGAAGAAAAAAGGAAAAAGGAAGAAAAAAAGAAAAAGGAAGAAAACAACAGAAGAAAAAAAGAAAGAAGAAAAAAAAAGGAAGAAGAAAAAAAGAAAGAAGAAAGAAAGAAGAAAGAAAAAGGAAGAAGAAAAAACAAGAAAGAAAAAGGAAGAAGAAGAAAGAAAGAAGAAAGAGGAAGAAGAAAGGAAGAAGAAGAAAAAAAGAATTTTACTTAAAGAATCTTATTTTTTAATTCCTCCTCCTCTATGTCCCCTTAATCTTATTTTTTAATTCCTTTATACTTAAAGAATTTTTACTACATGCAGGAGTGACATATGGCGGACGATAGAACCGAGCCACTTAGGGATCCGGAGGCTGAACGTTATTTAATGGGCATCATCAACAATGAGATTCCTTATGTGCCGGGCTCAGAATATGAGCAACAAGAGGATGTAGTCTCTTCTTATCTGAACCTTGACGGTGGAACAGAGATTGTCTATGATCAAGAAGGTGAAGGAACGGACATTGTCGACGGAGGTCAACCGTCAACAACCGACGATCTCGAATTGCAAGTAGCAACCACCTCCGGCGAGGTATATATATACATTGAGCCTCTCGTGATACAAACTTACTGAAATGTGAATACATATGTATTAACGCGTGCGACTCTCTTTCTTTTTTTAGCCCTCTGGATCGAGTACGACAAAGCGTGGCAAATCCAAGGCGATGAAAACAGGAGAAACATATGCCATTGAGTTTGTCAGTGAAACCGGCAAGCCCCTACAGCACACCTCAAAGTTTATCAACCAATGCGGAGTCGTTGTTAGAGACAACGTCCCGATCACCGTCCAGGAATGGAAGGAGCCAAAGAAGGCACGTCTTGGTTTCAGTTTTGTCGACAAGAGAACGAAAAAGGATTGCTGGAGAAAGCTTATGGAACATTTCATTCTACCTCCGGAATACAACAAAGTCGATGAATTCGGTAACGAGGTTCTGGGTGGACGTCAGAGGAGGAGGCTAGTTAAAGAGTTCGCTCTTCAGAAGATGGGTGAAGCATTCCGGAACTTCAAGAAAATTTTAACCCGTGACTATGTCAACAAGGGCAAGACTCCGGATTTCAATGGACAACATGAGAAACTGAAAGATGATTGGCCAGAATTTGTGAGGCAAAAGCAATCGGAGCATTTCAAGGAAATATCAAAAAAAAATAAGGATAATGCGAGTAAGAAAAAGTTCCATCATATTATGGGGCCAGGAGGATACCGCCTTTCGGAGCCTAGGTGGCAGAAGATGGAGGAGGACCTGAGGGTGCGAGGAATCCCTCTAGGTACAGAGGGATGGGACCCAAGGGCCAAAAGCTGGTGGTACGGGCATGGGGGATCGCTAGACCCGGAGACAGGGGTGTGTGTTCACCGGCAGAGACAGTTTGCTCCCACCCAAGCCCTTATTGACGCAATGACCCAAGCTCAAGAGGGCTTGATCAAGTTCAACAGAGAGAAAGACGCACTGACAACAGCCCTCGGGAATGATGAACATGGAGGACGTGTACGAGGCAAAGGCAAAGTTCCATGGAAAGTAGGGTTTTCCCAGGACAATGACCCGTACTGTTACAGAAGCCGTAAGAGAAAGACGGACCGGGATGCAGATCTTATGACGAAGTTAGCATCGGAACTCCATGAGTTGAAGCAGACCGTGCATGAACTAGTGAAAGAAAAATCGGCTGCAGGGCCGCATGAAGATCATGAAGCGGATCGCGGAAGCCAGCAGCGGAGAAGCAGCGTGGCTTCCACGGATGCCCCGCCTGGTGCTAGTGCACCGATGATCGAGATTCATGCACCGGAGCTTCACTACCCCGTGGATGATGTAAAGGAGATGAAAGAATGTGATCTGCATTATCCCGTGGGGAACGTTTCCACGAAGGTAGCTAGCGGCAGTGCTTTACCCTGTACACCTGGAGCACTCCACCACAACAACCCCATTGCATATGGCTATGCTCGTGTCACGGTGGAAGACATAGTCCAAGGGTTTGAGGACCTGGAGATTGACAAACCTACACCCGAAGGGTAGAGAAGACTTGGAGATGTCAAGCGTCAGTTCATTCTATGGAAAAAGAAGTACATAGTGTTTCCAGGCAAGGCGCCAAGGCTAGCAAGTCCACCCCCCTCCGATGGTGGTGGTGGTGGTGGCGGTGGTGGCGGTGGTGGTGGTCGTGGTGGTTCACCTACACCTCCTTCACGCCATTCGACGCCGTCCCCCGATCCACAACCTCCGGCGGGTACGACGCCCCCCAATCCTCCTCCGGCGGGTACGACGCCCCCCAATCCACCTCCGGCGAAGAAGCAGAAGCAGGCGGACAGCAAGGAAACCCGCTCCTGGACTATTAACCCGGACCCTTATGTACCTAATACCACAAGGGTACCGGAGCCATCACTGAAGCCTCTCCTCCCAAGGCCTGGGGAACTTAGTGAAGCTGAAATCAAATTGGCCGCGTCTGCTGATTATGAGAAATGGAAGGCGGATATGAAGGCGAAAAAAGAGCCTGAGCCCAAGCAAGTATTCACTGAGAAGCAAAAGAAGTGGGCTAAGGATTTTTTGACGACACCATCCCAAGCCGAGCTGAATATGCCTGACGAATATGGACATGAACTTCGTAGGCAAGCAAAAATATTGAAGGAGGAGAAAGAAGAAAGTAAAAAAAGCGGGAAACAAGTTGACCAGCTTGGGATGCAGAAGAAACAATCGATCCCACCGCTCATAGTGAAAGCCGGTCCGGAAGAGGACCCCGAGATCATAGCAGCTGCGGCAGCACTTGGATTGACTGTAGCGGGTGCCATGAAACAAGCGTCCGAGATGGGTTTGACTCTTCGTGCCTTCTTAGACCTTGAGGATGCGCCAGTATGTGAGATAGCATTACAATATGTGCGGAATGGGCCTCTCGTCGAGCCTGCGCAGGAAAAGAGTCTACCACCACAAATGCGAAATCTGCTACGTTGGTACAAGCAATTCATAACATGGGCCGACAAAGAATATGTTTATGCGGATGTTACAGATGAGCATCACACCAAACGGTACTCTGTAGAAGTTCATATGAGTGAATTGTTCCAGCTGTTCAATCTGCGCGACCTCGACAAATCTATGCTGAGTTGCTACGTTCTGTAAGTGATTTATTTCTACCTCATCTCGTTCTTCATTGCCTACACTATATATATATATATATATATATATATATATATATATATATATATATATATATATATATATATATATATATATATATATATATATTGTCCTAACTATATTGTTGCGTACGCTATTATGCAGATTGAAGATTTGGGAATGCAAAATAAGAAACATCCATGATGTTGGGTTCATTGACCCACATATCGTTAATGGACATGTGTTACAACATCACCCCGAAGACGTGGAGAAAGACCTGTACAAGTTTCTTAGAAAGCATCAACTCAAAAGTCATATTCTATTTCCTTACCATTTTGGGTGAGTGTTTCTCTCTTGTGCCCATTCTCTTTTGTTTACTCCATGCATGGTATTTCTAATCGATGAGTTATGCATAACTGTGCATGTAACGTGTCCGCAGGTTCCACTGGATTCTGCTAAATATTGAACTTCACACCTCTAGAGTTCTAATCATGGACTCTATGGATTCGGATCCAAAGCGTTGGGCCGACATGAGAAAAATGTTGCAAAAGTAATTATTTTCAATCATTTGAGCTCTATATCGATCGGTCTCTTTCGTTCATTTCCTAATATCAAGTAACTAATAACTCCCTTATTCATTTAATTTTCTTTGCCCTGTAGGGTTTGGAGACGGTTCTCAGAAGAAATTGTCGGTGAATTCAAACATGAACTAGATTTCAGAAGGTTAGTTAATGTGGATAAGCAGCCACCGGGGACCAATCTATGTGGATACTATGTTTGTGAGAACATCCGGAGACACGCCATTGAGCGAAAGGCATCAGATAGCGTGCGGAACGCGACGGATAACTTGTGGAGGAGGCTTAGTCCAGAAGCTCGCTTCCGACCAATTCAAGAAGAATTAGCAGGATTTTTCATGAGGGAAGTCATCAATCCTAAAGGAGAACACTATACCGAGGACGAAGAAATTTATATGCATACCCGAGATTGAAACTTGTTCGAAGTTGTATATGGTCATCCATCCTAATTGTGTATGGAAACTTGTTCGAAGTTGTATATGGTCACCCGAGATTGAATATATATTATATATTCCTCTTGAATTCTTCTTGTTTGTAATTTCATATGCATGTATATAGTAGCGTAGAATATGTGTACTGAAACTTCATCAAAAATAAAATAAAACACAAAATAAAATATAAAACAAATAAAACACTACAAATTAAAAAGAAACTAGGTTTAGCGGGGCTGAAACCCTAAACCCGCGGAGGAGGCCTTTAGTCCCGGTTGGCCACGAGAACCGGGACTAAAGGTCCTCCGCCCTGACGGACCACGGGCGCCCACGTGGACGGGCCTTTAGTCCCGGTCAGCCACAAGAACCGGGACTAAAGCCTTTAGTCGCGGTCCGTAAGAGGCTCGACTAAAGGGGGGGGGGGTCTTTAGTCGTGCATATTTAGTCCCGGTTGCACAGCCGGGACTAAAGGCTGTTGCGAACCGGGACTAAAGGGCTTTTTTCTACCAGTGTCAGCAACCGCGACAAAAGGCCCGTATGAACCGGGACAAATGGCCCCTTTTTTACTAGTGTGGGTTGTCCAGATCCATAACTACACTACAGGTCATCTGGACCCATAACTACCTTTATAGGTAGTCCTGACATATAACACCACTAGGGGTCATCTGGTCTACGCTTTTGCGGTCAAATATCTAATAGCACGAGTCATCCTACTCCTATCCTACTACTATCACTATCGTTCGCCTGATCCCTTCCAGCACTATGGGTCATTCCGGCATGTTGTGACCACTAAGCAGTGGTAGAGCTTGAAGGCCAACTCTGGGCGGGCTGGGCGGGCCAAAATGGAAGAAATAGCCTATGGGCCGGAGTTCTAAGGCCCAACAGTAAATAAAGTTGTGTATAAATTTGAAAATATTGGGTGGGCCATGACCCATCCGGCCTTGCTGTAGCTCCGCCGTTGCCACTAAGATCGGATAGTTATTGAGTTGTACGACATCAGAGTTGCTCATATATTGCATAAAATCCATGTGTATTTAAGTACATTATTGACTTGTACGGCATTTTTACCATCTTCATCCTACGCCTCCCACGGATTGATAAACCTTAGGTCATCCACTTGATGGAAATTTGCTACTGTCCTACAAACCTGTGCACTTGCAGGCCCAACAACGTCTACAAGAAGAAGGTTGTGTAGTAGACATCAAGCTCTTTTCTAGCGCCGTTGCCGGGGAGGTGAGTGCTTGAAGGTATATCTTTAGATCTTGCAATCGAATCTTTTTGTTTCTTGTTTTATCACTAGTTTAGTCTATAAAAGAAAACTACAAAAAATGGAATTGAGCTTGTCTCATACGCTTCATCTTTTTAGTATCTTTCGTGAGTATGATGGAAAGGAAAATTGTGCTCAAGTGCTAGAAGAGGAAGTCTATAAAATGTTTGGTACTAAATCCTTGAATGATGAGCATGATTGAAATGTTTTTAGTATGAATTCCTTGAATATCCATGATGCTAATGATATGCAAAGCCACAAGCTTGGGGAAGCTATGTTTGATGAATATGATATGTTTAGTCCCCCAAGTTTTGATGAGAATATTTATTATGATGAAAGCATGCCTCCTATTTATGATGATTATATTGATGAAGTGGGTTTGGAAGAGAGTCAACTTTAGGAAGTAGTTATCCCACTATTTTGGAGGATATTGAATCTTATTGTGATATTTATGAAAGTGGATTTGGAGAGGTCATGACTTTATTTAGTGATGAATCCACTATTTCGGAAGAGGTTCCAATTGATTATGAGAACAAAGTTGCTATCTATGATGATTATTGTGATGACTTGTATGTTATTAAGAATAATGATAACCATGAAACTTGTCATCATGATTTTAGTTTTCAATTGGATTACGCCACACATGATAATTATTTTGTTGAGTTTGCTCCCACTATTCCGAATGAGAAGGATTTTGCTTATGTGGAGAGTAGTAAATTTCCTATGCTTGTAGATCATGAAAAGAATGCTTTAGGTGCTGGTTATATTGTTGAATTCATTCATGATTCTACTGAAAAAATTATTATGAGGGAGGAACATATGCTTGTAGGAATTGCAATAATGTCAAGTTTCCTCTCTATGTGCTTCAAGTTTTGAAGCTATGCTTGTTTTACCTTCCTATGCTAGTTGATTATTGTTCCAATAAGTTGTTTTCTCACAAAATCCCTATGCATAGGAAGTGGGTTAGGCTTAAATGTGCTAGTCATATGCTTCATGATGCTCCCATTATGTTTCAATTCTTATCTTTTATGTGAGCATCATTGTCATCATCATGCCTAGCTAGAAAAGGCATTAAAGAAAAGCGCTTCTTGGGAGACAACCCAATATTTATACTTACTGTTTTTGTGTGCCCACATGATTATGCTACTTTAGTGATCATGTTTTATAGCTTTTGCTTCAATAAAGTGCCAAGTAAGACCTTTAGGATAGCTTACGGTGATAGTTGTGTTATTCCTGCTGAAAATCAGAAACTTTTGCACCCAGTAAATTAGTTTTGTTAATTCACAGAAACGTGCTTCTGATCTGATTATTTTTGCTATGGATTGGTACACAAATTTCTTAGGACTTCCGAATTTTGTAGGATGTTTGGAGTTCCAGAAGTATACGTTTGATACAGATTACTACAGACTGTTCTGTTTTTGACAGATTCTGTTTTTCGTGTGTTGTTTGCTTATTTGGATGAATCTATGAGTAGTATCGGAGGATAAGAACCATATATAAGTTTGAATACAGTAGATATTACATCAATATGAATTTAGAATGAGTTCATTACAGTACCTAAGTGGTGGTTTTATTTTCTTTCACTAACGGAGCTTATAAGATTTCCTGTTGAGTTTTGTGTTGTGAAGTTTTCAAGTTTTGGGTAAAGATTCGATGGACTATGGAATAAGGAGTGGCAAGATCCTAAGCTTGGGGGTGCCCAAGGCATCCCAAGGTAATATTCAAGGACAACCAAGAGCCTAAGCTTGGGGATGCCCCGGAAGGCATCCCCTCTTTCGTCTTCATTTATGGGTAACTTTACTTGGAGCTATATTTTTATTCACCACATGATATGTGTTTTGCTTGGAGCGTCATTTTCTTTTGTTAGTATTTGTTAGTTAGAATAATGTTTTGCATCTTTAGTTTCAATAAAAAAGTCAAGGATAGCCTTTGACATGCTTATTTTGCTAGTATACATGTTGCTGTTTGAAAATAGAAAGTTTACCGCTGTTGCAAAAATTCCCTAGAAAAGTCAGAGCATGATATAATGTTGAAACTTTTTGCATGATGAGCTATGATAAATTTACTACAGTGGGAATTTTATTTCATAATTTTTGGATTTAGGGAATTATTGATACTCTTGCATTCTTTACAGACTATACTGTTTTGGCAGATTGCTGTTATGTTTGCATTGTTTGCATATGTTTGCTTGTTTAATGATTCTATTTGAGGATAGGAGTATTAAATATGCAGAGGCATTTAGCAGGAAATTTTGAATAATAATTGTAGTGATTTGTTACAGTAGAAAATGATAAGGTTTTGCATTGGTTTATACTAACCTATCTCACGAGTTCTTGTTGAGTTTGTTGTGGATGAAGATTTTGATAAAAAGAGAAACCATGATATGAGAGGAATTAAGGAGACACAAAAGTTCAAGCTTGGGGATGCCCAAGGCACTCCAAGATAATATTTCAAGAAGTCTCAAGCATCTAAGCTTGGGGATGCCCCGGTAGGCATCCCACCTTTCTTCTTCAACAACTATCGGTTAGTATCGGTTGAGCCTAAGTTTTTGCTTCTTCACATGAGTTGTGCTATCCTTGCAATGTAATTTTATTTTGCTTTGCTTGCTGTTTGAATAAAATACCAAGATCTGAAAATTCTTAAATGAGAGAGATTCTTCATATAGTTACATTATTTAGCTACTCATCGATCTTCACTTATATCTTTTTGGAGTAGTTTGTCATTTACTCGTGTGCTTCACTTATATCCTATGTGTAAATGGTTGAATGAGTTGAATGTCATAAATCTGAAATTATATATGTCTCATTTGCTTATCCCATGGGGAGTAATGACTTCACATCTAAGAAGTAGAGGTTGTAAATTTATTGAAGATTAGCAAGCGTTGTATTGGTCATTTGAACAATTCATGAAAGAATATTGAAGGAAGAGAGATTTCATATATAAATACACTATCCTAGACATCTTTTATAATTGGGAGCATTCATTAAGTATGACATGCTAAAGAGTTGATGTTGGACAAGGAAGACAACGTAATGGGTTATGTTTTCGCACATCTTAGTTAAAGTATATTGTCATGGATCATTCAAACATGTTGATCTTGCCTTTCCCCCTCATGCTAGCCAAAATTCCTTGCACCAAGTAGAGATACTACTTGTGCTTCCAAATATCCTTAAACCCAGTTTTTCCATGAGAGTCCACCATACCTACCTATGGATTGAGTAAGATCCTTCAAGTAAGTTGTCATCGGTGCAAGCAATAAAATTGCTCTCTAAATATGTATGATCTTTTGGTGTGAAGAAAATAGCTTTATACGATCTTGTTATGGAAGCAATAAAAGCGATGGACTGCATAATAAAGGTCCATATACAAGTGGCAATATAAAGTGACGTTCATTCGCATTAAGATTTTGTGCATCCAACCCTAAAAGCGCATGACAACCTCTGCTTCCCTCTGCGAAGGGCCTATCTTTTACCTTATGTCTTTTACTTTATGCAAGAGTCAAGGTGATCTTCACCTTTCCCTTTTTCATTTTATCCTTTGGCAAGCACCTCGTGTTGGGAAGATCCTAATATATATATCCAATTGGACGTAAGTTAGCATGAACTATTATTGTTGACATCAGCCAAAGGTGAATACGTTGGGAGGCAACACTATAAGCCCCTATCTTTCTCAGTGTCCGATTGAAACTCCATAACCACTAGTATTGTGTGAGTGTTAGCAATTGTAGAAGACTATATGATAGTTGAGTATGTGGAGGTTGCTATTCCTGAAAATAAGATGAATTGCAATTGTTTGATGACTGAGAATGAAGTTCGCTAGTTTTCAAGAATGTTTATGGTCTATGCTTTGACATGTGAATAGCTTGTTACTTTATCGTGAGAAGTTTTATGAGATGAACTACTGTTATGACATATTATCATGCTAGAAAAGGTGATTGAAATTATCATTGGTCAAACTTGTGCACCTTCTAGCATTCACACTTCATAAATTCTTTCTTTTATCATTTACCTACTCGAGGACGAGTAGGAATTAAGCTTGGGGATGCTGATACGTCTCCAACGTATCTATAATTTATGAAGCATTCATGCTATTTTATTATCTATTTTGCATGATTACGGGCTTTATTATACACTTTTATATTACTTTTGGGACTAACCTATTAACCAGAGGCCCAGCCCATATTGTTGTTTTATTGCCTGTTTCAGTATTTCGAAGGAAAGGAATATCAAATGGAATCCAAACAGAATGAAACCTTTGGTAGCGTGATTTTTTTGGAAGAATATGATCCTGGAGACTTGGAGTTCATGTCAAAAGAACCTCGAGGAGGCCAGGAGATAGGGGGTGCCCCCCCCCTACTGGGCGTGCCCCCTGTCTTGTGGGCCCCTCGAGCACCCCCCCCCCCCCGACCGACTTCTTTCGCCTATATAGTCCCACGTACCCTAAAAACATCCACTGAGAAGATAGATCGGGAGTTCCGCTGCCGCAAGCCTCCGTAGACACCAAAAACCTCTCGGGAGCCCGTTCCGGCACCCTGTTGGAGGGGGAACCCATCACCGGTGTCCATCTTCATTATCCCGGCGCTCTCCATGATGAGGAGGGAGTAGTTCACCCTCGAGGCTGAGGGTATGTACCAGTAGCTATGTGTTTGATCTCTCTCTCTCGTGTTCTCTCTATGGCATGATCTTTATGTATCGCGAGCTTTGTTATTATAGTTGGAACTTATGATGTTTCTCCCCCTCTACTCTCTTGTGATGAATTGAGTTTCCCTCTTGAAGTTATCTTATCGGATTGAGTCTTTATTTGAAGACACTTGATGCATGTCTTGCCGTGTTTATCTATGGTGACAATGGGATATCACGTGCCACTTGATGTATGTTTTGGTGATCAACTTGCGGGTTCCGCCCATGAACCTATGCATAGGGGTTAGCACACGTTTTTGTCTTGACTCTCCGATAGAAACTTTGGGGCACTCTTTGAAGTACTTTGTGTTGGTTGGATGAATCTAAGATTGTGTCATGCATATCGTATAATCATGCCCATGGATTCTTGAGGTGACAATGGAGTATCTAGGTGACATTAGGGTTTGGTTGATTTGTGTCTTAAGGTGTTATTCTAGTATGAACTCTATGATAGATCGAGCGGAAAGAATTGCTCTATGTTATTTTACTACGAACTCTTGAATAGATCGATCAAAAAGGATAACTTTGAGGTGGTTTTGTACCCTACCATAATCTCTTCGTTTGTTCTCCGCTATTAGTGGCTTTGGAGTGACTCTTTGTTGCATGTTGAGGGATTGTTATATGATCTATCTATGTTATTATTGTTGAGAGAACTTGCACTAGTGAAAGTATGAACCCTATGCCTTGTTTCTTACCATTGCAATACCGTTTACACTCACTTTTATCATTAGTTACCTTGCTGTTTTTATTATTTCAGATTACAAATACCTATATCTACTATCCATATTGCACTTGTATCACCATCTCCTCGCCGAACTAGTGCCCTTATACAATTTACCATTGTATTGGGTGTGTTGGGGACACAAGAGACTCTTTGTTATTTGGTTGCAGGGTTGTTTGAGAGAGACAATCTTCATCCTGTGCCTCCCACGGATTGATAAACCTTAGGTCATCCACATGAGGGAAATTTGCTACTGTCCTACAAACCTGTGCACTTGCAAGCCCAGCAATGTCTACAAGAAGAAGGTTGTGTAGTAGACATCAGTTGTCATGTGCTTTTATGGTTGGATGCACGAAATCTTAATGCAAAAGAACGTCACTTTATATTGACACTTGTGATACGGACCTTTATTAGGCAGTCCATCGCTTTTATTGCTTCCATATCATAAGATCGTATAAAGCTTATTTTCTCCACACTAATAAGTCATACTCCCTCCGTTCGGAATTACTTGTCGCAGAAATGGATGTATCTAGACGTATTTTAGTTCTAGATATATCCATTTCCGAGACAAGTAATTCCGAACGGAGGGAGTACATATTTAGAGAGCAATTTTTATTGCATGCAACATGACAACTTACTTGAAGGATCTTACTCAATCCATAGGTAGGTATGGTGGACTCTCATGGCAAAACTGGGTTTAAGGATATTTGGAAGCACAAGTAGTATCTCTACTTGGTGCAAAGAATTTGGCTAGCATGAGGGGGAAAGGCAAGCTCAACATGTTGGATGATCCATGACAATATACTTTATTTCGGATATAAGAAAACATAACCCATTACGTTGTCTTCCTTGTGCAACATCAACTTTTAGCATGTCATATTTTAATGATTGCTCACAATCATAAAAGATGTCCAAGATAGTATATTTATATAAGAGAACCTCTCTTTCTTTATTACTTCCTATTAATTGCAATGATGACCAAAACTATGTTTGTCAACCCTCAACAACTTTTATTCATCATACTCTTTATATGTGAAGTCATTACTCTCCATAAGATCAATATGATCTCTTTTATTTCTTTTTATTCTTTCTTTTATTCCCTCAAGATCATAGCAAGATAGTAAAGCCCTTGACTCAACACTAATCTTTATTATATATAGCTCATGGACTTGATTACATAGAAGGATCATAAAGCAAAACTCAAAACTAAATCATACCAAAAAAAACTTTATTCTACTAGATCAAGATATTACTAAAAGGATTGAACTAAGTAAAATGGTAAAGATAGGAGTGTGATGGTGATACGACACCGGGGTACCTCCCCCAAGCATGGCAGTTGCCAAGGGGAGTGCCCATTCCCATGTGATTATGCCTCTTTCTTCGGAGGTGGTGGTGTGATATTCTTGGCGATGATGCCCCTCAGGGTACGATTCTCCTCCTCGAGATTATTGACTTGCTGCTTGAGGTCCATTATTTCCTTGCGGAGCTTACCAGTGACGGCTAAAGCTCCTTTCACCCATGGATGTTGCATAGCTGCTGGAGAACAAGTGACAATCTTTTTCATATTTTTATAAGAAAGAAATCTAACATTGGAGGGGATGACCGAGTTTGGAATAGCTAAGCTCTGTAGCTCCCCCATCGTGAATCCGGCTCGGAAACGAGAGGTAACTTCTTGATGTTCCTCCATCGCATCTATCCTTTTCAAGTCGGCATCCATCTCCTCCTCCGTTGATGGCCCAAAGTGATAGGCATCGCTGTTTGCTCCTGGACCCGGTGTCGGATGAGACACCCGACTCTCCCCAATTGACTCTTGAGAAGACATCTTGTTCTAAATCTTCTACAAAAACAGATCGAAACAAAAACAGAGGATATTTGCGTGATACGGTGGTCAAAACCTTTGGGAGATTATATAATGAATTTTTACCGACCAAAAGAAGTATCGTGCAAGAAAACAGAGTCCGGAGAGCACACGAGGTGCCCACGAGGCAGGGGGCGCGCCTAGGGGGGTAGGGCGCGCCCTCCACCCTCGTGGACGCCTCGTGTCCTTCCCGAACTACTTCTTATTTTCCTATTTTCTTAAATATTCCAAAATGGAGAAAAATTTCTATTAGAACTGTTTTGGAGTCGGTTTACTTACCGTACCACATACCTATTCCTTTTCGGAGTCTGAAACATTCTGGAAAGTGTCTCTTATGTATTCCTCCGGGGTTACGGTTTCAATAATATTAGTTTCAACATTTATAGGATTACCTGAGATATAATGTTTGATTCTTTGACCGTTCACCACCTACGAATTTGTGCCTTCGAAGTTGTTGATTTTTATGGCACCGGAACAATAGACCTCATCGATAACGTAAGGCCCTTCCAAATTAGAGAGAAGTTTTCCTACAAAAAATCTTAAACGAGAGTTCAAGAGCAACACATAATCACCTACATTAAACACACGCTTTTGTATCCTTTTGTCATGCCATTTTTTAACTTTTTCTTTAAGCAATTTGGCATTCTCATAGGCCTGGATTCTCCACTCATCAAGTGAGCTAATGTCAAATAACCTCTTCTCACCGGCGAGTTTGAAATCATAATTGAGCTCTTTAATGGCCCAATATGCCTTATATTCTAGTTCGAGAGGTAAGTGACATGCTTTTCCATAAACCATTTTATATGGGGACATACCCATAGGATTTTTATACGCAGTTCTATAGGCCCATAATGCATCGTCAAGTTTCTTGGACCAATTCTTTATAGATCTATTAATAGTCGTTTGCAAAATTAACTTGAGCTCTCTATTGCTAAGTTCTACTTGGCCACTAGACTATGGGTGATATGGAGATGCAATTCTATTATTAACATCATACTTAGCAAGCATTTTACGAAAAGCACCATGAATAAAATATGAACCACCATCAGTCATTATGTATCTAGGGACTCCAAACCTCGGAAAAATAACTTATTTAAGCATCTTAATAGAGGTGTTATGATCAGCACTACTAGTTGGAATAGCTTCTACCCACTTAGTAACGTAATCAACAGCAACTAAAATATGTGTATACCCATTAGAGGCAGGAAACGGTCCCATATAATCAAAGCCCCAAACATCAAATGGTTCAATAACAAGAGAATAATTCATAGGCATTTCTTGACGTCTACTAATATTAACAATTCTTTGACATTCATCACAAGACAAGACAAACTTACGTGCATCCTTGAAGAGAGTAGGCCAATAAAAACCGGATTGCAATACCTTATGTGCAGTTCTATCTCCAGCGTGGTGTCCTCCAAATGCCTCGGAGTGACACTTGCATAGGATTTGTTCCTGTTCATGCTCAAGTACACAACGTCTAATAACACCATCTACTCCTTCTTTATAAAGGTCTGGGTCATCCCAGAAGTAATGTCTTAAATCATAGAAGAACTTTTTCTTTTGCTGCTATGTGAAACTAGGTGGTATAAATTTAGCAACAATGTAATTAGCATAATCAGCATACCATGGAGCAGTACGAGAAGCATTTATGGCAGCTAATTGTTCATCAGGGAAGCTATCATCAATAGGTAGTAGGTCATCAAGAACATTCTCTAACCTAGACAAGTTGTCTGCAACGGGGTTCTCAGCTCCCTTTCTATCAATAATATGCAAATCAAATTCTTGTAATAGGAGAACCCATCTAATAAGTCTAGGTTTAGCATCTTTCTTTTCCATAAGATATTTAATGGCAGCATGATCAGTGTGAATAGTTACTTTAGAATCAACGATATAAGGTCTGAACTTATCACAAGCAAATACAACTGCTAAAAATTCCTTTTCAGTAGTGGCATAATTTCTCTGGGCACTGTCTAGAGTTTTACTAGCATATTGAATAATATTTAGTTTCTTATCAACTCTTTGTCCTAGAACAGCACCTACAACATAATCACTAGCATCACACATAATTTCAAAGGGTAAATTCCAATCAGGTGGATGAACAATGGGTGCAGAAATCAATGCTTTCTTAAGTATTTCAAATGCTTCTACACAATCATCATCAAAGACAAAAGGAATATCTTTTTGTAAGAGATTAGTCAGAGGCCTAGAAATTTTAGAGAAGTCCTTAATGAACCTCCTATAAAAACCGGCCTGACCAAGGAAACTTCTTATACCTTTAATGTCCTTGGGACATGGCATCTTTTCAATAGCATCAACTTTAGCTTTATCAACTTCAATACCTCTTTCAGAACTTTTATGCCCCAAGACAATGCCTTCATTAACCATAAAGTGGCACTTTTCCCAATTCAAGACAAGACTAGTATCTTCGCATCTCTGCAAAACTCGATCAAGACTGCTCAAGCAATCATCAAAAGAGGATCCATAAACGGAGAAATCATCCATGAAAACCTCAACAATCGTTTCACAAAAGTCATAGAATATAGCCATCATGCATCTTTGAAAGGTAGCAAGTGCATTACATAAATCAAAAGGCATACGTCTATAAGCAAAAGTACCGAAAGGGCAAGTAAAAGTGGTCTTTTCTTGATCCTCTGCTAAGACAGGTATTTGAGAGAAACCAGAGTAACCATCTAGAAAGCAAAAATGTGTATGTTTGGATAATCTTTCTAGCATTTGATCAATAAAAGGTAAAGGGTAATGATCCTTTTTAGTAGCTTTATTTAATTTGCTGAAACCAATTCCCATCCTATAACCTGTAACAATTCTTTGCGGGATCAATTCATCTTTATCATTTGGAATGACAGTAATACCTCCCTTCTTAGGGACACAATGGACACGACTTACCCGCTGACTATCAGCAACGGGATAAATTATACCTGCCTCCAGGAGTTTTAGTATTTCCTTTCTTACCACTTCTTTCATCTTAGGATTTAACCGTCGTTGGTGATAAATAACTGGTTTGGTGTCTTTCTCCAATTTTATATTGTGTTGGCATAGAGTGGGACTAATGCCCTTAAGATCATCAAGAGTATATCCAATAGCAGCACGGTGCTTCTTCAGAGTTTTCAATAATTTCTCCTCTTCCTGCTCTGAAAGGTTAGCACTAATAATAACAGGATATATCTTCTTTTCATCAAGATAAGCATATTTAAGAGTAACAGGTAATGGTTTAAGCTCAAACACGGGATCACCCTTGGGTGGTGGAGGATCCCATAGGATTTGAACAGGCAAGTTGTGTTTCAAAATAGGTCCCTATTTAAAGAATACTTCATCTATCTCCCTTCTTTCATTCATAAACATGTCATTTTCATGGTCTAGCAAATATTGTTCTTAAGGATCATTAGGAGGTACGGCAATAGAAGCAAGATCAATAATTTCATCCTTACTAAGCAATTCTTTATCATGGGGTTGTCTACGAAACTTAGCAAAATTAAACTCATGAGACATATCCCACAAACCAATAGTAACAACATCTTTTTCACAATCTATCTTAGCATTAACAATATTCAAGAAGGGTCTACCAAATATAATGGGACAAAAGCTATCTTATGGGGAACCAAGAACAAGAAAATCAGCAGGATATTTAACTTTCCCACACAAGACTTCAACATCTCTAACAATCACAACTGGTGAAATAGTATCTCTATTGGAAAGATTAATTATAACATTTATTTCTTCTATCTCAGCAGGTGCAATATCATGCATAATTTCTTTGTATAAGGAATGAGGTATTGCACTAGCACTAGCACCCATATCACATAAGCCATGATAACAATGATCTCCTATTTTAACAGAAATAACAGGCATGCCTACAACAGGTCTATGTTTATTCTTAGTATCAAGTCTAGCAAATCTAGCAGCTTCATCACAGAAGTAAATAACATGCCCATCAATATTATCAGCCAAGAGATCTTTAACCATAGCAATACTAGGTTCAACTTCAGTTTGCTCAAGTGGTGTAGGTGTTCTAGTATTACTCTTACGAACCACAGTTGAAGCTTTAGCATGATCCTTTATCCTAATAGGGAAAGGTGGTTTCTCAATATAGGTAGTAGGAACAACAGGATCATTATAAGTGATAGTCTTTTCTTCAAATTTAATAGGTGCAACTACTTTTACTTCAGTGGGAGGATTATATTTAAACCACTTCTCCTTAGGGAGGTCAACATGAGTAGCAAATGATTCACAGAAAGAAGCTACTATCTCAGAGTCAAGTCCATATTTAGTGCTAAATTCACGAAAAGCATCAGTATCCATAACATATTTAACACAATCAAACTTAGGTGCCATACCTGACTCCTTACCTTCGTCGAGATCCCAATCTTCAGAGTTGCATTTAATTCTTTCCAATAAATCCCATCTGAATTCAATAGTCTTCATCATAAAGGAACCAGTACAAGAAGTATTGAGCATGGAGCGATTGTTGAGAGAAAGCCGAGCATACAAATTTTGAATAATCATTTCTCTTGAGAGCTCATGATTGGAGCATGAATATAACATTGACTTAAGCCTCCACCAAGCTTGAGCAATGCTTTCTCCTTCGCGAGGCCAAATTATATATATATATATATATATATATATATATATATATTTTATATATATATATAATTACGATCACGATGAACTAGATGCATAGGATAAAACTTCTGATGAAATTCCAATTTCAATCGTTTGTAGTTCCATGATCCCATATCATCACATAGCCTAAACCATGTCAATGCCTCTCCCTTCAAAGATAAAGGGAAGACCTTCTTATTAACAACATCATCGGGCATACCTGCTAGCCTAAATAATCCACAAACTTCATCCACATAGATTAGGTGCAAATCGGGATGCAATGTTCCATCTCCTATAAAGGGATTAGCTAGCAGTTTCTCTATCATACCCGAAGGAATTTCAAAGTAACCATTTTCAGTAGGTTTAGTAGGTTGAGGAGCAACTCTTTTCTCTACTGGTCGGGGTGAAGATACCACGAACAAGCCCCTCAAAGTATTATGTTCCATAGTAACAAGTGACAGTAAATTTCAGCACAATATATAAATTTTTCCTTACCAAGTTCCACTTACCAAAGGTGCTTCACTCCCCGGCAACGGCGCCAGAAAAGAGTCTTGATGACCCACAAGTGTATGGGATCTATCGTAGTCCTTTTGATAAGTAAGAGTGTCGAACCCAACGAGCAGCAGAAGGAAATGACAAGCGGTTCTCAGTAAGATATTCTCTGCAAGCACTTAAATTATCGGTAACAGATAGTTTTGTGATAAGGTAATTTGTAACGGGTAACGAGCAATGAAAGTAAATAAGGTGCAGCAATGTGGCCCAATCCCTTATGTAGCAAAGGACAAGCCTGGACAAATTCTTATATAGAGAAAAGTGCTCCCGAGGACACATGGGAATTATCGTCAAGCTAGTTTTCATCACGCTCATATGATTCACGTTCGTTACTTTGATAATTTGATATGTGGGTGGACCGGTGCTTGGGTACTGCCCTTTCTTGGACAAGCATCCCACTTATGATTAACCTCTATTGCAAGCATCCACAACTACAAAAGAAGTATTAAGGTAAACCTAACCATAGCATGAAACATATGGATCCAAATCAGCCCCTTACGAAGCAACGCATAAACTAGGGTTTAAGCTTCTGTCACTCTAGCAACCCATCATCTATTTATTACTTCCCAATGCCTTCCTCTAGGCCCAAACAATGATGAACTGTCATGTAGTCGACGTTCACATAACACCACTAGAGGAGAGACAACATACATCTCATCAAAATATCGAACGAATACCTAATTCACATGACTACTTATAGCAAGACTTCTCCCATGTCCTTAGGAACAAACATAACTACTCACAAATCATATTCATGTTCACAATCAGAGGGGTACTAATATGCATATAGGATCTGAACATATGATCTTTGATACATCTCCAACGTATCTATAATTTATGAAGCATTCATACTATTATATTATTTGTTTTGGATGTTCTTGGGCTTTACTAAGCACTTTTATATTATTTTTGGGAGTAACCTATTCACCAGAGGCCCCGCCCATATTGATGTTTTCTTGCCTATTTCAGTGTTTCAAAGAGAAGGAATATCAAACGGAGTCCAAACGGAATGAAACCTTCCGGAAAGTTATTTTTGGAACGGAAGCAATCCAGGGGACTTGGAGTGCACATAAGGGAAGCTTCGAGGTGGCCATGAGGCAGGGAGGCGTGCCCACCTCCCCTGGGTGTGCCCCCACCCTCGTGGGCCCCTCGTGGCTCCCCCGACCGACTTCTTTCGCCTATATAAGTCCATATACCCTAAAACCTTCGGGGAGCAGAATAGATCGGGAGTTCCGCCGCCGCAAGCCTCTGTAACCACCAAAAACCTCTCGGGAGCCTGTTCCGGCACCCTGCCGGAGGGGGAATCCATCACCGGTGGCCATCTTCATCATCCCGGCGCTCTAAATGATGAGGAGGGAGTAGTTCACCCTCGGGGCTGAGGTTATGTACCAGTAGCTATGTGTTTGATGTCTCTCTCTCTCTCTCGTGTTCTTGAGGTGATACGATCTTGATGTATCGCGAGCTTTGCTATTATAGTTGGATCTTATGATGTTTCTCCCCCTCTACTCTCTTGTGATGAATTGAGTTTTCCCTTTGAAGTTGTCTTGTCGCATTGAGTCTTTAAGGATTTGAGAACACTTGATGTATGTCTTGCTGTGCTTATCTGTGGTGACAATGGGATATTCACGTGATCTACTTGATGTATGTTTTGGTGATCAACTTGCGGGTTCAATGAACTTATGCATAGGGGTTGGCACACGTTTTCGTCTTGACTCTCCGGTAGAAACTTTAGGGCAATATTTGAAGTTCTTTGTGTTGGTTGAATAGATGAATCTGAGATTGTGTGATGCATATCATATAATCATGCCCATGGATACTTGAGGTGACATTGGAGTATCTAGGTGACATTAGGGTTTTGGTTGATTTGTGTCTTAAGGTGTTATTCTAGTACGAACTCTATGATAGATCGAACATAAAGAATAGCTTCGTGTTATTTTACTACGGACTCTTGAATAGATCGATCAGAAAGGATAACTTTGAGGTTGTTTCGTACCCTACAATAATCTCTTCTTTTGTTCTCCGCTATTAGTGACTTTGGAGTGACTCTTTGTTGCATGTTGAGGGATAGTTATATGATCCAATTATGTTATTATTGTTGAGAGAACTTGCACTAGTGAAAGTATGAACCCTAGGCCTTGTTTCCTAGCATTGCAATACCGTTTACGCTCACTTTTATCATTAGTTACCTTGTTGTTTTTATATTTTCATATTACAAATACCCATATCTATCATCCATATTGCACTTGTATCACCATCTCTTCGCCGAACTAGTGCACCTGTACAATTTACCATTGTATTGGGTGTGTTGGGGACACAAGAGACTCTTTGTTATTTGGTTGCAGGGTTGTTTGAGAGAGACCATCTTTATCCTACGCCTCCCATGGATTGATAAACCTTAGGTCATCCACTTGAGGGAAATTTTCTACTGTCCTACAAACCTCTGCACTTGGAGGCCCAACAACGTCTACAAGGAGAAGGTTGTGTAGTAGACATTAGGCTCTTTTCTGGCGCCGTTGCCGGGGAGGTGAGTGCTTGAAGGTATATCTTTAGATCTTGCAATCGAATCTTTTTGTTTCTTGTTTTATCACTAGTTTAGTCTATAGAAGAAAACTACAAAAAAATGTAATTGAGTTTGTCTCATACGCTTCATCTTTTTAATATATTTCGTGAGTATGATGAAAATGCCCAAGCTTGGGGATGCTATGTTTGATGAGGATGACATATTTGAGAATATATTTGCTGAAGCTAATGTTTGTCCCAAGCTTGGGGATGCTATGTTTAATGAAGATGATATTTTTAGCCTCCCATTTTTTGATATGCAAAGTTGTTATGATGATAGCATGCCTCTTACCTATGATAATTATATTGATGAAAGTGGGTTTGGAAGAGTGTCAACTTTAGGAAGTAATGAACCCACTATTTTGGAGGATGTTGAATCTTATTGTGATAATTATGAAAGTGGATTTTGAGAGGCCATGACTTTATTTAGTGATGAGTCCACTATCTTGGAAGAGGTTTCAATTGATTATGATGAGAATAAAGTTGCTACTTATGATGATTATTGTGATGAAACTTATTGAAAGTGCAACTATCCCTAGGTGGTTTTGGTAATTCATAACAACATATAGCTCATTGAGCTAATGCTATTCCAAGACTATTATTTCAGGAAAGCTCAATGAATGGCATGGCATGGATGATGAAAGTGGATCCCTCAAAATACTAAGGACAAAGGATTGGCTCAAGATCAAAGGCTCAAGACTCTTCATTTTATATTTTAGTGATCCAAGATCACATTGAGTCTATAGGAAAAGCCAATACTATCAAGGAGGGATGAGGTGTTGCTTAATGAGCCTATTGCTTCATGTGCTTAGTGATATGCTCCAAAACCCTCAACTACTTACTCACATCCACAAATGACCTAAACCCAAAGCCAAAATTGGTCACACCTATTCTTCCTATCCGGCGCCACCGATTCCAAAAGTCATAGCCACTGCCACAAACCCTAAGCAAATCGGTCTTACCGATAGGGATCTCGGTCTCACTGAGATGGGATTGTAATCTCTCTGTTTCCCTTCGTAACATTTCGGTCTAACTGAAGTGAGCGATCGGTCCCACCGAGATTGCAATGTAAGCTCTCTGTTTCCTTTTTGTAACATTTCGGTCTCACCGAAAAGAGCAAATCGGTCCCACCAAGTTTACCTGACCAACTCTCTGGAAAGCTTATTACCAAAATCGGTCTCACCGAGTTTGTGTAATCAGTCTTACCGAGATTACGTTATGCCCTAACCCTAACCGAATCGGTCTCACCGAGATGCATGTCAGTCCCACCGAAAATCCTAACGGTCACTAGGTTTGCTAAATCGGTCCGACCGAGTCTGTTGAATCGGTCCCATCGAGTTTGGTAGATTGTGTGTAACGGTTAGATTTTGTGTGGAGGCTATATATACCCCTCCACATCCTCTTCATTCGTTGAGAGAGCTATCAGAACGAACCTACACTTCCAACTTACCATTTCTGAGAGAGAACCACCTACTCATGTGTTGAGGCCAAGATATTCCATTCCTACCATATGAATCTTGATCTCTAGCCTTCCCCAAGTTGCTTTCCACTCAAATCTTCTTTCCACCAGATCCAAAACCTATGAGAGAGAGTTGAGTGTTGGGGAGACTATCATTTGAAGCACAAGAGCAAGGAGTTCATCATCAACGCACCATTTGTTACTTCTTGGAGAGTGGTGTCTCCTACATTGGCTAGGTGTCACTTGGGAGCCTCCGACAAGATTGTGGAGTTGAACCAAGGAGTTTGTAAGGGCAAGGAGATCGCCTACTTCGTGAAGATCTACCGCTAGTGAGGCAAGTCCTTCGTGGGCGACGGCCATTGTGGGATAGACAAGGTTGCTTCTTCGTGGACCCTTCGTGGGTGGAGCCCTCCGTGGACTCGCGCAACCGTTACCCTTCGTGGGTTGAAGTCTCCATCAACGTGGATGTATGATAGCACCACCTATCGGAACCACGCCAAAAACATTCGTGTCTCCAATTGCGTTTGAATCCTCCAAACCCTTCCCTTTACTTTCTTGCAAGTTGCATGCTTTAATTTCCGCTGCCTATATACTCTTTGCATGCTTGCTTGAATAGTGTGATGATTGCTTGACTTGTCCTAAGATAGCTAAAATCTGCTAAACTCTAAGTTTTTAATTGGTCAAGTAGTCTAATCACCCCCCTCTAGACATACTTCAAGGTCCTACAAGTGGTATCAGAGCTTTGTTCTCCATTTGCTTTGATTTCCATAGCTTTTGGTGGTCATAGCCTTGGTTTCATAACCTAGGAGAGTATGGCGTCTAGCGAGGGAAATTATCACCGTAGAGGTCCTTACTTTGATGGTACTAATTTTGCTAGTTGGAAGCATAAGATGAAAATGCATATTCTCGGACATAACCCCACCGTTTGGGCAATTATTTGTATTGGCTTGCAAGGTGAATTCTTTGATGGGAGAGAACCAAACCGTGAAGCTAATGCGGAAGAATTGAAGATGCTGCAATACAACGCTCAAGCTTGTGATATCATCTTCAACGGATTGTGCCCTGAAGAATTCAACAAAATCAGCCGTCTTGAGAATGCAAAGGAATCCAAGTTGGATGTGCTCCAAAGTCAGCTTGACAAGTTCAAAATGAAGGATGGTGAAGGTGTCGCTGAAATGTACTCTAGGCTTGCTCTTATCACAAATGAGATTGCCGGCTTAGGGAGTGAAGAGATGACCGACAAATTCATCATCAAGAAGATCCTAAGAGCATTGTATGGAAAGTATGATACCGTGTGCACATTGATTCAAATGATGCCAAACTACAAAGATCTCAAGCCAACGGAAGTCATTGGAAGAATTGTTGCTCATGAGATGTCACTCAAGGATAAGGAAGAACTTCACAACAAGTCAAGTGGTGCTTACAAAGCCTCAAGTGAAGCCCCCACATCATCAAGTGAGAAACAAACCTTCAATGAAGAATTGAGCTTAATGGTGAAGAACTTCAACAAATTCTACAAGAGTAGAAGCAAAGAAAGAAGCTCCAAGTCAAGGTCTTACAATGACAAAAGATCTTCTAGTCGAGAGCACAATTTCTACAATTGTGGGAGACCCGGACACTATTCCAATGAGTGTACGGCACCCTACAAAAGAAGAGAAGATTCTCCAAGAAGAAGAAGCAAAAGAGAAGAATCACCACCAAGAGAGAGGAGGAGTAGAGATGATCGCTATGAATGAAGACCCTTACGGAGAAGCAAGGATTCGGAAAGGAAGGACAAGTCATCAAGGAGCTACACAAAATGAAGACATCAAGCTCATGTTGGTAAATGGGTATCCATCTCCGAGTCCGACAATCACTCCGAAAGAAGCTATCACTCCGACTCCGAATATACTCAAGATGAAGGTGTTGCCGGTCTAGCACTTGTGTCAACCAACTCCTACGACATATTTGATTCACCAAATGAAGGAATTGCAAGATGCTTCATGGCCAAAGGTCCAAAGGTAACACATCCTGAGTATGTTGATTTCAATAGTGATGAAGATGACTTGCTTGTGGATGATGATTTACTTGTTGACAACTCTAGTGATGAATACTATGATGAAATGTCAATTAATCATGCTAATCAAGATAAAACGAATGACAATGATAAGGAGAAGATTGAGCTTCTAACTAAAGAACTAAACACTCTTAAGTTGGCTCATGAAACTATCTTCCAAGATCATCGAGAACTTTTAAGGGCTCATGAGAAGTTACGCTTTGAAAAGCTCAATCTTGAGCAAGAGCATGAGTTCTTAAAGGCAATCAATGATGATCTTCGCAAGAAAAGTTCTTCTTACATTGCCAAGCGTTTACGCTTATCCACTTACATGCCTCAAATTAAGTCTAGTAACAAGTACAAGAAAGATACTTCCTCTAGTAGTAACAATAATAATGTCAAATCCAATATTGTTGCTTCTAGTAGTTCTCTTGATTCCACTAATGATTCTCTTAGCCAAGTTACACTTGAGCAAGAAAATAGCTTATTGAAGGGAATTATAGAGAAAGGTGTTTACAAGAGCCTTGCCGGGAGTAAGCAATTCGAGGAAATTGACGCAAGCAAGGAAGGCACCGGAAGAATCAAGGTGTTGGTTTTGAACGAAAGTTCAATGCCAATGGAGTTGAGTGGGAAGAAGATCAATACCCCAAGACGAAGTTTGTTCCTCAACAAGAGAAGTATGATCCTACTTCCTTCAAAGGAACACAAGCTCAAGATGATCTTCCACCACAAGACCACAAGAACAAAGGCAAGGACAAGCTTCAAGAAGAGATTGATGCATTTGAAGAAGCACCTAAGGCCTCGTTCAAGTGGGTTCCCAAGACTACATCAAGTTCTACTTCATCAAGTACAACTACAACTCCAAGGATTCCCATCAAGATGATGTGGATCCCGAAGAAGAAGAACTAGAGAGTTCTTGAGGGTGACACCGCCAACATTCTTCACTCATATCAGTATGGCAAGAACAAGTGCAATCAACTTCCACATCTTGCACTAGTTCAAGGAGTCACAAACCCTCATGTTGGTAAGGCAAGGGACAAGGTAACCTAATGATTTCATGCACATCATCTTGTGTGTGCATCACTCTATGTCTATGAATATTCTTGTTTGTTCCTTGTGGGACTAACCCATGTAGGTAAGTTGAAAGTGCAACTCACTCCAAAGGATTGCTCCAAATGATCTACATCAACATTGAGCATCCACATCTTCAACACCTACATGAAGTCATCATTGACAAAACCCAAGGTTAGTTCATCCCTCTAAGGAGGGATCTCACATCTAGGGGGAGCTTAACTCTAAGAATTGAGTCAAATCAACTCTAATGGTGTGAACACATCAATGCATTATGTAAAAGTGGTAACCCCACTTGAGCTTAAACGATGAGTATGACCTATGATCAAATGTTCTCATTTGACTCCTAAGTCAATATACTCATATATAGATGACCTAGTCATCGCCAATTGTTTGATAGATGCTAGAATTCGTTGTGCATGTTTTGCCACATATTTCATTTGCCATCTTATTGTGTGAGCATGTTGGTGCATATTTTACTCATTCAAGGACATCCACTTGTTTCCTTGATTGATTGGCTTATTTTCCTTTTGCCAAGTGGATGGACAAGAATGCCTAAGAACCTTCTCTAGCTATCTATGCTTTTCTCATCTCAAACTCTATTCATGCTACATCACAAAATTTGATCAAGTCAGATTCGAACCACTCTGTGTGAGGAGCACTCGGAGTCCCCGATTCGTCAGACTTAAACTTCCAAAACCTCTTTGTGATTCTCGGTCTGACCGACTCCTCCATTTCGGTCCTACCGAGATCATTAAGTTGATCTAAGTTTTCAATATCGGTGCAACCGATTGTTGGAAATAAGCCCTAGAGGCAATAATAAAAGGATTATTATTATATTTCGTTGATCATGATAATTGTCTTTATTCATGCTATAATTGAATTATTCGGAAATCGTAATACACGTGTGAATACATAGACCATAATATGTCCCTAGTAAGCCTCTAGTTGACTAGCTCGTTACTCAACAGATAGTCATGGTTTCCTGACTATGGACATTAGATGTCGTTGATAACGGGATCACATCATTAGGAGAATGATGTGATGGACAAGACCCAATTCTAAGCATAGCACAAGATCGTGTAGTTCATTTTGCTAGAGCTTTTCCAATGTCAAGTATCTTTTCCTTAGACCATGAGATCGTGTAACTCCCAGATACCGTAGCAGTGCTTTGGGTGTGCCAAACGTCACAACGTAACTGGGTGACTATAAAGGTGCACTACAGGTATCTCCGAAAAGTGTCTGTTGGGTTGACATGGATCGAGACTGGGATTTGTCACTCCGTATGACGGAGAGGTATCTCTGGGCCCACTCGGTAATGCATCATCATAACGAGCTCAAAGTGACCAAGTGTCTGGTCACGGGATCATGCATTACGGTACGAGTAAAGTGACTTGCCGGTAACGAGACTGAACGAGGTATTGGGATACCGACGATCGAGTCTCGGGCAAGTAACGTACCGATTGACAAAGGGAATTGTATACGGGGTTGATTGAATCCTCGACATCATTGTTCATCGGATGAGATCATCGAGGAGCATGTGGGAGACAACATGGGTATCCAGATCCCGCTG
The DNA here is from genome assembly GCA_963921465.1 of Triticum timopheevii. Taxonomy (NCBI): domain Eukaryota; kingdom Viridiplantae; phylum Streptophyta; class Magnoliopsida; order Poales; family Poaceae; genus Triticum; species Triticum timopheevii. Next base: position 46,444,013 of record OY997271.1, read on the forward strand.
TTGGTTATTGACCGAAGAGCCGTCTCGGTCATGTCTACGTGTCTCCCGAACCCATAGGGTCTACACACTTAAGGTTCGGTGACGCTAGGGTTGTAGAGATATGAGTATGCAGCAAACCGAAAGTTGTTTGGAGTCCCGGATGAGACCCCGGATGTCACGAGGAGTTCCGGAATGGTCCGGAGGTAAATAATAATATATAGGAAGTGGGCTTTCGGCCATCGGGAGAGTTTCGGGGGTCACCGGTATTGTATCGGGACCACCGGAAGGGTCCCGGGGGTCCACCGGGTGGGGCCACCTATCCCGGAGAGCCCCGTGGGCTGAAGTGGGGAGGGGACCAGCCCCTGGTGGGCTGGTGCGCCCCCCCGGGCCCCCCTCTGCGCCTAGGGTTGGGAACCCTAGGGGAGGGGGCGCCTCCACTTGCCTTGGGGGGCACTCCACCCCCCTTAGCCGCCGCCCCCCCTAGAGATCCCATCTCTAGGGCCGGCGCCCCCCCCCCCCCCCCCTTGGGGGCCTATATAAAGGAGGGGGAGGGAGGGCAGCCGCACCCTGAAGTCTTGGCGCCTCCCTCTCCCCTGCTACACCTCTCCCTCTCGCAGAAGCTCGACGAAGCTCTGCCGGAACTCTGCTGCATCCACCACCACACCGTCGTGCTGCCGGATCTTCATCAACCTCTCCTTCCCCCTTGCTGGATCAAGGAGGAGACATCATCCGCTCCATACGTGTGTTGAACGCGGAGGTGCTGTCCGTTTGGCACTTGGTCATCGGTGATTTGGATCACGACGAGTACGACTCCCTCAACCCCGTTCTCTTGAACGCTTCCGCTCGCGATCTACAAGGGTATGTATATGCACTCCTATCACTCGTTGCTAGATGAACTCATAGATGGATCTTGGTGAAACCGTAGGAAAAAATTTATTTTTTGCAACGTTCCCCAACAGTGGCATCATGAGCCACGTTTATGTGTAGTTCTCTATTGCACGAGTAGAACACAAATTTGTTGTGGGCGTAGATGTTGTCAACTTTCTTGCCGCTACTAGTCTTATTTTGCTTCAGCGGTATTGTGGGATGAAGCGGCCCGGACCGACCTTACACGTACGCTTATGTGAGACAGGTTCCACCGACTGACATGCACTAGTTGCATAAGGTGGCTAGCGGGTGTCTGTCTCTCCCACTTTATTTGGAGCGGATTCGATGAAAAGGGTCCTTATGAAGGGTAAATAGAAGTTGACAAATCACGTTGTGGCTTTTTCGTAGGTAAGAAAACGTTCTTGCTAGAACCCTATTGCAGCCACGTAAAAGATGCAACAAGAATTAGAGGACGTCTAACTTGTTTTTGCAGCAATTGCCTTGTGATGTGATATGGCCAAAAGTTGTGATGAATGATGAATGATATATTGTGATGTATGAGATCATGTTCTTGTAATAGGAATCACGACTTGCATGTCGATGAGTATGACAACCGGCAGGAGCCATAGGAGTTGTCTTAATTATTGTATGACCTGCGTGTCAATGATTTAACGCCATGTAATTACTTTACTTTATTGCTAAAATGTTAGCCATAGTAGTAGAAGTAATAGTTGGCCAGCAACTTCATGGAGACACGATGATGGAGATCATGATGATGGAGATCATGGTGTCATGCCGGTGACGAAGATGATCATGGAGCCCCGAAGATGGAGATCAAAGGAGCTATATGATATTGGCCATATCATGTCACTACTATATAATTGCATGTGATGTTTATTATGTTTATGCATCTTGTTTACTTAGAACGACGGTAGTAAATAAGATGATCCCTTATAATAATTTCAAGAAAGTGTTCTCACCTAACTGTGCGCCGTTGCTAAGGTTCGTCGTTTCGAAGCACCACGTGATGATCGGGTGTGATAGATTCTTACATTCACATACAACGGGTGTAAGACAGTTTTACACATGCAAAAACACTTAGGGTTAACTTGACGAGCCTAGCATGTACAGACATGGCCTCGGAACACAGAGACCGAAAGGTCGAACATGAGTCGTATGGAAGATACGATCAACATGGAGATGTTCACCGATGATGACTAGTCCGTCTCACGTGATGATCGGACACAGCCTAGTCGACTCGGATCGTGTAACACTTAGATGACTAGAGGGATGTCTAATCTGAGTGGGAGTTCACTAAAATAATTTGATTAGATGAACTTAATTATCATGAACTTAGTCTAAAACCTTTGCAAATATGTCTTGTAGATCAAATGGGCAACGCTCATGTCAACATGAACTTCAATGCGTTCCTAGAGAAAACCAAGCTGAAAGATGATGGCAGCAACTATACGGACTGGGTCCGGAACCTGAGGATCATCCTCATAGCTGCCAAGAAAGCATATGTCCTAGAAGGACCGCTAGGTGAAGCACCCATCCCAGAGAACCAAGACGTTATGAACGCTTGGCAGTCACGTGCTGATGATTACTCCCTCGTTCACTGCGGCATGCTTTATAGCCTAGAACCGGGGCTCCAAAAGCGTTTTGAGCAACACGGAGCATATGAGATGTTCGAGGAGCTGAAAATGATTTTCCAAGCTCATGCCCGGTTTGAGAGATATGAAGTCTCCGACAAGTTCTATAGTTGTAAGATGGAGGAAAATAGTTCTGTCAGTGACCACATACTCAAAATGTCTGGGTTGCACAACCGCCTGTCCCAGCTGGACATTAACCTCCCAAACGAGGCGGTCATTGAAAGAATCCTTCAGTCGCTCCCACCGAGCTACAAGAGCTTTGTGATGAACTACAATATGCAGGGGATGGTGAAAACTATTCCTGAAGTATTTTCAATGCTGAAGTCGGCAGAGGTAGAAATCAAGAAAGAACATCAAGTGTTGATGGTCAATAAAACCACCAAGCTCAAGAAGGGCAAGGGTAAGAAGAACTTCAAGAAGGATGGCAAGGATGTTGCCACGCCCGGTAAGCCAGTTGCCGGAAAGAAGTCAAAGAATGGACCCAAGCCTGAGACTGAGTGCTTTTATTGCAAAGGGAAGGATCACTGGAAGTGGAACTGCCCCAAATACTTAGCAGACAAGAAGGCCGGCAACACTAAAGGTATATGTGATATACATGTAATTGATGTGTACCTTACCTGTACTCGTAGTAACTCCTGGGTATTTGATACTGGTGCCGTTGCTCATATTTGTAACTCACAGTAGGAGCTGCGGAATAAGCGGAGACTGGCGAAGGACGAGGTGACGATGCGCGTCGGGAATGGTTCCAAGGTCGATGTGATCGCCGTCGGCACGCTACCTCTACATTTACCTACGGGGTTAGTTTTAAACCTCAATAATTGTTATTTAGTGCCAAGTTTGAGCATGAACATTGTATCTGGATCTCGTTTGATACGAGATGGCTACTCATTTAAATCCGAGAATAATGGTTATTCTATTTATATGAGAGATATGTTTTATGGTCATGCCCCGATGGTCAATGGTTTATTCTTGATGAATCTCGAACGTAATGTTACACATATTCATAGTGTGAACACCAAAAGATGTAAAGTTGATAACGATAGTCCCACATACTTGTGGCACTGCCGCCTTGGTCACATTGGTGTCAAGCGCATGAAGAAGCTCCATGCTGATGGACTTTTAGAGTCTCTCGATTATGAATCATTTGACACATGCGAACCATGCCTCATGGGCAAAATGACCAAGACTCCGTTCTCCGGAACAATGGAGCGAGCAACCAACTTATTGGAAATCATACATACCGATGTGTGCGGTCCAATGAGCGTTGCGGCTCGTGGAGGATATCGTTATGTTCTCACTCTCACTGACGACTTGAGTACATATGGGTATGTCTACTTAATGAAACACAAGTCTGAGACCTTTGAAAAGTTCAAGGAATTTCAGAATGAGGTAGGGAATCAACGTGACCGAAAGATAAAGTTCCTACGATCGGATCGTGGAGGAGAATAATTAAGTCATGAATTTGGTACGCACTTAAGGAAATGTGGAATCGTTTCACAACTCACGCCGCCTGGAACACCTCAGCGTAACGGTGTGTCCGAACATCGTAATCGCACTCTATTGGATATGGTGCGGTCTATGATGTCTCTTACCGATTTACCGCTATCATTTTGGGGATACGCTCTAGAGACAGCTACATTCACTTTAAATAGGGCTCCGTCTAAATCCGTTGAGACGACACCGTATGAATTATGGTTTGGGAAGAAACCTAAGCCGTCGTTTCTAAAAGTTTGGGGATGCGATGCTTATGTCAAGAAACTTCAACTTGAAAAGCTCGAACCCAAGTCTGAAAAATGCGTCTTCATAGGATACCCTAAGGAAACCATTGGGTATACCTTCTACTTAAGATCCAAGGGCAAGATCTTTGTTGCCAAGAACGGATCCTTTCTGGAAAGAGTTTCTCTCGAAAGAAGTAAGTGGGAGGAAAGTAGAACACGATGAAGTACTACCTCTGGAACCGGAAAGTAGTGCAGCTCAGGAAAATGTTCCTGTGGTGCCTACACCAACTGGAGAGGAAATCAATGATCAAGGTACTTCGGATCAAGTTGCTACTGAACTTCGTAGGTCCACAAGGACATGTTCCACACCAGAGTGGTATGGCAACCCTGTCCTGGAAATAATGTTGTTAGACAACGGTGAACCTTCGAACTATGAAGAAGCGATGGCGGGCCCAGATTCCAACAAATGGCTTGAAGCCATGCAATCCGTGATAGAATCCATGTATGAAAACAAAGTATGGACTTTGACAGACTTGCCCGATGATCGGCGAGTGATAGAAAACAAATGGATCTTTAAGAAGAAGACGGACGCGGATGGTAATGTTACCATCTATAAAGTTCGACTTGTCGCTAAGGGTTATCGGCAAGTTCAAGGGGTTGACTATGATGAGACTTTCTCTCCCGTAGCGAAGCTGAAGTCCGTCCGAATCATGTTAGCAATTGCCGCATACTATGATTATGAGATATGGCAGATGGACGTCAAAACACCATTCCTTAACGGCTATCTTAAGGAAGAACTGTATATGATGCAGCCGGAAGGTTTTGTCGATCCTAAGAATGCTAACAAAGTATGCAAGCTCCAGTGATCCATTTATGGGCTGGTGCAAGCATCTCGGAGTTGGAACATTCGCTTTGATGAGATGATCAAAGCGTTTGGGTTTATGCAGACTTATGGAGAAGCCTGCGTTTACAAGAAAGTGAGTGGGAGCTCGGTAGCATTTCTTATATTATATGGAGATGACATACTCTTGATGGGAAATGATATAGAACTTTTGGACAGCATTAAGGCCTACTTGAATAAGTGTTTTTCAATGAAGGACCTTGGAGAAGCTGCTTACATATTAGGCATCAAGATCTATAGGGATAGATCAAGACGCCTCATAGGTCTTTCACAAAGCACATACCTTGATAAGATTTTGAAGAAGTTCAAAATGGATAAGTCCAAGAAAGGGTTCTTGCCTATATTGCAAGGTGTGAGATTGAGCTTGGCTCAATGCCCGACCACGGCAAAAGATAAAGAAGAGATGAGTGTCATCCCCTATGCTTCAGCCATAGGATCTATTATGTATGCCATGCTGTGTACAGACCTGATGTAAACCTTGCCGTAAGTTTGGTAGGTAGGTACCAAAGTAATCCCGGCAAGGAACACTGGACAGCGGTCAAGAATATCCTGAAGTACCTGAAAAGGACAAAGGACATGTTTCTCGTTTATGGAGGTGACGAAGAGCTCGTCGTAAAGGGTTACGTCGACGCTAGCTTTGACATAGATCTAGATGACTCTAAGTCACAAACCGGATACGTGTATATGTTGAATGGTGGAGCAGTAAGCTGGTGCAGCTGCAAGCAGAGCGTCGTGGCGGGATCTACATGTGAAGCGGAGTACATGGCGGCCTCGGAGGCAGCGCATGAAGCAATTTGGGTGAAGGAGTTCATCACCGACCTAGGAGTCATACCCAATGCATCGGGGCCGATCAAACTCTTCTGTGACAACGAGCTATTTCCCTAGCCAAGGAGCCCAGGTTTCACAAGAAGACCAGGCACATCAAGCGTCGTTTCAACTCCATCCGTGAAAATGTTCAAGATGGAGACATAGATAGTTGCAAAGTACATACGGATCTGAATGTCGCAGATCCGTTGACTAAACCTCTTTCGCGAGCAAAACATGATCAACACCAGAACTCTATGGGTGTTCGATTCATCACAATGTAACTGGATTATTGACTCTAGTGCAAGTGGGAGACTGTTGGAAATATGCCCTAGAGGCAATAATAAAAGGATTATTATTATATTTCCTTGTTCATGATAATTGTCTTTATTCATGCTATAATTGTATTATCCGGAAATCGTAATACACGTGTGAATACATAGACCATAATATGTCCCTAGTAAGCCTCTAGTTGACTAGCTCGTTAATCAACAGATAGTCATGGTTTCCTGACTATGGACATTAGATGTCGTTGATAACGGGATCACATCATTAGGAGAATGATGTGATGGACAAGACCCTATTCTAAGCATAGCACAAGATCGTGTAGTTCGTTTTGCTAGAGCTTTTCCAATGTCAAGTATCTTTTCCTTAGACCATGAGATCGCTTAACTCCCGGATAACGTAGGAGTGCTTTGGGTGTACCAAACATCACAACGTAACTGGGTGACTATAAAGGTGCACTACAGGTATCTCCGAAAAGTGTCTGTTGGGTTGACACGGATCGAGACTGGGATTTGTCACTCCGTATGACGGAGAGGTATCTCTGGGCCCACTCGGTAATGCATCATCATAATGAGCTCAAAGTGACCAAGTGTCTAGTCATGGGATCATGCATTACGGTACGAGTAAAGTGACTTGCCAGTAACGAGACTGAACAAGGTATTGGGATACCGACGATCGAGTCTCGGGCAAGTAACATACCGATTGAAAAAGGGAATTGTATACGGGGTTGATTGAATCCTCGACATCGTGGTTCATCCGATGAGATCATCGAGGAGCATGTGGGAGCCAACATGGGTATCCAGATCCTGCTGTTGGATATTGACCGGAGAGCCGTCTCGGTCATGTCTACGTGTCTCCCGAACCCGTAGGGTCTACACACTTAAGGTTCGGTGACGCTGGGGTTGTAGAGATATGAGTATGCAGCAAACCGAAAGTTGTTCGGAGTCCCAGATGAGATCCCGGACGTCACGAGGAGTTCCGGAATGGTCCGGAGGTAAAGAATAATATATAGGAAGTGGAGTTTCGGCCATCGGGAGAGTTTCGGGGGTCACCGGTATTGTACCTGGACCACCGGAAGGGTCCCGGGGGTCCACCGGGTGGGGCCACCTATCCCGGAGGGCCCGTGGGCTGAAGTGGGGAGGGGACCAGCCCCTGGTGGGCTGGTGCGCCCCCCTTGGGCCCCTCTCTGCGCCTAGGGTTGGGAACCCTAGGGGAGGGGGCACCTCCACTTGCCTTGGGGGGCACTCCACCCCCCTTGGCCGCCGCCCCCCCTAGAGATCCCATCTCTAGGGCCGGCGCGCCCCCCCTGGGGCCTATATAAAGGAGGGGGGGCAGCCGCACCCTGAAGTCTTGGCGCCTCCCTCTCCCCTGCTACACCTCTCCCTCTCGCGGAAGCTCGGCGAAGCTCTGCTGGAACTCTGCTGCATCCACCACCATGCCGTCGTGCTGCTGGATCTTCATCAACCTCTCCTTCCCCCTTGCTGGATCAAGAAGGAGGAGACGTCATCCTCTCCCTACGTGTGTTGAACGCGGAGGTGTTGTCCGTTCGGCACTCTGTCATCGGTGATTTGGATCACGACGAGTACGACTCCCTCAACCCCGTTCTCTTGAACGCTTCCGCTCGCGATCTACAACGGTATGTAGATGCACTCCTATCACTCGTTGCTAGATGAACTCATAGATGGATCTTGGTGAAACTGTAGGAAAATTTTTATTTTCTGCAACGTTCCCCAACACCGATTTGAACTTTTCGGTCTCACCGAGTTGCTGTAACTGTACACAGTTATGCATCTCGGTGCCACCGAGTTGTTCCACTCGGTCACACCGACAGGGTCGGGCTATATATAGTCACGGGCAAAATTTTGGAAATTTCTCCGAACTCCTTCGCCCGCGCAATAGCTCGCTCTGCCATCAAAGGTCTCCAGATCGTCTCCTCGTCGCCAGCCGCCTCCAGTAGCTGGTCTCCGCCGCCATCAACGGATTTCGCCCCCGCCGTTGCCGCCGTAGCGAGTTCATCGCCAAGCTAGGGTATGGACTTGATCATTGTGCTATCCTCGTGTGATTCCTAGCACATTGTGTTCTTATAGATTCTTGCCACGATTGAAACAATCCTATCCACTCAATATAGTCCGTAGATTAGATGAGATTCAAAATTTTAGGGTTAGGTTTCCGCCGAAACCATCTCGGACCCACCGAGTTGAAAAACTCGGTCCCACCGATTTGGCTTATGCCATTGTACAAGTAACTCTCGGTCTGACCGAGAATTGCTAATCGGTGCGACCAATTTTAGGACTTTGTGAAACACTAGCAGTCTCGGTGCCACCGAACTGTGACCCGGTCCAACCGAGTTCATCAGTTTAGGTTCCAAAACTGCTTCGGTATCACCGAGTTTGAAAATAGGTTGATCCGAAATGCTTTATGTGGAAAACTAAAATTGAATTTTTGAATCATTCTTTTGCAAAAATCTCTGCATTTTGTGATGCTCATCTATTCTATCTCATCTACAACTCTTCACAGGGTCAGTAGTCAGTGTTTGCAGCATGTCAGACCAGAGTGACAGCCAGAACAGATCAGAAGAGCAGATTGACATGAGCAAGGGCACTAGTCCCTCAAGTTTTACAGATGAAGGGAGCAGAAGCACTCCTAGCAACCTGCCTAAGGCTGCTACCAGGCAAAGGAGGAAGATAACTTCAGACTCAAAGGATGAGGACTACAAAGCTGAAGAAGATGAGGCTACTTCCAAGAAAGTAGTGCTCAAGAAGGAATATGGCTCAGCATATAGCACAAAGCCTGGACTGAAAAAGAAAGTTCCTGCCAAGAGGACACCAATGCCCAAGGCCAGAAGGTCCACTCAAGTGCCAGAATAGACTGAACCCAAAGAGGCACCTGAAAAGAAAGTCACATCTTCCAAACCCAAGAAAGTTCCCACTGGAGAGACAATGAAGTTTACCATTGAATCAGAGGATGAAGGTGCTTAGGACAAGAAGAAGAAGAGGGCAAGAACCACAACTGCCCAGGTTCTTGGAAAGCCCTCTATGAGAAGAGATTCTAAAGAGGAAGAAGAGGTTGTTGCACCAACACCTAAGGCACCAAAGCTTATAGGTGATGATATAAGATCAGGGGCTGCAACATCTAAGCCCAAGGAAGCACCCAAAGCTGCCTCCAAGGCCAAGCTTATACCAAAGAGGAATACTAGGAGTATTCCAGCTGCTGAGAACAACAAGGCCCCAGTGCCAAATGTTGCTGAAGAAGAAGATGAAGAAGGACAGGTCCTAAGGAAGCTCAAGCCCAAGATACATGACCACAATGATGCCCATCCTGTGGCTGAGGACATGAGGATCAGGAAGGACTCAGGGTTGAGGATATGGAGGATGGAAGATCCATATGCCTCAAGGAGAAGAACTGATGTTGATTACATGTTCCATACAAAGGAACAACAGGACTTCTATGAGACAATTCTGTTGGATAAGAAGCCCATAGTCTGTGACATGAGGTGGGTCGACTGGACCTACATCAAGGACAATGAAGAGCACTATCCTGGAGTGCAAGACAGCTTTGTTGCTTGTGGAGTTGCTGATTTTGTTGGGCAAAAGCTCACCCACTGGAATGATGAACTTATCATGCAATTCTACTCCACAGCACACTTTTATCCAGATGGAAGAATTGTTTGGATGTCTGAAGGTACAAGGTACCGGTCCACTATTGGAGAATGGGCAAGTCTGATAAATGCCCCAAAGGAAAATGAGGATGACCTGGACATTTATGCAAAGAAGAAGATGGATCACAATTCCATGGCACACATGTACAAGGAGATCCCAGACAAGGCTGTTGAGATACATAAGTTTGGATCAGTCCACTTTCTGCTGTCAGGGCTGCCAACCATCAATTGGATCCTAAGGCATACCTTATTGCCTAAGTCTGGTGATCACAACATGATCAGAGGGCATGCCATCAACATGTTGCATGCGTTTGATGTGCCACAAAATTTCAAAGTCATGAGCCTTATGATTGAAACCATTAAGAGGACTGCAGCAGATCAGAAGAGGAGCTGTGGATATGCACCTCAGATTCAGGAGTTGATAAACTCAAGGATGGGCACAGGGAAATATCAATTGGATAAGGAACATTTTCCACTTTATCCAGACTTTGAGGACAATGAGGTTGTCATGAATGAGAATGATCCATCATCAGTTAAAGCTCAAGAGAAGAAGGAGAAGGCAAGGAAGCAGAAGGCTGCCAGGATGCCAACTCGAGAGGAGGCATCTGAGTACTTCTTGAAGAACAAGCAGGAGCAGCTTGGTTACTTAATTGCATCAACACTGAGGATTGAGAAGGGACTGGCCACCCTCACTCAGAATCAGGAGAGCCTGGAAAGAATCATGGAACTCAAATTCCATGACCTTGATGTCAAAGTAACTGAGATTCAATCAGTTGTAGAGCAGCTGCAGGATGACATGCAGGAGAGGCAGGGCAAGACTACAACTAATGTGTTTGCCAGAGTGCCTAGAGCCCAGAGGTCAGTTGCAGTGCCTGTGACAGACACCAGAGCAACATCTTTAGCACCAGCTACAGCCCCTTCAGCTCCAGTACAACTAGCTCCAGCATCAACTCCAGCACCCTCTACTTCAACTGAAGCCTTCGTCCTTGGAGTTATCCGGACACCACCACCAGAAGATCAAGCCTGAGAGTCGATCTAGCACTATGCATTTTCTATGAACTTTTTGGTAACTTGTTGCCAAAGGGGGAGAAAAATGTATAGATCATAGGCTTCGAGAGAGAGAGAGTGTTGATTTTGTTCTCTCTTGCTTTATTTGGTGGTTAAACTTGTTTGCTTTTGATTGCTTGAGATACTATGCTTGTGAGACATTGATGATCATGTGTTTGATCATAAGCTACACTTATGCATGTTTGATTTTATCCTATCTATCTTATGTGATCATTCACTTTGCTTGGTAATGAGTGCATGTATTCAATATTTATTATTTTGAGCGCTCCACCAAGATGTATGTGACATGGAAGAGTAACCCATGAGCCTGATTCATTGTGCATTTGCAGTCCAAAGCAAATCTTAAACTATGCACAAATTTAGGGGGAGCTCTTGCTTATCACATACTTCTCAAAGCGACGATGTTGTTAAATCTTATTATCATTTGTCGAAGCTTTGATCTATATGTTGTCATCAATTACCAAAAAGGGGGAGATTGAAAGTGCAACTATCCCTAGGTGGTTTTGGTAATTCATAACAACATATAGCTCATTGAGCTAATGCTATTCCAAGACTATTATTTCAGGAAAGCTCAATGAATGGCATGGCATGGATGATGAAAGTGGGTCCCTCAAAATACTAAGGACAAAGGATTGGCTCAAGCTCAAAGGCTCAAGACTCTTCATTTTATATTTTAGTGATCCAAGATCACATTGAGTCTATAGGAAAAGCCAATACTATCAAGGAGGGATGAGGTGTTGCTTAATGAGCATCTTGCTTCATGTGCTTAGTGATATGCTCCAAAACCCTCAGCTACTTACTCACATCCACAAATGACCTAAACCCAAAGCCAAAATCGGTCACACCGATTCTTCCTATCCGGCGCCACCGGTTCCAAAAGTCATAGCCACTGCCACAAACCCTAAGCAAATCGGTCTTACTGATAGGGATCTCGGTCTCACCGAGATGGGATTGTAATATCTCTGTTTCCCTTTGTAACATTTCGGTCTAACCGAAGTGAGCGATCGGTCCCACCGAGATTGCAATGTAAACTCTCTATTTCCTTTTTGTAACATGTCGGTCTCACCGAAAAGAGCAAATCGGTCCCACCGAGTTTACCTGACCAACTCTTTGGAAAGCTTATTACCAAAATCGGTCTCACCGAGTTTGTGTAATCGGTCTTACCGAGATTACGTTATGCCCTAACCCTAACCGAATCAGTCTCACCGAGATGCATGTCAGTCCCACCGAAAATCCTAACGGTCACTAGGTTTGCTAAATCGGTCCGACCGAGTCTGTTGAATCGGTCCCACCGAGTTTGGTAGATTGTGTGTAACGGTTAGATTTTGTGTGGAGGCTATATATACCCCTCCACCTCCTCTTCATTCGTTGAGAGAGCTATCAGAACGAACCTACACTTCCAACTTACCATTTCTGAGAGAGAACCACCTACTCATGTGTTGAGGCCAAGATATTCCATTCCTACCATATGAATCTTGATCTCTAGCCTTCCCCAAGTTGCTTTCCACTCAAATCTTCTTTCCACCAGATCCAAAACCTATGAGAGAGAGTTGAGTGTTGGGGAGACTATCATTTGAAGCACAAGAGCAAGGAGTTCATCATCAACGCACCATTTGTTACTTCTTGGAGAGTGGTGTCTCCTACATTGGCTAGATGTCACTTGGGAGCCTCCGACAAGATTGTGGAGTTGAACCAAGGAGTTTGTAAGGGCAAGGAGATTGCCTACTTCGTGAAGATCTACCGCTAGTGAGGCAAGTCCTTCGTGGGTGACGACCATGGTGGGATAGAAAAGGTTGCTTCTTCGTGGACCCTTCGTGGGTGGAGCCCTCCGTGGACTCGCGCAACCGTTACCCTTCGTGGGTTGAAGTCTCCATCAACGTGGATGTACGATAGCACCACCTATCGGAACCACGCCAAAAACATCCGTGTCTCCAATTGCGTTTGAATCCTCCAAACCCTTCCCTTTACTTTCTTGCAAGTTGCATGCTTTAATTTCCGCTGCCTATATACTCTTTGCATGCTTTCTTGAATAGTGATGATTGCTTGACTTGTCCTAAGATAGCTAAAATCTGCCAAACTCTAAAATTGGGAAAAGGTTAAGTTTTTAATTGGTCAAGTAGTCTAATCACCCCCCCTCTAGACATACTTCAAGGTCCTACACTTATGCTATAAAAAGTAGTGATGATTATATTTATAAAACTTGTTATGATTATGATTCCCCTTTTTCTGAACATTACACTTTTAAGGTGGAAACAGTTTATAGTATTCGAGTCTCTTATGATACTCCCACTATTCCGAATAAGAAGAATTTTGCTTATGTGGAGAGTAGTAAATTTTCTATGCAAGTAGATCATGAAAATAATGATTTAGGTGCTGGTTATATTGTTGAATTCATTCATGATGCTACTGAAAATTATTATGAGGGAGGAACATATGCTTGTAGGAATTGCAATAATGTCAAGTTTCCTCTCTATATGCTTAAAATCTTGAAGTTATGCTTGTTTTGCCTTCCTATGCTAGTTGATTATTGTTCCCATAAGTTGTTTGCTCACAAAATCCCTATGCATAGGAAGTGGGTTATACTTAAATGTGCTAGTCATATGCTTCATGATGCTCCCGTTATGTTTCAATTCTTATCTTTTATGTGAGCATCATTGTCATCATCATGCCTAGTGCTACCTCTTGAGCATTGCATTGGATTTCCCCGAAGAGGAGAGGATGATGCAGTAAAGTAGCGTAAGTATTTCCCTCAGTTTTTGAGAACCAAGGTATCAATCCAGTAGGAGACCACGCACAAGTCCCTCGTACCTACACAAAACGATAGCAACTCGCAACCAACGCTTAGGGGTTGTCAATCCCTTCACGGTCACTTACAAGAGTGAGATCTGATAGAGATAATATTTTTGGTATTTTTGATAGATAGATGCAAAGTAAAAAGTAAAGGTAAAGTAAAAACAAAGCAAGTAAATAAAGTGATATAGATTGATATGATGAGAATAGACCCGGGGGTCATAGGTTTCACTAGTGGCTTCTCTCAAGAGCATAAGTATTCTACGGTGGGTGAACAAATTACTGTTGAGCAATTGACAGAACTGAGCATAGTTATGAGTATATCTAGGCAATGATCATGTATATAGGCATCACGTCCAAAACAAGTAGATCGAAACGATTCTGCATCTACTACTATTACTCCACTCATCGACCGCTGTCCAGCATGCATCTAGAGTATTAAGTAAAAACAGAGTAACGTCGTAAGCAACATGACATGATGTAGAGGGATAAATTCATGCAATATGATAAAAAAAACATCTTGTTATCCTCGATGGCAACAATGCAATACATGCCTTGCAACTCTTTCTGTCACTGAGTAAGGACACCGCAAGATTGAACCCAAAGCTAAGCCTTCTTCCATTGCAAGAACTACCAATCTAGTTGGCCAAACCAAAAAAGATAATTCGAAGAGACTTGCAAAGATAACTCAATCATACATAAAAGAATTCAGAGAAGAATCAAATATTTTCCATAGATAATACTGGATCATAAACCCACAATTCATCGGTCTCAACAAACACACCGCAAAAAGAAGATTACATCGAATAGATCTCCACGAGAGAGGGGGAGAACATTGTATTGAGATCCAAAAAGAGAGAAGAAGCCATCTAGCTACTAGCTATGGACCCGAAGGTCTGAAGTAAACTACTCACACTTCATCGGAGGGGCTATGGTGATGATGTAGAAGCCCTCCGTGGTGGATGCCCCCTCCGGCGGAGCTCCGGAACAGGCCCCAGGGTGGGATCTCGTGGATACAAAAGGTTGCGGCGGCGGAATTAGGTTTTTGGCTCCTGTTCTGATCGTTCGGGGATACGTAGGTATATATAGGAGGAAGGAGTAAGTCGGTGGAGCTCCGAGGGGCCCACGAGGTAGGGGGGGCGCGCCCTCCACCCTCGTGACCTCCTCGGGCACTACTTGGAGTACGCTCCAAGTCTCCTGGGTCACGTTCGGTTGGAAAATCATGATCCCGAAGGTTTCATTCCGTTTGGACTCCGTTTGATATTCTGTTTCTTCAAAATACTGAAAAAGGCACAAAACAGCAATTCTGGCCTGGGCCTCCGGTTAATAGGTTAGTCCCAAAAGTAGTATAAAAGTGGAAAATAAAGCCCAATATAGTCCAAAACAGTAGATAAAGTAGCATGGAGCAATCAAAAATTATAGATACGTTGGAGACGTATCACCTAGCTAGAAAGGCGTTAAAGAAAAGCGCTTGTTGGGGGACAACCCAATATTTACCCTTACTGTTTTTGTGTGTTCACATGATTATTCTACTGTAGTAATCATGTTTTATACCTTTTGTTTCAATAAAGTGCCAAGTAAGACCTTTAGGATAGCTTACGGTGATAGTTGTGTTGATCCTGCTGAAAATCAGAAACTTTTGCACCCAGTAAATTAGTTTTGATAATTCACAGAACGTGCTTCTGATCTAATTCTTTTTGCTCTAGATTGGTAAACATGCTTAGGACTTCCTAGTTTTGTAGAATTTTTGGAGTTCCAGAAGTATACGTTTGATACAGATTACTACAGACTGTTCTGTTCTTGACAGATTCTGTTTTCTATGTGTTATTTGCTTATTTTGATGAATCTATGAGTAGTATCGGAGGGTATGAACCATAGAGAAGTTGGAATACAGTAGGTTTAACACCAATATGAATTTAGAATGAGTTCAGAACAGTACCTAAGTGGTGGTTTTATTTTCTTATACTAACGGAGCTTACGAGTTTTCTGTTGAGTTTTGTGTTGTGAAGTTTTCAAGTTTTGGGTAAAGATTCGATGGACTATGGAATAAGGAGTGGCAAGAACCTAAGCTTGGGGATGCCCAAGGCACCCCAAGGCAATATTCAAGGACAACCAAGAGCCTAAGCTTGGGGATGCCCCGGATGGCATCCCCTCTTTCGTCTTCGTCTATCGGTAACTTTACTTAGAGCTATATTTTTATTCACCACATGATATGTGTTTTGCTTGGAGCGTCATGTTATTTTATTTTGTTTTGCTTGTTGTTTGAATAAAATACCAAGATATGAAATTCTTAAATGAGAGAGAGTCTTCACATAGCTACATAATTATTTAACTACTCATTGATCTTCACTTATATCTTTTTGGAGTAGTTTGTCATTTACTCATGTGCTTCACTTATATCCTATGAGTAAATGGTTGAATGAGTTGAATTTCATAAATCTGAAATGATATATGTTTCTTATGCTTACCCCGTTGGGAGTAATGACTTCACATCTAAGAAGTAGAGGTAGTAAATTTATTGAAGGTTAGCAAGCATTGTATTGGTCACTTGAACAATTCATGAAAGAATATTGAAGGAAGAGAAATTTCACATATAAATATACTATCTTAGACATCTTCTATGATTGTGAGTCCCATTAATTATTTTCAAACCTGAGCAAATTAGTTGAAGTTGGACAAGGAAGACAACGTAATGAGTTATGCTTGGGTGTATTTGTATAGAAGTTATATTGTTATAGATCCTCCAACATGTGGTGCTTGCTTTTTAGAATCCTTTGCTAACCAAAATATCTGTACTAAGAGGGAATACTGCTTGTGGATCCAAATTCCTTGAACCAAGTTTCTTCCATGAGCGTCCACCATACCTACCTATATGTGGTATTTACCTGTTGTTCCAAGTAAATTTGCATGTGCCAAACTCTAAGCCTTCAAATAATAATCTGTTTTGTATGTCCGAATCGCTCATGTAGCGACTAGGGGCTGACAGTATCTTCCATGCTAGGTGGGTTATTCTCAAGATGAGTGGACTCCGCTCATCATTCACGAGAAAAATGGCTGGTAACCGGGATGCCCAGTCCCATGATTAAAAGATCAAAATCAAATCAAAAATAATTGCAAACAAAACTCCCCCAGGATTGATGTTAGTTGGAGGCACCCGTTGTTTCGGGCAAGCCATAGATTGATGATTGTTGGTGGAGGGGGAGTAAAAACTTTACCATTCTATTTGGGAACCGCCTATAATGTATGTAGTATGGAAGATATTGGGAACTCTTGGTTGTTATGTTGACAATGAAAGCATACCTCTCAAAATTATTTTCATCTCTATTTCAAAATCGAGCTCTGGCACCTCTGCAAATCCCTGCTTCCCTCTATGAAGGGACTATCTTTTACTTTTATGCAAGAGTCAGTAGTATTCCTTCTCATTCCTACCTACTCTTTAGTTGGCAAGCATCGTGTGTTGGGGAAAGATCTAAGCATATATGGCCATGCGAATATATTTGATCATGAATTATTATTGTTGACAATTATCTATATGATAAGTGAGTTGGGAGGCGAAACACTAAGCCCCTATATTTCTCTGTGTTCGATGCATGCTATTTGTTCTAAGAATATGCTTTGAGTGGTAGCAATCATGGAAGACTATATGATTGTTGAGTATGTGGAGTTTGCTAAATCAAAGCTCTGACATAGACCCTTCCTGAAAATAAGATGAATTGTAATTGTTTGATGACTGAGAATGAAGTTTGCTAGTTTTCAAGAAAGTTTATGGTCTATGCTTTAACATGTGAATAGCTTGTTACTTGATCTTGAGAAGTTTTATGAGATGAACTACTATTATGACATATAATCATGCTAGAAAAGGTGATTGAAATTATCATTGATCAAACTTGTGCACCTGCTAGCATTCACACTTCATAAATTCTTTCTTTTATCATTTACCTACTCGACGACGAGCAGGAATTAAGCTTGGGGATGCTAATACGTCTCCAACGTATCTATAATTTATGAAGCATTCATGCTATTATATTATCTGTTTTGGATGTTTTTGGGCTTTACTAAGCACTTTTATATTATTTTTGGGACTAACCTATTAACCGGAGGCCCAGCCCATATTGCTGCTTTCTTGCCTATTTCAGTGTTTCGAAGAAAAGGAATATCAAACGGAGTCCAAACGGAATGAAACCTTCGGGAAAGTTATTTTTGGAACGGAAGCAATCCACGGGACTTGGAGTGCACGTAAGGGAAGCTTTGAGGTGCCCACAAGGCAGGGAGGCACTCCCACCTCCCCTGGGCGCGCCCCCCACCCTTGTGGGCCCCTCGTGGCTCCCCCAACCGACTTCTTTCGCCTATATAAGTCCATATACCCAAAAACCTTCGGGGAGCAGAATAGATCGGGAGTTCCGCCGCTGCAAGCCTCTGTAACCACCAAAAACCTCTCGGGAGCCCGTTCCGGCACCCTGCTGAAGGGGGAATCCACCACCGGTGGCCATCTTCATCATCCCAGCGCTCTCCATGACGAGGAGGGAGTAGTTCACCCTCGGGGCTGAGGTTATGTACCGGTAGCTATGTGTTTAATCTCTCTCTCTCTCTCTCTCTCTCGTGTTCTTGAGGTGATACGATCTTGATGTATCGCGAGCTTTGCTATTATAGTTGGATCTTATGATGTTTCTCCCCTCTACTCTCTTGTGATGAATTGAGTTTTCCCTTTGAAGTTGTCTTGTCGGATTGAGTCTTTAAGGATTTGAGAACACTTGATGTATGTCTTGTTGTGCTTATCTGTGGTGACAATGGGATATTCACGTGATCTACTTGATGTATGTTTTGGTGATCAACTTGCGGGTTTAATGAACTTATGCATAGGGGTTGGCACACGTTTTTGTCTTGACTCTCCGGTAGAAACTTTGGGGCACTCTTTGAAGTTCTTTGTGTTGATTGAATAGATGAATTCGAGATTGTGTGATGCATATCGTATAATCATGCCCACAGATACTTGAGGTGACATTGGAGTATCTAGGTGACATTAGGGTTTTGATTGATTTGTGTCTTAAGGTGTTATTCTAGTACGAACTCTATGATAGATCGAACGGA
The DNA here is from genome assembly GCA_963921465.1 of Triticum timopheevii. NCBI lineage: Eukaryota > Viridiplantae > Streptophyta > Magnoliopsida > Poales > Poaceae > Triticum > Triticum timopheevii. Next base: position 46,462,823 of record OY997271.1, read on the forward strand.
AAGAATAGCTTCGTGTTATTTTACTACGGACTCTTGAATAGATCGATCAGAAAGGATAACTTTGAGGTGGTTTCGTACCCTACAATAATATCTTCTTTTGTTCTCCGCTATTAGTGACTTTGGAGTGACTCTTTGTTGCGTGTTGAGGGATAGTTGTATGATCAAATTGTGTTATTATTGTTGAGAGAACTTGCACTAGTAAAAGTATGAACCCTAGGCCTTGTTTCCTAGCATTGCAATACCATTTACGCTCACTTTTATCATTAGTTACCTTGATGTTTTTATATTTTCAGATTACAAATACCCATATCTATCATCCATATTGCACTTGTATCACCATCTCTTCGTCGAACTAGTGCACCTATACAATTTACCATTGTATTGGGTGTGTTGGGGACACAAGAGAATCTTTGTTATTTGGTTGCAGGGTTGTTTGAGAGAGACCATCTTCATCCTAGGCCTCCCACGGATTGATAAACCTTAGGTCATCCACTTGAGGGAAATTTGCTACTGTCCTACAAACCTCTTCACTTGGAGGCCCAACAACGTCTACAAGGAGAAGGTTGTGTAGTAGACATCGATCTTCCACCGAATAAACCAACTAGCATCAACTACAAGGAGTAATCAACACTACTAGCAACCCACAGGTACCAATCTGAGGCTTTGAGACAAAGATCGGATACAAGAGATGAACTAGGGTTTGAGAGGAGATGGTGCTGGTGAAGATGTTGATGGAGATTGACCCCCTCCCGATGAGAGGATCATTGGTGATGACGATGGTGATGATTTCCCCCTCCCGGAGGGATGTTTCCCCGGCAGAACAGCTCCGCCAGAGCCCTAGATTGGTTCCGCCAAGGTTCCACCTCGTGGTGGCGGTGTTTCATCCCAAAAGCTTGCTTATGATTTTTTCCAGGGTAAAAGACTTCATATAGCAGAAGATGGTCACCGGAAGGCTGCCAGGGGGCCCACGAGGCAGGGGGCGCACCCCCCACCCTCGTGGACGGTGGGTGGCCCCCCTCTGGTATTTCTTCTGCTCAGTATTTTTTATTAATTCCATAAATGACTTTCATGGAGTTTAAGGACTTTTGGAGTTGTGCAGAACAGGTCTCTAATATTTGCTCCTTTTCCAGCCTAGAATTCCAGCTGCCGGCATTCTCCATCTTCATGTAAACCTTGTAAAATAAGAGAGAATAGGCATAATTCTTATGACATAACGTGTAATAACAGCCCATAATGCAATAAATATCGATATAAAAGCATGATGCAAAATGGACGTATCAGCGTATAGAATGCAAAACCCTAATTTCTTTAATCTCAAACTCGTTTGTTGCTCCGGCTTCTTGCCACGGAGACGATGCGTATCCTTCTGCATGGCTCTTTTCCATTCAGCACATCACGAGCTTCTCGATCCCTGAAGTGATCCCTCCAAAAACTCATCGCCACCATGCGCGGGCCCCATGGTGGGCGCCAACTGTCGTAGAATTGTCACGGCAGATGTCCTAGTGTGAGGACTTAGTCGTGAGGCCAACGCATCTATGTAGTAGCTTGAGAGGGGTTGGTCGGAATCGAGAGACACGAGGTTTTACCCAAGTTCACCCCCTCATGGTGGAGGTAAAAGCCTACATCCTACTTCATTGATATTGATGATGATGATGCTCACAATTACAAGGGTGCTCTTTTGCTACCTCTATCTCGAGAGCTATTGATTTGTCTGTCTTAACCTTGTAAAACCCGTCCCTCTTGGGGTGCCCTGCCCCTCCTTATATAAGTTGGAAGGGCGGGTTACATGAGGATTCCTAGTAGGATTAGGATTATTCTATCACAAGTGGAATCCTAGTATTGCTTCCTTTGTAAGGGAATATTCCTTTTGCCTTCCTTCCCAAGCCGACCCACCATAATATGAGTTGGCCTTCCATGAACCGCCTTTTGGGCCACCGGGTCTTGTTGCTCCTCTGACCCTCCTGCCAGGTCACCAATAAGTCGCCAACTCTAGGCGGGTTATTAGTCAGTCACCGGGTCAGGGCGGGTCACCAGTGAGTCGCCAATCCGGCCGGGTTATACAATGCGGGGTATATCCCCGACATGTTTCTTAGGGTCTTCAGAACAACAAGTGGAATCATATATTTCACATAAATTCCAAGCATAGCATTGCAAACGCTGAATTTGATCCAGTAAAAGTTTTCCTTTTTGAGATAAGTGGTGTCGCACATAACAAGCATGCTCATCTAAAGATTTTCCCTCAACTAAGCTAGTTGGGATTTCAGCACGAGCACAAAGGGATCGAAGATGATCCAAGTAAAAAGCTTCAGCAGTATGATAGATTTTGGGTGGTTCTTCAACCATTGGTTTAGTAGGTACAACTAATTTTTTTTTGGTATTTTACGTTTTCTGATACGTCTCCGTCGTATCTATAATTTTTGATTGTTTCATGCCAATATTATACAACTTTCACATACTTTTGGAAGCTTTTTATATAATTAATTTGGACTAACTTACTTATCCAGTGCCCAGTGCCAGTTCCTGTTTGTTGCATGTTTTTGTATCGCGGAAAATCCATATCAAACGAAGTCTAAACGTGAAGAAACTCTACAGAGAATTATTTTGGAATATTTGTGAATTTTAGGAGGTGGAATCAACGTAAATGGAGGCCCGAGGCCACCACAACCCACCAGGGCGTGCCACCAGGCCCAGGCGCGCCCTGGTGTATCATGCCCGCCTCGAACGTTGGTTGGAGCTATACTTCGGGTGCAAGGACGCTTATATCCGAAAAAATCGTGTAAAAAGATCAGTGCAATCGGAGTTACGAATTTCCTAGAATATAAGAAACGGTTTTCGGCCAAATCTGGGGGCGTGAAACAGAAGAGAAAAGAGAGGGAGATCCAATTTCGAAGGGGCTCCTGCCCCTCCGCCACCTTGGAGACCATGGAACAGAGGGGGGAACCCTTCTCCCATCTAGGGGGGAGGTCAAGGAAGAAGAAGAAGGAGGAGGGGGCTCTCTCCCCCTCTCTCTCGGTGGCACCGGAGTGCCGCCGGGGCTAGGATTGTGGCGGCGATCTACATTAACAATCTTGCTACCGTCAACACCAACTCTCTCCCCCTCTACGCAGCGGTGTAACACCTCTTCTCCCCACTATAATCTCTACTTAAACATGGTGCTCAACTCCATATATTATTTCCAAATGATATTTTGCTATCCTATGATGTTTGAGTAGATCTGTTTTGTCCTATGGGTTAATCATGATCTTGGTTGGTATGATTGTGTATTTTATTTATGGTGTTGTCCTACGATGCCCTCTGAGGGAGTCCTGGACTAGGGGGTGTCCGGATAGCCGGACTATCATCGCCGGCCGGACTCCAAGACTTTGAAGATACAAGATTGAAGACTTCGTCCCGTGTCCGGATGGGACTTTCCTTGGCGTGGAAGGCAAGCTTGGCAATGCGGATATGTAGATCTCCTACCATTGTAACCGACTCTGTGTAACCCTAGCCCTCTCCGGTGTCTATATAAACCGGAGGGTTTTAGTCCGTAGGACGAACAACCATTACAACAATCATACCATAGGCTAGCTTGTAGGGTTTAGCCTCCTTGATCTCGTGGTAGATCCACTCTTGTACTACCCATATCATCAATATCAATCAAGCAGGAGTAGGGTTTTACCTCCATCGAGAGGGCCCGAACCTGGGTAAAAACATCGTGTCCCTTGTCTCCTGTTACCATCCGCCTAGACGCACAGTTCGGGACCCCCTACCCGAGATCCGCCGGTTTTGACACCGACATTGGTGCTTTCATTGAGAGTTCCTCTATGCCGTCGCGATCAGGAAGGATGCCTCTTCCCGTCTTTAAAGACGGTACCATCACCGAAGGAGCTTTGGCCGCCGGCCAAACTATCCGGCTAGGTGGTTTTCTCATGACCGCCTGTTCGGCCACCGCTTTGACGATGACCTCTCGGGTCATCGAAAGCAATCTTCACGTCAACTCGGAATTCGCCGAGCAGCTGGATCCAATGGAGCTCTCTTCCGTAAACGAGCTCTTGGTTCGCATCGCCGCCCTGGGAGTCGCTACAGACTACAATCAGACTGGGCTTAAAACCGATCTGAGAGAGATTAACTCTCCCCAGGTTACACACCACGTTGCGGTGGTAGAGGAACAAAGCGGCGGCTCCTCTTCTGCATTAAAAACTAGTTATGTCCGGACTCCCGAACCCTCCATGCCGGATTTCCGTGGAGGTACGGACGTCGATCAAGCACTGAACCTAAAGTCAGGCATCGGACCAGACTCGTTGGACAACGTCCACCAATCCAAGCTTCCAAATTCGGAAATTTTCCGGCCCTTGAGCCTCGAGATGGGTAGGGTTCCGGACTCAATTCCACCCACCCACCCAAACATATGCGATCTATCTCAAATCCGGCAAGAGCCCGCTGAAACAGTACATCATTACAGGGCCAGATTCCTCCTGGTTATGGACATGATAAAAGACTGCCGTGAGGAAAATGCAATTTCAATTTTCTGCAATAATTGCACGGACGAGGGAATCTTGAACGCCGTAAGTCGTCGTGAAATTACACGCTTCGCTGACCTGGCGTCCATAGTACGAAACTACTGTGCGATGGAGAGTTTCCGGAAAACCGAAACTAAGTTTTGGGACAATCCGGCTCCGAATACAACCCTAGTCCGAAACAAAAGCGTGCATCATACTCAGGCACCAGGTACAAAAACCAAAAAGCAAAAACCCCATAAAGGGCACAGAACCGTACTGGAGGGATGGCTCAGCGGACCCTGTAAAATTCATAGTACAGAAGGCGCCACTCCAACACATAGCCTTCGAGCATGTTGGATACTGCGGCAGGTGGCCAAAAGTGGCGAAGAGCTTCTAGCCCCGGAGAACCACTCCAATAGTACCAGTACGGTGTCAACAGTCTTCGTGACTTACCCATCAAATAATATGCGGAAACGAACAATCCGCAGCCTCGCCGAAGTCTACCAAGTAGCAACAACAAATCCATGTAGCGACACGGCCATCACCTTCAACGCCAGCGACGAACCTAAATTCCGAACAGCCAGAGCACCAGCCGCATTGGTCCTCAGTCCAATAGTGGACGGCTTTCGTCTTACCAAGGTACTCATGGATGGCGGCAGCGGATTAAACCTCATCTACGAGGAAACTCTTCAAAAAATGGAAATAGACTGGAGCCGCATTGAGCGAAGCAGCACAACCTTTAGAGGAATAATCCCTTGCCGGGAAGCACGCTACACAGGAAAAATCACACTTGATGTGGTGTTCGGCTCGCCGGACAATTACAGGTCCGAGGAGGTCACGTTCCAAGTGGCCCCGTTCAGCAGTGGATATCACGCTATATTAGGACGAGAGGCATTCACAATTTTTCAAGCCATACCCCATTACGGGTACATGAAGCTTAAGATGTCCGGGCCCAGCGGAATAATCACTCTTGTCAGTGATCCGGATACAGCACTCCGCGTCGAAAACAAGACAGCCGCACTAGCCCTAGAGGCACTATCCGAAGCCATAGCGGCAGAGGAGCTCACGGCGCTGCGCTCCACGGTGAACAGGGATGATGTGATACTCGATAAGAGGTCCAAGTCCACCTCTTTTAAACCAGCGGACGAAATAGTCAAATTCCAAGTCCATCCAACGGACCCAACAAAGATGGCCTCCATTGGGGCACAGTTAAACCCTGATGTAGACGCCGCACTGCGAGAATTCCTTCGGGAGAATTGGGACATCTTCGCCTGGCACCCTTCAGATATGCCAGGAATCCCACGCAGATTGGCAGAACACAGCCTAAACATCCTAAAAGGATTCAAGCCAGTCAAATAGGCTCTTTGGCTTTTCCGAACCCAAAAGACAGGCAATGGGAGAGGAGCTAGCCAAACTATTGGAAGCCGGATTCATCAGAGACATCAAACATCCGGACTGGCTAGCAAACCTGATAATGGTACCAAAGAAGGACAAATCTTGGCGCCTATGTGTCGATTTTAAAGACCTCAATAAGGCTTGTCCAAAGGATCCTTTCCCCCTTCCCCGCATCGATCAAATAATCGATGCTACTGCAGGGCACGATTCATTGTGCTTCCTCGACGCATACTCCGGCTACCATCAAATCAAGATGGCGGAGGCGGACCAAGCCGCAACGGCATTCATTACTCCATATGGACCATTCTGCTTCAACACGATGCCCTTCGGACTCAAAAACGCCGGCGCAACATATCAGCGCATGATTCAGACATGTCTGGCTACCCAGATCGGCAAAACTGTAGAGGCATACGTAGACGATGTGGTCGTCAAGACCAAACACGTCGAAACTCTAGTAGACAACTTGAGGCTCACATTCGATAACCTCCGAGCATATGACATAAAGCTGAACCCGAAAAAATGCGTTTTCGGCGTACCAGCCGGAAAGCTCCTGGGCTTCATTGTATCCGGTAGAGGAATTGAAGCAAACCCAGCCAAGATCCGAGCTCTGTCAAATACAAAAATTGACTGGATGCGTGGCAGCTCTAAGCCGCTTCATCTCCCATTTAGGAGAAAAGGCTTTGCCCCTCTATCGCCTCCTCAGGCGCACCGAACACTTCGAGTGGACGGATGCCGCCACGGCCGGACTCGAAGAAATAAAGGCCATACTGGCAACAAATCCGGTCCTGGCCGCGCCTAACCTGGGCGAACCAATAATATTATATATCGCGGCAACACATCAAGTTGTCAGCGCGGTCCTCGTCGTCGAACGAGAAACAGAAGGACACAAATTCCCTCTTCAAAAGCCAGTGTACTACGTATCCACTGTCTTAAATCCATGCAAGTCCCGGTACCCGCATTATCAAAAGATAGCGTATGCGGTGTTTATGGCATCCCGGAAGCTGCGACACTACTTTCAAGAGTGTTCGATAACAGTGGCCTCCGAAGTACCCCTCAACGACATTATAAACAACCACGACGCGACGGGCAGGATTGCAAAATGGGCCATTGAGCTCTTACCATTCGACATAACTTATAAACCTCGGCGAGCTATAAAGTCGCAAGTCTTGGTTGACTTCGTCGCTAAATGGACTGAAGCCGAACTCCCTAAAGAGTACGGCGCATACTCCAATTGGATTATGCATTTCGACGGCTCCAAAATGTTGGCCGGCTTGGGGGCTGGCATCGTATTGACGTCCCCAACCGGAGCCACAGTCCAATACATACTTCAGATAATGCACACGGACTCCAACAATGCAGCCGAAGACGAGGCCCTCCTACATGGTCTCCAGATGGCAATCTCCATGGGTATTCAACGCCTAGAGGTGCGCGGGGATTCAAACCTTGCAATATCCCAAGTAAATGGAGACTTTGACGCCAAGGATCCGAAAATGGCAGCCTATCGTAACGTTGTCCTAAAAATGTCAGCTCGGTTCGATGGACTCGAATTCCACCATGTAGCCCGGGATAATAACCAAGCAGCCGACGTGTTGGCACGCATCGGCGCAAAACGCGACGCTATCACTCCAAACATCTTCCTGGAACGGCTCTTTAAGCCATCCGTACTATGGGAAGAGGAGTCCGGAAATAACAACCCGGAAGCAACCGCACCACCCAAAACAGAACAATCTGACATAATCGGCGGTTCAGCCGATGAAATAACACCTTCAGCCCACGAAATAATGGCAGTAATTGCCCCGTGGATAGAACCATTCCTAGCCTACTTAATTAGGCAGGAACTTCCCAAAGACGAAAATGAGGCCCGCTGCATAGTTTGGCGATCTAAAGCCTACAAGGTCCACGAGGGAGAACTTTATAAGAAAAGCACAACTGGAGTCCTTCAAAGGTGCATCTCCGAAGAGGAAGGGCGAAACCTTCTGGCTGAAATTCACGCCGGACTAGGTGGACACCACGCTGCAGCCCGGGCCATCGTAGGCAAGGCCTTCCGTACAGGATTTTATTGGCCGACGGCCCGGGCAGATGCTCAGGACTTAGTCCAACGATGCGTCGGTTGTCAGCTCTTTGCTAATCAAAGCCACATGCCACCCACCGCCCTCAAAACTATACCCATCACCTGGTCGTTCGCGGTCTGGGGGCTTGACATGGTTGGACCCCTTAAAGGGGGAACCCATAAGCAAAAGTACCTATTGGTCATGGTGGACAAATTCACCAAATGGATAGAGGCCAAGCCAGTTAAAATGGCCAAATCTGGACCAGTGATAGACTTCATATCCGGGGTAGTACACCGTTATGGCGTCCCCCACAGCATCATCACCCATAACAGCACGAACTTCACGGCCGATGAGGTTAAACTCTGGTGCAAAAATATGGGCATTAAGCTCGACTACGCTTCAGTCTATCATCCTCAAACCAACGGTCAAGTTGAGTGAGCAAATGGTCTAATAATGAGCGGCATCAAGCCCAGACTAGTGCGGTCCCTTACGGAATCTAACACGCACTGGGTAGAGGAGCTCGACTCCGTACTCTGGGGGCTGCGGACCACGCCAAACCGTACTACCGGATTCACACCATTCTTTATGGTATACGGCACAGAGGCAGTTTTGCCCTGCGACATAATTCATGACTCACCTCGAGTGCGCATGTACGAAGAAAGAGAAGCCGAGTTGGATCGGCAGGACAGCTTGGACGCATTAGAGGAGGAGCGCGACGTGGCAAAGGCTCATTCCGCATTCTATCAGCAGCAGGCTCGAAGATATCAAAGCAGAGAAGTACGGGCTAAAACTTACAATATTGGCGAACTAGTTCTACGCCTGCCGGACAAGAAAAAGGACAAACTCAAGCCCAAATGAGAAGGTCCCTTCATCATCGACCAAGTCCTGACCGGCGGAGCATACCGTCTACGAAACGCATCGGACAACCGACTCGAGCCAAACCCATGGAACGCAGCCCGCCTCCGAAGATTCTACGCCTAGCGCCGGACTCAGAGTTCGTCTCCTTCCCCCGTACACATTTTATACTTCAGTTGCCTTTTGTCTCTCTTTTATCCCACCTTTTTTTATAAAGCCCTGGAGGGCCGATTTGCGCATTGTTCGCACACACTTGATGTGCTACCCGCACTCATTATACCTGGGGGCTTCTTTAAGAGAAGCTTACTTATACGGGCTTCATGCCCAACACATGAGTCAAATTTCCGCATGTACCTTTTACTCACCATTATATGCATCGATATGACTTAAGTTTTGGCCAAGCTAGGTTGCCTGGCTCCTGTGCTTACCCCTACGTTCCCGATTGTTCGGCTAGGAGGTAAAGGGAGCACCTCTACGATTGTTACTGCCGGGTCAGCCGGATGTGTACCTCAGACTGGGTGAAGCCGAAAGCTAGCGTTCTTAAGGGAATATTCGGTCGGTGACTTGAAAGATGATTTTTTTACCTATTTATTTATCTTCCCCTAGATGTTTTCCTGCTCTTTTCGCAGTCCGGACATGCACTTTAGGGCATGCCTCCCAGGGAAAGGAACCCTTAATGGAACTATTCTCCCTGGAAGATGTTTCTTACTAACCATGTAATATAACATAACTAGTTGGGCACTTGTCTGATAAAGCACTAATGACCCCTACGCCTGGTCTCCATGCATGCCCCGGTTTTTTCATAACCGAGAAGGTATTCGGACACACTCCGGACTCTAGGGTCCTGAGGTCGAAGCGAAAAGGTCGGCAAAGACAAACGATCTACAATCCGGCTAGAAGGCATTTTACATGTCATTTTAAGTACATCGTCCAATTGACTGACTGTACTCCTCCTCAATCTCGTCTAACAGGCTGTCTAATTTACAGTCCCGTTGGGAATACTTAGCGGCCAACTCTACTTGGCCGTACACTAAGCTCACAGGGATCTCCTTCCCATCGGGCCCCACAGGTCCGACCTCGGCCATGTGGTTTGGATCCGCCTTCTTGTACTGCGTCTTCACCATGGCCCAGGCCTCCCTGGCACCTTGACGGCAGGCCGATATCTTCCATAAACGGAAGCGCTGCCGTACTCCCTGAAGCTTCTCCGCAAGCTCTCCAAGGCCCTCGGGTAGGGAGACGGACGGCCATAAGGCCTGGATGATGCCACTCATCGCCTGCCGAACACGTTCGAGCAGTTGCACCAGCTCGGGGAGTTGGTCACCCGTTGAACCGGGAATTTCCTCCGCAGGGCGACCTGTGAGCACACCTACAGACATATTTCTGTCAATCGACTTCCTCGCCGAACTCTTCTTTTCAAAAGAGTTTTCTCAAGCACTTACTATAGATGCCGCGACGAAGCCGCAGATTCTCCTTCACGGAGCCAGACAGCTCGGCCCGAACACCTTTCAGCTCTTCTCCAAGCTGGGTGTGGGCGTCTTGGAGCTTGTTCCTCTCCTGTTGCACCTTCATCAGCACCCTCTCGCCGGCCTTCAGCTGGCGCAGTAGTTGTTGCTTGTCCGGATCCAGTCCGGCAACATCTGCAATATCATTGTCAGACTTATATGCACGCCGCACACCGCTTATCTTTTTGAAATAATGTGTTACCAGGGGGGTATCTGTGTCTCCTCCTGCGGCAGCTAGTGCGGCCTCAAGTTGGGCCTTGCACTCTTGTAGCTCCTGGGACAATTGGGTATTCTTCTCTGTAAGATCCTGCATATTAAATGAGCCTTAAATCAACTACTTTAACTACTTTAAGTCTCAGGGGCTACTGGCATATACAACTATTAAAATCTCTTACCCGTATGTCTTTTACATACTGCTCTTTGGCTCTGATTAAACCATCTTGAGCGACACGGAGGTGCGCGTCTCCTGGGTTAAAGGCATTCAACGCTTCTGGGGAGAAACACGCGTCACGAAGAACTGTCCGGCTGCGCCTATGATTCATGGCGCTCTCCACCTCAGACCTGGTGGCGGACAACCTGTCGGTATCCTCTGTTGGAGGAGTATTCGGCTCGCGCCTTGCGCTCGCCTCCTCCGAACCAGGCGTTGGAGCCTGGCTGGTGGAGGCTTGGTTGGCAACCTCTCCGGGCACAGTCCAGTGAGCACTCTTTCTCCTGGAAAAGTCATGGGCATTAATACACCTCCTAGGAATCTTTTTCCTAAACAACGGTCGTGAGCTATACCATTGCGGTGACGTTTCGATTCGCACCGCACCCCTCTTTCGCCTGCGGGGCCGGACTGACCCTTGTTGGTCAGCCGCCGTGGGTTCGGCTGCCCGCCCTGAAGGCACCTCCTGCAAGACACCGTTTTATACGATGGTCAGAAATACGCAAGGACGAAGTAATGGTGTCAGGGCTCCGGTCAAATTACCGGGGAAGCCGGAGATAAGCCGGGGTAGTCAGCCGTAATGGCGACTAGAGCATTGTCCATGCTAAGTTGGTGGAACACCCCATCAATTAGCTCCACCTTTATGTCCGGGTCCTCTTCGAAGGTCGGATCAAGGGATCTTTCCGGATCCTCGGGTTGTGGAGCCGGACTATGTATGTGTTGGAAATATTCCCTAGAGGCAATAATATAAGTATTATTATATTTCATTGTTCATGATAATTGTCTTTTGTTCATGCTATAACTGTATTATCCGGAAATCGTAATACACGTGTGAACACATAGACCACAATATGTCCCTAGTGAGCCTCTAGTTGACTAGCTCGTTGTGATCAACAGATAGTCATGGTTTCCTGGCTATGGACATTGGATGTCGTTGATAACGGGATCACATCATTAGGAGAATGATGTGATGGACAAGACCCAATCCTAAGCATAGCACAAAGATCGTGTAGTTCGTTTGCTAGAGCTTTGCCAATGTCAAGTATCTCTTCCTTCGACCATGAGATCATGTAACTCCCGGATACCGTAGGAGTGCTTTGGGTGTATCAAACGTCACAACATAACTGGGTGACTATAAAGGTGCATTACAGGTATCTCCGAAAGTGTCTGTTGGGTTGACACGGATCGAGACTGGGATTTGTCACTCCGTATGATGGAGAGGTATCTCTGGGCCCACTCGGTAATGCATCATCATAATGAGCTCAAGGTGACCAAGGTGTTGGCCACGGGATCACGGTACGAGTAAAGTGACTTGCCGGTAACGAAACTGAACAAGGTATTGGGATACCGACGATCGAGTCTCGGGCAAGTAACGTACCGATTGACAAAGGGAATTGTATACGGGATTTGATCGAATCCTCGACATCGTGGTTCAACCGATGAAATCATCGAGGAGCATGTGGGAGCCAACATGGGTATCCAGATCCCGCTGTTGGTTATTGCCCGAGAGTCGTCTCGGTCATGTCTGCATGTCTCCCGAACCCGTAGGGTCTACACACTTAAGGTTCGGTGACGCTAGGGTTGTATGAATATGAGTATGCAGCATACCGAATGTTTTTCGGAGTCCCGGATGAGATCCCGGACGTCACGAGGAGTTTCGGAATGGTCCGGAGGTAAAGAATAATATATAGGAAGTGGTATTTCGGCCATCGGGAAAGTTTCGGGGGCACCCGGTATTGTACCGGGACCACCGGAAGGGTCCCGGGGGTCCACCGGGTGGGGCCACCCATCCTGGAGGGCCCCATGGGCTGAAGTGGGAGGGGAGCCAGCCCAGAGTGGGCTGGTGCGCCCCCCTAGGCCCACCCCCTGCGCCTAGGGTTGAAACCCTAGGGTGGGGGGCGCACCACATGCCTTGGGGGGCACTCCTCCCCCCTTGGCCGCCGCCCCCTTGGGAGATCCAATCTCCCAGGGCCGGCGCCCCCCCTGGGGGCCTATATAAAGGAGGGCAGGGGGGAGGGCAGCCGCACCCTTGTGCTTGGCGCCTCCCTCCCCCTGCTACACCTCGTCCTCCTCCCGTAGTCGCATGGCGAAGCCCTGCTGGAGTTCTGCTGCATCCAGCACCACGCCGTCGTGTTGCTGGATCATCATCAACCTCTCCTTCCCCCTTGCTGGATCAAGAAGGAGGAGAGGTCTCCCATCCCGTACGTGTGTTGAACGCGGAGGTGCTGTCCGTTCAGCACTTGGACATCGGTGATTTGAATCACGTCGAGTACGACTCCATCATCACCATCCCCTTGCAAGCTTCCGCACGCGATCTACAAGTGGTATGTAGATGCAAACTCACTCCCTTGACTCATTGCTTAGATGAACTCATAGATGGATCTTGGTGAAACTGTAGGAAAAATTTTAATTTTCTGCAACGTTCCCCAACAGTATGCCCTCCACATCCCGACGCAGTTCTTGCGTCAAAATCATAAAGTAAGATACTTAACTTTGAAAGCACGGGTCGGACAAATCAACATCCGCTTACCCAGCTCCGAGGGTTATTCATGGAGAACCCATTCAATGGGCTCGTCTGGAGGAAGTCCTCCTTCTCCCCCTTGTACAGGCCGGACAGAATCTTCACCAGATCCGCGGCCGATCCCGGCCCCTTGCGGCCATGACGGGTGGCATCATTCTCCCCATTGAAATCCCACATGGGGTGGCCCCTATATTGGAGCGGCTGCACCCCTCGCATAATGCACGTGGCCATGACTCCAATCATGGTCAATCCGGAATGGGCCAGCAACCTTATCCGGCCCATCAAATAATGGACGCTCCTGTCTTCCTCCTGTTGAGGGCTCCGCGGGCGCCAACTTAGGCGTTTCTTCAGAGGAGCCTTGCTAAACTCTGGGAGGCCGATCCGAACTGGGTCCGGCAGTGGAGCATCTTCTACATAAAACCATTCCGAAGGCCAGTCTTCGGACGCCTTCTTTGGGGTTCCGGATAGATATCCGGTCCCGGCGATGCGCCATATTTCGGCTCCGCCCACTTGATATATTGACCCCTCGTGAGAACGGGGTACAAGGCAAAATAGTCTCTTCCACAGCGCAAAATGGGGCTCGATGCCCAGGAACAGCTCGCAAAGGGCTACGAAACCCGCGATGTGTAGAATAGAGGCGGGCGAAAGGTGATGAAGCTGGAGTCCGTAGAACTCCAGAAACCCCCGGAGGAACGGATGAATGGGAAATCCGAGCCCCCTTATGAGGTAAGGGACGAAGCACACCCGCTCTCCTTTGGAGGGACTAGGGGTGGCCTCCGCTTGCTTTCCACCTTTGTAGGTGGCCAGCCCGGCTTGAACCGGGACCATAAAGGCCGGAGGAAGGTATCCCTCCGCTTGGAGCGTCACCAGCTCGTTGTGTGGAACTGAACATCTCCTCCAATCTCCTGGCTGAGGGCTGGGAGCGCGAGAGGAGGAGCCGTGTCGACGGTCCATGATGGAATGGATTTTTGGTCAGAAGCGCTCCGATGAGTACTCGCGGAAGGAAGATGGTGTGATTTGGATCTGGATTCTTGCCTCTCTTATAGGCAGATTATTGGCGCAGCTAGGGGGTAAAGTATAAAAAACCCTGGCCTTTCGCATTCGTGCGACACATGGAAGAGGGCCATTATTGGGTGTGGGAGCCAAGGAGCGTAACATTTGTAAGGAAGCCGGACACTATTCGGCAAGCACATGGAATTTGGAGAAGAACCCGCCTTGCAACGCCGAAGACAATATATGCACCGGACTCGTCGTCATTGAAGCCTGGTTCGGGGGCTACTGAGGGAGTCCTGGACTAGGGGGTGTCCGGATAGCCGGACTATCATCGCCGGCCGGACTCCAAGACTATGAAGATACAAGATTGAAGACTTCGTCCCGTGTCCGGATGGGACTTTCCTTGGCGTGGAAGGCAAGCTTGGCAATACGGATATGTAGATCTCCTATCATTGTAACCGACTCTGTGTAACCCTAGCCCTCTCCGGTGTCTATATAAACCGGAGGGTTTTAGTCCGTAGGACGAACAACCATTACAACAATCATACCATAGGCTAGCTTCTAGGATTTAGCCTCCTTGATCTCGTGGTAGATCCACTCTTGTACTACCCATATCATCAATATCAATCAAGCAGGAGTAGGGTTTTACCTCCATCAAGAGGGCCCAAACCTGGGTAAAAACATCGTGTCCCTTATCTCCTATTACCATCCGCCTAGACGCACAGTTCGGGACCCCCTACCTGAGATCCGCCGGTTTTGACACCGACACCCTCCATCTCGCGCAAACGTGAGGGGCACCCACTGTAGGGTGTTGTAATATGTTCATGGTTTACTTATTGTCAGTGTTGCGGGGGTGAAAGCAGCCTAAACGCGGATAAGTGGGTTATGGCGTATGGGAGTAAAGAGGACTTGATACTTAATGATATGGTTGGGTTTCACGACCTTAATGATCTATAGTAGTTGCGGATGCTTGCAAGAGTTCCAATCATAAGTGCATATGATCCAAGAAGAAAGTATGTTAGCTCATGCCTCTCCCTCATATAAAATTACAAGAATGATTACCGGTACTTGTTATCAATTACCTCGAGACAAATGATTACCTTGTTGACAAAAGCTATCCACTTTTATTACCTCGCAATTTATTCGTAGTTTTATTCCCGCAAAGTACTCGTAGTTTTATTCTTGCAAAATAGTTTCATACTTATTCTAGCTAAAGCAAACGTCAAGTGTGCGTAGAGTTGTATCGGTGGTTGATAGAACTTGAGGGAATATTTGTTCTACCTTTAGCTCCTCGTTGGGTTTGACACTCTTATTTATCGAAGAATGCTACAAACTATCCCCTATACTTGTGGGTTATTAGTTCCCTACCCATAACTAAAGATAGAAAACAGGAGAACAAAATAAAAACTACTTAGTGATAAAGCAAACAAGCACACACAAGAATATTCACCCCGCGCTATTGCTCCCCGGCAACGGTGCTAGAAAAAGGTCTTGATAACCCACAAGTATAGGGGATCAGTTGTAGCCTTTCTCGATAAATAAGAGTGTCGAACCCAACGAGGAGCTAAAGGTAGAACAAATATTCCCTCAAGTTCTATCGACCGCCAATACAACTCTATGCACGCTTAACGTTCGCTTTACCTAGAACAAGTATGAAACTAGAAGTACTTTGTAGGTGTGATAGGATAGGTTTGCAAAATAATAAAGAGCACGTAAATAAAAAGTAGGGGCTGTTTAGATAAAGACACAACTAAGTTAGTTTTAGTAGAGAGCCTTTTGTCACAAGAAAATTATTTGTCGCTAGGCAATCGATAACTAGACTGGTAATCATTATTGCAATTTTATATGAGGTAGAGGCATAAGCTAACATACTTTATCTTATTGGATCATATGCACTTATGATTGAAACTCTAGCAAGCATCCGCAAATACTAAAGATCATTCAGGTAAAACCCAACCATAGCATTAAAGTATCAAGTCCTCTTTATTCCCATACGCCATGACCCACTTATCCATGTTTGTGTTTCAGTTACTCATGTAACGCAGACAATAAGCAAACCATGAACATAATGCAAACCCTATAGCGGGGATCCCTCACGCTTGCGTGAAACGGAGAGCACCATAGGACAGCACCAATAATAAAACATGCAACTCAAACCTATCACGATCATCAATCAACCCATAGGAGAAAATAGATCTACTCAAACATCATAGGATAGCCATACATCATTCGAAAATAATATATAGCGTTGAGCACCATGTTCAAGTAGAGATTATAGAGAGGAGAAGAGGTGTTACACCGCTGCATAGAGGGGGAGAGAGTTGGTGATGATGACGGTGAAGTTGTTGGTGTAGTCGTCGGCACGGTGATGGCCCCGGGGCGTTCTGGCGCCACCGGGAGAGAGGGGGAGAGAGCCCCTTTATTCTTCTTCTTCCTTGACCTTCCCCCTAGATGGGAGAAGGGTTTCCCCTCTGGTCCATGGCCTCCATGCATGGCGGCAGAGGGGCAGGATCCCCTCCGAGATTGGATCTCTCTCTCTCTGTTTCCTTCTGTTTCTGCGCTCCCAGATTCTACCCTTTCACCGTTTCTTAAATTCCCATAGATCTGTAACTCCGATTGGGCTGAAATTTTAACACAATTTCTATCCGAATATTAGCTTTCTTGCGGCGAAAGAAGGGCACCAACCTCCTTATGGAGTGTACACGAGGACCCAGGGCGCGCCCTACCCCCTGGGGCATGCCCCTCACCCTGGTGGGCCCCTCGGGCATCGCCTCGCGTTGATTCCACTTCCCAAAATTCACATATATAAAAAATCTCCATATGTTTTTATCCCGTTTGGACTCCGTTTGATACGAATTTTCTGCGAAACAAAAAACATGCAACAAACAGGAACTGGCATTGGGCACTGGATCAATATGTTAGTCCCAAAAAGAGTATAAAAAGTTTTAGTCCCAAAACAATATGAATAAAATTTATTTTAGCTTTTAGTTTTCTGTTTTTGTGTGTTAGCACAATTATCTACTGTTATGATTGTGTTTTTTGTGTTTTAATTAGTGTTTGTGCCAAGCAAGCCCTTTGGGTTGATTTGGGTGAAAGTTGATTTGATCTTGCTGGAAAAAAAACTTATGCACACACAAAAATAGTTTTAATAAATCATAGAAACGTGCTTTTGAGTTTATTATTTCTGCAGAAGATCAATATACAAATTACCCAGGCTTTCCTAATTTCGCAAGATTATTGGAGTTACAGAAGTATTCTAAATATTCAGATTGCTACAGACTGTTCTATTTTTGATAGATTCTGTTTTCTTTGCGTTGTGTGCTTGTTTTGATGATTCTATGGTTTTCTTTGATGAGTTTTTTGTTGGGGAACGTAGTAATTTCAAAAAAAATTCCTACGCACACGCAAGATCATGGTGATGATATAGCAACGAGAGGGGAGAGTGTTCGTCCATGTACCCTCGTAGACCGTAAGCGGAAGCGTTAGCACAACGCGGTTGATTTAGTCGTACGTCTTCACGATCCGACCGATCCAAGCACCGAACGTACGGGGCCTCCGAGTTCAGCACACGTTCAGCTCGATGACGACCTCCGGCCCTTTGATCCAGCAAAGGCTCCAGAGATGAGTTTCGTCAGCACGACGGCATGGTGACGATGATGATGTTCTACCGGCGCAGGGCTTCGCCTAAACTCCGCGACGATATGACCGAGGTGGAATATGGTGGAAGGGGGCACCGCACACGGCTAAGGAACGATCCGTAGATCAACTTGTGTGTCTATGGGGTGCCCCCTGCCCCCGTATATAAAGGAGGGAGGGAGGAGGAGGCCGGCCCTAGAAGGGGCGCGCCATGGGGAGTCCTACTCCCACCGGGAGTAGGATTCCCCCTTTCCTAGTCCAACTAGGAGTCCTTCCATGTAGTAGGAGTAGGAGATCAGGAAGGGGAAGAGAGAAGGGAAGGAAGGAGGGGGTGCGGCCCCTCCAATTCGGACTAGGCCTTGGGGGGCGCGCGGCCTGCCCTAGGCAGCCCCTCTCTCTTTCCCGTATGGCCCAATAAGGCCCAATACTTCTCCCCAGCGAATTCTCGTAACTCTCCGGTACTCCGAAAAATACCCGAATCACTCGGAACCTTTCCGAACTCTGAATATAGTCGTCCAATATATCGATCTTTACGTCTCGACAATTTCGAGACTCCTCGTCATGTCCCCGATCTCATCCGGGACTCCGAACTCCTTCGGTACATAAAAACTCATAAACTCATAATATAAATGTCATCGTAATGTTAAGCGTGCGGACCCTACGGGTTCGAGAACTATGTAGACATGACCTAGAACTATTCTCGGTCAATAACCAATAGCGGGACCTGGATGCCCATATTGGTTCCTACATATTCTACGAAGATCTTTATCGGTCAAACCGCATAACAACATACGTTGTTCCCTTTGTCATCGGTATGTTACTTGCCCGAGATTCGATCGTCGGTATCCAATACCTAGTTCAATCTCGTTACTGGCAAGTCTCTTTAGTCGTTCCGTAATACATCATCCCGTAACTAACTCATTAGTTACAATGCTTGCAAGGCTTAAGTGATGTGTATTACCGAGAGGGCCCAGAGATACCTCTCCGACAATCAGAGTGACAAAACCTAATCTCGAAATACGCCAACTCAACATGTACCTTCGGAGACACCTGTAGTACTCCTTTATAATCACCCAGTTACGTTGTGGCGTTTGGTAGTAGCCAAAGTGTTCCTCCGATAAACGGGAGTTGCATAATCTCATAGTTTCAGGAACATGTATAAGTCATGAAGAAAGCAATAGAAACATACTAAACGATCAAGTGCTAGGCTAACGGAATGGGTCATGTCAATCACATCATTCTCCTAATGATGTGATCCCGTTAATCAAATGACAACTCTTTTGTCCATGGCTAGGAAACATAACCATCTTTGATAAACGAGCTAGTCAAGTAGAGGCATACTAGTGACACTATGTTTGTCTATGTATTCACACATGTATTATGTTTCCGGTTAATACAATTCTAGCATGAATAATAAACATTTATCATGAAATAAGGAAATAAATAATAACTTTATTATTGCCTCTAGGGCATATTTCCTTCAGTCTCCCACTTGCACTAGAGTCAATAATCTAGTTCACATCGCCATGTGATTTAACACCAATATTCATATATGTATATGATTAACACCCATAGTTCACATCGTCATGTGACCAACACCCAAAGGGTTTACTAGAGTCAATAATCTAGTTCACATCGCTATGTGATTAACACCCAAAGAGTACTAAGGTGTGATCATGTTTTGCTCGTGAGAGAAGCTTAGTCAACGGGTCTGTCACATTCGAGCCGTATGTATTTTGCAAATATTCTATGCCTACAATGCTCTGCACGGAGCTACTCTAGCTAATTTCTCCCACTTTCAATATGTATCCAGATTAAGATTTAGAGTCATCTGGATCAGTGCCAAAACTTTTATCGACGTAACCTTTTACGACGAACCTTTTGTCACCTCCATAATTGAGAAACATATCCTTATTCCACTAAGGATAACTTTGACCAATGTCCAGTGATCTACTCCTAGATCACTATTGTACTCCCTTGCCAAACCAGGGCAGAGTATACAATAGGTCTGGTCCATAGCATGGCATACTTCTATAAAACCTATGACTGAAGCATAGGGAATGACTTTCATTATCTTTCTATTTTCTGCCGTGGTCGGGATTTGAGTCTTACTCGATTTCATACCTCTGCAACACAGGCAAGAACTCTTTCTTTGACTGTTCCATTTTGAACTACTTCAAAATCTTGTCAAGGTATGTACTCATTGAAAATCTTATCAAGCGTCTTGATCTATCTCAATAGATCTTGATGCTCAATATGTAAGTAGCTTTACTGAGGTCTTTATTTTAAAGAACTCTTTTCAAACACTCCTTTATGCTTTGCAGAATAATTCTATATTATTTCCGATCAACAATATGTCATTCACATATACTTATCAGAAATGTTGTAGTGCTCCCACTCACTTTCTTGTAAATACAGGCTTCACCGTAAGTCTGTACAAAACTATATGCTTTGATCAACTCATCAAAGTGTATATTCCAACTCCGAGATGCTTGCACCAGTCCATAGATGGATCGCTGGAGCATGCACACTTTGTTAGCAACTTTAGGATTGACAAAACCTTCTGGTTGTATCATATACAACTCTTCTTTAACAAATCTATTAAGGAATGTAGTTTTGACAGCCATTTGCCAAATTTCATAAAATGTGGCAATTGCTAACATGATTCGGACAGACTTTTAAGCATCGATACAAGTGAGAAAATCTCATTGTATTCAACACCTTGAACTTTGTCAAAAACCTTTTTCGACAAGTCTAGCTTTGTAGATAGTAACACTACTATCAGCATCTGTCTTCCTCTTGAAGATCCATTTATTTAACATGGCTTGCTGATCATCGAGCAAGTCAATCAAAGTCCATACTTTGTTCTCATACATGGATCATATCTCAGATTTTACGGCCTCAAGCCATTTCGTGGAATCTGGGCTCATCATTGCTTCCTCATAGTTCGTAGGTTCATCATGGTCTAGTAACATGACTTCCAGAACATGATTACTGTACCACTCTGGTGCGGATCTTACTCTGGAAGACCTATGAGGTTTGGTAGCAACTTGATCTGAAGTTTCATGATCATCATCATTAACTTCCTCACTAATTGGTGTAGGAATCACTGGAACTGATTTCTGTGATGAACTACTTTCCAATAAGGGAGAAGGTACAGTTACCTCATCAAGTTCTACTTTCCTCCCACTCACTTCTTTCGAGAGAAACTCCTTCTCTAGAAAGGATCCGAATTTAGCAACGAAAATCTTGCCCTCAGATCTGTGATAGAAGGTGTACCCAATAGTCTCCTTTGGGTATCCTATGAAGACACATTTCTCCGATTTGGGTTCGAGCTTATCTGGTTGAAGTTTCTTCACATAAGCATCGCAGCCCCAAACTTTAAGAAACGACAACTTTGGTTTATTGCCAAACCACAGTTCATATGGCGTCGTCTCAACGGATTTTGATGGTGCCCTATTTAACGTGAATGCGGCTGTCTCTAAAGCATAACCCCAAAACGATAGCGGTAGATCGGTAAGAGACATCATAGATCGCACCATATCAAGTAAAGTACGATTACGACGTTCGGACACACCATTCTGTTGTGGTGTTCCAGGTGGCGTGAGTTCCGAGACTATCCCGCATTGTTTCAAGTGTAGACCAAACTCGTAACTCAAATATTCTCCTCCACGATCAGATCGTAGAAACTTTATTTTCTTGTTACGATGATTTTCTACTTCACTCTGAAATTCTTTGAACTTTTCAAATGTTTCAGACTTGTGTTTCATTAAGTAGATATACCCATATCTGCTTAAATCATCTGTGAAGGTGTGAAAATAACGATATCCGCCACGAGCCTCAACATTCATTGGACCACATACATCTGTATGTATGATTTCTAACAAATCTGTTGCTCTCTCCATAGTACCGGAGAATGGCGTTTTAGTCATTTTGCCCATAAGGCACGGTTCGCAAGTACCAAGTGATTCATAATCAAGTGATTCCAAAAGTCCATCATTATGGAGTTTCTTCATGTGCTTTACACCGATATGACCTAAACGGCAGTGCCACAAATAAGTTGCACTATCATTAGCAACTCTGCATCTTTTGGTTTCAACACTATGAATATGTGTATCACTACTATCGAGATTCAATAAAAATAGACCACTCTTCAAGGGTGCATGACCATAAAAGATATTACTCATATAAATAGAACAACCATTATTCTCTGATTTAAATGAATAACCGTCTCGCATCAAACAAGATCCAGATATAATGTTCATGCTCAACACAGGCACCAAATAACAATTATTTAGGTCTAAAACTAATCCCGATGGTAGATGTAGAGGTAGCGTGCCGACCGCGATCACATCAACTTTGGAACCATTTCCCACGCGCATCGTCACCTCGTCCTTAGCTAATCTTTGCTTAATCCGTAGTCCCTGTTTCGAGTTGCAAATATTAGCAACAGAACCAGTATCAAATACCCAGGTGCTACTGCGAGCATTAGTAAGGTACACATTAATAACATGTATATCACATATACCTTTGTTTACTTTACCATCCTTCATATCCGCCAAATACTTGGGGCAGTTCCGCTTCCAGTGTCCAGTCTGCTTGCAGTAGAAGCACTCAGTTTCAGGCTTAGGTCCAGACTTGGGTTTCTTCTCTTGAGCAGCAACTTGCTTGCCGTTCTTTTTGAAGTTCCCCTTCTTCTTCCCTTTGCCCTTCTTCTTGAAACTAGTGGTCTTGTTGACCATCAACACTTGATGCTCCTTCTTGATTTCTACCTCCGCGTCTTTCAGCATCACGAAGAGCTCGGGAATAGTCTTGTTCATCCCTTGCATATTATAGTTCCTCACGAAGCTCTTGTAGCTTGGTGGCAGTGATTGGAGAATTCTGTCAATGACGCTATCATCTGGAAGATTAACTCCCAGTTGAATCAAGTGATTATTATACCCAGACATTTTGAGTATATGCTCACTGACAGAACTATTCTCCTCCATCTTGCAGCTGTAGAACTTATTGGAGACTTCATATCTCTCAATCCGGGCATTTGCTTGAAATATTAACTTCAACTCCTGGAACATCTCATATGCTCCATGACGTTCAAAGCGTCTTTGAAGTCCCGATTCTAAGCCGTTAAGCATGGTGCACTAAACTATCAAGTAGTCATCAAATTGAGCTAGCCAAACATTCACAATGTCTGCATCTGCTCCTGCAATAGGTCTGTCACCTAGCGGTGCATTAAGGACATAATTCTTCTGTGCAGCAATGAGGATAAACCTCAGATCATGGATCCAATCCGCATCATTGCTACTAACATCTTTCAACACAATTTTCTCTAGGAACATATCAAAATAAACATATGAAAGCAACAACGCGAGCTATTGATCTACAACATAATTTGCAGAATACTACCAGGACTAAGTTCATGATAAATTTAAGTTCAATTAATCATATTACTTAAGAACTCCCACTTAGACAAACATCTCTCTAGTCATCTAAGTGATCACGTGATCCAAATCAACTAAACCATGTCCGATCATCACGTGAGATGGAGTAGTTTTAATGGTGAACATCGCTATGTTGATCATATCTACTATATGATTCACGCTCGACCTTTCGGTCTCCGTGTTCCAAGGCCATATCTGTATATGCTAGGCTCGTCAAGTATAACCTGAGTATTCCGCGTGTGCAACTGTTTTGCACCCGTTGTATTTGAACGTAGAGCCTATCACACCCGATCATCACGTGGTGTCTCAGCACGAAGAACTTTCGCAACGGTGCATACTCAGGGAGAACACTTCTTGATAATTAGTGAGAGATCATCTTAAAATGCTACCGTCAATCAAAGCAAGATAAGATGCATAAAGAATAAACATCACATGCAATCAATATAAGTGATATGATATGGCCATCATCATCTTGTGCTTGTGATCTCCATCTTCGAAGCACCGTCATGATCACCATCGTCACCGGCGCGACACCTTGATCTCCATCGTAGCATCATTGTCGTTACGCCATCTATTGCTTCTACGACTATCGCTACCGCTTAGTGATAAAGTAAAGCAATTACAGGGCGTTTGCATTTCATACAATAAAGCGACAACCATATGGCTCCTGCCAGTTGCCGATAACTTTGGTTACAAAACATGATCATCTCATACAATAAAATATAGCATCACGTCTTGACCATATCACATCCCAACATGCCCTGCAAAAACAAGTTAGACGTCCTCTACTTTGTTGTTGCAAATTTTACGTGGCTGCTACGGGCTTAGCAAGAACCGTTCTTACCTACACATCAAAAACCACAACGATAGTTCGTCAAGTTGGTGCTGTTTTAACCTTCGCAAGGACCGGGCGTAGCCACACGCGATTCAGCTAAAGTGAGAGAGACAGACACCCGCCAGTCACCTTTAAGCACGAGTGCTCGTAACAGTGAAACCAGTCTCGCGTAAGCGTACGCGTAATGTCGGTCCGGGCCGCTTCATCTCACAATACCGCCGAACCAAAGTATGACATGCTGGTAAGCAGTATGACTTGTATCGCCCACAACTCACTTGTGTTCTACTCGTGCATATAACATCAACGCATAAAACCTAGGCTCGGATGCCACTGTTGGGGAACGTAGTAATTTCAAAAAATTTCCTACGCACACGCAAGATCATGGTGATGATATAGCAACGAGAGGGGAGAGTGTTCATCCACGTACCCTCGTAGACCGTAAGTGGAAGCATTAGCACAACGCGGTTGATGTAGTCGTACGTCTTCACGATCCGACCGATCCAAGCACCGAACGTACGGGGCCTCCAAGTTCAGCACACGTTCAGCTCGATGACGACCTCCGGCCCTCCGATCCAGCAAAGGCTCCGGAGATGAGTTTCGTCAGCACGACGGCATGGTGACGATGATGATGTTCTACCGGCGCAGGGCTTCACCTAAACTCCGCGACGATATGACCGAGGTGGAATATGGTGGAAGGGGGCACCGCACACGGCTAAGGAACGATCCGTAGATCAACTTGTGTGTCTATGGGGTGCCCCCTGCCCCCGTATATAAAGGAGGGAGGAGGAGGAGGCCGGCCCTAGGAGGGGCGCGCCATGGGGAGTCCTACTCCCACCGGGAGTAGGATTCCCCCTTTCCTAGTCCAACTAGGAGTCCTTCCATGTAGTAGGAGTAGGAGATAAGGAAGGGGAAGAGAGAAGGGAAGGAAGGAGGGGGTGCGGCCCCTCCCCCTAGTCCAATTCGGACTAGGCCTTGGGGGGCGCGTGGCCTGCCCTAGGCAGCCCCTCTCTCTTTCCCATATGGCCCAATAAGGCCCAATACTTCTCCCCAGCGAATTCCCGTAACTCTCCGATACTCCGAAAAATACCCGAATCACTCGGAACCTTTCCGAACTCCGAATATAGTCGTCCAATATATCGATCTTTACGTCTCGACCATTTCGAGACTCCTCGTCATGTCCCCGATCTCATCCGGGACTCCGAACTCTTTCGGTACACCAAAACTCATAAACTCATAATATAAATGTCATCGTAACGTTAAGCGTGCGGACCCTACGGGTTCGAGAACTATGTAGACATGACCTAGAACTATTCTCGGTCAATAACCAATAGAGGGACCTGGATGCCCATATTGGTTCCTACATATTCTACGAAGATCTTTATCGGTCAAACCGCATAACAACATACGTTGTTCCCTTTGTCATCGGTATGTTACTTGCCCGAGATTCGATCGTCGGTATCCAATACCTAGTTCAGTCTCGTTACTGGCAAGTCTCTTTAGTCGTTCCGTAATACATCATCCCGTAACTAACTCATTAGTTACAATGCTTGCAAGGCTTAAGTGATGTGTATTACCGAGAGGGCCCAGAGATACCTCTCCGACAATCGGAGTGACAAAACCTAATCTCGAAATACGCCAACTCAACATGTACCTTCGGAGACACCTGTAGTACTCCTTTATAATCACCCAGTTACGTTGTGACGTTTGGTAGTACCCAAAGTGTTCCTCCGGTAAACGGGAGTTGCATAATCTCATAGTTTCAGGAACATGTATAAGTCATGAAGAAAGCAATAGCAACATACTAAACGATCAAGTGCTAGGCTAACGGAATGGGTCATGTCAATCACATCATTCTCCTAATGATGTGATCCCGTTAATCAAATGACAACTCTTTTGTCCATGGCTAGGAAACATAACCATCTTTGATAAACGAGCTAGTCAAGTAGAGGCATACTAGTGACACTATGTTTGTCTATGTATTCACACATGTATTATGTTTCCGATTAATACAATTCTTGCATGAATAATAAACATTTATCATGAAATAAGGAAATAAATAATAACTTTATTATTGCCTCTAGGGCATATTTCCTTCATTTTTGCCATAGAAAAGTTGGAATACAGTAGATATAATGCGAAAACAAATAAGGATAGGTTTGCAACAGTACTTATAGTAGTGGTTTGCTTTCTTATACTAACGGATCTCACGAAGGTTTTCTTGGAGTTTTGTGCGATTGAAGTTTTCAAGTTTTGGGTGATCTTATGATGGATGAAGGAATAAAGATTAGCAAAAGGCTAAGCTTGGGGATGCCCAAGGCACCCCAAGAAATATTTAAAGAAGTAGCAAGCAACTAAGGTTGGGGATGCCCCCGAGTGGCATCCCCGCTTTCTTCTAACAACCATCGGTATTTTACTTAAAACTATATTTTTATTCGGCACATATTATGAGTTTTGCTTGGAGCGTCTTGTATGATATGAGTCTTTGCTTGTTTTGCTTTGTGTTCTAACTCTTGAATCCTTGCTGGACACACCCTTTTGAGAAAGCCAAAAACTATGCTATGCTTTCTCCTATGCTTCACTTAAATTTTTAGAGCCTTGGATTTGCTCTAGTGCTTCACTTATATCTTTTTTAGCGCGGTGTGCTCTCATGCTTCACTTAGATTTATTTGGGAGTTAGTAAAATTTTAAGAAATTCTCTCTTGCTTCACTTAGATTATTTTGAGAGAAAGAAAAAATTATGCTCATGTTCTTCACTTATATTTGTTTGAGCCTATCAAAAGCAACATATAAAACTAGTCCCAAAGTGATAGATATCCAAGGAGGATATAATAAAAACTTTCATGAAGATCAGTGGACAAAATAAACTTGATTCTTAGTAATGGTTTTGAGATATGACGATATGATATGTGAGTCATGTTGATGAGTAATTGTGCTTTAGTAAGAATATTGATGTTAAGGTTTATGATTCCCTATGCAAGCACGAAAGTCAATAATTATGCAATGAAATTTATATCCTACTCATGGTGCATTTCTCACACTTTTTGCTAGCCTTCATCTTTGCACTAAGTATGATCACTACTTGTGCATCCAAAACCCTTTAAACCAGTTTTGCCATATGAGTCCACTGTACCTACCTATATGCGGTATTTCCATGTCGTTCTAAGCAAATTTGCATGTTCCAACTCTAATTTTCAAAATAAATTTCTCTTTTGTGTGCTCTACCGCTTGCGAGGCGATGAAGGGTGACCAATATTTTCCATGCTAGATGTGTTATTCTCGCGATGACTGTTTATTCACTTGTCATTGCACGAGAGTACGGCAAAGGTATTAGGGATGCCCAGTCCCGAAATGAAAAATGAATTTACTTTATGTTGTCAAATAATAAATTCCTTCAAAAGTGTTGGTATGGAGGGAAACCGTGGATTCGGCTAGCCATGGAAAGTGAAAGTAATGGTGGAAAAAGGAATAGACTTTATTTTCTGTTTGGGAACCGCCTATGATGTATCTAGTATGGAAAGTGTTGAGATCTCTAAGTCGTTTTCATTGGTGGGAAAAGTATGCCTCTCAAAAATGTTTTTATCTCTCAATTTAAGCTTTGAGCTCTAGCACCTCTACAAATCCCTACTTCCCTCCTCGAAGGGCCTTTCTTTTACTTATGCAATTTTTTATTTTGAGTTTGAGTCTCCATCTTCTCTTATAAAGCACCAACTAAGGGGCACTATGATCGTATTTGAGCATTGGGTGTAGCTAATATTCGAGTGTGTTTCATGAATGGATCAATGATTGAGCATAATGGGCTAGGGATAACTGTTGGGGAACGTTGCAGAAAATTAAAAAATTTCCTACGGTTTCACCAAGATCCATCTATGAGTTCATCTAAGCAACGAGTGAAAGAGAGATGCATCTACATACCACTTTGTAGATCACGAGCGAAAGCGTTCAAAAGAACGGGGTTGAGGTAGTCGTTCTCGTCGTGATCTTATCACCGGAGATCCTAGTGCCGAACGGACGGCACCTCCGCATTCAACACACGTACGGTCAGATTGACGTCTCCTCCGTCTTGATCCAGCAAGGGGGAAGGAGATGTTGATGATGATCCAGCAGCACGACGGTGTGGTGGTGGATGCAGCAGAACTCTGGCAGGGCTTCGCCAAGCAGCTGTGGGAGGAGGAAGAGGTGTAGCAGGGGGAGGGAGGCGCCAGAACTTCAGGGTGCGGCTGCCCCTCCCTCCCCTCCCTTTAAATAGGCCCCCAGGGGGGCGCCGGCCCCTGGAGATCTGATCTCCCAGGGGGGTTGGCCAGGGGGGTGGAGTGCCCCCCAAGGCAAGTGGGGCGCCCCCCCCCCCCCCACGCTAGGGTTTCAACCCTAGGCGCAGGGGGTGGGCCAAGGGGGGCGCACCAGCCCACTATGGGCTGGTTCCCCTCCCCACTTCAGCCCATGGGGCCCTCCGGGATGGGTGGCCCCACCCGGTGGACCCCCGGGACCCTTCCGGTGGTCCCGGTACAATACCGGGTGACCCCGAAACTTTCCCGATGGCCGAAACAACACTTCCTATATATAATTATTTACCTCCGGACCATTCTGGAACTCCTCGTGATGTCCGGGATCTCATCCAGGACCCCGAACAACATTTGGTTTGCTGCATACTCATATTCATACAACCCTAGTGTCACCGAACCTTAAGTGTGTAGACCCTACGGGTTCGGGAGACACGTAGACATGACCGAGACGGCTCTCGGGCAATAACCAACAGCGGGATCTGGATACCCATGTTGGCTCCCACATGCTCCCCGATGATCTCATCGGATGAACTACGATGTCGAGGATTCGAACAACCCTGTATTCAATTCCCTTTGTCAATCGGTACGTTACTTGCCCGAGACTCGATCGTCGGTATCCCAATACCTCGTTCAGTCTCGTTGCCGGCAAGTCACTTTACTCGTACCGTAATGCATGATCCCGTGACCAAACACTTGGTCACTTTGAGCTCATTATGATGATGCATTACCGAGTGGGCCCAGAGATACCTCTCTGTCATACGGAGTGACAAATCCCAGTCTCGATCCGTGTCAACCCAACAGACACTTTCGGAGATACCTATAGTGCATCTTTATAGTCACCCAGTTACGTTGTGACGTTTGGTACACCCAAAGCACTCCTACGGTATCCGGGAGTTACATGATCTCATGGTCTAAGGAAAAGATACTTGACATTGGAAAAGCTCTAGCAAACGAACTACACGATCTTGTGCTATGCTTAGGATTGGGTCTTGTCCATCACATCATTCTCCTAATGATGTGATCCCGTTATCAACGACATCTAGTGTCCATAGTCAGGAAACCATGACTATCTGTTGATCAACGAGCTAGTCAACTAGAGGCTTACTAGGGACATATTATGGTCTATGTATTCACACGTGTATTACGATTTCCGGATAATACAGTTATAGCATGAATAAAGAAAATTATCATGAACAAGGAAATATAATAATAATCCTTTTATATTGCCTCTAGGGCATATTTCCAATAGTCTCCCTCTTGTAGTACAGTCAATAATCTAGTTACATTGTGATGAATCGAACACCCATAGAGTTCTGGTGTTGATCATGTTTTGCTCGAGAGAGAGGTTTAGTCAACGGATCTGCAACATTCAGATTCGTATGTACTTTGCAAATATCTATGTCTCCATCTTGAACATTTTCACGGATGGAGTTGAAGCGACGCTTGATGTGCCTGGTCTTCTTGTGAAACCTGGGCTCCTTGGCAAGGGCAATAGCTCCAGTGTTGTCACAGAAGAGTTTGATCGGCCCCGACGCATTGGGTATGACTCCTAGGTCGGTGATGAAGTCCTTCACCCAAATTGCTTCATGCGCTGCCTCCGAGGCTGCCATATACTCCGCTTCACATGTAGATCCCGCCACGATGCTCTGCTTGCAACTGCACCAGCTTACTGCTCCACCATTCAACATATACACGTATCCGGTTTGTGACTTAGAGTCATCCAGATCTGTGTCGAAGCTAGCGTCGACGTAACCCTTTACGACGAGCTCTTCGTCACCTCCATAAACGAGAAACATTTCCTTTGTCCTTTTCAGGTACTTTAGGATATTCTTGACCGCTGTCCAGTGTTCCTTGCCGGGGTTACTTTGGTACCTTCCTACCAAACTTACGGCAAGGTTTACATCAGGTCTGGTACACAGCATGGCATACATAATAGATCCTATGGCTGAAGCATAGGGGATGACACTCATCTCTTCTTTATCTTTTGCCGTGGTCGGGCATTGAGCCGAGCTCAATCTCACACCTTGCAATACAGGCAAGAACCCCTTCTTGGACTGATCCATTTTGAACTTCTTCAAAATCTTATCAAGGTATGTGCTTTGTGAAAGACCTATGAGGCGTCTCGATCTATCTCTATAGATGTTGATGCCTAATATATAAGCAGCTTCTCCAAGGTCCTTCATTGAAAAACACTTATTCAAGTAGGCCTTAATGCTGTCCAAAAGTTCTATATCATTTCCCATCAAGAGTATGTCATCTACATATAATATGAGAAATGCTACAGAGCTCCCACTCACTTTCTTGTAAACGCAGGCTTCTCCATAAGTCTGCATAAACCCAAACGCTTTGATCATCTCATCAAAGCGAATGTTCCAACTCCGAGATGCTTGCACCAGCCCATAAATGGATCGCTGGAGCTTGCATACTTTGTTAGCATCTTTAGGATCGACAAAACCTTCCGGCTGCATCATATACAGTTCTTCCTTAAGATGTCCGTTAAGGAATGCCGTTTTGACGTCCATCTGCCATATCTCATAATCATAGTATGCGGCAATTGCTAACATGATTCGGACGGACTTTAGCTTCGCTACGGGAGAGAATGTCTCATCGTAGTCAACCCCTTGAACTTGTCGATAACCTTTAGCGACAAGTCGAGCTTTATAGATGGTAACATTTCCATCCGCGTCCGTCTTCTTCTTAAAGATCCATTTGTTTTCAATTGCTCACCGATCATCGGGCAAGTCTGTCAAAGTCCATACTTTGTTTTCATACATGGATTCTATCTCGGATCGCATGGCTTCAAGCCATTTGTTGGAATCTGGGCCCGCCATCGCTTCTTCATAGTTCAAAGGTTCACCGTTGTCTAACAACATGATTTCCAGGACAGGGTTGCCGTACCACTCTGGTGCGGTACGTGTCCTTGTGGAACTACGAAGTTCAGTAGCAACTTGATCCAAAGTACCTTGATCATCATCATTATTTTCCTCTTCAGTCGGTGTAGGCATCACAGGAACATTTTCCTGCGCAGCACTACTTTCCTGTTCAAGAGGTAGTACTTCATCGAGTTCTACTTTCCTCCCACTTACTTCTTTCGAGAGAAACTCTTTTTCCAGAAAGGATCCATTCTTGGCAGCAAAGATCTTGCCCTTGGATCTTAAGTAGAAGGTATACCCAATGGTTTCCTTAGGGTATCCTATGAAGACACATTTTTCCGACTTGGGTTTGAGCTTTTCAGGTTGAAGTTTCTTGACATAAGCATCGCATCCCCAAACTTTTAGAAACGACAGCTTAGGTTTCTTCCCAAACCATAATTCATACGGTGTCGTCTCAACGGATTTAGACGGTGCCCTATTTAAAGTGAATGTAGCTGTCTCTAGAGCGTATCCCCAAAATGATAGCGGTAAATCGGTAAGAGACATCATAGACCGCACCATATCCAATAGAGTGCGATTACGATGTTCGGACACACCGTTACGCTGAGGTGTTCTAGGCGGCGTGAGTTGTGAAACGATTCCACATTTCCTTAAGTGTGTACCAAATTCGTGACTTAAATATTCTCCTCCACGATCTGATCGTAGGAATTTTATCTTTCGGTCACGTTGATTCTCTACCTCATTCTGAAATTCCTTGAACTTTTCAAAGGTCTCAGACTTGTGTTTCATTAAGTAGACATACCCATATCTACTCAAGTCATCAGTGAGAGTGAGAACATAATGATATCCTCCGCGAGCCTCAACGCTCATTGGACCGCACACATCGGTATGTATGATTTCCAATAAGTTGGTTGCTCGCTCCGTTGTTCCGGAGAACGGAGTCTTGGTCATTTTGCCCATGAGGCATGGTTCGCATGTGTCAAATGATTCATAATTGAGAGACTCTAAAAGTCCATCAGCATGGAGCTTCTTCATGCGCTTGACACCAATGTGA
Organism: Triticum timopheevii; assembly: GCA_963921465.1. NCBI lineage: Eukaryota > Viridiplantae > Streptophyta > Magnoliopsida > Poales > Poaceae > Triticum > Triticum timopheevii. Next base: position 46,495,158 of record OY997271.1, read on the forward strand.
CCAAGGCGGCAGTGCCACAAGTATGTGGGACTATCGTTATCAACTTTACATCTTCTGGTATTCACACTATGAATATGTGTAATATTACGCTCGAGATTTATTAAGAATAAACCATTGACCATTGGGGCATGACCATAAAACATATCTCTCATATAAATAGAACAACCATTATTCTCGGATTTAAATGAGTAGCCATCTCGTATCAAACAAGATCCAGATACAATGTTCATGCTCAAACTTGGCACTAAATAACAATTATTAAGATTTAAAACTAATCCCGTAGGTAAATGTAGAGGTAGCGTGCCGACGGCGATCACATCGACCTTGGAACCATTCCCGACGCGCATCGTCACCTCGTCCTTCACCAGTCTCCGCTTATTCCGCAGCTCCTGCTGTGAGTTACAAATATGAGCAACGGCACCGGTATCAAATACCCAGGAGTTACTACGAGTACTGGTAAGATACACATCAATTATATGTATATCAAATATACCTTTAGTGTTGCCGGCCTTCTTGTCCGCTAAGTATTTGGGGCAGTTCCGCTTCCAGTGACCCTTCCCTTTGCAATAAAAGCACTCAGTCTCAGGCTTGGGTCCATTGCTTGACTTCTTCCTGCCAACTGGTTTACCAGGCGCGGCAACATCCTTGCCGTCTTTCTTGAAGTTCTTCTTGCCCTTGCCCTTCTTGAACTTAGTGGTTTTATTGACCATCAACACTTGATGTTCCTTCTTGATTTCTACCTCTGCTGACTTCAGCATTGAAAATACTTCAGGAATGGTTTTCACCATCCCTTGCATATTGTAGTTCATCACAAAGCTCTTATAGCTCGGTGGGAGCGACTGAAGGATTCTGTCAATGACTGCCTCGTCCGGGAGGTTAATGTCTAGCAGGGACAGGCGGTTGTGCAACCCAGACATTTTGAGTATGTGCTCATTGACAGAACTATTTTCCTCCATCTTACAACTATAGAACTTGTCGGAGACTTCATATCTCTCGACCCGGGCATGAGCTTGGAAAACTAGTTTCAGCTCCTCGAACATCTCATGTGCTCCCTGTTGCTCAAAACGCTTTTGGAGCCCCGGTTCTAAGCTGTAAAGCATGCCGCACTGAACGAGGGAGTAATCATCAGCACGTGACTGCCAAGCGTTCATAACGTCTTGGTTCTCTGGAACGGGTGCATCACTAGCAGTCCTTCTAGGACATATTGTTTTCTGGCAGCTATGAGGATGATCCTCAGGTTCCGGATCCAGTCTGTATAGTTGCTGCCATCATCTTTCAGCTTGGTTTTCTCTAGGAACGCGTTGAAGTTCATGTTGACATGAGCGGCGGCCATTTGATCTACAAGACATATTTGCAAAGGTTTTAGACTAAGTTCATGATAATTAAGTTCATCTAATCAAATTATTACAATGAACTCCCACTCAGATTAGACATCCCTCTAGTCATCTAAGTGTTACACGATCCGAGTCGACTAGGCCGTGTCCGATCATCACGTGAGACGGACTAGTCATCGTCAGTGAACATCTCCATGTTGATCGTATCTTCCATACGACTCGTGTTTGACCTTTCGGTCTCTGTGTTCCGAGGCCATGTCTGTACATGCTAGGCTCGTCAAGTTAACCCTAAGTGTTTTGCATGTGTAAAACTGTCTTACACCTGTTGTATGTGAACGTAAGAATCTGTCACACCCGATCATCACGTGGTGCTTCGAAACGACGAACTTTAGCAACGGTGCACAGTTAGGGGAGAACACTTCTTGAAATTGTTGTAAGGGATCATCTTATTTACTACCGTCGTTCTAAGTAAACAAGATGCATAAACATAATAAACATCACATGCAATTATATAGTAGTGACATGATATGGCCAATATCATATAGCTCCTTCGATCTCCATCTTCGGGGCTCCATGATCATCTTTGTCACCGGCATGACACCATGATCTCCATCATCATGATCTCCATCATCGTGTCTTCATGAAGTTGTCACGCCAACGACTACTTCTACTTCTATGGCTAACGCGTTTAGCAATAAAGTAAAGTAATTTACATGGTGTTCTTCAATGACACGCGGGTCATACAAAAATAAAGACAACTCCTATGGCTCCTGCCGGTTGTCATACTCATCGACATGCAAGTCATCATTCCTATTACAAGAACATGATCTCATACATCACAACATATCATTCATCATTCATCACAACTTTTGGCCATATCACATCACAAGACACTTGCTGCAAAAACAAGTTAGACGTCCTCTAATTGTTGTTGCAAGTTTTTACGTGGCTTCTATAGGTGATCTAGCAAGAACGTTTTCTTACCTACGTTAAAGACACAACGTGATTTGTCAACTTCTATTTACCCTTCATAAGGACCCTTTTCGTCGAATCCGCTCCAACTAAAGTGGGAGAGACAGACACCCGCTAGCCACCTTATGCAACTAGTGCATGTCAGTCGGTGGAACCTGTCTCACGTAAGCGTACGTGTAATGTCGGTCCGGGCCGCTTCATCCCACAATACCGATGAAGCAAAATAAGACTAGTAGCGGCAAGAGAGTTGACAACATCTACGCCCACAACAAAATTGTGTTCTACTCGTGCAATAGAGAACTACGCATAGACCTAGCTCATGATGCCACTGTTGGGGAACATTGCAGAAAATTAAAAAATTTCCTATGGTTTCACCAAGATCCATCTATGAGTTCATCTAAGCAACGAGTGAAAGAGAGATGCATCTACATACCACTTTGTAGATCGCGAGCAGAAGCGTTCAAAAGAACGGGGTTGAGGTAGTCGTTCTCGTCGTGATCCTATCACCGGAGATCCTAGCACCGAACGGACGGCACCTCTGCGTTCAACACACGTACGGTCAGCGTGACGTCTCCTCCGTCTTGATCCAGCAAGGGGGAAGGAGAGGTTGATGATGATCCAGCAGCACGATGGTGTGGTGGTGGATGCAGCAGAACTCCGGCAGGGCTTCGCCAAGCAACTGTGGGAGGAGGAAGAGGTGTGGCAGGGGGAGGGAGGCGCCAGAACTTCAGGGTGCGGCTGCCCCTCCCTCCCCTCCCTTTATATAGGCCCCCAGGGGGGGCGCCGGCCCCTGGAGATCTGATCTCCCAGGGGGGGCGGCGGCCAGGGGGTGGAGTGCCCCCCAAGGCAAGTGGGGCGCCCCCCCCCCCCCCCCCACCCTAGGGTTTCAACCCTAGGCGCAGGGGGTGGGGCAAGGGGGGCGCACCAGCCCACTATGGGCTGGTTCCCCTCCCCACTTCAGCCCATGGGGCCCTCCAGGATGGGTGGCCCCACCCGATGGACCCCCGGGACCCTTCCAGTGGTCCCGGTACAATACAGGGTGACCCCGAAACTTTCCCGATGGCCGAAACAACACTTCCTATATATAATTCTTTACCTCCGGACCATTCTGGAACTCCTCGTGACATCCGGGATCTCATCCGGGACTCCGAACAACATTCGGTTTGCTGCATACTCATATTCATACAACCCTAGCGTCACCGAACCTTAAGTGTGTAGACCCTACGGGTTCGGGAGACACGTAGACATGACCGAGACGGCTCTCGGGCAATAACCAACAGCGGGATCTGGATACCCATGTTGGCTCCCACATGCTCCTCGATGATCTCATCGGATGAACCAAGATGTCGAGGATTCGAACAACCCCGTATTCAATTCCCTTTGTCAATCGGTACGTTACTTGCCCGAGACTCGATCGTCGGTATCCCAATACCTCGTTCAGTCTCGTTGCCGGCAAGTCACTTTACTCGTACCGTAATGCATGATCCCGTGACCAAACACTTGGTCACTTTGAGCTCATTATGATGATGCATTACCGAGTGGGCCCAGAGATACCTCTCCATCATACGGAGTGACAAATCCCAGTCTCGATCCATGTCAACCCAACAGACACTTTCGGAGATACCTGTAGTGCACCTTTATAGTCACCCAGTTACGTTGTGATGTTTGGTACACCCAAAGCACTCCTACGGTATCCGGGAGTTACACGATCTCATGGTCTAAGGAAAATATACTTGACATTGGAAAAGCTCTAGCAAATGAACTACACGATCTTGTGCTATGCTTAGGATTGGGTCTTGTCCATCACATCATTCTCCTAATGATGTGATCCCGTTATCAACGACATCTAGTGTCCATAGTCAGGAAACCATGACTATCTGTTGATCAACGAGCTAGTCAACTAGAGGCTTACTAGGGACATATTATGGTCTATGTATTCACACGTGTATTACGATTTCCGAATAATACAGTTATAGCATGAATAAAGACAATTATCATGAACAAGGAAATATAATAATAATCCTTTTATTATTGCCTCTAGGGCATATTTCCAACAATAACTTGCTTTAGTGTTGATATTTTGGAAGACATGGTTACTTGTTGATATGCTTGAGTATTAAAGTCTTCATGTCAAAACTAGACTATTGCTTTGAATCATATAAAAGTCCAAATGTCCATGCTATAAAGAAAAGAAATGTGATGAACATGTTAGGCAGCATTCCACATCAAAAATTCTGTTTTTGTCATTTACCTACTCATGGACGAGCAGGAATTAAGCTTGGGGATGCTGATACATCTCCAACGTATCTATATTTTTTTATTGTTCCATGTTGTTATATTATCATTCTTGGATGTTTTAAAATCATTTTATAGTCGCTTTATATCATTTTTTGGTACTAACCTATTGACATAGTGCCCAGTGTCAATTGTTGTTTTCTGCATGTTTATTACATCACAGGAAATCAATACCAAACAGAATCCAAAAGCAGCAAAACTTTTTGAGGATTTTTTGGGCCAGAAGACATCCAGTGGGCCAAGAAAGCACCTGAGGGAGCCTCGAGGGGGGCAGCACCCACCAGGGCACGCCTAGGGGCCCAGGCGCGCCCAGGTGGGTTGTTCCCACCTCGGGTGCCCCCTGAACCGCCTATTTGCTCTATTAATACCCCAATATTCCAGAAACCCTAAGGGAGTCGACAAAAATCAATTCCAGCCGTCGCAGAGTCTAGAACCATCAGATCCAATCTAGACACCATCACGGAGGGGTTCACCACACTTCCATTGGTGCCTCTCCTATGATGCGTGAGTTGTTCTTTGTAGACCTACGGGTCCGTAGTTAGTATCTAGATGGCTTCCTCTCTCTCTTTTGATTATCAATACAATGGTCTCTTGGAGATCCATATGATGTAAGCTTGTTTGCGGTGTGTTTGTTGGGATCCGATGAACTTTGAGTTTATGATCAGATATATGTTTTTATCCATGTAAGTTATTTGAGTCTTCTTTGATATCTTATATGCATGATTGCTTATAGCCTCGTATTTCTTCTCCGATATTTGGCTTTTGTTTGGCCAACTTGATCTATTTATCTTGTAATGGGAAGAGGTTCTTTGTGAAGGGTTCAATCTTACGGTGCTTGATCCTAGTGACAGTAGGGGAAACGACACGTATGTATCGTTGCCATTAAGGATAACAGGATGGGGTCTATTTCTACATAAATAGATCTTGTCTACATCATGTCATCCTTCTTATTGCATTACTCTGTTTCTCCATGAACTTAATACACTAGATGCATGCTGGATAGTGGTCGATGTCTGGAGCAATAGTAGTAGATGCAGGCAGGAGTCAGTCTACTAATTTTGGACGTTATGCCTATATAATGATCATTGCCTGGATATCGTCATGATTATTTGAAGTTCTATCAATCACCCAACAGTAATTGTTTTCCCACCGTTTGCTATTTTTCTCGAGAGAAGCCACTAGTGAAACCTACGGCCCTCGGGTCTCTTTCCATCATATTTTCCTTTGCGTTCTATTTTCCTTTGCATTTATTTTCAGATCTATTAAACCAAAAATACAAAAAATACCTTGCTGCAATTTACTTGTTCCGCGATCTATTTATCCTATCTACCACTTTTACCTCATGCTATTTGCCTATATTGAGGCGCCATACCCGATAGGGATTGACAACCCCTTTTAACACATCGGGTTGCGAGTATTTGTTATTTGTGTGCAGGTGCTGTTTACGTGGTGTGAGGAGGTTCGCCTACTGGTTCGATAACCTTGGTCTCATCACTAAGGGAAATACCTACCGTCGCTATACTGCATCATCCCTTCCTCTTTGGGGAAATACCAATGTAGTTCCAGCAGACATCATGTTCTTACTTGGACAAGCCTCCCTCTTACGATTAACCCCCTCTCACAAGCATCCGCAACTACGAAAGAAGAATTAAGATAAATCTAAATATAGCATCAAACATGTGGATCCAAATCAGCCCCTTACGAAGCAACACATAAACTAGGGTTTAAGCTTCTGTCACTCTAGCAACCCATCATCTACTTATTACTTCCCAATGCCTTCCCTTAGGCCCAAATCATGGTGAAGTGTCATGTAGTCAACGTTCACATAACACCACTAGAGGAAAGACAACATACATCTCATCAAAATATCGAACGAATACCAAATTCACATGATTACTTATAACAAGACTTCTCCCATGTCCTCGGGAACAAAAGTAACTACTCACAAAGCATATTCATGTTCAAGATCAGAAGGGTATTGGATATCATTAAGGATCTGAACATTTGATGTTCCACCAAATAAACCAACTAGCATCAACTACAAGGAGTAATCAACACTACTAGCAACCCATAGGTACCAATCTAAGGTTTTGAGACAAAGATCGGATACAAGAGATGAACTAGGGTTTGAGTGGAGATGGTGCTGGTGAAGATGTTGATGGAGATTGACATCGAGAGATGATGATGGCTTCGATTTCCCCCTCCAGGAGGGAAGTTTCCCGAGCAGAATTGCTCTGCCAGAACTCTAGATTGCTCCTGCCCAGGTTCCGCCTCGAGATGGCGGCACTTCATCCCTAAAGCTCTCTTCTGATTTTTTTTCTAGGTCAAAAGCCACCATATAGCCAAAGAAGGGTACCGAAGACCTGTGAGGGGGCCCACAAGCCCTGGAGGCGTGCCCCCAGGCTTGTGGTCACCTGGTTGGTCCCCGCTGGTATTTTCTTCGCCCAATATCTTTTATTTATTCCAAAATAATTCTCCATAAATTTTCAGGACTTTTGGAGTTATGCATAATAGGTTTCTCAGATTTGCTCCTTTCCGGTCCAGAATTTTAGCTGCCGGCATTCTCCCTCTTCATGTAAATCTTGTAAAATAAAGGAGAAAAGGCGTAAGTATTGTACCATAAAGTGAAATAACAATCCACAATGCAATAAATATTGATATAAAAACATTATGCAAAATGGACGTATCAATCTCCATCTCCAAAGCAAGGTCATGATCTCCATCGTCACCGGCGTGACAGCTTGATCTCCATTGTTGTGTCGGGGTCGTCTCGCCAACTATTGTTTCTATGACTATTGCTAACATATAGCTATAAAGTAAAGCAATTACATGGCGCTTAATGATTGACACGCAGCTCATACAATAATTTAAAGACAACCTTAAGGCTCCTGCCGGTTGTCGATATTACAAAACATGATCATCTCATACATCAACGTATATCACATCACGTCTTGACCATATCACATCACAACATACCCTGCAAAAACAAGTTAGACGTCCTCTACTTTGTTGTTGCAAGTTTTATGTGGCTGCTATGGGTAACTAGCAAGAACTGTTCTGACCTACACAAAACCACAACGGTGATTATCAAGTTTGCTGTTTTAACCTTCTGCAAGGACCGACTGTAGTCAAATTCGATTCAACTAAAGTGAGGGAAACAGACACCCGCCAGCCACCTTATGCAACACAAGTTGCATGTTAGTTGGTGGAACCGGTCTCATGTACGTGGACATGTAAGAGGTTGGTCCAGGCCGCTTCATCCCACAATACCGCCGAATCAAAATAAGATGTCGGTGGTAAGCAGTATGACCATCACCACCCACAACTCCTTTGTGTTCTACTCGTGCATATCATCTACGCATAGACCTGGCTCTGATACCATTGTTGGGAAACGTTGCATGGAAAACAAAAAATTCTACGCACATGCAAGATCTATCCATGGAGATGCATAGCTACGAGAGGGGGAGAGCATCTTCATACCCTTGAATATCGCTAAACGAAAGCGTTTATCAATGCGGTTGATGCAGTCGTACACCTTCATGATCCGTCCCGGTCAAGCACCGAACGTACGGCACCTCCGTGTTCAGCACATGTTCAACACACGTTCAGCTCGATGACATCCTCGCCACCTCATTCCAGTGAGCAGGCTGAAGTAGTAGATGAGTTTCGGCAGCACGACAGCGTGGTGACAGTGGTGGTGAAGAACAATCTCCGCAGGGCTTTGCCAAGCACAACGGAAACTAGACGGAGGATAAACTAGAGGGGCCGGGGTTGCTAGCACACGGCTTGATGAATCTTGATGTGTTCCGGGTGCTAGCCCTGCCCCCCTATTTATATGTTGAGCCTTGGGGTCGTTTCTTGGAGAAAGAGCCTCCTCAAAGTCGGTTTAGCCCGTAAGGCTCTCGGACTCCAGGACCAAACGTCAGGGTCCTCGGCGTCTAGCCCCTTGGCCTCCGCAAAACTTCCTTTTGCACCTTCCTAAAGCCTTATGGGCTTTACCCCTTGGCCCAAATAAAGTGTTCTCGTACCCGAACATTTCAGGAAACATCTGAAACCCCTTCCGGAGACCAAACACTATTATCTCATATATCAATCTTTACCTTCGGACTATTCCAGAGCTCCTCGTCATATCTGTGATCTCATCCAGGACTCCGAACAACATTCGATCAACAACATACATAACTCATATAGTACTATATTGTCAACGAATGTTAAGCGTGCGGACCCTACGAGTTTGAGAATGATGTAGACATGACCGAGACACTTCTCCGATCAATAACCAATAGCGAGACCTGGATGCCCATATTGGTTCCTACATATTGCACGAAGATCTTTATCGGTCGAACCTTTATGACAACATATGTAGTTCCCTTTACCTGTCGGTATGTTACTTGCTCGAGATTCGATCATCGGTATCTCCATACATAGTTCAGTCTTGTTACTGGCAAGTCTCTTTACTCGTTCCGTAATACATCATCCCATAACTAACTCCTTAGTCACTTTGCTTGCAAGCTTCTTGTGATGCTATATTACCGAGAGGGCCCAAAGATACCTCTCCATCATACGAAGTGACAAATCCCAGTCTCGATCCATGCCAACTCAACAGACACCTTCGGAGATACCTGTAGAGCACCTTTATGATCACCTAGTTATGTTGTGACGTTTGATGGCACACAAGGCATTCCTTCGGAGTCCGGGAGTTGCATGATCTCATGGTCGAAGAAACATGTATTTGACATTAAGAAAGCAGTAGCAATAAACTGAACGATCATATGCTATGCTAACGGTTGGGTCTTGTCCATCACATCATTCTTCTAATGATGTGATCCCGTTATCAAATGACAACTCATGTTTATGGTTAGGAAACCTTAACCATCTTTGATCAACGAGCTAGTCTAGTAGAGGCTCACTAGGGACACGGTATTTGTTTATGTATCCACCCATGTATTTAAGTTTCCGGTCAATACAATTCTAGCATGAATAATAAACCTTTATCATGATTAAGGAAATATAATAATAACCATTTTATTGCCTCTAGGGCATATTTCCATCAGTGGCCCGCCTCCTTGGTCGCCCGCGTTAGGTGATTGCGCAGATCGCCCACTTCCGCCCTGAGTTCCTCCACGGGTTGCTCGATCCTGGGCTTCCAACCTTGCAGATCAAGGGCGACAAGGTGGATCTCGTCGATCTTGGTCGATAGAGCCGAGATGACCGCCATTAGCTCCGCCAGTGCTGTAACGCCCCGGATTCGATGCGCCAGGTGTCTTCCAATTATTTGCCGTCGTTGCCATGTCATTTGCTTGCGTGTTGCACTTTGCCATGTCATCATATGCATTTCATATCATGTCATCATGTGCATTTCATTTTGCATACGTGTTCGTCTCATGCATCCGAGCCTTTTTCCCGTTGTCCGTTTTGCAATCCGGCCTCCGGCGTCCCCTTTTTGCCTCTTCTCTTGTGCGTGTATTAAACTTTCTCGGAATGGACCGAGGTTTGCCAAGCGGCCTTGGTATAGCACCGGTAGACCGCCTGTCAAGTTTCGTGCCATTTGGAGTCCGTTTGATACTCCAACGGTTAACCGGGTAACCGTAGAAGCCCCTTTCTCTTTGCAGCCCAACACCCCTTCCAAAGTGGCCCAAAACCCAGCAAACTCCCCTCCATGCTCTCGGTCGTTCGATCACGATCACGTGGCCGAAAACCGCTCCTCATTTGGACACTCCTAGCTCCCTCTACCTATAAATATGCACCCTCCCCCGAAATTCGCGGATGAAACCCTCCAAACCCTAGCAGTTTTCCTTCTCGCGCCGCCGGACGCGTCCGCCCGCGCCGGACACGTCCGCCGGCCACGTCCGCCGGCCACGTCGCCCGGACGAATCACAGGCCGCCACATCGCCTTCCCCGCCGCCGCAGCCAACCAGGGCGCACCACGTGTCCCTGGCCGGCACCTCGCCGCCGCCGGCCCGCGCGGCCCGCTGCTGGCCCGCCCGGGCCCGGATCCGCGCCCGCGCCGCCGCCGCTCTCCGCCGTCGGTGCCCGCCGCCGCCGCCGCTCTCCGCCGCCGGCGCCCGCCGCCCGATGGCCCCCTGTCGGCCTCCCGCCCGACGCCGCGCCCCTCCGCGCCCCCGCGCGCCCGCGCCGGGCCTGCCCCCGCCGCCGGCGCCCTCGCCGCCCGGCGCCGGCGACCCCGCCGTCCTCCAGCCGGCGCCCGGCCGCCCCGACCGCCGCCACGCGCCCGCGGGCGCGTCCGTCTCCGCCCTCTCCCTCCGCTCCGGCCTCCCCGCTCCGTCCTCCTCCCGGATCCGGCCCGGATCCGGCCGTCTCCGCCCTCTCCCTCCGCTCCGGCCACTACTCCGGCGAGTTCTCCGGCCGCATCGTTTTCCGCGCAAGCCCGAGGTTGACCCCGAAATTCCGCCTAAGTCCCGTAAATAGTTGACTTAATCATGCCATGTTCATCATGATGTATCTCTGCATCCGTAGCTCCGTTTCGTGCGTATAATATGTCAAATTGTTCGTCTCGACGAGTACTTCATTTCATTCCATTGCATCATTTTCATTTGAGCTCATCTTGATGCCCGAAATGCTGTTGGAAGAGTGCATGTTGATGTTAATCTGCTGAAACTGTTATAACTTGTTGTTTTATCATTTTTGCCATGATTGATGTGTGCATCCTATGAAGTTGAGCTCTACATGTGTTTTGATCTATGCCATGTCATCTTTCCAGGGATGTATACCATGTATTTTTGTGAGTTGTATGCTGAGTGAACCAAGCTTGTTAAGTAGGGTAGTTGCGGTTGCTGTTTTCCTGACAGATTCTGTTATATTTTGTTGTTATGTTAACATGCTTCTACTAATCATTCTATGCATAATCTGGAGATGCTCTATAAACATGTTTTGATCTACATGTCTTGCTCTATCCATTCATGCCCTTGGTTGCAATTATAGCCTGCTGGAACATGTTGTTATCTTGCTCTAAAGTTTGCTTGATGATGTTGCTGTCAGCCTGTTAACATTAAGTTCACTAGTTCCCATGTGTTTTGCTAGTGTTCTATGCACCCTATGACCTTGCTCTTTCCATGCTTAGCTTCATAAACATGCCTTCTTACTGTTGGTTGCCTTGCCATGCCATGTATTGCTCTGTGGTGAGTGGTTCAAGCTCACCAACATGCCTACTTATTGTTGTTCCTGCCATGTTTGAATCTGTAATATAACTTGCCATGTTTACATGGGCCATCATATTTTCTGATCCTTTTTGGCTCATGGTCAGTAAGGGACTTTTGATCTATGCTATTAGTAGATTCATGCCATGCCTTTGTTTGCCATAATAAGTTCCTGTAACATGTTGTTTGATAGCTCTAAACATTGCAACCTGATCTTATTTCTGCTAAAGTCTGAAAATGTTATTATTTGCAATATCTCCATGTCTTTTTAAGCATGTTCTAGTTGTTTCTGGAGATAGCTCAGTGTTCATGCTTTGTTATGCTTTACCTGTACTTCATGTCCATGCCTTTTGTTATTATGTTGGGGTGCTGTAGCATGATGTTTTGATGCTTGCTTGCGTTGAGTTCTTCTTCTGCTTCTTCGATCAGGGGATAGGTTCCAGGTCGGCAGCCTGGGCTAGCAGGGTGGATATTGTTTGAGTTTCTATTTATGTATCATCCGTAGTCGGATGTTGATCTCTTGTATGATGATATTGTATTCGTGTGGCATTGTATGCCTTTTGTATGTATCCCCATCTATTATGTAATGTTGATGTAATGATATCCACCTTGCAAAAGCGTTCCAATATGCGGGTCTATCCTTGGTGGGACCTTCGAGTTCCTTTTGGATAGGGTCGCATATTGGGCGTGACAAGTGCCTTGGTGTGCTCCTCCATGGTCATGGTCTTCCCCCACCACGTTTGGATGATTGACGAGAAATGGCCCGCCAGATCGCAGAAACTAGCGGCGGATTGGGGAAGAAAAGAGGCTATGAATACCACTTGTTACGTTCTCGACCAAATCACTTAGTGGCTAGGTATGATATAGAATTCGGGTACATGAATTGGGGGTCCGGGAGTACAGAGAAAGGCGATCCGGGAGGGAGAGTCGCCGCCAGGTTACAAGTTCATCAATGCCCTGTTCCAGGGGAAACCCTTGCCTACTTAACGAAGCCACTAGTGTCCTAGGTGTGGGCAGGGAAGAGGGTGCTGGGCCTCCGAAGACACATGGGCCCGCTCCGGCCCATGGGTCACTGCTGCCCTGGCCTGTCTAGGTGGTACTTGGGGTCGTAACACTCACTGTCGGGCCAGAGTGAAAGATTGAGTGGTGTGGCTTTGGGTGAAGGTGGGAGGAGTGGATAAGGGAGAGGAGAGAGACGGGCAGTGGGGAGGAAGATACGTTCGCCCTGGGAAAAAGAATCACCGAACGAATTTCCGTTGTTGACGTGTCAAGTTCTGCAGAGTTTCGTACATCGTGTTGAACGATAATGAAAGCATTTGGGACGAGATGGTTAAAATCTGACGTTCATGCGTTATGATTTCCGAATTTTATTCTTTTAGTGTTCGTATACTGTCATGATTGAAGATGAACAGTTTAGAAGTTTCCTCGCAAAAAGCATGATCATTTATTAGCTTTCTTTGTATAAGTTGACTGATATTTCAAGAACAGAATAAGAACAGAGCGATCGGTATTCATTAGGTGCCCAATCCTACTACAATTATATTTGCAACTGATTTGTTCCTAAAATTTTGCTAGTACGAGAAATTGAACCACTAGTCACAACCGCCGCCTCCCCCCAAACCTAGGGTTTCTCTGCCTTCCGCTGTCATCGCCACCGGTCCGCCTCATCTCCTGTGGCCTTAGGGCCATGGGGGCGGATTGGATCCCGATCCTTACTGGCGGGAGCGCTCCGCTTTTAGACATTTCTTCAAGTTTTGTTAGGGTTCGTGTCCTACTCAGGAACGTGAGACGGCGGCGGCTCCCTGAAGACGGAATAAGGTTCTCCTCGCTTAGTCCTTGTTCCGATGATGCGTTTAGCATCATCGGTGGGCGTGTGGAGGTGTGTCTCTGGTGGATCTGCCTTTGGTTGATTTGCTTGGATCTGGTCGTTGTGTCGTCTATGTTCGTGTGCCTTCAGGTTGGATCCTTTCGATCTACGATGCTCTTCCTCGACGACGGTTGCTGTTCTGGTGCGTTGGTCCTATGAGGCCTTAGCACGACGACTCTCGGCCGTCTACTACAGTAAGTTTTGTCCGGCTCCGCCGAGGGAGGAGTGATGACAGCGGCACATCTTTGGCTCGCTTCAGTGCTTGCAGTCGTCGCCTGGTGGTTTTATGATCTGGATGTATTTTTATTATGTCTGGTGTTCGTTGTACTGCAATGGCTGAAGAAGATGAATGGACAGGAAGTTTTCAAAAAAAAAAGTAGGATTGTTTATTAGCTTTCTTTGCATGAATTGATTGATATTTCAAGAAGGGAGTTATTTATCGGAATAATAAGAACATAGAAGTTGAACTAGTAGTAGGATAGAGTATAGTAGAGTGGCATGCTAAAGATGGACACCATGATCTGAGCAAGATCAGATCAAGTCATCAGCCATGGCCAAAGTATTCCTTTTGGGCAGGATCCAAACATATTTGGCTGCGTGGTTCGGCCCTCGTGCCTGGCCAGTCCCCCCACCCCCACCACCCGCCTGCGCTATTCTTGCTTGCGCTCGCGTCTCCCCTCGTGTCCTCCTCCCACCCCCTCCCCTCCACCGCCCGCGACGGGAAGTCTTCGGCGAGCCTGCCCAGATCCGCCGGAGCAGCGGGCTCGCATCCGTCACCCGCATCGACCCCCGTCTCGCCTCGGGCTCCCCGCCACCGGATGGAGAGAGGCAGCGCGTGAGATCGATCGCGCGCGCCCCCGATCGGACCGGACCCCGCCGAGGAGCCGCGAGCGGGCGAGCTTGATCCGACCGCAGGAGCGCCGCGCCAACCGGATCGGGGCTGGCAGCCGAGGGATCCGAGCCGGGGAGGAGACCGGTGGTGATTGGTCGGTCTCTGCTTCTTCTTCCCGCGCGCGTGCGGACCCTCGATGGAATCGGCGCGTGCCGGATCGGAGAGGACCGGTGAGTGATTTGCTTTTGGTGGAATTGCTTACCTATCGTCTGCTCTATGGCCGGTGAGATTTGGTTGGATCCTGTAGTTTGAGGCTCGGCCTGCTGATCTAGGCTGCTGTGGTGTTTATGCAATTGCTAGTGGTTGATGCTGCGTGGCTTATGATGTTACGGCGAAAACCTTCGACGGGGGAGGTCTGCTGATCTAGGATGCTGTGGTGTTGATGCAATTGCTAGGGGTAGCTGCTGCTTGGTTTAGGATGTTACGGCGATCCGACAGATCTTCGCTGCTAAATGAGTTCATGCATGAGATCTCGGCGTGAGTTATCGCCTTCTTACGGGTGAATTAGTTCTTGCGTAATCATGCCATAGCTCTTGTTAGCACTTAAGAAATCAAGGGCATTAGTTGTCAGCAGTTGGATTCGATGACCAGCCAAGGCGTTCACGGAATCGCCTTAGCTCCAACCTCGTGCATCTGTGCACTGGTGTTGTTGAGTGTTGACTATTCTGATTCGCGTGTATGCGTAGCAATACACACCTAATTGGTCGGGTACTATGCTGCTATCATATGGAAATGGTGTGACATGTTCATGGTTTGTGTTGTAGTCTGCACTTAATTAGCATGGGCCAGGCGTGATTTCATCCACTTGAATGAGATGCATAGTTATGATCATGTAAGTGTCTTGTGAATAGTTGGTGCAGGCTGGACTAGAGCAGAGGGTAATGGTAGGATGTCTGTGTCATAGCAGAAACCTGGTGATCCAGTGTGAGGCCCAGTTGCCTGGGGAGGCCTCAATTGCGATATAATGCTGTTTGATCAAACAAAAATAGAACGGCAGTGAATGATGAACATGACAGCCTTTATTATGCATGATTGTTGCTATTAGCCTCATGATAAATCAGGCTACAATAAGTGTCCGAATTAGCAACTAAGTACGCCAAGTTGGAGTGCTGTGTTCCCATAACCACTGTGTTTATATTCATCTGTGGTGCATGTGACTCGTTGATTGACTGGATTCTATGGTAATTGGATGCAACTATGCTGTGAGGCAGCTATCCTTATTTGCAACTTTGGGCTGTTTACGCAAGCTTAGCTTCACTTTAGCATAGTTTTGTTGTGATTGAGCCTTTTGTTTAAAATGGCAGGTCCAGTAAAAGGCACGAACAAAACATTAGCCGTGAATTGATCTTCCATAATATTTCGGCACTCTACAAAGTGCAACACTATTTTACAGTGTTATCTTTGATGCTACATATGATATCACTAATTTACCATTCTTGAGAGCTAATTCATTGAATCTTCCTGCTTTAGGCACTATGGATTCACCGGAGCCAAGAATTGAGGTCGAGCAGAAACCTGTTCTTGCTAGTAACACTAAAGAGCAGGTAATTTTTAAAAAAAAATATTTTATACAAGTTTTTCACCCTTTTCTGATTGTTGCAATACCTTCTTCTACCTCAGACCATTCCAGCGAAGGATGAGAAAACTGTTAAACCCACTATTTCACTTGATTCAAGTGTTATCAATCTACCAAGTGATGGACAAGCCCAGGCTGGCACATCCAACATAGGTGGGGAACATAATGTTGTGTTTCCACAACACATGTATTCCTCTCAGGCACAGCCATTCTATTACCAAGGTGAGTTAAATTTTGTGCTGCACATACAAAGTTGTATCTTCTGGCTGCATGGTTGTTATTCCCTTGTTTTCGAAGGAAGTATATTTTTACACTAACATGTATAGTTCATCATCTGAGGGCAAAACTAATACTCCCTCGGTCCCAAAATAAGTGTCTCAAACTTAGTACAGCTTTGTACTAAAGTTAGTACAACGTTGGGACACTTATTTTGGGACAGAGGGAGTAAGAGATAATAATCGAAGAAGCACCATCGGATGCTATTTGGGAATATATGTACTGGAAGGATCTCTAAAGTTGTCATTTATTATGAAATTGCCTGTGACCTGTAAGGATTCATATGTGTTCTGCAGTGAACAAATAATGAAATAATAAGAACTTAGGCTCAGTTTGATATTATTTATCATATATAGTGTTCGACTAAATTACTATTTTTATTTTGGAGAGAGAGCATATTTGATGCCATCATATTTTAATGTCTTCTGAAATTTTGGAACTTTTCTCTTGAGTTGATGAATGATATTATTGGTTCTGTGGCATGGCTTGAGCAGGTCCAGGATATGAGAATCCTCCAAATGAATGGGATGTATATCCTCCTTATGCGGAAGGATTGGAAGCGGGTCCAGCGGTAAGTTGATTTGCTTAGTTGTCCAGTATTTCTGTGATGTTTTCTTTTTCTCAGTTTGACTGTTTTTTTGAAGGTTGTGTACAATGAGGACCCTTCAATGATGTACCATGGTGGCTATAGCTATGACCCTTATGCTCATTATTCTCCTATCTCGACGCCGGTACCGGCTGGTGTTAGTGGAGATGGTCAGCTCTACTCTCCTCAGCAGTTCTCCTTCTCGGCTCCTTACTACCAGCAACCAGTACAACCTGGCATGCCGTATTTAAGCTCTCCTACTCCAATATCACAGGGTGAGACAATGATGCCAATTGACCCAACACAAGGAGCTTTTATGGCTGACACTCTGAGCCCAAACAGCTTCCTTTTTGGACCAAGACCGGGTTATTATCTATCTCATGCTTTGTTTAAAATATGTTCATTTAAGCCCCATGCTTAGGTGCGATTATAACTGTGTTCCTTGAATTGCTATTTTGCAGAATGGTTTAGATCGTCAGAAGGAACTGGTTCATTTCCATCACCTGCAGCTTCACCTCAACCATTTGGTGGTGTTTCAGGGCCGTTTGGACAAAGCAACTTTCCTATGGCTTCTGGGATGGTATTCTTTTCACATTACATCTCTTGTCATATAAGAATGATAGCAATTTAGATATTTCCACAATAACTTTTTTATCTGCATTTATTTGTAAGAAACATAGTCCCAAGTAAACTACTACTCCATCTGATGTGTCTCTTACTCTTGTAACGCGACTTTTAAACTCCTATAGTTCGCTCATTCATGCTTCTCACATTTACCATAAAACTCAAAGTTCAAACTCCTCCACCTAACATTTTCATTGAAGAGTTTGGACGCAATGACTTCCGATATGCTATATCATGATGACAAAACGACAAAAACATGGCCAAATCCTGTAATAGATTACCTGACACTTTCTAGTTGCAATTTGGGCTGAAGCTCTGCTTCCAGATGCAATCAGCGCTTGCTGGACGTGTACACACGAGCTTATATTAGAACGATGACCTGTTCTTTCTGTGCTGATGTATATGATAATTTGACAACAACACTATTAGTGATTATAACAAGACAGGATCTAAATCGTTATTACTTGGATCTAAACTTGGCTTTCCCCAATTTCAGATGTCCCCTCAGCAGAAGTCTTTCTTTGGTTTTGGAACCCCCGGTGACTCATATGGAAGAGGCTTCTCTCATAGTGGTGGTTTCCCACAGGCCACTAACTACGGGGGTCCTTTCCCTGGCTATGGCATGAATGGCAGAAGTTTTATTCCAATTGATAAAGGGCGCAGGAGAGGAAGGGGTAATTCTTTGTTATGCAGCTGTGACGGTCCACTTGACTTCCTCAATGAGCAAAGTCGGGGTCCACGTGCCACCAGGCCTAAGAAGCAACCAGAGGATGATAGTAAAGATGAGAAGCCTTCTGTTGGACTTAACCAGGAGCCATACAACAGGGCTGACTTTGTTACCGAGTACAAAAATGCTAGATTTTTTATCATAAAATCATACAGCGAAGATAATGTGCACAAGAGCATCAAATATGGTGTTTGGGCTAGCACCACAAATGGAAACAAGAAACTAGACGCAGCCTATCGTGAAGTCAAGGACAAGGAAGAACGTTGTCCCATTTTTCTGTTGTTTTCGGTAATAAAAAACTTTATCCTGTTTCCCTGTCAGTGTTTTCAGGGGCTCTCTGTTTGTTACCTTGCATATGTTATTCCTCACTGAGAATTGGAAACTGGACCAATATGTGCAGGTGAATGCTAGTGCACAGTTCTGCGGTGTTGCGGAGATGACCGGCCCAGTGAATTTCGAGAAGAGTGTGGACTACTGGCAGCAAGATAAGTGGACTGGCCAGTTCCCTGTTAAGTGGCACATAGTGAAGGATGTTCCAAATAATCTCTTCCGCCATATAATTCTTGAGAACAATGAGAACAAGCCTGTAACCAACAGCCGGGACACACAGGAGGTACAATGCTTTTGAATAGCATTTTCCTTCGTTACTTGGTTTGCACATTTGTTGTCTTATGGTTACTCTTATTTATTTCATAATGATATCACTCATCAAATTGGTAGGATACAGCATACATGGTTTTATGGGAGCAACTGACAAGTGCTAACGTTGGTAATGCTCTGTTTTCAACTAGTTGATGTTAAAAAATTGAGCTTATTGTAGGTGAAACTGGAACAAGGACTGGAGATGCTGAAAATCTTCAAGGACCATGAGGATGTTGTGTCAATCCTTGACGACTTTGACTTTTACGAGGAACGTGAGAAGGCCTTGCTGGAGAATAAGGCGAGGCTGCATCAGCAACAACAGATATCCAGCTCCAGTGTTTCTGAGCCCAAGAAGCCGCCGACTGTGCCCACTGACCTGGTGGGTCATATCACCAATAGTCCTAGCGTTGTTGAGCTCAAGAAGCCCTCAACCGTACCCACCGACGTGGTGGGTCATATCACCAAGACTTTTGCACAGGCCGTGCGGCTTGGCGAGGCCAAGAGTGTGAGCCCTTCTGGCGATAAAGTCCCCGGTGGAGATTCATCTGCTGTTGCGAAGCCTGCTGAAGTGAAAGAGAGCAGTTGAAGTGAGATCTGGCTGTGGTTGAAATTCAAATCATGTGCTTTCTCGTCAGAAAGCTGGGTGCATAAAGACATCTGGTGCCGCCAACATATGATGGCGTCCTGCGCTTCTGGTCAAGCATGATGTACACTAGGAAGATACATAGGGCATGCCCTTTGCCAACCTTGGATGGAAGCTTAGTGGAGTAGTTTCTTACATAGTTCCTCTTGTTTTCATCTCTTCTGTACTTTTCTTTTTCTGTCTCAGTTTCCTTTTGCATTTAATATATATGGGTATGTTTATTCCTCAGTGGGCAGTAGGTTAAGGTGGAGAGCTGCAGTTTTTGTGCAAGCCCTCTGTAAGTTCAATGTTCGATCGCAGATGAATAAAGCTTTTCTGTTCCATTTTCCTTTTTTTGAGCTGTAATTTTCCTTCCTTGTTACTTATTGATGGTGCAGTTCTGAACAATATGCATCTATCTGTGCATCAGTATAAGCAAACACAGTTGTAACCCTTTTGGGCAACTATCTTATGGAATGGCTCATTCCAACGTGGCAAACTAGTTTTACAATGTTAAGTTGCACCATGATCAGCAATATAATTTCTTAGCACAACTTTACCATAATTTTTTTGTGATGATTTGACAAAATATTTACTTGCCGCTGATGCTTGATTTTCCAATCCCATTTACATTTTTTCGTGTCATGTTTTCTAAGGTGGAGTATAATTCCCAGGTTTGCCAGAGATAAATTGCCAAAATTTCAAATTTGTGTCGGCCGATTCAGGTGAGAAGGAAGCGGACGACGGGGCCTCGACCATGAATGCCGGGGATTATGGGTGGTTTGCTGGTCTATAGGGATGGTTGGGGGCGGCGATGGCAACCATGGCGGTGGGGGAAGGTTGGGGCAGGGCGGTAGTGTAAGCGCCGCCGGCCACGGGCAGTGGTTTGGGAGAGACGGTGGACAATATCAGGTGAGAGGTGGAAGAAGGCGATCTGCCCGTTCGATTTAGATTGGACGGGGCACAAAAAATCAACTAATCCAATTTTTCTTTTTCGGGTCGACTGACCCGCCTGTCCCTTCAACAACGAATCTCACCCGCAGGCTCCCGGCCATATCTCACCGAATCTTCCAGGCTCCACTCCACCCACCCACCTGCGCCGCCAGCTCTAAAGGAGGAGGCGGCGGCCGGCGGGTGAGCGCACGCGCAAGCCCAATCAATCGATCCCAACTCTATAGGGGAGGGAGCAGCCATGGCGGGGGACGGGGAGGAGGTGGGCGGCGACAAGCTGATCCTGCGGGGGCTGCAGTTCCACGGCTTCCACGGCGTGAAGCAGGAGGAGAAGAAGCTGGGCCAGAAGTTCGTGGTCGACGTGGACGCCTGGATGGACCTCGCCGCCGCCGGGGACTCGGACGACATCGCCCACACCGTCAGCTACACCGACATCTACAGGTGATATGCACTACTCCCCACCCCCCACCCACCTCCATCCAGCTTCAATTTTTTCGCCGTCACAGTACAGCTTCATTCAGCTTCAGTTTCCTGACACCAGAGTATGTACTGTCACTCGTCTGCAGGATAGCCAAGGGCGTGGTGGAGGGCCCGTCGCGCAACCTCCTGGAGTCGGTGGCGCAGTCGATCGCCGGCACCACGCTGCTCGAGTTCCCCCAGATCTCCGCCGTCCGGGTGAAGGTCGGGAAGCCCCACGTCGCGGTGCAGGGCGTCGTCGACTACCTCGGGGTGGAGATACTGAGGCGCAGAGAGGCATGAGCACAAGAACCGGAGTACCTCATATGAGAAGCCTGAACAGAGTTGATCTCAGTTGAGCCCATCGATCCCTGTGTCTTATATCTATCAATCTATGTATGTATGGACATGATGTTTGTCTGCGCTCAATAATTTCTGAATTGGGAATCATGTTCTTGCCTGCATTGAGTTTCTGAAGGTTCTTTTCCAAACAAAAAGAAATCCACTTTGTGAAGTGTATACATCATAAACCAGCGTGGATCTCAGTCTTTGTGAACAATCAGGCATTGGACCCAGAGCATGTTCACCGCTGGTCCCATAACTGAATCGAAGAGTAACAATTAACCATGGGCGTCCTTGTGCTGCTCTTCATGCCGGTGCAGCGCAATGGCAGCCGCCGTTGCCAGCTTCGACGCCACCCCAAGCCAGCCACTGCCGGAATGGCTTGGTTGAGTGTCTGAGAGCATCGCCTTCCACGGTCAAGCGCACGACCATATCCTCAGGTGGAAAAACGATAATATCGGTTCGATGACTTAGGCCCATGGCCCTGGCTACGACAGTGACACGCGCAGGTCGTTCAAACTCTACCCGGGAACTGATACTATGCCCATACCCAACTCTTGGCCCTTCCCATTGCCCATGTAGGATATTTGTTTCACTCCAACATCCCATACTTGATTAAGAATAAAAGAAATGGTTTGGCGGCATGTTACTGAGCTATCAATCTTTAGCTAGCTAGCTTCACCATTTATAGTTGGAGTTTGCAGCTAGATCATACAATTATGGCCACGTGGTCATGCATATATCATTTGGGCATCTACATCTCGTTTTGTGATATTTTTTTCCTTTCACCTAACTGGCATGAAGGGCCTTCCGTCTTACGTGAAGTAAGCATGTAAAAATGATGTGGGTGGCGGTTTCTAGGTTCGGTCTCCCCACGGACTATGATCTGTCAAAATAGATCCCCACTTGTGCCAGCTGCGGTTGCCTTGGCCGGTTGGCCCTTGTGGGCCGTACTGTAGGTCCAGTTCATAGTAGATTATAATAGAACATTACACTATAACCCAGAAAAGAAACTTGTTATAACATAGGGCACAAAACTTGGAAATTAATTTTTCATGAAGAAAACAGATAAGAGACATTGATTGCGTTTATGATATATGACTAAAACATAGGAATATTATTGAAATTAGCTGAAACTTTGAAATAATTAAATGTTTCTGTCTTTCTGAAACTATTTCCAAAACAGTGTAAAATCTCTACTTTGTTAGGTCTACAGTACCGGAGAGAGCATCATAAACCGACCAGATCTGAACTCAGAGAGTCCTGGGCATGCTGTTGCGTCACCTGCATGTGTTTGGATGGATCTAAGTCGAGTATCGAAACCGGTGTGGATCTCAGCTTCTACTGACCCATTACGACTGAATTCTTAGCATGCTCCTCTGATTTTAGGTTTTCGGAACTTTGGATCAATGTGACAACCAAATCTAGAACGAAATTATAATAGGAGGAATGCTGCATCTACGGAAAATTTCTTACCGAGTGGATTCACGGATTGAGACAGAGGCTCACAGTGAAAATCAGTGGGAGTACAAGATCCTTCGGCGTGAAAGAACCGTTTTACGGGGGCGACACATTCTTACTATTGTTCCTTCTTTTTTGATAAATAAAGGAAGAGCCTCATATTTCATTTTCAGTAGGAGTACAATCATTACATAAGGCCTGCTGGGCCGTCAACAACATCGTACAAATAGAGCTCACTATAACACTCCAGCATGTGCAGCAAGTTCATGGGCGACCTGGTTGCACTCTCTTCTGACCAAGCTAGGTGTGCAGGCTTCAAAATTGTTCACGAGATCATGTATATCTGCATAAACTGCAAGGAGCTCAAAGAAACTAGTACTACCAGTTTCTAGGATCAGAGGTCCCTGATATACAGCTTCGAAGCGAATGTGGTGACAAGCAAAGCTGTTTCTAGCGATGATTGTATGTGACGGCGAGAAATCCATCGCTCGTGTGGACTCTGAGATCGCACCGTCGTGCCTCGTATAGAAGTGTGGTTCATTTTCCCGACTGAATACAGGTCAATATGTCCTGAAAATTTTCTGACTTGTACCAGCTTGCCTATTAAGTACATGTGCATTCCATTACACTTTGAAAAAGTCGCCGAAATGATATTCAACCTTTAGTTCATAAAATCCTGAAAAGGATCGCAGGATGGAGTGACAAGCTGCTTTCCTATGCTGCCAGACCGACTATGATTAACGTTTGTATTCATATTTATCTTTTGTCTTTTTTTAAATCCCCCAAGAGGGCAGTAGGTTTGGTTAATACTCATATGGCCAATTGCCTTTCTTGAAGGTCATAGTAAGATCTATCTAACAAACTAGCCATTAGTCTTCATGAAAAAAGTTTGCTGGTTTAGGCATCCCTAACATACACTAGTCAAGTCTGGGATGGAGAGACCTTGAAACATTTGGTTTCAGCTTGAAGCCATTACCAAAAGCATCACCTATAATGGAGATACTAACTCGTTGGTTTGGGAATAAAATGTATGAGGAACCTACTCCACTAGTTTATTATATGCAATCATAAATTATAGAGGTGTGTTCCCTGTTTTCATCCCTCTGTTTGGAAGCTTGTGGTCGCCTGTCGCCTGCCATCTGGCTTAACACTCTACCAAATGTTCTTTTTTCATTAGTTTTGTATTTGTACTGTAAAAGCTTGTTGTCTTGTTCCTGCGGTAAGATAACTGAGAGGTCGTTCTTGTTTCTCTTTCATTTTGTACAAGTACTATAGGTGCTTTTGAGCTCTCTTGGAGTCTAGTTTTAAATGCGAACACTTGTACTAGTCTTGGTGTATCAGGCTTCTTTTGCAGTAATGGAGTCGGGGAAGTCCCTCCCTGTTGATATAAAAAAAAGGGGGAACATGTGTGGGCCCTGTGGGCCACATGGCAACGTGAGGAGGCGGCTGATCGGCTTCCTGATTGCAAACACTTTCCTTTTCTATTTGGGCACAAGTGCAACAAACACTGCTAGTTGATCCATGACTTTTACTCGAAGCAAACAATCAGACTTGACTTGGACTCGGAGCACATTCATGGTTTGTCTCATAACCGAATCGAAGAGGAGTACTTAACCCTCACGTATACCACTATAAAAAGGGAAATAGCAATTATGTGATGCGGCATGAGCCATCTCACGGCGATCTCGCTAGTTATCCTCGTCCTGCTCTTCATGCCGTGTGTAATGGCAGTTCGCCGTTGCCAACTTCGATGCCACCTAGAGTCAGCACCAGCCATTGTTGGAAGGATTTGTTTGAGTGTCAGAGAGCACCGCCTTCAACGGCCAAGCCCACGACCCTTACAGCAACATCTCTGATGTCTGTGTCCTCAAGTGGAACGTCGACAAAATCGGTTGGACGACCTACGTCTACAACTCTGGCTACAACAATGAGATGTAGATGTGCAGGGCGTCCAAACTCTGCCCAAAAACTGACACGATGCACATGTACTTGAAACTCTTGGCTCTTCCCACTGCCCATGTAGGGTATTTGTTTCACTCCAACATCCTATACTTTATTAGGAATAAAAGAATGACGGCATGTTACTGAGCTATCGATCTTTAGCTAGCTAGCTTCACCATTTATAGTCGGAGTTTGCAGCTAGATCATACCATTTTGGCCATGTGGTCATGCATATATCATCTCGACATGTACATCTTGTATTGTGATATTTTTTTCCTTTCACCTAAGAGGCATGAATGGCCTTCCGCCTTACGTGAAGTAAGCATGTAAAATGATGTGGGTGGCAGTTTCTAGGTCCGGGTTCCGCACGGACTATGATCTGTCAAAACAGATCCCCACTTGTGCCAGCTGCGGTTGCCTTGGCCGGTTGGCCCTGGTGGGCCGTACTGTAGGTTCCAGTTCATGGCAGATCATAACAGAACATCACACAATATCCCAGAAAAGAAACTTGTTATAACATAGGGCACAAAACTTGGAAATTAATTTTTCACGAAGAAAATATATAAGAGACATTGATTGCATTTATGAAATATGACTAAAACATAGGAATATTATTAATAATAGCTGAAACTTTGAAATAATTAAATGTTTCTGAAACTATTTCCAAAACAATGTAAAATCTCTACTTTGTTAGGTCTACAGCACTGGAGAGAGCATCATAAACTGACCAGATCTGAACTCAGAGAGTCTTGGTCATGGTGTTGCATCACCTGCATGTGTTTGGATGGATCTATGTAGAGTATCAAAGCCGGTGTGGATCTCAACTTCTACTGACTCATTACGACGGCGAGGGAGGGTCAGGTCCCTTCTCGATTTCCTAAGCTCAAGGTTATCAAAGTAATCAACCACACACGTGACACGTAGTGCAGGAACCTAAGAGAGAAGCATGCCAATGAGATTGAGTTGCCAGAGTCCTGATTACGACTGAATTCTTAGGATGCTCCTCTGATTTTAGTTTTTCGGAACTTCGGATCAATGTGACAACCAAATCTAGAACGAAATTATAATAGGAGACCGAGTGGATTCACGGATTGAGGCAGAGGCTCACGGTGAAAATCAGTGAGAGTACAAGATCCTTCGGCGTGAAAGAACCGTTTTACGGGGGCGACACATTCTTACTATTGTTCCTTCTTTTTTGATAAATAAAGGAAGAGCCTCATATTTCATTTTCAGTAGGAGTACAATCATTACATAAGGCCTGCTGGGCCGTCAACCGTATCGTCCAAGTAGAGATCACACCATAACACTCCAGCATGTGCACCAGCAAGTTCAATGGCGTCCTGGCTGCTCTCTCTTCTGACCAAGCAAGGTGTGCAGGCTGCAAAATTGTTCACGAGGTCATGTATGTCTGCATAAACTGCAAGGAGCTCAAAGAAACTAGTAGTATCAGTACTATCAGCTAGCAGCTTCAAAGCGAGCGCGGTGACAAGCAAAGCTATTTCTAGCGGTGATGGTATGTGGCGGTGAGAAATCCATCGCTCTTGTGGACACTTAGGTCGTGCCGTCAGAAGTGCGTTTCATTTTCCCGGCTGAATACAGATCAATATGTCCTGAAAATATGTGCACTACTCCCCACCTCCATCCAGCTTCAGTTTTTTCGCTGCCACAATACAGCTTCAGCTTCCTGGCACCAGAGTATGTAATGTCACTCCTCTGCAGGATAGCCAAGGGCGTGGTGGAGGGCCCGTCGCGCAACCTCCTGGAGTCGGTGGCGCAGTCGATCGCCGGCACCACGCTGCTCGAGTTCCCCCAGATCTCCGCCGTCCGGGTGAAGGTCGGGAAGCCCCACGTCGCGGTGCAGGGCGCCGTCGACTATGTGGGGGTGGAGATACTGAGGCACAGACAAGCATGAGCACAATAACTGAACAGAATTAATCTCAGTTGAGCCGATCAGTCTCTGTGTCTTATAAGTATCTATCAATCTATGTATGAACACTTGTTGATTGCGCTCATGAAACAAGAATCGTGAAGGAAATAATTTCAGAAATGGGGATCATGTTCTTGCCTGCATGTAGCTTCTGAACATTTTTGTAGAAGAAAAGGCCACATGTCCCTGCTCAGTTAGAGAGCAAAAGTACCAGTTTGTGGGGAGAGAGCACCATGAACCGACCAGATCTGAACCCAGAGAGGTCCTGGTCATGATGTTGCATCATCACCTGCATGTGTTTGGATGGATCTATGTGGAGTACCAAAACCGGTGTGGATCTCAGTTTCCACTGACCCATTCCAACCGTAGGAAGGTCAGGCCCCTTCTCGATTTTGAAAGCTCAAGGTTAGTAAAGTAAATCAACCACACACGTTGTGTAGGAACCTAGGAGAGAAGCATGCCAATGATATTGAGTTGTCAGAATCCACAAACAATCAGACATTTGACTCGAGCACATTCACCGCTTGTCTCATAACTAAATTGAAGAGGAACACTTAACGCTCGTGTATATACCACTATGAAAAGGAAAGTAACAACAATGGGCTGCAGCATGAGTCGTCTAGCGACGATCTCTTCATGCCAGGTGCAGTGCAATGGCACCCTGCTAGTAGAGAGCAGAAGTACCAGTTTGTGAGGTGTATACAGCACAGGAGAGAGAGCATCATAAACCGACCAGATCTCAGCCCACAGACTCCTCCTGGTCATGATGTTGCATAACCTGCATGTGTTTGGATGGATCTACGTGGAGTATCAAAACGGTGTGGATCTCAGTTTCCACTCACCCATTACGACGGAAGGAGGGTCAGGCCCCTTGTCGATTTCATAAGCTCAAGGCTAGTAAAGTAATCTCAGTTTTTACACACGTCGTGCAGGAACCTAAGAGAGAAGCATGCTGATGACATTGAGTTGTCAGAATCCACGACTTCCACTCGAAGCAAACAATTCAGTTTTGACCACGCTCACTGCTTGTCTCGTAACTGAATCGAAGAGGAACACTTGACCCTCATGTGGTATCACGTATATATACACTTGTCTCACCACTATGAAGCAAACAATCAGACAATGGGCTGCTGCATGAGTCGTCTCGGGATGATCTAGCTAGTTGTCCTCGTCCTGCTCTTCATGCCAGGTGCAGTGCAATGGCAGCCGCCGTTGCCAGCTTCGACGACACCCCAAGCCAGCACCTACAACTGCCGAAAGGATTTTTTTGAGCGTCGGAGCGCATTGCCTAGAATGGACAAGGCCACGACATGTCTTCAGGTGGAACATCGACAAAATCACTTGGACGACCTCTGTATGGCCCTGGCTACGATAGCAAGACGTGCAAGTCTTCCAAACTCTACCCAGGAACTGACACGATGCACATGTACTTGAAACTCTTGGCCCTTCCCACTGCCCATGTAGGATATTTGTTTCACTCCAACATCCCATAATTGGTTAAGAATAAAAGAAATGGTTTGTCAGCATGTTACTACTGAGCTATCGATCTTTAGCTAGCTAGGTTCACCATTTATACTGGGAGTTTGCGGCTAGATCATACAATTATGGCCACGTGGTCATGCATATATCATTTGGACATCTCCGTCTCATTTTGTGATTTTTCCTTTCACCTAACGGGCAAGACGGGCCTTCCGTCTTACGTGAAGTAAGCGGTTTCTAGGTTCGGGCTCCGCACGGACTATCATCTGTCAAAACAGATCCTTACTTGTGCCTGTTGCGGTTGCTTTACCGAAAAAGGGTCTCCCCTACTTTGTATTTCAAACCAACCAACACCGATACAAGGAATGTTGGAGGCGAATAGCACATCAAGCCCAAAGAAGAAGAAGAAGAAACAAATGCCAACAACGGCAGCTCGACTGCTGCGGTTGCTTTGGCCGGTTGGCCCTGGTGGGACATACTTTAGGTTCCAGTTCAGAGCAGATTAAAATAGAACACCACACTCATATCCCAACAAAGAACCTTGTTATAACGTAGGGCACAAAACTTATTCATTTTTCATGAAGAAACCATATAAGGGACATTGATTGCATTTATGAAATATGACTTATACATAGGAATATTATTGTAAATAGTTGGAACTTTGAAACAATTTAAATGTTTCTGAAACTATGTATAAAACAGTATAAAATTTGGTAAAATTCAACCATTTCAAAATCACACACTAGTGCACACTAGTAGAAAAACCCCTATTAGTCCCGGTTGGTGAGGGGCTTTTGTCCCGGTTCTTGAACCGGGACTAAAGGGTCGTTACTAATGCCCTAGACCTTTAGTCCCGGTTCTAACACGAACCGGGACAGATGGGCCTCCACGTGGCCGGTGCGCCGAGCCCAGGCAGGAGGGCCTTTGGTCCCGGTTGGTGGCACCGTCGACTACCTGGGGGTGGAGATACTGAGGCGCAGACAAGCATGAGCACAAGAACCGGAGTACCTCATATGAGAAGCCTGAACAGAGTTGATCTCAGTTGAGCCCATCGATCCCTGTGTCTTATATCTATCAATCTATGTATGTATGGACATGATGTTTGTCTGCGCTCAATAATTTCTGAACTGGGAATCATGTTCTTGCCTGCATAGAGTTTCCGAATGTTTTTCTTCTACAAGGCCACAAACCCCTGCCCATTAGAGAGAGCAAAACAGCAGAGGCCTCACTGCTATGCTCCACAAGAAAACCGGAAAGAAAAAAAGCCGATCCACAGGCGCCGCACGCATAATAGTTCTTGAACATGCGAGTAATTATATGCTGCTTTTCCAAACAAAAAAGAAATCCACTTTGTGGAGTGTATACAGTACAAGAGAGAGCATCATAAACCAGCGTGGATCTCAGTCTTTGTGAACAATCAGGCATTGGACCCAGAGCATGTCCACCGCTGGTCCCATAACTGAATCTAAGAGTAACAGTTAACGCCACGCCAAGCCAGCCACTGCCGGAATGGCTTGGTTGAGTGTCTGAGAGCATCGCCTTCGTCGGTCAAGCGCGCGACCATATCCTCAGGTGGAAAAACGACAATATCGGTTCGATGACTTAAGCCCATGGCCCTGGCTACGACAGTGACACACGCAGGTCGTCAAAACTCTACCCGGGAATTGATACTATGCACATACCCTTGAAACTCCTGGCCCTCCCCATTGCCCATGTAGGATATTTGTTTCACTCCAACATCCTATACTTGATTAAGAATAAAAGAAATGGTTTGGCGGCATGTTACTGAGCTATCAATCTTTAGCTAGCTAGCTTCACCATTTATAGTTGTAGTTTGCAGCTAGATCATACAATCATGGCCACGTGGTCATGCATATATCATTTGGACATCTACATCTTGTTTTGTGATATTTTTCCTTTCACCCAACTGGCATGAATGGTCTTCCGTCTTACGTGAAGGAAGCATGTAAACATGATGTGGGTGGCGCTTTCTAGGTTCGGGGCTCCGCACGGACTATGATCTGTCAAAGCTCTGTCAAAACAGACCCCTACTTGTGCCTGCTGCGGTTGCCTTGGCCTGTTGGCCCTGGTGGGACGTACTGTAGGTTCCAGCTCAGAGCAGATTAAAATAGAACATCACACTATGTCCCAACAAAAATAATTGTTATAATGTAGGGTACAAAACTTATTCATTTTTCATGAAGAAAGCATATAAGAAACAGTGATTGTGTTTACGATTTATGACTGAAACATAGGAACATTATTGAAGATAGTTGAAATTTTAAATCTCTACTTTGTGAGGTCTACACTACAGGAGAGAGCATCATAAACCGACCAGATCTGAACACAGAGAGTCCAGGTCAAGCCGTTGCTTCACCTGCATGTGTTTGGATGGATCTATGTGGAGTACCAAAATCGGTGCGGATCTCAGCTTCTACTGACCCATTACGACGAGGGAGGGTTAGGCTCCTTCTCGATTTCGTAAGTTCAAGGTTAGCAAAGTAATCAACCACACACGTGACACGTTGTGTAGGAACCTAAGAGAGAAGGAGGGCGTCGTCGACTACCTGGGGGGTGGAGATACTGAGGAAGCGCAGAGAGGCATAGCACAAGAGCTGAACAGAATTAATCTCAGCTGA
The DNA here is from genome assembly GCA_963921465.1 of Triticum timopheevii. Lineage (NCBI taxonomy): Eukaryota > Viridiplantae > Streptophyta > Magnoliopsida > Poales > Poaceae > Triticum > Triticum timopheevii. Next base: position 46,525,924 of record OY997271.1, read on the forward strand.
GCCGATCAATCTCTGTGTCTTATATCTATCAGTCTATGTATGAACATATGTTGATTGCGCTCGTGAAACAAGAATCGTGAACGGAATAATTTCAGAAATGGGGATCATGTTCTTGCCTTCATGTAGCTTCTGAACATTTTTGTTCAGAAGAAAAGGCCACAGGTCCTTATCAGTAGAGAGCAAAAGTACCAGTTTGTGTGGTGTATACAGCACAGCAGAGAGCATCATAAACCGACCAGATATCAACCCACAGAGTCCTCCTGGCATGATGCTGCATAACTTGCATGTGTTTGGATGGATCTATGCCGAGTACAAAACAGTCAAAGAGGTAGGTTTAGGGTTTTGCGTGGGTGGCTAACATCCAGCCTCATGTCTCTTTATATAGATGATCATAGTGCAATTACATACGTATACAAATATGTGTACATGTACAATATGCTAGACCCTATTTTACATGCCCCCTCAATCTGAACTGCATACAAGATTCAGATTGGTTCTAAAACGGTCTAGCATCTGTCGAGTAGCGGGTTTAGTAAATACATCCGCTAGCTGATCACCAGTTGAGATAAACCTGACTTCCAGTTTACCAACAGCTACTCGTTCCCTCACAAAATGGAAATCAATCTCAATGTGTTTGGTCTGAGCATGAAACACTGGATTCGCCGTCAGGTAAGTTGCCCCTAAGTTATCACACCACAATATGCGTGTGTGATGCCGTGTGACTCCAAGTTCTGTGAGAACTATGTCTATCCAAATGGTTTCAGCCGCGCCATTGGCCAATGCCTTATACTCTGCCTCGGTGCTAGACCTCGAGACTGTAGGCTGCTTCTTGGAACTCCAAGATATAAGATTGGGTCCAACAAATATAGCAAAGCCATTAGTAGAACGCCTGTCATCAACACAGCCTGCCCAATCTGCATCGGTGAATATACTGAATCCAGTAAATCTGGACTTACGATCCGTAGTCCCGTGTCTAGCGTACCTTTGACATACCTCAGAATATGCTTAACTGCTTCCCAATGAACCTCCGTAGGCTGAGACAGGAACTGGCACACTTTGTTCACAGCAAAGGAGATATCTGGACGAGTGAGTGTCAGATACTGAAGCGCTCCAACTACATTGCGATACCTGAAAGAGTCGTCAGTACTCAGCAATGCACCACTGTGACGCGAAAGGCTCTCGGATGTAGCAAGTGGAGTGGAAGTGGACTTGCAGTTCTCCATGTTGACGCGATGAAGGAGATCAAGTGCATACTTCTTCTGCGTCAATGTCATGCCCCCTGAATGAAAGGACGCTTCCAAACCAAGGAAGTACTCCAACTGGCCCAAGTCTTTGATGGGAAAACTCGCAGACAAGGACTGAACAAGGCGATCCACCACAGTAGGTGTAGAACCAGCAAGCACAATATCATCAACATACACCAGCATATATATCTGAATAGCACCATGTGAAAACATGAACAGGGATGCATTTGCCTTGGAGGGAACAAAACCAAGCTGTGAGAGCCCCTGACTCAACCGAGCATACCAGGCACGCGGCGACTGTTTGAGCCCGTAGATGGACCTCTGGAGTTTGCAGACATGAGAGGGATAACGAGCATCCTCAAAACCAGGGGCCTGCTGCATGTAGACATCTTCGGCCAGAAAACCATGGAGAAAAGCATTACTCACATGAATCTGTCGAAGACTCCACCCGCGGGAGACAGCGAGAGAGAGGACCAGACGAACCGTGGCAGGCTTCACCACGGGGCTGAAAGTATCTCCATAGTCGATCCCTTGCTGTTGAGTAAAACCACGAGCAACAAGGCGAGCTTTGTGCTTGTCAACCGAACCATCCGGACGATGCTTGGTCTTAAAGATCCACTTGCAGCTCACAACATTAAGACCAGGAGGCCGAGGCACCAACACCCATGTGTTCATGTGACAAAGAGCAGCAAATTCCGCAGACATGGCGGCGCGCCAAGCCGGTTCACCAAGAGCATCACGATGAGTAGTGGGTGCGACAAAGAATGCACGCCGACGAGTGTCGTACCGCACCATGCCATCCGTGTATGTCTTGGCCTTACGCGTATGATCGCGTTGACGAGTGACCATGGTGTGCCCGGGAGCTGCATCGTCGGTAGATGATGGCTGAGGGAGTCCTGGATAAGGGGGTATCCGGACAGCCGGACTATATACTTTGGCCGGACTGTTGGACCGTGAAGATACAAGACTCAAGACTTCGTCCCGTGTCCGGATGGGACTCTCCTTTGCGTGGAAGACAAGCTTGGCGATCCGGATGTTAGATCTCCTTCTTTGTAACCGACTCTGTGTAACCCTAGCCTCCTCCGGTGTCTATATAAACCAGAGGGTTTAGTTCGTAGGACAACAACAATCAGAATCATAGGATAGCTCCTAGGGTTTAGCCTCTACGATCTCGTGGTAGATCAACTCTTGTAATACTCATATCATCAAGATCAATCAAGCAGGAAGTAGGGTATTACCTCCATCGAGAGGGCCCGAACCTGGGTAAAACATCGTGTCCCCTGCCTCCTGTTACCATTAGCCTTAGATGCACAGTTCGGGACCCCCTACCCGAGATCCGCCGGTTTTGACACCGACAATGGTGGCGACGACGGAGACCCGACCAGTGGTGTCGCGGCTGAACCATTTTCAGTAACAGGCGAACGGGCCGGGGAGACGCGTCGGGCTGGGCCGAATCAGGCGATGAGGGGAAGCCAGGCGGGGGCGGCAGCCCAGGGGACACGGCTGGCGACTCGGCGACGCCCGACGCAGGCGAGGCGGGCTGGGCCGACCCAGGCGAGACGGGGGACGCAGTGGGCGACCCAGTCGGGCCCGCGGTCGTGCCAGCGGGCGAGACCGGCGAGACAGCCTCGGGAGACGGGGCATGCACGTCGGGGCCATGCACGTCGATCACGCCGGCAGATGCAGGTGCGGCGACGGTTTCCTGGGAAGAAATTAGAGCAGCATCTGCAGAAAACAAGGGCCAGTTCTTTTGGGCAATTCTCCCAGAATTGACCCCCTCCCCAGCTTCTCCCAGAATTGCCACTCCATCTTTTTTTACAATTCCTAGCTAATTATACCTTAACTAGCTCGGAATTGTAAAAAAGGATGGAGTAGCAATTCTGGGAGAAGCTGGGGAGGGGGTCAATTCTGGGAGAATTGCCCAAAAGAACTGGCCCCAAGTCAGGTGACAAATATGACAGGTCGTATTTTCCGCACATGGACATCCGAAACCGGTTCATTAGATGGAAAAGTGAGGGCATGCTCAATAGAAGCAATATCAACCGAGACACCCGAGCTGGAGTAAGGGAAAACTGACTCATCGAAAACAACATCACGAGAAATGTAGATCCTACCGGAGGTGCGATCAAGACACTTATAGCCCTTATGCAGAGGACTACAACCAAGGAAAACACACATCTTGGAGCGGAACTCCAGCTTATGAGCATTATACTTGCGGAGACTAGGCCAGCAAGCACACCCAAAAATCCGAAGAGAGGAATAATTGGGCTGAACATGAAATAGACGGAACAGGGACGTGTCCTTGTTGAGAATCGAAGTGGGCATACGGTTGAGGAGATAACATGCCGTAAGAAAGGCCTCATCCCAAAACCGGAGTGGGAGGGATGAATGCACCAATAAGGCGAGGCCGGTCTCGACCAAGTGATGGTGTTTGCGCTCGGCAATACCGTTCTGCTGAGACGTATGTGGACACGACACACGATGGGAGATGCCCGTGCATTGAAAGTAGCGATGAAGCTTGTGGTATTCACCACCCCAGTTAGACTGAACAACCTTGATTTTGCAATCCAAAAGGCGTTCGACATGAGCCTGAAAGTTATAAAAGACTTGCTCAACATCAGACTTATGTTTAAGCAAATAAATCCAAGTAAAGCGCGTGTAGTCATCAACAAAACTAACATAATACTTGTACCCCCCCCCCCCCCCAACACGCAATAGCGGGACCCCAAATATCTGAATGAATTAATTCAAGAGGTACAGTAGTGACATGATAAGACGTAGAATACGGTAGTTGATGACTCTTAGCACGCTGACATGCATCACACACTAATGGTGAATTATTTGAACTAGAACAAGGAAGGTCATGGTTCCGAACGATGGAGGTGACCACATTATTGGTAGGGTGACCTAGACGTTGATGCCATTGCGACGACAAAACACAGACACTGGATGAAGCATGGCGAGATGACGAGGACGATGCACGAGCAAAGGGAATCGGGTAGACCCCCCCGCGACTGCTACCTTGAAGAATGACGCGCCTGGTTGCTTTGTCCTTAACAAAGAAAAGACGACGGTGAAACTCAACAAACACGTCATTATCACCAACAAGACGGTAGACAGAAAGGAGATGCTCTCTGATGTGTGGAACATGAAGGATGTTGCGCAGTTTAAGAGATGAACCGGGTAAACGGGAATGACCAATGTGTGAAATAGACAAACCTGCACCATTGGCCACCTGAACCTGGTCCTTGCCATGATAGCGCTCGTGAACCTGGAGGCGTTCCAGATCACTCGTTAGGTGATCGGTAGCCCCGATGTCCAGTACCCAAGGATAGTCAAAGGTGTTTGTGGAGGCCGAGTTGGCGGAGCGAGTGTTGTGGTCCTGGTCATAGCGCTTGCGACAATCATCGGCCTCATGCCCCCGGTTTTTGCAAATTTGACACCGGGGGCGCCAGCGATTGTTGCCGCCGTTACCCCCGCCACTTTGCCGACCATTGCCGGCGTAGGAAGAGTTGCGATCGCGGCACCGTTGGGGCCACCGTTGCCGCCTTGGCGGCCAGGCCCGGGCTGGCCGTTGCCATCGGCCGAGCGACCCCACCCTGGGAGGGGTAGGACTCCGAGTAGGGAGCATGTCCGCCCTGGCCGTAGGGGCCGGAACGAGTCACGGCGTTGGCAGAGGGATTCCACCCCTCCAACGCACTCTGCTGAGCCTGCAACGCTTCGAACGACAAGACAAGCGAGTAGAAGCTAGAGTAGGGCATAGGTGCGTTACTCACACCCAAGGAGGCGGCGATGGAGTTGTAGGCGGATCCGAGTCCGGTGAGGATGTGATCAATGAGCTCATCATCATGAATCGAAGAGCCGGCGGCAGCCATGGTGTCGGCGAGGGCCTTCATCTTGTGCATGTACTTAGCCGCGGACATCTCCTCCTTCCGCAGCGTCTGGAGTTGAAGCCGGATGTGACCGACGTTGGCGTGACTCTGCGCGCCGTACATGGCACCGACGGCCGTCCATACCGCCTGTGCCATCTCACAGCTGATGAGCTGACAGGCGATGTCCTCCTCCATGGAGGTAAGAAGGAGGCCCTTGACCTTCTGATCCTGAGTCCACCAATGATGGTACGCCGGATTAGCGGCGGTCGTCGCGGCGTTGCCAGTCCCGATGGCGATGGTCTTGTCGGGTGCCGCCGTGGTGCCATCCAGGTAGCCATGGAGGTTGGCGCCGGCTAAGACGGTGCCGGTGATGCCTCCCCACAGCATGAAGTTGTGGCGGCCAAAGCGAACGGAGATCGCCGGAACGGCGAGGGCGGCGGGAACGGTGGCAGCCGCGGGCAAGGTGATGGTGCCGAAGCTGTTGGAGAGCGAAAGGGCGGCGGACAACATCGCGGCGGCACGGAGGAGGACAGCGCGCGGCGGTGGAGAAGAAACTCACGGCGGCGGCGGCGCGGAAGGGCGGCGCGCGGCGGCGGCGGTGGATGGATCGGGCGGCGCGTAGTGTTCGCATGGTGGCCCTGTGGCTAGCTAGCAAGCAGCTGGATGGATCCTGCGTATGTGCGTAGCTAGCTAGCAAGCAGCGGCGGTTACGCGGAAGCTAGCTAGCAGGCAGCGGCGGCGACGCAGAAGAAGAGATCGGGCGGCGGCGCGAGGGACGTGCGGCGGCGGCCCGACCTGGCTGATACCAAGTCCAAGAGGTAGGTTTAGGGTTTTGCGTGGGTGGCTAACATCCAGCCTCACGTCGATCATAGTACAATTACATACGTATACAAATACGTGTACATGTACAATATGATAGACCCTATTGTAAACGGGCCTGTTCCTTATTGGTTTCAGACTGTTGGCTTGAGAGCTGTCCTTCCTTTCTTCTTAGTGGCCTACGGGCGGATTGTAATCACATGCTAGCTATGCAATAAAGTTCCCCAAGTTCGTGGCAAAAAAAAAAAAAAAAAACTGGGTGTGGATCTCAGTTTCCACTGACCCATTACGACGAAAGGAGGGTCAGGAACCTAAGAAAAAAGCATGCCAATGACATTGAGTTGTCAGAATCCACAAACAATTCGACTGTGAGCACGTTCACCGCTTGTCTCATAACTGAATCAAAGAGGAACACTTAACGCTCACATATATACCACTATGAAAAGGAAAGTAACAACAATGGGCTGCAGCATGAGTCGTCTAGCGATTATGTCGCTAGTTTTCCTCGTCCTGCTCTTCATGCCAGGTGCAGTGCAATGGCAGCCGCCATTGCTAGCTTCGACGCCATCCCGAGCCAGCACCTGCTGTTGGAATTAATCTTCAGTTGTAATAAACTGAGGGATAAGGGGGAGCTAAACCTCCCACGTACATGCCCTGATCGGGGGCATCAAATCAACGACTTGGTCTCGGTCCCGCCTCCTGGCACCTAATACCAAAAAGAAAAGGACCCCTCCCGTGGAAAAAACTAACAATCACACATGGGGGTAGACCACGTCCTCTCTTCAACAACCGATCCTAAAGAGGTGCTCAAGGAGACGAAGACCGACTACCACCACCGGCCACCACCAGGGTAGTGCCGGCGGCGTGTCTACTCCGACCAGCTGTTGCGTCTGCAACGGATGCCACGATGATCAAGCCAGCGGCGCTACTGGACTGATGCTGTACTTCTTCCCCGACCATCTCATCGGTGCTGGAGGATCAAGGTGCAGCCACGGGCTACACGCCATCTAGCAGGCACGGGGACTTCGCCCAGTTCCTGTAAGTTCTCACGCTTCCGCTCATGTAGGTGTCCTAATCACGAGATCAATATCAAGTAATGTTAAGGATTTATCTAACATTGGTATCATGAGCAAGATTGATCTCTGTTAGAACCCTAATTTGCCTTGGTATGGTATTGGCCTTCTGTAAGGTCTAATTTATTCATGTTCAGATGATATTTTTCGCCGTCAAGGCTTATGCTGTTTCTGCTTAATACTTCCCGAACTAATCTGCATAATTAAGATTCCGTGAAGGCCCTATGCTGTTTATGTTACCATAAATCTCAGTTTATTATGGCTATAATGTGCTCGGACAGAATTTAGAAGGAGGGGAATTGCAAATTGAGGAAATCACATTGAAGAAAGCACTTATGTTTGCCAAAATTCCCTAATCCGAGCAATAAAAATGAAATCCCCAAATGTTTGCTTCAGGGCTCACCTTACGACCGCGTTGGCGCCTTCTTCCCTCCGGGATCGATCGTACGATGGAGTCGATCTACGCCGCCGTCCCTCGGGACGACGCGCGGAATGAAAGAAGTCGCCGACGGCGCGCTTACGGACGTGCATAAGCGAGGCCTGCACGCCGCGCACGTCGCTGCCAGCGCCCTCATGCACCGCCGCCGGCGCTCGCCCGCCGTCCGCGCTCGCCTCTCAAAGTCGCCGCCTTGAGCCATGTGCGCGTCGCTGGCAGCAGCTCTCGACGGAGGAGCGCGCCGGACTTGGTCCACTGCACGCTCTTCCGGCGAGGGCAGCCACCGTGCCGCCGTGGGCCGGTGAGCCTCGACCTCGAGCCGCCGCTCTGGGAGAATCGGGGAGGGAAGGGGGGGGGGGACTGGCCCCAGGGTTTGACCAGCGGCAGTTTTGTTCCGGCTGCGGACGATCCCGACCGCCAGTTCAATCGAACGGCTGAAATCAGTCTGCGACGGCTACTGGGCTTTCGGGCGACTAACGGGCCAATTTCAGCCGTGGGTTGAGGCCCAGGTTGTGTTGGCTCAGTATAAAGTTTTGTTTTTCATTTTAACGATTTTAGCTGCTGGATGGTTCCTTTTATGGTTTGCTGTTGGTTTTAGGCGAAAATAAGTATTGAGTCGCTTCTGTTTATTTTCAGTGCTTTTCATGTGTTCCAAGTAGACTGAAAATAAGAGGAGAAGGGGTGTTTCAAGTTTTTTGATAATGTTTTATGCACTGTTTTATTAAGAAACAATATGCCCAAATAAAAAAATGTGTATAAGAGGTAATGTCAATAATTTTTTTATGGGCTGTTGTGGTTTCCTATCGGCCAAATTATGTATTTTTAGGCAATTGGTATTTTTTTGGGTGCATTTGATTCATGTTGTTAATATTGGTGATAATGTTTATGCACTATTAATATGTCTTGATTGCCTAAAATTATGCTAAGGATAATGTTTGAATTTTCTGAATAAAATGGACAGATGAGAAATTTTATTTGGAAAATATTAATGTGGTATAATGTAAATGCCATTTATGGCATTTTAGTGGTGATATTTTATTTGTATCATTTTTAAAGTTTAAATATCAATGTGGTGAAATGATATTTATCCTGATCATAATCTATAATGCTTTATTCCCTAATGTTTCAAATATTTTATATGAAAACTTTATTTGAGTTTGAGGTTTATGGTGATGCCATCCTAATGGCATTTCTTAATGATGTGATCATTTCTAATGGGTTGAGGCCAGTTCAAGGAGAATGCGATGGTTGCATTGTTCGGTCTTCCGCATCGCACTATGTGTCATAATAATCTTTGGGCATTATGTCTATTGGGCAAAATAAAGTTTTTGGTTGGTGCATTTCATGTCATTTTATTATGATATACACCATTGAAATGTGCATAAAGAGTCAAAATAATGTTTATGGGGTTATGTTCAATCCACTAAACAAAATTTGCTTTCGAAAGTACATGTTGTCATTTGTTTGACAACCCTTATTTGCCAAATAGTGTTATGTTGTGAGTCCTTACGAAAAATTTATTTCCAGATTTTATTTTTTGGAAAATGTTATGATAACTTGACGATAATATTAATGACATTTTTACTCTGAATGTCCTCTTTAATGTTTACTCGGTGGGAGTGACTTTTATTTTTTATATGTCATTTTCATTGTATGTCATTGAGAATTCTAATGATAATTTTGACACTTAGTTCAATATTTATATTATCATTGTGAGATTTAGTGTCAAAAGGCATCACTGTGCCTCATGGCACACATAATTATATTATGATGTTGCTTTATGTTAACGATGGCAGTTAATTTAGTCGTAGTTCTTGCTGGTCATTACGAGATTTTACGTCTCTCTGGTCAAAATGGAACCAAATAGAGGTTTTGATTAGAGAAATTAATGAGCAAATGTTCTAATGGCATATGATGATATTTTGGCCAACATTGATTATGTTTTTCATGTGTCATTTACGAATGAGTAAGGTTCTTTTTTTGTTATCTGTCCAACGATGATACAGATTAGAATAAACATTAAGCACCTTTTCATGGCATTGCATGGTTGGTTCATGTTTTTTTTGTTATGATGATCATAAAGTTGTCTCCTCTTTCCAGCAATAATAATGATGTCAAACTTTTGTTTGGCATAGAAGAACGTTATGTAAATAACTTTCCCACATGGAGAGTAGAGATCATTGTCTCATGTAAGGAATCTCCCAACGTTTTTCTGCCACTAAGGTTGAAGGATGTTAATCATGATGATAAGGCAGACATTGGGAGAGGACGCATGTGCCATCATGCACATCACTAATGCAAAGGAGATTAAAGTCAAAGCTATTGGATTTATTCCACTAGCTTTTGAAGATGACTTGATTCTTCATCCTATTGATGATGTTTTGTTCATGCTCCTAGTTATTGGACAACCTTAATTCCGTCTCTCGAATAGATGACGTGATTTTATATGTTATTAAGTCAACTCAAATTATGTAATGTTAGTCCCACCTATGGTGAGACGAGTTATGTTTTCACTAAATGAATCGTTTGTAAATATTACATACTATGTTACCATTGAAGATGTAAGAGAAGTGTAATCAATGAGACCTCATCAAAATTGTGGTTTTAGACCACATTTCGAGGGGGGAATGGAAGTCTCATTTAATATGAGATATTGCGTTTACTTCTCCTACTTAGATCATAGCATGTACAATTAAGCAAACTATGTATCTCAATTCTCTAATTAAGATGGAACCAACGAGAAGTCTTGGTTGGAGAATGTATGAAAAGCACATTCTAATGTTGGTTCTCTAATTAAGATGCAACAAGTCTTATTTAGAAGAATGGAGGAAAAATGACTCCTTTATCATGTTAGTGCGTACTTAGTCCCTTATGAGCATTACAAAGTACACATGAATGCTAAAGTGGCAAGGTTGCTAGTCTAATGACCATCATGATGTAACATGTTGATTATATATGACCAATGTCGTTTATAATCATATTTGACACTTCACTCAAGTGGCAAGTTTGTCAGTATCATGTGGCTTGTGGTTATATTTCTGACTAACATCGTTTATAATCATTTGTCACAGTTCATTAAGTTCTTTTCCATCTTCAGCCCAACGGTGTTGTGGTTTAGAGCTGAGATGATTGTTATTAAGATTTTTGGATATATTTTCCATCTTCTAAATAAAGTGATCATCAGGGAACCTGGAGCGTATGAACATTAATCTTAAGGATAACTCCATTAGATCTTTGTTCATATGCATCAGGTAAATTGAGGGGAATTTATTTTTCTCTAATGCAACACTTATCGTTGAGACTCAACAATTTCCCTATGATCAATCATGTGTGTGAATGATCATCTTAGTGGCTTGTTGCCATATAGGATGAATATTATGAGCTCTAATGATGTATGGAACTCCATAGAATTTCCTCAGTGAGTTGTTGTGACGTTTGTGTTATTACTATGACATGCTCTTGTGCTGACTTAGTTGATAATGTATGTATGACTCAACTGTATGGTTTTTTTCATGGCTGAAGTTGACATAAGGCATGTCATCTAAAGAAATACAATTATGAGATAATACAAGCGTTCGAACAATCATACTATAAGACAAGGGGGACTAAGATCACTACCTTATGGACATAGAATATTTTGGCGAGCCAAGTAATTTCTATCTTCTATTTGTAACATGAAGGATCTTGGTGATGCCTCATACTTTGCTTGTATTTAGTTTCGCCAAGATATAGGTCCAAAAGGAGTATAAGTTTTATTATGATGACATACGTTGATAGAGTACGGAAGAAAATATTACGTGGTAGTACTCTATCACACCTACTACTAAAGTCAAGGGCAATAAATATGGACACTTTAGTGTCCAAGGAACCATTATGAACTGATCAGGTAATGTTAGTTCCTTATGCTTCAGCTGTCAGAAGCAATGTAAGTATTCAAATATGAACTTGCCCTATCTATGATCAGGATAATTGGCAAATATACAAGTCCAGAAATGGACCACTGGAGAAGCCGCGAAAAGTCTTGTAGATATGTGAGGCAATAAATGTTTACATGCTCACTGATAAGAAGTATGATAACCTTGATATCCTCGGTTATTCAGACATTGTTTCTGCGAGGTGTGTGGATATTAAAGTTTCCATGTTATGTTACATCCTCACTCTCGCATATGGAGCTATATCATGGAAAAGCTCCATAATGACATTGATGGCATTAGATATAATGCAATTTATGATGTGGCATGTTAAGAGGCTATTAGGCAGGTTGTATGTCAAAGAAGTTATATTCTCGAAATTAAGGTGGTAGACAACATTCATAAAAGCCACCTACTGCATTATGAACACGCAGTTTTCTATGCGAGTAACAACAAGTCAAATGGTGTTGCCAAGACCATTGACAATATGTTTTCATGTTGTGAAAGATAGAATCCAGGATCAAGCTAATGATGTTAAGCATATAAAAATGATTTGTATGTATTACAAATCCGTTTACCAAAGGCTCACCACCCATATTTATGATTATGTTGCCGGCATGGGTTAGGAAACCTTTTTGATCCTGTAAATTAGGACCATCTTATAAACCAACTCCCGTAAAGTATTATGTTTTCCATTTTGAGATAGAATGATGTACTATAGGTAATGAGGTTCAGTGGCATCTCATTGGCCATCGTAACACTTTATTTTGGTGTGTTATTTCTATCGAGTGTGGGCTTATGATGTTTGTTAACCTTACGATTAAGGGGGAGAATGTTGGAATTAATCTTCAGTTGGAACAAACTGAGAGATAAGGGGGAGCTAAACCTCCCACGTACATGCCCTGATCGGGGGAATCAAACCAACGACTTAGTCTCGGTCCCGCCTCCTGGCACCTAATACCAAAAAGAAAAGGACCCCTCCCGTGAGAAAAACTAACAATCACACATGGGGGTAGGCCACGTCCTCTCTTCAACAACCGATCCTAAAGAGGTGCTCAAGGAGATGAAGACCGACTACCACCACCAGCCACCACCAGGGTAGTGCCGGCGGCGTGTCTACTCCGACCAGCTGTTGCGTCTGCAACGGATGCCACGATGATCAAGCCAGCGGCGCTACTGGATTGATGATGTACTTCTTCCCCGACCATCTCATCGGTGCCGGAGGATCAAGGTGCAGCCACGGGCTACACGCCATCTAGCAGGCACGGGGACTTCGCCCAGTTCCTGTAAGTTCTCACGCTTCCGCTCATGTAGGTGTCCTAATCACGAGATCAATATCAAGTAATGTTAAGGATCTATCTAACACCTGCAACTACCGAAAGGATTTGTTTGAGTGTCGGAGAGCATTGCCTTCAACGGCCAAGGCCACGGCATGTCTTCACGTGGTACATCGACAAAATCACATGGACGACCTACGCATGGCTCTGGCTACGACAGTGAGGCATGCAGGTCGTCCAAACTCTGCCCAGGAATTGATACGATGCCCATACCCTCTTGGCCCTTCCCACTGCCCTTGTAGGATATTTGTTTCACTCCAACATCCCATACATACTTGATTAAGAATAAAAGAAATGGTTTGACAGCATGCTACCGAGCTATCAATCTTTAGCTAGCTAGCTTCACCATTTATAGTTGGAGTTTGCAGCTAGATCATACAACTATGGCCACGTTGTCATGCATATATCATTTGGACATCTATGTTAGCAGGGAGAGAGGGATTTGATGGAATAGTCGTTGTATTGCTTGAGCCTCGTGGGCATATAAATAGGAGTACATAATCTATTTGGAATACAAGAAAATCCAGAATACTTCCTAGTTTATCCTATGTTTCCTAATACAATCATGTTACTCAACATCCCCCGCAGTCACAACGGTAGCGACGCAGGCAGTGAGACTGGAGAAGAATCCGAAGGCAAGCCGACAAACACACACCCCCACAGTCGTAACGGTCGATGATCACGGAGTCGTGGCTGGAGTGAAAACCGACGAGGTTGCTCAAGCAGTCGGTAGCCCTTTGTGCCGTTTGTCGATGTAGCCGAGAGCGTGAGTGGTGGAGCCATGGTCGAGGTAGATGTGCGAAGAATGCCGTGGTCGATGTCGAGTCGGGGTGGCCGGTGTCGCGGAAGTCACGTGGAACCGCAAGCGCAAGGGGGCGCCGAGTTAGCATGGGCGCAGTGGTGTCGAAGTAGTCACTACTAGGAAAAGGCCTACTAATGGCGCACCTAATTTGGCCATTAATGGCGTATTAGTGGTGCGCCATTAGTGCCACGCCATTAGTATATTTTACTAATGGCGCACCACTGGTGCGCCATTAGTATATTTTACTAATGGCGCACCACTGGTGCGCCATTAGTATACCAGATACTAATGGCGCACCATGTGGTGCGCCATTAGTATATACAATAGTGCGCCATTAGTATGCCTCCCAGGGGGTCATGTATACCCAGGTGCTTTGGCATACTAATGGCGCACAACAACGAGATGCGCCATTAGTAACTTCAGCATACTAATGGCGCACTGTTTAATGATGCGCCATTAGTATCCTTTGGCATACTAATGGCGCACTGTGGTGTGATGCGCCATTAGTATGAAAATTAGTTTTTTTTTCTGTTTTTTGCACAGGTGACAAAATGTATAATTGGACAAAATATAGACAGCACACATCAACAACAGATTCATCGAATATAATAGAAGATTAGTCTATGAATACAATTCATCATATTAGTCTCCGAATACAATTCATCATATTAGTCTCCGAATTGAAAAGACCGAACAAAGATAGAACATTATATTACAAGTCTCGAGACCGCGAGTAGCGAGTTTGTCTTCACATTACAAGTCGATATCGAGCATCTAAACTACCATCACATAGAAGAGAGCTGCGGTCATCATGATGAGCATCATCACAATGAAACTCGTCTTCATTCGGTTCCTCCAACGCTCCCTCATCTCTCCCGCTAGATAGCGGGCGTATCTAGATTCGGCCTCGGCCCTAGTGGTGTACCCTTTGTAACTGTTACCGCTGAATCAGTGAACCTGTCTCCGACACTCCTCCCAGTCGTCGTAGACTCCGGGAACCTTACCCTTGTACACGACATACGACGGCATCTCTATGCACTAGCCAAACGAAACATTAGTACCAATTCACAGACAATACATAAGCAATATATAAGTATGCAATAGAACGATCGGAAGAGAAAAGCAAGACATTAATAGCATCGATTACATCTAAGTTGAACGACTCTCGAGACCAAAGAGACATACTACAAGTTCATTAAAGTTTAATTACAACATGAGCCAATCGATATTTCAGAACTAGACACGGCATCACTGCTTTCGAATCGACTCAAGGGACCGGAGCATGGATGAAACCGCCGTCTATCGTGGGAGTCATGAAATAATGGGCGTTGTCAGCCTGCATTTGTAGCATTGTGTCGATGTCACTGTTGGACGGTTGATTTCTGAGGTAGAACTGCCCCGAGGTACGAAGGACATCTTGATGGATGATTTCCGCAAAGTTCGACTGGATGCGAAAGAATTCTTGTCTGATGTCCGCGTCCTGGATTGCCGACACGCTCGCGGCCCAATCTTTCAGTTTACTCGGTAGCAGAAGTTGATGATGGTCCCGTACGATCGCCCGCATGTGATGGATGGCGTAGTAGGCACCCTTCTGACCGCCAGGCGGCTGCTTGACGCAGCAGAACATCGTATTGTGGGAGAACATGTGCTTGCCGTACTTACGAATAGGCCTGGTGAAGGTGCCTCCAGATTTGGCGTAGCCGGGGAGAACATCATCAAGAACCTTCTTGACATTTGTGTAGTCTACGTTCGACTGACGGTCCGGGTCGAAATACGTGGCCATGGAATATTTGGGGCTTAGGAGGATGAGCGTGCAATGTGTGTCACTGCAGAAAACACGGAATGTTAAAAGAAAAATGATCGAAATCTAAGAATTCATATGTTACGGGCCGGTTGAGGGGAGGACATACTCCGGAAAGTAAGGCACGAGGAAGTTATCCTTATCTTGGTTTGCCAGAATGACGCCTTCGAGGTAAGAACTCGCGACTTGCCGGTCCCCAGCGCTGCCCAAGATCTTGGCACGCATGTAGAAGGGGTCGACTATCACGATGTCCGGGGTCTTGTCGCGAATGATCCGCATCTCCATACTCAGCGAAAATAGCTGAACGAAGGTGTAGTGCAGTGGATGAAGGTTCAACATAGCGTGGATGTCATCAAACCGCATGACGATCGTACCCCCGATGGAGTTATCCACAAAGCCCTTGCCCTCTGGCACCTTGGCCGCGAAAACCGGGTATGCCACATCCTTCTCTCTGAGACGCCGCTTCTCCAAAGAAAGAACACTGTCATGCAGACTCCGCATAGCACCGGTTGCAACATTGAGCATATTTGTCGGTAGCATCGCCCTACCTGCCACATGCACCCTCCTCGAGATATCCTTAGGTGAAGGTGGCCCGTCCTGAGCACGGATCGTACTCGGTGCCGGCTGGCTCGCACCCTTGTTAGTCTTTCTTTTGCGTGCCTTCTTCTTCTCCTGTAATGGGACCGAGTTCTGCTCATAGACCGCCTTCTTGAGTGTGTTTGGGCTGATAATATTTCGCACCTCGCCTATCTGAGGCTCGGTGAAATCGGCAGCTGGAGGCGTCTCCTGAGAGCTGAACGGCAGACGACGCCTGTTGCAACTTGGCTTCTCCACGGTACCAGCTAGATCGCGCACGTCTTTTGTTGGGTTGGGTTCTTGAGAAGGAGGCCCCATGAAGTCGCCATCGTACCCATGTTCGGCAAAGTACTGATCGACGTTGCCAAATGTATCATCGTCGTCATCGTTCTGATCCTGTGCCATATGCATGTTTGGATCCAGTGGCATAGGGATGTCCCGCACCGTTGCGGCGGTCTTGCCATGGGGCCGACTTGGCGCCGGCACAACTGGCGGTGTTGTCTTTGGGGTGGTGTCCCCCGCCCCCAAACGAATCTGGCTCTTCGGCCAAAGCAGGGGCCAGCTCAGGCAGGCGCTGAGGGTCATCACGTCATTATCGTCGGCCCCGACGGGTCGAATCGGAGGTAACAACTCGTCGCAGCCTGGCAGCACCCGAACCAGTTGAACCCTAAACAAGTTGGGTGGCATCTGGGTACCGTGGAACAAGGGGTTGCCCGGTTGAACGATTTTGCCCTTGGCGACATCGACCAACTCGTTGTTCACGAAGTGCAGGAGAGTGCACGGAACGTCGGCGGCGCCTTGCGAAAACATGTAGGGCGTCAAGGATGCCCAGTCAAAGGCAAGGAGATGAAGTCCTCGGCCGAGAGAGGCTTAATTAGTTACCGTGATGATGGCGTCGAGCTCGGCTAATGTCGAGGCACCGCCAACAGCGGGCGTGCAGTTGACGGAGGGGCCGCTTGCTGCAGAGGTGCCGGCCGGCGTACACCCGGGTGCATTAAGCTCCCGTGCCGGCGTCGGAGGCACCAATGCCACCTCCGCCGGAGACACCAATGGCCCCGCCATCGCATTCTGCGAGTTGCTGGCCATGAAGCTAGGAATCGGGGGCGGCCCCTATTGGCCGCCCGCAATCCACGCACTCAACCCCTCGATCAAGGTAGGGACAATGGCGGTGATCGTCGCTCCGAGTTGTTGTTGCACTTGCTCTTGGACAATCTCCGGAATCCGCGCCACCTGTGCCTTGAGTTCTTGAACCTCGCGCGCCTGTCTTTCCGAGCTGGTCTTTTTCTCCTTCCGCACACCAGCGGTATAGTATGACCCCCATTTTGTGGACAAGCCTTTGCCGGCCACACGACCAGCTGACGTCGGCTTACTGAGCTTATCCTTCTTCTTCATTACATTCAACGCCCTATTTAGAGTGGTGTCCCAAGGGTTGCTCTTAGTCGACCCCGCGCTACTGCTTTCAGTCGCCTGCGGAAGGAATGTGAACCATATAGAAATTGGGCTTCATTAATTAGAATGCAACCATATGGAGCTAATTACGTGGGGGTGTATTCCTTACCAGAACAAGCTCAAGCGCCCTGGTCTTTGGATCCGTGGTAAGCTCCTTTGTTATCAGGTCCTCCTTGTACCGGGCCCTGACATAGTTCCTGGTCTGCTTGTTACCGCTGTATTTCTCGAAGCGGGGCGGTAGGCCTTGCTCGGCACGCTCCGCGTCCTCCTTGTCCCATATAGGCTCCGCCACTCTGTAACCACGGGGACCGAGTTTGTGTTCCCCTAAGTTCAACTCCCGCATTTCTTTCCCCCACTGACTTGATTGGGAGCTTGCGGTGCTCGAGCAATTGATCTTGAAGTTGTTGTAGTCATCTTCGGTGATCGAAGGATTTTTCTCCTTGATCTTCTCATAACTCTCACCTTTCTCGATCATTCTCTTCACATTGCTTCTCCAAGTAGACAGGGCCTTGCTCATCTTCGTGAGGGCAGCATTGTTCACTTTATTCCCTTTGAGGCTTGTGTTTTCAAATTCAGCGGGGAACTTGTATCGTTCGTGCAGCTTCATGAAGAGGAGGTTGCGCAAATTCCCTCGGTCAGGATGCCTCGGGTTCTCGGTGTTGATCGAGACGGTGCTCCGGAGAATGCACCCGAGCTAAAGCGAGTACCCCTTGACTATTCGTTCGGGCGCCGTTGGATTCCCGTCGGAGTCCACTTCAGTAACTTCGTCCTTGAGGGTGCGGAGCACGGTCGGGCGCCAGTCCTCCCGTTGCCTCTTCGGTTCGCTGCCATCTGTGCGTGCGCTGCCATCATCAGTGGTGGCATCCTCGGCGGCACCATCAGTGGTGGCATCAGTGGGGTCATCCTCGGCGGTACCATCAGTGGTCTCAGGATCGGTGGGGAAGGCGGCGTCCTCATACAAGTGAGGTTGTTCCTCCATCTCCTGGGACAGCTCCCAGAATGCCTTGCCGCTCGAACCCCCGGCCTCATCGTTTTTGGTCATGTTTCTCTCTAAATAGGAACAAAGTTTGGTCAAAAAGTTGGTTATTGTCAAGGAACAAGATCATGGTCTCATCATTTAGGGTTTGTCGACACCGAGGCATCCTAAAAGCTAAGCTTTTATCATTGAGGGTTTTTCGACGCCGAGGCACCCTAAAAGCCTAAGCTTTCATCATTAGTCACAAGTACCCCGGCCCATGCATTAGTCACAAGTACCCCATATGTCCTATTTTTAGCAAAGTCATGCTAAAATTCATGGAAAATTTCAGCATGACCTTTGCTGAAAATAGGACATATGGAGTACCCAAATTTGCTGGAACGGAAGTTAATCGACATTCCAGCAAACTCAAGGGCCTCTCGGGTGGACAAGGCAAAAAAGGCCTCCATCACAACATGGAAAATACATTGGCATGTGAAGAGGTGAAACAATATATGCATCTCCAAGCAGTATCATTCAACATTTTGGACAAACCACTACAAGCAATACTGGATCAGATACAAGAAGAATGTGAGAAAATGCAGACAAATACTAACAGATTGAGGTGTTTAACTTGTGGTGCTCTCTGTGCTATTAACATTTCAAGTCAAAACCTTTTTTGGTTAGTAAGTGTTTCTTGAGCATATGTATGTAGTAAGTGTTTGTCTGCATTTTGCTTATAAAAGCTAACAATTGTTTTTGCTTATAAAAAAGCTAACAATTGTTTTTGCTTATAAAAAAGCTAACAATTGTAAGTCAAAACAATATACCCCCAAGTGAACCACCACAACATCTAAAAGCTAACAATTGTTTTTGCTTATAAAAAAGACCAATGGCACATAATACATCCAGAAGCACAATTCCTAGTGATTTCCTGCTTGAGGCAATCTGCTTTCAACCGGGGTGCACAATCTTCAACATGAGTCGGACCATGATAACTGTTATTTTGCTTACCAGTACATGTTTTCTCAAGCCGAAGTTGAGATCGAACATCACATGAAGTGCAGATTCCTTGAAATGGTAATGATAAATATAGTTCCAAAAGATGCAACACATAAGCAGAATTGTATTATGTTTCAATACTTAGCCAGAGTTATAATGCAATATTTCTTTCAGTTTATCATTGCAAGTATATCATTTCACAAGCTTCAGAGAAGAGCAAGCAGGAGTACACTACTGCACAATTTAACTGAATTTTTTTACTCCAATAATACTGGTACACTTGCTACTGTAATGGAATACCTGATCTTTGATTCAAGTAATAGTGTATGATGAATTTGATTATTCAGACTTAAGTTGCTTCAAGTGATGTCACTAGTTTCAGTTAACTGGAGTACTACAGCAAATGGAGTACCTAATCTGATCCAGTTAAAGTCTCCAAATGGAGTACCAAATGGAGTACTACAGCTCCTGCACTTGCTACACCAAAACAGCTACTGATCAAGTCCAGAGTACTCCACTTGATCAAGCAGCAGTAGAAAGACTGTAAGTGTTTAAATTTAGTCAAGTACAACTGCAAGTACTACTGCAAGTGTTTAAGCTCCAGTTGATCAAGCAGAGCCTCGTCAAAGTACTACTGCAAGTGTTTAAATTCAGTCAAGTATACTACTGCAAATGTTTAATTAAAAGAAAAATGCCTCATGATTCTCTTTGTGTCAGGCTACAACGCCCAGTTGTGGAACAGGAAGAAATACTGCAGTTTGTGTGTACAGATGCTTCTGTATTTGAATGTGTATACAGATTCTCTTTGTTTGTGTACTTGCCGGGTGTTGCTTCTGTATTTGAACAGGAATACATATTCGATGCAAGAACACTGCAAAAGCTACTGATAGAGGACCAGAGAGGAGGAAGAATAGAAGGGGGTGGGGGACTCACCTATGTTTGCTGTAGCCGAGGCTGAAGCACCACCAGTCAGAGCCGAGGCGACGTGGCCCTCCTCTCCCGGCGTCATCCTCGTCCTGTTCGCTCGCCGGCGCGCTCTACCTACAGAGCAGAGACGACACGAGGGTCAGCTAGATGGAGACGGGAGGTACAAGAAGGATCCACAGCAGCAGCACCTACTCCTCCTTGGATGAAAGGGAACTCACCAGGGTGAGGCGTCGAGGCATCGAGGCGGCGTCAGGGCGTCGAGGCGGCGTCGAGGCGGCGTCGGGGCATCGAGGCGGTGTCGAGGCGGCGTCGGGGCGGCGTCAAGGCGGCGGGGCAGCGGCGTCGGGAGAGGAGAGGGGATGGGGATCAAGGGCGAGGGCGAGGGAGAGAGAGGGGATAGGTTTGGGCCGGGGAGGAAGTATGGATGGGGGCGGCACAATACTAATGGCGTACCACACCTCGGTGCGCCATAAGTACATCCATACTAATGGCGCACCTCGCCCTGGTGCGCCATTAGTATTTTTTTTTTATTTCTGCTCGAGCCAACAGGTTATCTTCCACCTGACCTGATCCACATCAAGCTCCCTCTACTAGCTCGACTGGTCAGCAGCCAGTTCTCACACCAGGAGGTCCTAGGTTCGATTCCCAGGCTCCACAATTTTTTTTATGCATTTAAAATGCTGTTTGATACTTATTTGTGTTTAAATATGTTCAAACTTGTTTAAATCATAACAGTAATATTTTTTATAAGACAGTAATAATTTTTTTTAAATATCATCAAACAGTAATGCCGGTGGAGCAGGGGAGGGTGCGGGGGGTGCGGGGGGTTGGCGGCGGCGGTTGAGTAGGGGAGGGGTGCGGGGGGTCGGCGGCGGCGGTTGAGTAGGGGAATCGAGGGTGCGGGGGGTCGGCGGCGGCGGCCGGTGGACCGGGGGGTGCTCGGCGGCGAGGGGGGCCGGATCTGGCGAGGTGGGATAGCAATCGAGATGGAGGGGGATCGAGATCGAGTGTCCATGAAATTTAAAAATATTCATGATAGTTCAAAAAGTGCCCATGAAATACAATCGAGAAATGAAGGCTACGATTTAAATACAATCGATCTTAGCTAGCTATCTGTTCACAATCTTCTTGCCCTTCTTTTTCGCAAATGGAGTTCTTCTGTGGAACGGACGTCCTTTAGGTAGGGTTTTCCTGCTTCTTCTTGTGGTGTATGCTGTTACTTCATCATCGTCGTCATGTTCGATCCTCGGGTCGCCGTACTTGTCGAAGTCTTGCTCATTGGCTACTCCATCCATTCCGATGATCTTCCTTTTGCCTCTCCTCACGACAACACGACTGGGCTTTGACGGGTCGGTAATGAAGAAGCATTGGTCAGCCCTGGAAGCCAGTACCCATGGCTCATTTTTCGCGGTGACGTTTGCGCCCGCGGTCTTGGATTTGGCTTCGGGTATAACCATGGTGGTGAAATACCGGTCTTCTTTTAGGACGCTCTTCGCCCATCTGACACGGAACATCGGGACCTTCTCTCCAGCGTAGCTCAGCTCCCAGATCTCCTCGATCCTTCCGTAGTATCTGTCCTTGTCATTACCGGTGTAGGATTCCATCGTTACCCCGGAGTTCTGATAACCATCGCTCTTCATGTCCTTGGCCTTGGTGTAGAATGTGTAGCCGTTGATATCGTACGCCTCATAGGTCATCAGGTTGTGCTCGGCGCCCTGTGACAAGGCGAATATGAGTTGTTCTTCCGCGGAAGAATCCTCATGTAAAGGGTACGACAGAAGCTTCTGCTTGAACCAACGCGTGAAACATGAGTTGTGCTCTTTGATTATATCTCCGTCCGTCCTCTGTTGGCCTTGGTCATTGTACGTCTTCTTAATAAAGGTTTTGTGCTCTACCACCCAAGGATCGACCACGTCTATGTGTTGTAGCGCGACTAGGTTTGCTCTTTCAAAGTCGGCGAGTCGACCCTCTAAGTCGACATGCATTTCGCGGCGACCCTCACGGTGACCCCATCCAGCGAGCCTGCTGAGGTGCCTATTGACGGGCAGACCAACGGGGTTCTCAATGCCTAGATAATTCGTGCAGTAGGAGATGCACTCTTCGGTCAGAAACCCCCTGGCTATACTTCCCTCTGGACGTGACATGTTGCGAACGTATCCTTTGATGACACCATTCATCCTTTCGAACGGCATCATGCTGTGCAGGAACGTCGGCCCAAGTTGGATGATATCCTCCACTATATGGACCAGCAGATACACCATAACGTCAAAGAATGCGGACGGGAAGTACATCTCAAGCTCGCATAGTATCACCACGATCTCTTCCTGTAGCCTTCTGAGTTGCCTCACGCCAATCGACTTCCGAGAGATGACGTCGAAAAAGTTGCATAGGCCAAATAGCGTTTCACGGACGTGCGCGTCCATGATCCCACGGATTGCAACTGGAAGTATCTGTGTCATCAGCACGTGACAGTCGTGAGACTTCATCCCACTGAACTTCTGCTTCGCTGGGTCTAGGTATCTGCTTATCTTCCCCGCGTAACCGTAAGGAAGTTTTACTCCTAGGAGGCAGGTGAAAAACTGCTCGATCTCCTCCTGACTTAGAGTGAAGCACGCGGGAGGGTAGTCATTTCCGGTCTTCTTGGCCTTTTTGCCTTTGCGACGACTTACTGTGTCCTGCTTCGCCTCATCATCATCATCATCATCATCATCATCATCATCATCATCATCATCATTAGCGTGAAGCTCCTGCCTGATGCCCATTGATTTCAAGTCTGCCCTTGCTTTCGTTCCATCTTTGGTCCTCTCTGGCATGTTGAGCAGGGTACCAAGCAGACTCTCGCACACGTTCTTCGTGATATGCATGACATCAAGGCTGTGAGGCACACGGTGGATCTTCAAGTACGGCAAGTCCCAGAAAACAGACCTCGTTTTCCATACCTTCAGCAGCGGCTCTGGCGCCTTTCTCTTCTTTCCCGGCTCTGGCGCCTTTTGCTTCTTTCCCGGCAGTGGGCAGTCTTTCCAATTTTTCAACAGCTTGTCTATTTCCTCGCCGCTCCTCGTACACGTGCGTTTTCGGGGTTCGGTTTCACCATCGAACAGATCCTTGCGTTTCCTCCACGGGTCATCGTCGCGAAGCCACCTTCAATGTCCCGTGAACACGGTTTTCGAAGACCCGGGATCTCTATCTAGCTGGCGATACGTTGTGTCATCCATGCACCTTACGCATCCAGAAAATCCGTGGACTACCTGCCCCGCGAGATATCCGTAACCGAGATAGTCGTGCACCATCGTGAGCAGTGCGGCTCTCATAGGGAAATATTCTTTCTCTGCGGCGTCCCACGTATTGGCTAGTGTTTTCCACGGCGTGTCAAGCTCCTCTTTCAGCAGCCCCAGATACAGATTGATGTCGTTCCCTGGTTGTTTCGGCCCTTCAATTAGCATACTCATGTGAATGTACTTCCTCTTCATGCACAACCAGGGGGGAAGGTTGTACATCCACACAAACACAGGCCAGGTGCTATGTGTGCTTCTCTGGCTGCCAAACGGATTGACTCCATCGGTGCTCACGCCCAGCACGATGTTCCTTGGATCCTTCCCAAATTCTAGGTCTTCGAAGTTCAACGCTTGCCACTGGCTCGCATCCTTAGGGTGACTCAGCATCTTATCTTTTTTATCTATCTCCGGATCATTTGCGTCATCTTCTCGCTTCTTCTCCTCCCTATCCGCGTGCCAACGCAGGAGCTTTGCTACCTTAGGGTCCGCGAAATACCGCTGCAGACGAGGAGTGATCGGAAAGTACCACACCACTTTTCGAGGAGCTTTCTTCCTCTTCTTGTATCGAGTGACGCTGCACACCGGACATATGGTAGACTCTGCGTGCTCGTCCCAATAAATGATGCAATTGTTCATGCACACATGGTATTTCACGTGCGGTAAATCCAGAGGACACACGATTTTCTTCGCCTCCTCCAAACTGGTCGGGCACTTGTTCCCCTTGGGAAGACGTTCGTGCCAGAATGACATGTTCTCGTCGAAGCATGCGTCGGTCATTTTGTGTTTTACCTTCATCTCCAGAGCCATGAGCGTTACTTTCAGGCGGGTATCCTCGGGCCTGCATCCTTCATACAATGGAGTAACCGCGTCTAACTCAAGTTGATCCATCTTGGCTTTCTCTCGGGCGGCAGCTCTTGCGTTATCCGTCTGCTTGAGAAGCAGCTCTTGAATATGAGGGTCCTGCATCCAGCGCATCGATGGTCCAGCGTCGTCTGCTCCGCCGGCATCATCATCTTCATGATCATGCCCGTCGTCTGCTCCGGCATCTTCCTCATCATCATGTCCTGCATCTTCTACATGATGACTGTGTACAGCATCATCGTCATGATCATCTCCTGGGGATTCTTCGTCTTCTCGCCCGCCCGAGCCGCGATGGTTGTCTTGCTGCCCTTCCTCATTTCTTGCCCGGCCCCCATGGACGACTTCGTAGTCATCTTCATCACCTTGCCACCGATAGCCATCCATGAAACCACGCAAGAGCAGGTGGTCCCGCACCTGCCCGGAATCCGGGTCCGCAATATGGCTCTTCAGCTTGCATCTTCGACACGGACATCTTATCTCCGTCTCGTTCTTTTGAAGCATCTCGGCCTTCGCGGACCTCAAAAACCTATTCACGATTCCTTCGATCATCGTGCGGACCATGGTCGCCTGCGGGGTAGAGCAAAATGATATTTTAGAACCAAGAAAAAATTTGGCATGACTTTCCCTAAAAATAGGACCAAAAAGAATGCTTAATGCCAAAATTCTCGCCGAAACGGAAATGAATCAACATTCCGGCAAAATATTGGCAACTATCGCATTTCAAATACTGGTACACCTCCAAACACAAACACATATGCAACACCACAAACATATGCAACACCACGAACATACATAGATCTAGCTAGGCCATAAAAAGTGCATGTGCACATTGTTGTAGGGAGAACAACATAAATATAGCTTCCCCCCTTACTTACCTATCAAAACAAGGTAATTTAACCACTTAATTGTTGGAAATATGCCCTAGAGGCAATAATAAAAGTGTTATTATTATATTTCTTTGATCATGATGATTGTCTTTTATTCATGCTATAACTGTATTATCCGGAAATCGTAATACACGTGTGAATACATAGACCATAATATATCCCTAGTAAGCCTCTAGTTGACTAGCTCGTTGATCAACTGATAGTCATGGTTTCCTGGCTATGGACATTGGATGTCGTTGATAACGGGATCACATCATTAGGAGAATGATGTGATGGAGAAGACCCAATTCTAAGCATAGCACAAGATCGTGTAGTTCGTTTGCTAGAGCTTTTTCAATGTCAAGTATCTCTTCCTTAGACCATGAGATCGTGTAACTCCCGGATACCGTAAGAGTACTTTGGGTGTACCAAACATCACAACGTAACTGGGTGACTATAAAGGTGCACTACAGGTATCTCCGAAAGTGTCTATTGGGTTGACACGGATCAAGACTGGGATTTGTCACTCCGTATGACGGAGACGTATCTCTGGGCCCACTCGGTAATGCATCATCATAATGAGCTCAAATTGACCAAGTGGTTGATCACGGGATCATGCATTACGGTACGAGTAAAGTGACTTGCTGGTAACGAGACTGAACAAGGTATTGGGATACCGACGATCGAGTCTCGGGCATGTAATGTACCGATTGACAAAGGGAATTGTATACGGGGTTTTTGATCGAATCCTTGACATCGTGGTTCATCCGATGACATCATCGAGGAGCATGTGGGATCCAACATGGGTATCCAGATCCTGCTATTGGTTATTGACTGGAGAGCAGTCTCGGTCATGTCTGCATGTCTCCCGAACCCGTAGGGTCTACACACTTAAGGTTCGGTGACGCTAGGGTTATTAGGAAGACTTGTATGTGATTACCGAAAGTTGTTTGGAGTCCCGGATGAGATCCCGGACGTCACGAGGAGTTCCGGAATGGTCCGGAGGTGAAGATTTATATATGGGAAGTTGTCATACGGACACCAGAAGAATTCGGGGTCATATCGGTATTGTACCGGGGCCACCGGAGAGGTTCCGGGGGTCCACCGGGAGGGGCCACCCCTCTCGGAGAGCCACATGGGCCGCAAGGGGCAGGGAGCCAGCCCCTGGAGGGCTGGGCGCGCCCCCCACCTTGGGCCCATGTGCCTAGGGTTGGGGGGAAACCCTAAGGGGGGCGCCCCCTTTGCTGGGGGGGCAAGCCCCCCTCCCTGGCCGCCGCCCCCCCCTCTAGATCCCATCTAGAGGGGCCGGCCCCCCTTGCCCCTTCCCCTATAAATAGAGGGGTGAGGGGAGGGCTGCTGAACACAACCCAAGTTGCAGCCCCTCCCCTCCCCAACACCTCTCCTCCTTCGTTACGTGCTTGGCGAAGCCCTGTCGGAGTACTGCTGCACCAACACCACCACGCCGTCGTGCTGCCGTTGGAGCAATCTTCCTCAACCTCTCCTTCCTCCTTGCTGGATCAAGACGGAGGAGACGTCGTCCGTCCCGTACATGTGTTGAACGCGGAGGTGCTGTCCGTTCAGCACTCGGTCATCGGTGATCTGAATCACGGCGAGTACGACTCCATCATCACCATCCCCTTGAACGCTTCCGCACGCGATCTACAAGTGGTATGTAGATGCAAACTCACTCCCTTGACTCGTTGCTTAGATGAACTCATAGATGGATCTTGGTGAAACCGTAGGAAAAAATTTAATTTTCTGCAACGTTCCCCAACAGTGGCATCATGAGCTAGGTCTATGCGTAGTTCTCTATTGCACGAGTAGAACACAATTTGGTTGTGGGCGTAGATCTTGTCAACTTGCTTGCCACTACTAGTCTTATCTTGCTTCAGCGGTATTGTGGGATGAAGCGGCCCGGACCAACCTTACACGTACGCTTACGTGAGACCGGTTCCACCGACTGACATGCACTAGTTGCATAAGGTGACTGGCGGGTGTCTGTCTCTCCCACCTTAGTTGGAGCGGATTCGATGAAAAGGGTCCTTATGAAGGGTAAATAGAAGTTGACAAAATCACACTGTGGTTATTCATAGGTAAGAAAACGTTCTTGCTAGAACCCAATTGCAGCCACGTAAAAGATGCAACAACAATTAGAGGACGTCTAACTTGTTTTTGCAGCAATTGTCATGTGATGTGATATGGCCAGAAGTTGTGATGAATGATGAATGATATATTGTGATGTATGAGATCATGTTCTTGTAATAGGAATCATGACTTGCATGTCGATGAGTATGACAACCGGCAGGAGCCATAGGAGTTTTCTTTATTTTTTGTATGACCTGCGTGTCATTGAAGAACGCCATGTAAATTATTTTACTTTATTGCTAAACGCGTTAGCCATAGAAGTAGAAGTAGTCGTTGGCGTGACAACTTCATGAGGACACGATGATGGAGATCATGATGATGGAGATCATGGTGTCATGCCGGTGACAAGATGATCATGGAGCCCCGAAGATGGAGATCAATGGAGCTATATGATATTGGCCATATCATGTCACTACTATATAATTGCATGTGATGTTTATTATGTTTATGCATCTTGTTTACTTAGAACGACGGTAGTAAATAAGATGATCCCTTACAACAATTTTAAGAAGTGTTCTCCCCTAACTGTGCACCATTGCTAAAGTTCGTCGTTTCGAAGCACCACGTGATGATCGGGTGTGATAGATCCTTACGTTCACATACAACGGGTGTAAGACAGTTTTACACATGCAAAACACTTAGGGTTAACTTGATGAGCCTAGCATGTACAAACATGGCCTCGGAACACGGAGACCGAAAGGTCGAACACGAGTCGTATGGAAGATACGATCAACATGAGAATGTTCATCGACGATGACTAGTCCGTCTCACGTGATGATCGGACATGGCCTAGTCGACTCGGATCGTGTAACACTTAGATGACTAGAGGGATGTCTAATCTGAGTGGGAGTTCATTATAATAATTTGATTAGATGAACTTAATTATCATGAACTTAGTCTAAAACCTTTGCAAAATATGTCTTGTAGATCAAATGGCCAACGCTCATGTCAACATGAACTTCAACGCGTTCCTAGAGAAAACCAAGCTGAAAGATGACGGCAGCAACTATACGGACTGGGTCCGGAACCTGAGGATCATCCTCATAGCAGCCAAGAAAGTATATGTCCTAGATGAACCGCTAGGTGAAGCACCCATCCCACAGAACCAAGACGTTATGAACGTTTGGCAGACACGTGCTGATGATTACTCCCTCGTTCAGTGCGGCATGCTTTACAGCTTAGAACCGGGGCTCCAAAAGCGTTTTGAGCATCACGGAGCATATGAGATGTTCGAGGAGCTGAAACTAGTTTTCCAAGCTCATGCCCGGGTCGAGAGATATGACGTCTCCGACAAGTTCTATAGTTGTAAGATGGAGGAAAATAGTTCTGTCAGTGAGCACATACTCAAAATGTCTGGGTTGCACAACCGCCTGTCTCAGCTGGACATTAACCTCCCGGACGAGGCGGTCATTGACAGAATCCTTCAGTCACTCCCACCAAGCTACAAGAGCTTTGTGATGAACTACAATATGCAGGGGATGGTGAAGACCATTCCTGAAGTATTTTCAATGCTGAAGTCAGCAGAGGTTGAGATCAAGAAAGAACATCAAGTGTTGATGGTCAATAAGACCACTAAGTTCAAGAAGGGCAAGGGCAAGAAGAACTTCAAGAAGGATGGCAAGGAGGTTGCCGCGCCCGGTAAGCCAGTTACCGGGAAGAAGTCAAAGAATGGACCCAAGCCTGAGACTGAGTGCTTTTATTGCAAGGGGAAGGGTCACTGGAAGCGGAACTGCCCCAAATACTTAGCGGATAAGAAGGCCGGCAACACTAAAGGTATATTTTGATATACATGTAATTGATGTGTACCTTACCAGTACTCGTAGTAACTCCTGGTTATTTGATACCGGTGCCGTTGCTCATATTTGTAACTCACAGTAGGAGCTGCGGAATAAGCGGAGACTAGCGAAGGACGAGGTGACGATGCGCGTCGGGAATGGTTCCAAGGTCGATGTGATCGCCGTCGGCACGCTACCTCTACATTTACCTACGGGATTAGTTATAAACCTTAATAATTGTTATTTGGTGCCAAGTTTGAGCATGAACATTGTATCTGGATCTCGTTTGATACGAGATGGCTACTCATTTAAATCCGAGAATAATGGTTGTTCTATTTATATGAGAGATATGTTTTATGGTCATGCCCCGATGGTCAATGGTTTATTCTTAATGAATCTCGAGCGTAATGTTACACATATTCATAGCGTGAATACCAAAAGATGTAAAGTTGATAACGATAGTCCCACATACTTGTGGCACTGCCGCCTTGGTCACATTGGTGTCAAGCGCATGAAGAAGCTCCATGCTGATGGACTTTTGGAGTCTCTCGATTATGAATCATTTGACACATGCGAACCATGCCTCATGGGCAAGATGACCAAGACTCCGTTCTCCGGAACAATGGAGCGAGCAACCAACTTGTTGGAAATAATACATACCGATGTGTGCGGTCCAATGAGCGTTGAGGCACGCGGAGGATATCATTATGTTCTCACTCTCACTGATGACTTGAGTAGATATGGGTATGTCTACTTAATGAAACACAAGTCTGAGACCTTTGAAAAGTTCAAAGAATTTCAGAATGAGGTAGAGAATCAACGTGACCGAAAGATAAAATTCCTACGATCAGATCGTGGAGGAGAATACTTAAGTCACGAATTTGGTACACACTTAAGGAAATGTGGAATCGTTTCACAACTCACGCCGCCTGGAACACCTCAGCGTAACGGTGTGTCCGAACGTCGTAATCGCACTCTATTGGATATGGTGCGGTCTATGATGTCTCTTACCGATTTACCGCTATCATTTTGGGGATACGCTCTAGAGACAGCTACATTCACTTTAAATAGGGCACCGTCTAAATCCGTTGAGACGACACCGTATGAATTATGGTTTGGGAAGAAACCTAAGCTGTCGTTTCTATAAGTTTGGGGATGTGATGCTTATGTCAAGAAACTTCAACCTGAAAAGCTCGAACCCAAGTCGGAAAAATGCGTCTTCATAGGATACCCTAAGGAAACCATTGGGTATACCTTCTACTTAAGATCCGAGGGCAAGATCTTTGTTGCCAAGAATGGATGCTTTCTGGAAAAAGAGTTTCTCTCGAAAGAAGTAAGTGGGAGGAAAGTAGAACTCGATGAAGTACTACCTCTTGAACGGGATAGTAGTGCAGCTCAGGAAAATGTTCCTGTGATGCCTACACCTACTGAAGAGGAAAATAATGATGATGATCAAGGTACTTCGGATCAAGTTGCTACTGAACTTCATAGGTCCACAAGGACACATTCCGCACCAGAGTGGTACGGCAACCCTGCCCTGGAAATCATGTTGTTAGACAACGGTGAACCTTCGAACTATGAAGAAGCGATGGCGGGCCTAGATTCCAACAAATGTCTTGAAGCCATGAAATCCGAGATAGAATCCATGTATGAAAACAAAGTATGGACTTTGACAGACTTGCCCGATGATCGGCGAGCGATAGAAAACAAATGGATCTTTAAGAAGAAGACGGACGCGGATGGTAATGTTACCATCTATAAAGCTCGACTTGTCGCTAAGGGTTATCGACAAGTTCAAGGGATTGACTACGACGAGACATTCTCTCCCGTAGCGAAGCTAAAGTCCGTCCGAATCATGTTAGCAATTGCCACATACTATGATTATGAGATATGGCAGATGGACGTCAAAACGGCATTCCTTAATGGACATCTTAAGGAAGAACTGTATATGATGCAGCCGGAAGGTTTTGTCGATCCTAAGAACGCTAACAAAGTATGCAAGCTCCAGTGATCCATTTATGGGCTGGTGCAAGCATCTCGGAGTTGGAACATTCGCTTTGATGAGATGATCAAAGCGTTTGGGTTTATGCAGACTTATGGAGAAGCCTGCGTTTACAAGAAAGTGAGTGGGAGCTCTGTAGCATTTCTCATATTATATGTAGATGACATACTCTTGATGGGAAATGATATAGAACTTTTGGACAGCATTAAGGCCTACTTGAATAAGTGTTTTTCAATGAAGGACCTTGGAGAAGCTGCTTATATATTAGGCATCAACATCTATAGAGATAGATCGAGACGCCTCATAGGTCTTTCACAAAGCACATACCTTGATAAGATTTTGAAGAAGTTCAAAATGGATCAGTCCAAGAAGGGGTTCTTGCCTATATTGCAAGATGTGAGATTGAGCTCGGCTCAATGCCCGACCACGGCAAAAGATAAAGAAGAGATGAGTGTCATCCCCTATGCTTCAGCCATAGGATCTATTATGTATGCCATGCTGTGTACCAGACCTGATGTAAACCTTGCCGTAAGTTTGGTAGGAAGGTACCAAAGTAATCCCGGCAAGGAACACTGGACAGCGGTCAAGAATATCCTAAAGTACCTGAAAAGGACGAAGGACATGTTTCTCGTTTATGGAGGTGACGAAGAGCTAGTCGTAAAGGGTTACGTCGATGATAGCTTCGACACAGATCTGGATGACTCTAAGTCACAAACCGGATACGTGTATATGTTGAATGGTGGAGCAGTAAGCTGGTGCAGCTGCAAGCAGAGCATAGTGGCGGGATCTACATGTGAAGCAGAGTACTTGGCCCACTGACTTGATTGGGAGCTTGCGGTGCTCGAGCAATTGATCTTGAAGTTGTTGTAGTCATCTTCGGTGATCGAAGGATTTTTCTCCTTGATCTTCTCATAACTCTCACCTTTCTCGATCATTCTCTTCACATTGCTTCTCCAAGTAGACAGGGCCTTGCTCATCTTCGTGAGGGCAGCATTGTTCACTTTATTCCCTTTGAGGCTTGTGTTTTCAAATTCAGCGGGGAACTTGTATCGTTCGTGCAGCTTCATGAAGAGGAGGTTGCGCAAATTCCCTCGGTCAGGATGCCTCGGGTTCTCGGTGTTGATCGAGACGGTGCTCCGGAGAATGCACCCGAGCTAAAGCGAGTACCCCTTGACTATTCGTTCGGGCGCCGTTGGATTCCCGTCGGAGTCCACTTCAGTAACTTCCTCCTTGAGGGTGCGGAGCACGGTCGGGCGCCAGTCCTCCCGTTGCCTCTTCGGTTCGCTGCCATCTGTGCGTGCGCTGCCATCATCAGTGGTGGCATCCTCGGCGGCACCATCAGTGGTGGCATCAGTGGGGTCATCCTCGGCGGTACCATCAGTGGTCTCAGGATCGGTGGGGAAGGCGGCGTCCTCATACAAGTGAGGTTGTTCCTCCATCTCCTGGGACAGCTCCCAGAATGCCTTGCCGCTCGAACCCCCGGCCTCATCGTTTTTGGTCATGTTTCTCTCTAAATAGGAACAAAGTTTGGTCAAAAAGTTGGTTATTGTCAAGGAACAAGATCATGGTCTCATCATTTAGGGTTTGTCGACACCGAGGCATCCTAAAAGCTAAGCTTTTATCATTGAGGGTTTTTCGACGCCGAGGCACCCTAAAAGCCTAAGCTTTCATCATTAGTCACAAGTACCCCGGCCCATGCATTAGTCACAAGTACCCCATATGTCCTATTTTTAGCAAAGTCATGCTAAAATTCATGGAAAATTTCAGCATGACCTTTGCTGAAAATAGGACATATGGAGTACCCAAATTTGCTGGAACGGAAGTTAATCGACATTCCAGCAAACTCAAGGGCCTCTCGGGTGGACAAGGCAAAAAAGGCCTCCATCACAACATGGAAAATACATTGGCATGTGAAGAGGTGAAACAATATATGCATCTCCAAGCAGTATCATTCAACATTTTGGACAAACCACTACAAGCAATACTGGATCAGATACAAGAAGAATGTGAGAAAATGCAGACAAATACTAACAGATTGAGGTGTTTAACTTGTGGTGCTCTCTGTGCTATTAACATTTCAAGTCAAAACCTTTTTTGGTTAGTAAGTGTTTCTTGAGCATATGTATGTAGTAAGTGTTTGTCTGCATTTTGCTTATAAAAGCTAACAATTGTTTTTGCTTATAAAAAAGCTAACAATTGTTTTTGCTTATAAAAAAGCTAACAATTGTAAGTCAAAACAATATACCCCCAAGTGAACCACCACAACATCTAAAAGCTAACAATTGTTTTTGCTTATAAAAAAGACCAATGGCACATAATACATCCAGAAGCACAATTCCTAGTGATTTCCTGCTTGAGGCAATCTGCTTTCAACCGGGGTGCACAATCTTCAACATGAGTCGGACCATGATAACTGTTATTTTGCTTACCAGTACATGTTTTCTCAAGCCGAAGTTGAGATCGAACATCACATGAAGTGCAGATTCCTTGAAATGGTAATGATAAATATAGTTCCAAAAGATGCAACACATAAGCAGAATTGTATTATGTTTCAATACTTAGCCAGAGTTATAATGCAATATTTCTTTCAGTTTATCATTGCAAGTATATCATTTCACAAGCTTCAGAGAAGAGCAAGCAGGAGTACACTACTGCACAATTTAACTGAATTTTTTTACTCCAATAATATTGGTACACTTGCTACTGTAATGGAATACCTGATCTTTGATTCAAGTAATAGTGTATGATGAATTTGATTATTCAGACTTAAGTTGCTTCAAGTGATGTCACTAGTTTCAGTTAACTGGAGTACTACAGCAAATGGAGTACCTAATCTGATCCAGTTAAAGTCTCCAAATGGAGTACCAAATGGAGTACTACAGCTCCTGCACTTGCTACACCAAAACAGCTACTGATCAAGTCCAGAGTACTCCACTTGATCAAGCAGCAGTAGAAAGACTGTAAGTGTTTAAATTTAGTCAAGTACAACTGCAAGTACTACTGCAAGTGTTTAAGCTCCAGTTGATCAAGCAGAGCCTCGTCAAAGTACTACTGCAAGTGTTTAAATTCAGTCAAGTATACTACTGCAAATGTTTAATTAAAAGAAAAATGCCTCATGATTCTCTTTGTGTCAGGCTACAACGCCCAGTTGTGGAACAGGAAGAAATACTGCAGTTTGTGTGTACAGATGCTTCTGTATTTGAATGTGTATACAGATTCTCTTTGTTTGTGTACTTGCCGGGTGTTGCTTCTGTATTTGAACAGGAATACATATTCGATGCAAGAACACTGCAAAAGCTACTGATAGAGGACCAGAGAGGAGGAAGAATAGAAGGGGGTGGGGGACTCACCTATGTTTGCTGTAGCCGAGGCTGAAGCACCACCAGTCAGAGCCGAGGCGACGTGGCCCTCCTCTCCCGGCGTCATCCTCGTCCTGTTCGCTCGCCGGCGCGCTCTACCTACAGAGCAGAGACGACACGAGGGTCAGCTAGATGGAGACGGGAGGTACAAGAAGGATCCACAACAGCAGCACCTACTCCTCCTTGGATGAAAGGGAACTCACCAGGGTGAGGCGTCGAGGCATCGAGGCGGCGTCAGGGCGTCGAGGCGGCGTCGAGGCGGCGTCGGGGCATCGAGGCGGTGTCGAGGCGGCGTCGGGGCGGCGTCAAGGCGGCGGGGCAGCGGCGTCGGGAGAGGAGAGGGGATGGGGATCAAGGGCGAGGGCGAGGGAGAGAGAGGGGATAGGTTTGGGCCGGGGAGGAAGTATGGATGGGGGCGGCACAATACTAATGGCGTACCACACCTCGGTGCGCCATAAGTACATCCATACTAATGGCGCACCTCGCCCTGGTGCGCCATTAGTATTTTTTTTTTATTTCTGCTCGAGCCAACAGGTTATCTTCCACCTGACCTGATCCACATCAAGCTCCCTCTACTAGCTCGACTGGTCAGCAGCCAGTTCTCACACCAGGAGGTCCTAGGTTCGATTCCCAGGCTCCACAATTTTTTTTATGCATTTAAAATGCTGTTTGATACTTATTTGTGTTTAAATATGTTCAAACTTGTTTAAATCATAACAGTAATATTTTTTATAAGACAGTAATAATTTTTTTTAAATATCATCAAACAGTAATGCCGGTGGAGCAGGGGAGGGTGCGGGGGGTGCGGGGGGTTGGCGGCGGCGGTTGAGTAGGGGAGGGGTGCGGGGGGTCGGCGGCGGCGGTTGAGTAGGGGAATCGAGGGTGCGGGGGGTCGGCGGCGGCGGCCGGTGGACCGGGGGGTGCTCGGCGGCGAGGGGGGCCGGATCTGGCGAGGTGGGATAGCAATCGAGATGGAGGGGGATCGAGATCGAGTGTCCATGAAATTTAAAAATATTCATGATAGTTCAAAAAGTGCCCATGAAATACAATCGAGAAATGAAGGCTACGATTTAAATACAATCGATCTTAGCTAGCTATCTGTTCACAATCTTCTTGCCCTTCTTTTTCGCAAATGGAGTTCTTCTGTGGAACGGACGTCCTTTAGGTAGGGTTTTCCTGCTTCTTCTTGTGGTGTATGCTGTTACTTCATCATCGTCGTCATGTTCGATCCTCGGGTCGCCGTACTTGTCGAAGTCTTGCTCATTGGCTACTCCATCCATTCCGATGATCTTCCTTTTGCCTCTCCTCACGACAACACGACTGGGCTTTGACGGGTCGGTAATGAAGAAGCATTGGTCAGCCCTGGAAGCCAGTACCCATGGCTCATTTTTCGCGGTGACGTTTGCGCCCGCGGTCTTGGATTTGGCTTCGGGTATAACCATGGTGGTGAAATACCGGTCTTCTTTTAGGACGCTCTTCGCCCATCTGACACGGAACATCGGGACCTTCTCTCCAGCGTAGCTCAGCTCCCAGATCTCCTCGATCCTTCCGTAGTATCTGTCCTTGTCATTACCGGTGTAGGATTCCATCGTTACCCCGGAGTTCTGATAACCATCGCTCTTCATGTCCTTGGCCTTGGTGTAGAATGTGTAGCCGTTGATATCGTACGCCTCATAGGTCATCAGGTTGTGCTCGGCGCCCTGTGACAAGGCGAATATGAGTTGTTCTTCCGCGGAAGAATCCTCATGTAAAGGGTACGACAGAAGCTTCTGCTTGAACCAACGCGTGAAACATGAGTTGTGCTCTTTGATTATATCTCCGTCCGTCCTCTGTTGGCCTTGGTCATTGTACGTCTTCTTAATAAAGGTTTTGTGCTCTACCACCCAAGGATCGACCACGTCTATGTGTTGTAGCGCGACTAGGTTTGCTCTTTCAAAGTCGGCGAGTCGACCCTCTAAGTCGACATGCATTTCGCGGCGACCCTCACGGTGACCCCATCCAGCGAGCCTGCTGAGGTGCCTATTGACGGGCAGACCAACGGGGTTCTCAATGCCTAGATAATTCGTGCAGTAGGAGATGCACTCTTCGGTCAGAAACCCCCTGGCTATACTTCCCTCTGGACGTGACATGTTGCGAACGTATCCTTTGATGACACCATTCATCCTTTCGAACGGCATCATGCTGTGCAGGAACGTCGGCCCAAGTTGGATGATATCCTCCACTATATGGACCAGCAGATACACCATAACGTCAAAGAATGCGGACGGGAAGTACATCTCAAGCTCGCATAGTATCACCACGATCTCTTCCTGTAGCCTTCTGAGTTGCCTCACGCCAATCGACTTCCGAGAGATGACGTCGAAAAAGTTGCATAGGCCAAATAGCGTTTCACGGACGTGCGCGTCCATGATCCCACGGATTGCAACTGGAAGTATCTGTGTCATCAGCACGTGACAGTCGTGAGACTTCATCCCATTGAACTTCTGCTTCGCTGGGTCTAGGTATCTGCTTATCTTCCCCGCGTAACCGTAAGGAAGTTTTACTCCTAGGAGGCAGGTGAAAAACTGCTCGATCTCCTCCTGACTTAGAGTGAAGCACGCGGGAGGGTAGTCATTTCCGGTCTTCTTGGCCTTTTTGCCTTTGCGACGACTTACTGTGTCCTGCTTCGCCTCATCATCATCATCATCATCATCATCATCATCATCATCATCATCATCATTAGCGTGAAGCTCCTGCCTGATGCCCATTGATTTCAAGTCTGCCCTTGCTTTCGTTCCATCTTTGGTCCTCTCTGGCATGTTGAGCAGGGTACCAAGCAGACTCTCGCACACGTTCTTCGTGATATGCATGACATCAAGGCTGTGAGGCACACGGTGGATCTTCAAGTACGGCAAGTCCCAGAAAACAGACCTCGTTTTCCATACCTTCAGCAGCGGCTCTGGCGCCTTTCTCTTCTTTCCCGGCTCTGGCGCCTTTTGCTTCTTTCCCGGCAGTGGGCAGTCTTTCCAATTTTTCAACAGCTTGTCTATTTCCTCGCCGCTCCTCGTACACGTGCGTTTTCGGGGTTCGGTTTCACCATCGAACAGATCCTTGCGTTTCCTCCACGGGTCATCGTCGCGAAGCCACCTTCAATGTCCCGTGAACACGGTTTTCGAAGACCCGGGATCTCTATCTAGCTGGCGATACGTTGTGTCATCCATGCACCTTACGCATCCAGAAAATCCGTGGACTACCTGCCCCGCGAGATATCCGTAACCGAGATAGTCGTGCACCATCGTGAGCAGTGCGGCTCTCATAGGGAAATATTCTTTCTCTGCGGCGTCCCACGTATTGGCTAGTGTTTTCCACGGCGTGTCAAGCTCCTCTTTCAGCAGCCCCAGATACAGATTGATGTCGTTCCCTGGTTGTTTCGGCCCTTCAATTAGCATACTCATGTGAATGTACTTCCTCTTCATGCACAACCAGGGGGGAAGGTTGTACATCCACACAAACACAGGCCAGGTGCTATGTGTGCTTCTCTGGCTGCCAAACGGATTGACTCCATCGGTGCTCACGCCCAGCACGATGTTCCTTGGATCCTTCCCAAATTCTAGGTCTTCGAAGTTCAACGCTTGCCACTGGCTCGCATCCTTAGGGTGACTCAGCATCTTATCTTTTTTATCTATCTCCGGATCATTTGCGTCATCTTCTCGCTTCTTCTCCTCCCTATCCGCGTGCCAACGCAGGAGCTTTGCTACCTTAGGGTCCGCGAAATACCGCTGCAGACGAGGAGTGATCGGAAAGTACCACACCACTTTTCGAGGAGCTTTCTTCCTCTTCTTGTATCGAGTGACGCTGCACACCGGACATATGGTAGACTCTGCGTGCTCGTCCCAATAAATGATGCAATTGTTCATGCACACATGGTATTTCACGTGCGGTAAATCCAGAGGACACACGATTTTCTTCGCCTCCTCCAAACTGGTCGGGCACTTGTTCCCCTTGGGAAGACGTTCGTGCCAGAATGACATGTTCTCGTCGAAGCATGCGTCGGTCATTTTGTGTTTTACCTTCATCTCCAGAGCCATGAGCGTTACTTTCAGGCGGGTATCCTCGGGCCTGCATCCTTCATACAATGGAGTAACCGCGTCTAACTCAAGTTGATCCATCTTGGCTTTCTCTCGGGCGGCAGCTCTTGCGTTATCCGTCTGCTTGAGAAGCAGCTCTTGAATATGAGGGTCCTGCATCCAGCGCATCGATGGTCCAGCGTCGTCTGCTCCGCCGGCATCATCATCTTCATGATCATGCCCGTCGTCTGCTCCGGCATCTTCCTCATCATCATGTCCTGCATCTTCTACATGATGACTGTGTACAGCATCATCGTCATGATCATCTCCTGGGGATTCTTCGTCTTCTCGCCCGCCCGAGCCGCGATGGTTGTCTTGCTGCCCTTCCTCATTTCTTGCCCGGCCCCCATGGACGACTTCGTAGTCATCTTCATCACCTTGCCACCGATAGCCATCCATGAAACCACGCAAGAGCAGGTGGTCCCGCACCTGCCCGGAATCCGGGTCCGCAATATGGCTCTTCAGCTTGCATCTTCGACACGGACATCTTATCTCCGTCTCG
The DNA here is from genome assembly GCA_963921465.1 of Triticum timopheevii. NCBI lineage: Eukaryota > Viridiplantae > Streptophyta > Magnoliopsida > Poales > Poaceae > Triticum > Triticum timopheevii. Next base: position 46,565,019 of record OY997271.1, read on the forward strand.
TTCTTTTGAAGCATCTCGGCCTTCGCGGACCTCAAAAACCTATTCACGATTCCTTCGATCATCGTGCGGACCATGGTCGCCTGCGGGGTAGAGCAAAATGATATTTTAGAACCAAGAAAAAATTTGGCATGACTTTCCCTAAAAATAGGACCAAAAAGAATGCTTAATGCCAAAATTCTCGCCGAAACGGAAATGAATCAACATTCCGGCAAAATATTGGCAACTATCGCATTTCAAATACCGGTACACCTCCAAACACAAACACATATGCAACACCACAAACATATGCAACACCACGAACATACATAGATCTAGCTAGGCCATAAAAAGTGCATGTGCACATTGTTGTAGGGAGAACAACATAAATATAGCTTCCCCCCTTACTTACCTATCAAAACAAGGTAATTTAACCACTTAATTGTTGGAAATATGCCCTAGAGGCAATAATAAAAGTGTTATTATTATATTTCTTTGATCATGATGATTGTCTTTTATTCATGCTATAACTGTATTATCCGGAAATCGTAATACACGTGTGAATACATAGACCATAATATATCCCTAGTAAGCCTCTAGTTGACTAGCTCGTTGATCAACTGATAGTCATGGTTTCCTGGCTATGGACATTGGATGTCGTTGATAACGGGATCACATCATTAGGAGAATGATGTGATGGAGAAGACCCAATTCTAAGCATAGCACAAGATCGTGTAGTTCGTTTGCTAGAGCTTTTTCAATGTCAAGTATCTCTTCCTTAGACCATGAGATCGTGTAACTCCCGGATACCGTAAGAGTACTTTGGGTGTACCAAACATCACAACGTAACTGGGTGACTATAAAGGTGCACTACAGGTATCTCCGAAAGTGTCTATTGGGTTGACACGGATCAAGACTGGGATTTGTCACTCCGTATGACGGAGACGTATCTCTGGGCCCACTCGGTAATGCATCATCATAATGAGCTCAAATTGACCAAGTGGTTGATCACGGGATCATGCATTACGGTACGAGTAAAGTGACTTGCTGGTAACGAGACTGAACAAGGTATTGGGATACCGACGATCGAGTCTCGGGCATGTAATGTACCGATTGACAAAGGGAATTGTATACGGGGTTTTTGATCGAATCCTTGACATCGTGGTTCATCCGATGACATCATCGAGGAGCATGTGGGATCCAACATGGGTATCCAGATCCTGCTATTGGTTATTGACTGGAGAGCAGTCTCGGTCATGTCTGCATGTCTCCCGAACCCGTAGGGTCTACACACTTAAGGTTCGGTGACGCTAGGGTTATTAGGAAGACTTGTATGTGATTACCGAAAGTTGTTTGGAGTCCCGGATGAGATCCCGGACGTCACGAGGAGTTCCGGAATGGTCCGGAGGTGAAGATTTATATATGGGAAGTTGTCATACGGACACCAGAAGAATTCGGGGTCATATCGGTATTGTACCGGGGCCACCGGAGAGGTTCCGGGGGTCCACCGGGAGGGGCCACCCCTCTCGGAGAGCCACATGGGCCGCAAGGGGCAGGGAGCCAGCCCCTGGAGGGCTGGGCGCGCCCCCCACCTTGGGCCCATGTGCCTAGGGTTGGGGGGAAACCCTAAGGGGGGCGCCCCCTTTGCTGGGGGGGCAAGCCCCCCTCCCTGGCCGCCGCCCCCCCCTCTAGATCCCATCTAGAGGGGCCGGCCCCCCTTGCCCCTTCCCCTATAAATAGAGGGGTGAGGGGAGGGCTGCTGAACACAACCCAAGTTGCAGCCCCTCCCCTCCCCAACACCTCTCCTCCTTCGTTACGTGCTTGGCGAAGCCCTGTCGGAGTACTGCTGCACCAACACCACCACGCCGTCGTGCTGCCGTTGGAGCAATCTTCCTCAACCTCTCCTTCCTCCTTGCTGGATCAAGACGGAGGAGACGTCGTCCGTCCCGTACATGTGTTGAACGCGGAGGTGCTGTCCGTTCAGCACTCGGTCATCGGTGATCTGAATCACGGCGAGTACGACTCCATCATCACCATCCCCTTGAACGCTTCCGCACGCGATCTACAAGTGGTATGTAGATGCAAACTCACTCCCTTGACTCGTTGCTTAGATGAACTCATAGATGGATCTTGGTGAAACCGTAGGAAAAAATTTAATTTTCTGCAACGTTCCCCAACAGTGGCATCATGAGCTAGGTCTATGCGTAGTTCTCTATTGCACGAGTAGAACACAATTTGGTTGTGGGCGTAGATCTTGTCAACTTGCTTGCCACTACTAGTCTTATCTTGCTTCAGCGGTATTGTGGGATGAAGCGGCCCGGACCAACCTTACACGTACGCTTACGTGAGACCGGTTCCACCGACTGACATGCACTAGTTGCATAAGGTGACTGGCGGGTGTCTGTCTCTCCCACCTTAGTTGGAGCGGATTCGATGAAAAGGGTCCTTATGAAGGGTAAATAGAAGTTGACAAAATCACACTGTGGTTATTCATAGGTAAGAAAACGTTCTTGCTAGAACCCAATTGCAGCCACGTAAAAGATGCAACAACAATTAGAGGACGTCTAACTTGTTTTTGCAGCAATTGTCATGTGATGTGATATGGCCAGAAGTTGTGATGAATGATGAATGATATATTGTGATGTATGAGATCATGTTCTTGTAATAGGAATCATGACTTGCATGTCGATGAGTATGACAACCGGCAGGAGCCATAGGAGTTGTCTTTATTTTTTGTATGACCTGCGTGTCATTGAAGAACGCCATGTAAATTATTTTACTTTATTGCTAAACGCGTTAGCCATAGAAGTAGAAGTAGTCGTTGGCGTGACAACTTCATGAGGACACGATGATGGAGATCATGATGATGGAGATCATGGTGTCATGCCGGTGACAAGATGATCATGGAGCCCCGAAGATGGAGATCAATGGAGCTATATGATATTGGCCATATCATGTCACTACTATATAATTGCATGTGATGTTTATTATGTTTATGCATCTTGTTTACTTAGAACGACGGTAGTAAATAAGATGATCCCTTACAACAATTTTAAGAAGTGTTCTCCCCTAACTGTGCACCATTGCTAAAGTTCGTCGTTTCGAAGCACCACGTGATGATCGGGTGTGATAGATCCTTACGTTCACATACAACGGGTGTAAGACAGTTTTACACATGCAAAACACTTAGGGTTAACTTGATGAGCCTAGCATGTACAAACATGGCCTCGGAACACGGAGACCGAAAGGTCGAACACGAGTCGTATGGAAGATACGATCAACATGAGAATGTTCATCGACGATGACTAGTCCGTCTCACGTGATGATCGGACATGGCCTAGTCGACTCGGATCGTGTAACACTTAGATGACTAGAGGGATGTCTAATCTGAGTGGGAGTTCATTATAATAATTTGATTAGATGAACTTAATTATCATGAACTTAGTCTAAAACCTTTGCAAAATATGTCTTGTAGATCAAATGGCCAACGCTCATGTCAACATGAACTTCAACGCGTTCCTAGAGAAAACCAAGCTGAAAGATGACGGCAGCAACTATACGGACTGGGTCCGGAACCTGAGGATCATCCTCATAGCAGCCAAGAAAGTATATGTCCTAGATGAACCGCTAGGTGAAGCACCCATCCCACAGAACCAAGACGTTATGAACGTTTGGCAGACACGTGCTGATGATTACTCCCTCGTTCAGTGCGGCATGCTTTACAGCTTAGAACCGGGGCTCCAAAAGCGTTTTGAGCATCACGGAGCATATGAGATGTTCGAGGAGCTGAAACTAGTTTTCCAAGCTCATGCCCGGGTCGAGAGATATGACGTCTCCGACAAGTTCTATAGTTGTAAGATGGAGGAAAATAGTTCTGTCAGTGAGCACATACTCAAAATGTCTGGGTTGCACAACCGCCTGTCTCAGCTGGACATTAACCTCCCGGACGAGGCGGTCATTGACAGAATCCTTCAGTCACTCCCACCAAGCTACAAGAGCTTTGTGATGAACTACAATATGCAGGGGATGGTGAAGACCATTCCTGAAGTATTTTCAATGCTGAAGTCAGCAGAGGTTGAGATCAAGAAAGAACATCAAGTGTTGATGGTCAATAAGACCACTAAGTTCAAGAAGGGCAAGGGCAAGAAGAACTTCAAGAAGGATGGCAAGGAGGTTGCCGCGCCCGGTAAGCCAGTTACCGGGAAGAAGTCAAAGAATGGACCCAAGCCTGAGACTGAGTGCTTTTATTGCAAGGGGAAGGGTCACTGGAAGCGGAACTGCCCCAAATACTTAGCGGATAAGAAGGCCGGCAACACTAAAGGTATATTTTGATATACATGTAATTGATGTGTACCTTACCAGTACTCGTAGTAACTCCTGGTTATTTGATACCGGTGCCGTTGCTCATATTTGTAACTCACAGTAGGAGCTGCGGAATAAGCGGAGACTAGCGAAGGACGAGGTGACGATGCGCGTCGGGAATGGTTCCAAGGTCGATGTGATCGCCGTCGGCACGCTACCTCTACATTTACCTACGGGATTAGTTATAAACCTTAATAATTGTTATTTGGTGCCAAGTTTGAGCATGAACATTGTATCTGGATCTCGTTTGATACGAGATGGCTACTCATTTAAATCCGAGAATAATGGTTGTTCTATTTATATGAGAGATATGTTTTATGGTCATGCCCCGATGGTCAATGGTTTATTCTTAATGAATCTCGAGCGTAATGTTACACATATTCATAGCGTGAATACCAAAAGATGTAAAGTTGATAACGATAGTCCCACATACTTGTGGCACTGCCGCCTTGGTCACATTGGTGTCAAGCGCATGAAGAAGCTCCATGCTGATGGACTTTTGGAGTCTCTCGATTATGAATCATTTGACACATGCGAACCATGCCTCATGGGCAAGATGACCAAGACTCCGTTCTCCGGAACAATGGAGCGAGCAACCAACTTGTTGGAAATAATACATACCGATGTGTGCGGTCCAATGAGCGTTGAGGCACGCGGAGGATATCATTATGTTCTCACTCTCACTGATGACTTGAGTAGATATGGGTATGTCTACTTAATGAAACACAAGTCTGAGACCTTTGAAAAGTTCAAAGAATTTCAGAATGAGGTAGAGAATCAACGTGACCGAAAGATAAAATTCCTACGATCAGATCGTGGAGGAGAATACTTAAGTCACGAATTTGGTACACACTTAAGGAAATGTGGAATCGTTTCACAACTCACGCCGCCTGGAACACCTCAGCGTAACGGTGTGTCCGAACGTCGTAATCGCACTCTATTGGATATGGTGCGGTCTATGATGTCTCTTACCGATTTACCGCTATCATTTTGGGGATACGCTCTAGAGACAGCTACATTCACTTTAAATAGGGCACCGTCTAAATCCGTTGAGACGACACCGTATGAATTATGGTTTGGGAAGAAACCTAAGCTGTCGTTTCTATAAGTTTGGGGATGTGATGCTTATGTCAAGAAACTTCAACCTGAAAAGCTCGAACCCAAGTCGGAAAAATGCGTCTTCATAGGATACCCTAAGGAAACCATTGGGTATACCTTCTACTTAAGATCCGAGGGCAAGATCTTTGTTGCCAAGAATGGATGCTTTCTGGAAAAAGAGTTTCTCTCGAAAGAAGTAAGTGGGAGGAAAGTAGAACTCGATGAAGTACTACCTCTTGAACGGGATAGTAGTGCAGCTCAGGAAAATGTTCCTGTGATGCCTACACCTACTGAAGAGGAAAATAATGATGATGATCAAGGTACTTCGGATCAAGTTGCTACTGAACTTCATAGGTCCACAAGGACACATTCCGCACCAGAGTGGTACGGCAACCCTGCCCTGGAAATCATGTTGTTAGACAACGGTGAACCTTCGAACTATGAAGAAGCGATGGCGGGCCTAGATTCCAACAAATGTCTTGAAGCCATGAAATCCGAGATAGAATCCATGTATGAAAACAAAGTATGGACTTTGACAGACTTGCCCGATGATCGGCGAGCGATAGAAAACAAATGGATCTTTAAGAAGAAGACGGACGCGGATGGTAATGTTACCATCTATAAAGCTCGACTTGTCGCTAAGGGTTATCGACAAGTTCAAGGGATTGACTACGACGAGACATTCTCTCCCGTAGCGAAGCTAAAGTCCGTCCGAATCATGTTAGCAATTGCCACATACTATGATTATGAGATATGGCAGATGGACGTCAAAACGGCATTCCTTAATGGACATCTTAAGGAAGAACTGTATATGATGCAGCCGGAAGGTTTTGTCGATCCTAAGAACGCTAACAAAGTATGCAAGCTCCAGTGATCCATTTATGGGCTGGTGCAAGCATCTCGGAGTTGGAACATTCGCTTTGATGAGATGATCAAAGCGTTTGGGTTTATGCAGACTTATGGAGAAGCCTGCGTTTACAAGAAAGTGAGTGGGAGCTCTGTAGCATTTCTCATATTATATGTAGATGACATACTCTTGATGGGAAATGATATAGAACTTTTGGACAGCATTAAGGCCTACTTGAATAAGTGTTTTTCAATGAAGGACCTTGGAGAAGCTGCTTATATATTAGGCATCAACATCTATAGAGATAGATCGAGACGCCTCATAGGTCTTTCACAAAGCACATACCTTGATAAGATTTTGAAGAAGTTCAAAATGGATCAGTCCAAGAAGGGGTTCTTGCCTATATTGCAAGATGTGAGATTGAGCTCGGCTCAATGCCCGACCACGGCAAAAGATAAAGAAGAGATGAGTGTCATCCCCTATGCTTCAGCCATAGGATCTATTATGTATGCCATGCTGTGTACCAGACCTGATGTAAACCTTGCCGTAAGTTTGGTAGGAAGGTACCAAAGTAATCCCGGCAAGGAACACTGGACAGCGGTCAAGAATATCCTAAAGTACCTGAAAAGGACGAAGGACATGTTTCTCGTTTATGGAGGTGACGAAGAGCTAGTCGTAAAGGGTTACGTCGATGATAGCTTCGACACAGATCTGGATGACTCTAAGTCACAAACCGGATACGTGTATATGTTGAATGGTGGAGCAGTAAGCTGGTGCAGCTGCAAGCAGAGCATAGTGGCGGGATCTACATGTGAAGCAGAGTACTTGGCAGCCTCGGAGGCAGCGCATGAAGCTATTTGGGTGAAGGAGTTCATCACCGACCTAGGAGTCATACCCAATGCGTCGGGGCCGATCAAACTCTTCTGTGACAACACTGGAGCTATTGCCCTTGCCAAGGAGCCCAGGTTTCACAAGAAGACCAGGCACATCAAGCGTCGTTTCAACTCCATCTGTGAAAATGTTCAAGATGGAGACATAGATATTTGCAAAGTACATACGGATCTGAATGTCGCAAATCCGTTGACTAAACCTCTCTCGCGAGCAAAACATGATCAACACCAGAACTCTATGGGTGCTCGATTCATCACAATGTAACTAGATTATTGACTCTAGTGCAAGTGGGAGACTGTTGGAAATATGCCCTAGAGGCAATAATAAAAGTGTTATTATTATATTTCTTTGTTCATGATGATTGTCTTTTATTCATGCTATAACTATATTATCCGGAAATCGTAATACACGTGTGAATACATAGACCATAATATATCCCTAGTAAGCCTCTAGTTGACTAGCTCGTTGATCAACTGATAGTCATGGTTTCCTGGCTATGGACATTGGATGTCGTTGATAACGGGATCACATCATTAGGAGAATGATGTGATGGACAAGACCCAATTCTAAGCATAGCACAAGATCGTGTAGTCCGTTTGCTATAGCTTTTTCAATGTCAAGTATCTCTTCCTTAGACCATGAGATCGTGTAACTCCCGGATACCGTAAGAGTTCTTTGGGTGTACCAAACGTCACAATGTAACTGGGTGACTATAAAGGTGCACTACAGGTATCTCCGAAAGTGTCTGTTGGGTTGACACGAATCGAGACTGGGATTTGTCACTCCGTATGACGGAGAGGTATCTCTGGGCCCACTCGGTAATGCATCATCATAATGAGCTCAAAGTGACCAAGTGGTTGATCACGGGATCATGCATTATGGTACGAGTAAAGTGACTTGCCGGTAACGAGACTGAACAAGGTATTGGGATACCGACGATCGAGTCTCGGGCATGTAACGTACCGATTGACAAAGGGAATTGTATACGGGGTTTTTGATCGAATCCTCAACATCGTGGTTCATCCGATAACATCATCGAGGAGCATGTGGGAGCCAACATGGGTATCCAGATCCCACTGTTGGTTATTGACCGGAGAGCAGTCTCAGTCATGTCTGCATGTCTCCTGAACCCGTAGGGTCTACACACTTAAGGTTCGGTGACGCTGGGGTTATTAGGAAGACTTGTATGTGATTACTGAAAGTTGTTCGGATTCCCGGATGATATCCCGGACATCACGAGGAGTTCCGGAATGGTCCGGAGGTGAAGATTTATATATGGGAAGTTGTCATACGGACACCGGAAGAATTCGGGGTCATATCGGTATTGTACCGGGGCCACCGGAGAGGTTCCGGGGGTCCACCGGGAGGGGCCACCCCTCTTGGAGGGCCACATGGGCCGCAAGGGGTAGGGAGCCAGCCCCTGGAGGGCTGGGTGCGCCCCCCACCTTGGGCCCATGCGCCTAGGGCTGGGGGGAAAACCCTAAGGGGGGCGCCCCCTTTGCTTGGGGGGCAAGCCCCCCCCCCCCCTGGCCGCCGCCCCCCTCTAGATCCCATCTAGAGGGGCCGGCCCCCCTTGCCCCTTCCCCTATAAATAGAGGGGTGAGGGGAGGGCTGCTAAACACAACCCAAGGCGCAGCCCCTCCCCTCCCCAACACCTCTCCTCCTCCGTTACATGCTTGGCGAAGCCCTGTCAGAGTACTGCTTCACCAACACCACCACGCCGTCGTGCTGCCGTTGGAGCAATCTTCCTCAACCTCTCCTTCCTCCTTGCTGGATCAAGACGGAGGAGACGTCGTCCGTCCCGTACGTGTGTTGAGCGCGGAGGTGCTGTCCGTTCAGCACTTGGTCATCGGTGATCTGAATCACGGCGAGTACGACTCCATCATCACCATCCCCTTGAACGCTTCCGCACGCGATCTACAAGTGGTATGTAGATGCAAACTCACTCCCTTGACTCATTGCTTAGATGAACTCATAGATGGATCTTGGTGAAACCGTAGGAAATTTTTTAATTTTTTGCAACGTTCCCCAACATTAATTTGAATGAATCTATGGTGGAAATGAGGTGAAAAAGAGGAGGCACCCGAGACAAGGAGGAGGTGGAGAGAATGAAGTGGGGAGAAAGTGAGTGTGGGTAGGAGAGGCTGTCCAAAATATCTTGTTGCTTCCCACTTACTAATGGCGCACCAACTCTAAATGCGCCATTAGTAATCCAGGTTACTAATGCGCACCTTCTGGTGGTGCGCCATTAGTAGTTTTGCAAAAAAAAAACATACTAATGGCGCACTGTTCCACAGTGCGCCATTACTAGTTTAAACTAGTAATGGCGCACGGTGGAACAGTGCGCCATTAGTAGTTTTGCAAAAAAGGGAATAAAAAATATAATAAAAAAACAACATTAGTGGCGCACATTCCGACAGGTGCGCCATTACTAGTTACAACTAGTAATGGCGCACTGAGTCTGGATGCGCCATTAGTATCTTTGGACAGGCGCACTAGTTCAAAAAAAAATTGATACTAATGGCGCACCTTGGGCCAGGTGCGCCATTAGTAGTTTCTACTCTAATGGCGTATCAGAAGGTGGTGCGCCATTAGTATATACTAATGGCGCACTGCTTGTCTGGTGCGCCATTAGTGTCAATCCCATCTATAGCCCTTTTTCTAGTAGTGAGTGGTGCGCCGGGGAGAAGACGGTGTTGATGAGGCATCGCGTCGGGGTTGCCAAACCCGGGGACACGTCATAGACGCAGGCACGCGTCAGTGTTGCCAGCACCGGGTGAGGGAGTCCTGGATTAGGGGGTATCTAGACAACCGGACTATTTGCTTTGGCAGGACTGTTGGACCGTGAAGATACAAGACTCAAGACTCCGTCCCGTGTCCGGATGGGACTCTCCTTTGCGTGGAAGACAAGCTTGGCGATCCGGATATTATATTTCCTTCTTTGTAACCGACTCCATGTAAACCCTAGCCCCCTCCGGTGTCTATATAAACCGGAGGGTTTAGTCCTTAGAGGGACGATCACAATCATAATCATCATAGGCTAGCTTCTAGGATTTAGCCTCTACGATCTCGTGGTAGATCAACTCTTGTAACACCCATATCATCAATATCAATCAAGCACGAAGTAGTGTTTTACCTCCATCAAGAGGGCCCGAACCTGGGTAAACATTGTGTCCCTTGCCTCTTATTACCATTAGCCTAAGACACACAGATCGGGACCCCCTACCCGAGATTCGCCGGTTTTGACACCGACATTGGTGCTTTCGTTGAGAGTTCCTCTGTGTCATCGCTGCAAGGCTTGATGGCTCCATCAATCAACAACAACATGGTCCAGGGTGAGACTTTTCTCCCCGGATAGATCTTCGTGTTCGGCGGCTTCGCACTGCGGGCCAATTCGCTTGCCCATCTAGAGCAGATCGACAGTTACGCCCCTGGCCACCAGGTCAGGTTCAGAAACTTGAACTACATGGCCGATATCCGCGGAGACTTGATCTTCAACGGGTTCGGGCCTCCGCCAGGAGCGCCGGACAGTCACGATGAGCACGACTTAGACCTGCTATCGGACAATGCTCGGGATATCGCCCCTGCAGGAGCCCCGGACCTAAATCTGGATCAGATTGCGTCGCCCGAGGACGGGTGGATGGACCCCGCCCCAGAGGCCGCACACTCATCGGCAGTAGAGCCGAACACAGGCCTCACCCCCAAGGAAGTCTGTGACACCAGACCCCGGAATCGTATCCGGCTATAGGTTCCAGTCCACGCACTCCCGAGCCCACCGAATCTGATTGGGTTCCGGTAATGGAGTTCACCGCTGCGGATATCTTCCAGTGCTCACCCTTTGGCGACATGCTGAACTCATTAAAGTCTCTCTCTTTGTCAGGAGACTCTTGGCCGAACTATGTCCAGCTCAAGGGGGAAGAAGGTGACGAAGAAATCCGTTGCCCACCCACCACCCACTTCATAGCCACTGTCGACGATGTATCAGACATGCTTGACTTCGACTCCGATGATACCGACGGTATGAATGTCGGCGCAGGAGACGATTCAGAACCAACGGGGCGCTGGACTGCCACCTCGTCATAAGATATATATATATATATATATATATATATATATATATATATATATATATATATATATATATATATATATATATGGTGGATACACCTAAGGAGGACGACGACGACAAACCGTAGGACAAAACCCCCGGGCAAAAGCCAAAACGACGGCGCAGACGCCGCTCCAAGTCCAGCAATAGTAAACATAGCGATAACAGCGCTAGAAAGATCGTCACCCCAGTCAACTTCGAAGACAACAATGACCATATGGACCCAGCAATGGAGAAGGATGAGCTAGGTCACGCCAAACACAGCTCGGAGCAGATGCCCGATCACAATGATCCCGAGGGACGAATTCATCAAACCGCCCCAGGACAAGAGCACAGTCCAAATGACGATGCATTCATCATCCCGGAAACACGCTTGGAACGAGATAACCTCCACAAAAGGCTTATGGCCACTACGAGAAGTCTAAAGAAGCAGAAGCAAAGGCTCAAGGCCGCACAGGAAACGCTCAATCGTAGATGGAATAAAGTGCTAGACACTGAAGAAAAGTACGGCGACAATCGCCACACAAAGAGTTATCCAAAACGCAAGCTGCTGCCAGAATTCGACGATGAGGCCATTCCGCTGAAGAACAATACGGTGAGGAGGCTGGACAAACCACTTCGTAACTACAATAGAGCAGCTACCAACGCCGCACACGATTTACGCGAGCTCCTGGATAAAAAGGCCGGCGCAGCTAGGTCCATCTATGGATCTAAAGGGCACACCCCAGCTCAGGACTATGGTCACCAAAACGATCATACTGATCGGATACCAGTTCGGAATCAGCACCGGACACAACAACAGCCGACGGCATGCCACAACACGCCCAGATACAGAGGGGCTGCTCACCCCCTGTGCTTCATCGAAGAGGTGCTGGACCATGAATTTCCACAGGGTTTTAAACCTGTGAACATATAGAGGCATACGACGGAACAACAGACCCAGGGGTCTGGATCGAGGATTTTATCCTGCATATCCACATGGCTCGTGGGGACGACCTCCACGCCATCAAATACCTTCCCCTCAAGTTGAAGGGACCAGCTTGACACTGGTTGAAAAGCCTCCCCGAAAATTCAATTGGAAGTTGGGAGGAACTCGAGGACGCTTTCAGGGCCAATTTTTAAGGGACCTATGTCGGCCTCCGGATGTGGACGATTTAAGTCACATAATTCAACAGTCCGGAGAGTCCGCCCGCAAGCTTTGGAACAGATTCCTGACTAAGAAGAATCAAATTGTCGATTGTCCGGGTGCCGAAGCCCTAGCGGCCTTCAAGCACAGCATCCAGGACGAATGGCTCGCCAGACACCTCGGCCAAGAAAAACCGAGGACAATGGTAGCCTTAACAAGCCTTATGACCCGTTTTTGCGCAGGCAAAGATAGCTGGTTGGCCCGCAAAAGCACCAATGACCCAAGTACATCCGAAATCAGGGATGGCAACGGGAGGCCACGGTGCAACAAAAAAACATCAAAACAAGGAAGAAAGTCCGGACAACACAACGGTTAACGCCGGATTCAGGGGCTCTCGACCCGGTCAACAAAAGAAGCCATTTAAAGGCAGCAAAGAGGGACCGTCCGGCCTGAACAAAGTCCTGGACAAACTGTGCCAAATTCATGGCACCCCCAAAAAACCTGCGAACCACACTCACAGAGAATGCTGGGTCTTCAAGCAGGCCGGCAAATTAAATGCCGAACGCAAGGGAAGGAAAACACCAAGTGAAGACGAGGATGAGCCTCGCCAGCCGAGCACTGGGGGACAGAAAAAATTCCCACCAGAGGTAAAAACAGTAAACATGATCCACGCGACTCACATATCCACGAGAAGGCGCGAATGCGCGCTCAGAGACGCATACGCTATAGAGCCAGTCGCACCCAAACTTAACCACTGGTCGGCTTACCCGATCACTTTCGATCACAGGGACTACCCGACTAGTATTTGGCACAAAGGATCAGCTGCCTTGGTAGTCAACCCAATAATCGACGGATACCATCTTACTCATGTCCTCATGGACGGCGGCAGTAGTCTTAATCTAATATACCAATACACTGTCCGCAGGATGGGGATAGACCCATCTAGAATCAACCACAGTACCACCACCTTTGAAGAGGTGATACCAGGCGTTGAAGCCAACTGCAGGGGCTCCCTCGTACTGGAGGTAACATTCGGTTCCCCAGGCAACTCTAGAAGCGAAGAACTACTCTTCACCATCGCCCCCCAACAAGCGGCTACCATGCATTGCTTGGAAGAACGGCCTTCGCCCGCTTCAACGCAGTACCGCACTACGCCTACCTTAAACTCAAGATGCCCGGTCCACGTGGCATCATCACTGTTAATGGAAATACAGAGCGTTCCTTACGCGCGGAAGAGTACGCGACGGCTCCAGCCGTCGGACTCTAAGCGGCCTCTGTTACCTGAAAACATAACTGCCATGCATTGCTTGGGAGAACGGCCTTCGCCCGCTTCAACGCAGTACCGCACTACGCCTACCTTAAACTCAAGATGCCCGGTCCATGTGGCATCATCACTGTTAATGGAAACATAGAGCGTTCCTTACGCGCAGAAGAGTACGCGACGGCTCCAGCCGCCGGACTCTAAGCGGCCTCTGATACCTGAAAACATAACTAGTTGTTAAGACCACGGACACGGTTAGACGAGTCCGGCAGCCCAGATAAACCTTATCTAGGCGCCACACATGTAATCCCATAGAGGACACCAGGGGCTATAGATAATTAATAAAGCCCACCTTTTGTCCTGACCTTATTAACAGGCCACTATTTTACACTTTTACTATCCATTAGTGATAGCCAACTTTTCGCACGCTTACGTCATACTCTTCTACATGAGTTTTTCTTTTTACAGACACCATTCGTGCGACACCCTCCCAGGACACGGCACAACGGAGACAAATGCGCAGACGTGCAGCAGGGCCCCGCTCAAAGGTTTCTCTTTAGATTAAGCCCCTGTGTAAACCTTCTTTATTGTCTCTTGTTGCTTACACATCCCACGGGTACTACACTCACAGGGGATACTGCCGTTATTGGCATTTCACCACGACAGACTAATGCACGTACCTGGTAACACAGGGTTCATAATAAAGGGTGTTACTCAGCTAAGTATATGTTATAAAGTCCGAATACCTTCGGGAGTGTTCGGCGTCACGAGTTTGGCCTTATATGCATCAGCTCCGAATCATGTTTGTGGTCAAATGTTGGGTTTGCCCGGCTCCTAGGTTCGCCGCCTTACGTTCCGTTCTTATCGGCTAAGGCGGCCAAATAGGGCTGGAAAAAAAGCTCGAAGCTCGTGAGCTAAATGAGTAGCTCGTGACTCGGCTCGAATCGACTCGAACTCGAAGAATAACGAGTCGAGCCGAGCTTTAGGTTAAGATCATTTATAGACCAAGTTAAACGAGCCAATCTCACGAGTACTCGTGTAACTCGTTAGGCTTGGTACAAAAGATCAGCCACTCCCAATACAAAAAAAGATCAGCCACTCTCCACCCTATGTCCCAGGTGCACAACACAAGGCCTAGCCATTGAAGACCCAACCGCCTAGGAGACTCATGTGTTACAAGGAAATTATTATTGTTTAGTGATATATATGTTTAATATATACATAATCATTTTTATAATATTTCAGGGTTTTATGTTCATATCTTTAACGAGCTTAACAAGCTAAACGAGTCAGCTCGCGAGTTATACGAGTCAAGCCAATCTTGAATTTGAGCTCGTTATAATAACGAGTCGAGTCGAGCTAGCTCGTTAACAAAATGAGCTCTAGCGAGTCGAGCCGAGCTGGCTCGACTCGGCTCGAATTCCAGCCCTACGGCCAAAGGAGAACTACTGTGATTGTGCCCTGGTTATTCCGGATGAGCACCTTAGTAGAGAAAGCCGAAAACTGACTGTCATGATATAGCGAGAGACTGTTCAACCACTCAAAGACTTGTCAGAATCTTTAGGATTCCGCTGCATTAACGAAGGACAATTTTCTGGTCATGTACACAGGCGCCCATATTCGGATGCATGCAAAGGTACCAGGGGCTACATAGTAGCCCCACCATCAAACTCCTATGGCTAAGTGAAAGTGTTACAGCTATATAGTCTAGTTGCCTAGTTCGACGTGTGATCACCTCCTTAATGGACCAAGACGTTGGATCAAGTGTGATTACGCATATTTTTCGTGAACACCCCCGCATTGTATGCGTGGGGGCTGAAGCCAACGACTGCTAACTTTCAGATTACACATATACATAAAAACGGCCGCACAGGAGGCACACTAATACTTTCGTGCAAAAAGTATAAATATAGCCTCATAATCAAAATAACATTGTTTTTACAATGACACGATTTGTCACTCGAACATGACATTCTTCGAGCACTGCGCCTCTATTAAGCGAGCACCTGCCGCTACCTGCTCCAAGATGTGCTTGGCCGGATCCTGGCCCCTCGCCGGATTCTGGGTAGCAACGGCGGTGGCCTCCATATCTGTCCAGTATGCTTTAACACGGGCAAGAGCCATCCGGGCACCCTCTATGCACGCCGACCTCTTCATGGCATCGATCCGCGATACGGCAAGAAGGAATTGTTGCACTAAACCAAAATAATTGTCCGGCTTCGGCCTCTTCGGCGATAGATGATCTATTACAGACCGCATGGCAAGGCCGGACAACCTGTGGAGCTCGGCCACAGCAGCCATCTTCTCACTCAAAGGCAATTTGCGCGTTGGAGCGCTGAACTGCGACCAGAACAGATTTTCCACTTCATCATCTTTTTGATCCTAAAAAAACTTGGCTGCATCAGCCGTACTCTTCGACAAATCCGCATAGGCCTCTGCAGGACTCCAGCGTCGATCCAGAGGAGCGTACTTCTGATCTAAAAACTTCATCCGCAACAGATAGGGGTTTCCAGCCGCGATTTCTCCGGCCTGTCGAAGCTCCTCCCGCGCATCCCTAAGGTCGGAACACGTCTCCTTGGCCGCATCAAGGGCCTTCTTCAGGTCAGCCTTATTCGCATGATTTTCTTTTCCAAGAAGCTCATAACGGTCGGCGGCGGTTCTTAGCTCCACAGCCATTTCGGCTATTTTCTCTTCGCTTCGGCGATGAGCAGCCTGTTCGGCTCTCAACTCTTCGGCCGCCTTTAGGGCAGCCGCATTGCTAGCCCGGGCATGTTCCTTGGCTCGGGTAAGTTCCACCCTCAGGGCTTCCACGGCAGCAGCACCGTCTGCAGCCCAAGCATATCGCATTAATATTACACTACAGGAAACATGTAATTTGCCGTCTGTGGATTACAGACGGCAAAGACCTAATTCCAGACGGCAAAGACTTTGCCGTCAGGAAGCAGACGGCAAAGTCAGACGGCAAAGATAAGTCGGCAAAGAATACTTTGCCGTCTGCTATTTGTCGGGATGACGGCAAAGAGTTTGCCGTCAGTCAATAGGGTTTGCCGTTAGCAGACTAGCTAGACGGCAAAAATATGCCAACAGACGGAGCAATCGTGTTGACGAACGGCGTCAAGTACTTTGCCGTCAGCTAGGCTATGCCTTTGCCGTCTTCCTCATATTCCCAGACGGCAAAGCAAATATTTTTATTTAAAAAAGGAAACAACAGTACAAGTGCAGAAGCCATAGATGGCCGAAGGCATATCAAAAAAAATTTCACAGCGATGACGAACGAATGGATTTTTACAAGACAGAAGTACTCTATATTTACATACTATATATCCATCATCACAATATATTTACACAATATAATGTTCTCCATTCACAAGACGAACGAACAAACGAAACAACAACAAAAACTATTACAGAATGGACGAACTGGCCCTTGCCAGCGTCCAGATCCCAGCGCGGGCATCGAGCTCGAGGTGGCGAATGGTGGTCTTCTGGCAGAGTTGACAATGGCGCCATAGAGCCCCTGGATCGGGAGGAGGTGTGGGGTCACGGACGGGAAGGAGGATCCCTCTGCGGCCTCTGGCTTAGGCAGCGGCGAGGCGGGGTCGACAAGGCGGGAGGTTCCGCTGTAGAGGAGCTCCGGCGAGCTCTTGACAAGGCATCGGCGGCGCCGTGTTGAAGGGCGGCAGCGGTTGACGAGCAGGGGAGGAGGTGCGGGGTCGTGGGCGGGGAGGAGGAGGATTCCGCGCCCGTGAGGCGGGGTCGACCAATGGCAGTTGACGAGGAAGGGAGGAGGAGGAGCCGCCGGGTTGAGGGCGGGAAGCACGAGGAGGATCCCGCGGCGGCCTATGGCTGAAGCGACGGCGAGGCGGGGTCGAGTGGCGGCGGTTGGCAAGCAGCGGAGGAAGAGAAGGATCCCGCGCCGGCCTCGGCTCAGGCAATGGCGAGGCGGGATCGACAAGCTGCGGTTGACGAGGAGGAGGTCTTGACCGGGCGTGGGGTGTGCGGCAGAGAAGGGATCGGGGGAGAGATGGGGTTGGCGTGGGAGAGAGGTCGTGGTGGGACCTTGGGGATAAGAGAGAGAGAATGGTGGGGATGGGTGGGCTGTACATGGTGAGAGATGGAGACAGGTGCGGGCGGCCCAGATCTTGCCACCTCATCGATCCGTGGGATCGATCCGTGTGCTGTGCTTTCTCTTTGCCGTCTGCGATTTATTTTGACGGGTGCGGGCGGCCTAGATCTTGCCACCTCATCGATCCGTGGGATCGATCCGTGTGCTGTGCTTTCTCTTTGCCGTCTGCGATTTATTTTGCCGTCTGTAAAAAAAGTCGCAGACGGCAAAGACTTTGCCGTCTATGATTTCTTTTATAGACGGCGAAAAGAGCTCTTTGCCGTCTGTAAAAAAATATCTCAGACGGCAAAGAGTCTTTGTCGTCTGTGGTTTTTTTACAGACGGCAAAGTATGAATTTGCCGTCAGTTGTTCTTTGCCGTCAGCTGTCATCGGCAAAATTTGTCTTTGTCGTCTGGCCTGACGAAATGCTGACGGCAAAGAACAGTACTGACGGCAAATCTCCTGTTTCCCATAGTGTTATGCTCCTCTCAAATTTTTCCTATAAAAAATAATAATAAATAATAAAGGATATCAGAGCACATACCTTGTGACTCGTTAAGCCGCTTGTTCGCCAATGTGATAACGGCATCAATAACCCCAATTTGCCTCCTCAGTTCGGCAACTTCAACGAACCGGTCGGCTGCCGGATCCTTGGACACCTGCGCATAATTACAGCACAATCATTAATTAACAATGTGATCCTCCATTTTACCACCGAGGGTTGGCAACCAGAGTCTCAGGGGCTACTATCCATATGGAGCACACCTAGCGCGTGCGTCACAGCCAAAAAATTATGTATTTTTCATTACATACCTCGAAGCCTCTGAGCAGGCTCGTAAAGACTTCATTCAAACCGCTTGTGGCGGATGAAATCTTCTCAAGCACCGTGCTCATTAATGAACGGTGCTCCTCCGAGAGAGCAGCTCGCTCTAGAAGGCCCGTCAGTGTGTCCGCCCAGACACCGAACTATGCCGGACCCTTCTCATCGCCCCCCGTGGGAGCCGAACGCTCCGGGCTCAGGGCGGCCGAAGGATTAGCTTCTGGCTTCGGCAGATCTGGACTCTAACTGAATTCTAGAAATGAGCCCAAGAATAAATGGGCCCTTAGAAGGCCGAAAGTTAACACGGGCTGGAAACGACTGACGGAATAATGGGCCGTTAATGGGTATAAAGCGATACACTGTTCATTGTGGGCCAGTTTCATCTCGGGCCTTTTAATGGGCCGAGAGTTACAGAGGGCCTCATATGGGCCGAAAGACATCATGGGCCATACATGGGCCGGAAGTTACAACGGGTTGGAATCATATTGGACGGCCAGATGAAGCTACTGGGCTTAATTCCGATAGGCCGTAACGGGCTGGGAGTTAGCGGGCCATAAATGGGCTATATACGACAGGCCGTTAACAACCTTTCCGTGGGCCGGCCCATTACCTTTTGACCAAGTCAAACGAGCCGGCCTTTTCACCGGAATGGGCCTCTGTTGGGTCGTGCCACGTGTCGATGTATCATAAGCGCCTCCTGTCCAATGAGTGGATGACATCTCTCCTAACGGTGAGCCAACACGTGTTTCCTCTGGCCAATGAGAATTTTACACGTGGAAAATCCCCATTGGTCCGGGCTGTTAACGGGTTATCGGATCCAAAACTGGACCCGATAGCTTAACAGCGAGCCGTTATGGTGGATGCCACGTGTCGGTCATCCTTGACGAAAGCACTTCTATGACGCGCGATTTATCGTCATGGAAGTGGACACTTCCGTGATGATAATTTTGGTAATGTCATGGAACACTTCTACGACAGCACAGGTATGACTATCTTGATTCTATTATAAAATCGTCATGGATGTATGACAGAAAACATGACCTACTGTAACAAACACGTATCATCACGGAAGTGTATTTTTTTTGTAGTGAAAGGCGCCAAGCACAATCTTGTTACTGGCCGGCCCTATCGAAGTGGCTGATCTGTGATGCCATTTCTGGCTGGCAGCTTTGGGTTGCACATGAATACAAATCACAACATCACGTAGTTATAATTTCAACATTGCATTTCATATGTACATACACAAAATTTGTTACATATACAAAATCTTTTAAATTGTCACCACTTACAGCCATGGAGAACAAATGGTTAGTGATAATTTAACACCGTAACACTGATCAGCTATCATACATGACCGACAAGTCTTAAATATTAATGTATTAGTGTGTTTTCAATTCAATGGTGATTAATAATTGAACTGTGGATGGTGGACTCTCGCACAAGTTTGGGATGTCTAAACATGCCTTAGATTTCATCTCCCAGATTAGAAGGATATCACATCAACAACTCCCACCACCCCTCAATGTTTGGCTCACAAATTTTTACCAAGATCACGGACTCTTGCACAAGTTTGTTCTGTCTAGGTACGCCTTAGATTTCATCTCCCAAATCAGGAGGATATCACATCAAAAACTTATATTCCCACCACCCCTCAATATTTGGCGCTTTTTTTATGAAGATTACGGGCAGCGGAAAGAGCAATTTTGGACTAAGATGTCCCTGCTAGGTCGTAATTGCAGTAGTGAAATCTTGCCAAATTTGAGGGAAAGCGGGTCGTAGATGGCCGAGAGAGGGAACGCTATGAGATGTGAGGACAGAGAATGCATTATATGTAATGGTTATACAATTAACGTCTTCTTCCCATAGATTGATAAATAGCCTAGAATTAACTCTCTACCCCAATTTTCAGGGGCAAGATCAGAAGTTGGATTCCTTTTGTGAGCCTTGGGCTACCTAACTCGGGACTAAATTATTTGAAATTTATGCCGCTTATTTTAGGTTGGAGATGTGCTATGAATCTTTTGGGTCGAGTTCCATAGAAATTTCTTTTGAAATACATCATTTCAAACGGATAATAAATGACTTGACATATGTATTAGGAATAGGAATAACAAATAAATCTGACAAGTTTGGGGTGCAAAATATACTATTGCCACAAAAGACATGAAAACTATAGGAATAGTCGCCCGGATAGAACAAAAAATGACCATCTTGATCCCACACGGATGATTGTTAAAAAGAGGTTGGAGCCAATATTCAAATTCACATGGAATTGAGATATATGAGGCTAATCCAAATGAACTTTGCTGGTACCATTCCTTTGATCCAAATGGGTTCATAGGAATGGAAACCATAAGGATTAGAATCACAGAAAGAACCTCCAAATAATATAAAAAGTAGTTTAAGCTTATTTCAGCTTCACATGCATGCATTTCAATGTTGCATCCTACAACTAAGGTAGATGCACTATTAGGGTTATCGGTACGATTTGTTGATCTCGACCATCTGTTGCAAAACCAGGCGGCTTGGAGAGCAGAGGACGGAGATTGTTAATGAACTAACGAATCGATCAAACCATCTATTTTCAAGTAGTATGGTATATATTTTTACGATTGATATGAACAAAATTTGTTTAACATATGCTAATAAATAAGTAGCTCAGGGGTAACCTTTTTGGGACTACTGCCAGCAAGAAACTAAATATGTGCATGGATGGAGCCCATCCACAGGCCACACACCCAGAAAGCATATGAACCGTGTTGCATCACCAAATTATGAGACGCTTCACAAGGACGACGATAGGGACCACCCAGGGTTCAGATACATGCCTATCATTCAACTACATTATTTGGACCTTCTTGACACACCAGCCCCACAAGGAATCAGGAAACAAACAATGAACTATGCAGCGCCCACCGCCAAGGCCACGTGGTGCCAGGGTTTTCGAAACCATTCGGTCCCCGTGCCCATTTGTTGGCTAGCTAGAGCGCAACCCAGTAGTACTGTCACTCGCAACGACAGTTAGCTACCAAAAGAATCTTGCTATAGGTACGATGAATTTTCGTCCAACACTCTGTATGATTAGAGACAAATCACAGATTCAGTTTGTGGGCCATATCATCTGCTCTCTGGTCGTACCAGCGTCCGATTAAAAAGAATCGTACGTATAGCAGTTTTGCTACCAAAAACATCTTCCAGAGAAAGAAGAGCAAGAAACTGTATGCAGTACTAGCATTAAGATTGCAAGGGTGGGCAACTAACGTACTAACTCGACCAAGATTACTAGTACACCACACTGCGTCCTTCCAATCGTTGATGATACCAAAGTTACGAACCACCACTGGTGCTACTACGGAACAGAGTATCACTTACTATTACTACGGAACAGAATATCACTTACTACAACTTGAAATAAAAAAACACTGACAAGTCATCACTCGTTGCTTACAACTAGTCTGCTGATGGGATTCATACATACCAACTCTTACTCTATGTGATCAATTAATCGATGGATTATGTAACTCACAATGGCAGCAACGAACTGGATGTGAATTGTAATCGCCGAATTCACTTTGCTTGCTTACTGTTGGGCGACGACGCTTGTTGAGTTGACAGGCTCAGCGATCGTCTGGCACCCGGTAGGACTCCGCGTTGATCTCCGATAAGCGTGAGCCGGGAAGTAGCAGCTGGGGGTGAGAACATTTACAGAATTACAATTGGGTCCCTGGTGAGGAGCGACGGGAGCTCAAATTATAAGGGGGGTGAGGGAGGGAGCAGAGGAGGAACGGAATCTCACATTGATCTGATTCTGCACCGCGGGTGGGCGGTGGCGAGGGCGGCTACGCGGCAGCGCGCCGGTGAGGGCGTAGATGTCTTCGTCAATCTCTTCCGCGGAGAGCGTCGCGGAGAACCGGGGCCTGTCAAGTGCATCGGTGCGGACCAACCGTCTCTTGCGCTCGGAGGCCTGCGGTGGCACACTCACGATTGTCGCGTCTGTGTGGGATGACATAGCAGGGCGGCGGCGGGGGGGCTGCGCCTTCAATGGCTGTGGAGAAACGGCCTCAATGACCACAGGGGACTCGTTGTCCCTGGGGTTACCGACACCCGGTGCCACGATCACTTCACCGAGGCCGAGTTGTAGCCTCTGGCTGACCTTGTTGAGATCTTGCGAGGATGAGTCCATGGCCGGGGCGATGGCTTCACCAGCACGGTTAACGGGAGCATACCGCAGCACATGATGGCTCCCCGGCGTCTTGACTGTCGACGAGAGCGATGACAGCGTCTCGTGGTGGGCACTCAGTGACATTGTCACAGCCTCCGCGGCAGTGCCCCCCGCCTCCTCGACGCTGCTTTCGATCGCGCGATTTGATGAGGGGGGCTCAGTCGGCGGTTCCTTCGAATTCACCATGGCCGCGGGCGAAGTCACACCTTCAAACGACGCTTTTGCGGCGCTCCAGATCTGGAAGCGGCGTCGGCAAAAAGGGTATGGCGTGGATGTGGTGAGGAGGAGTGAAGAGTGAGATACGACGGGGAGGAGGGTGGGTTTGTCTGCAGTGATGGAAGTGTGGGCGAAAG
This sequence comes from Triticum timopheevii, assembly GCA_963921465.1. Lineage (NCBI taxonomy): Eukaryota > Viridiplantae > Streptophyta > Magnoliopsida > Poales > Poaceae > Triticum > Triticum timopheevii. The sequence continues at coordinate 46,588,189 of OY997271.1, forward strand.
GGGAAATGGGTGGATGCATCGCTGGTGAACAAGTAACGGGGGCGCATGAGCATGCGTGAATTCAGGGGGGGGGGGGGGGTACAATGGGGTTTTCACTTTTGCTTTGCGTATTTTTGGGGATGTTTTTCTATGGAACAGTGTTTGGACTGTTGTCTGCGCACACTCCATCTCTTCACGAATTTCTCCTTTCATTCCATTGTATGGATCCCCAGTTTTAAAAGTAATAATTAGATGTACCTGTCTACCTAGGGGAAAGTGTATATAATGCAATTCATCTACACATTTACTTTCATATTAAATGGTCTCGTAAAAACCCACAAAAATGCTTAAAAGCTTCCTTTGACAATTAACCTAAGGATATATTTTAGTGATGTATAACATGAGTTTTGAGTCAAATTGACGATCTTAAAACCATGTGTGTCATACAAACCTGGAAAGAGATAGTATCCAAGTTCGTAGGCACTAAAATTTGTGTCGATTTGGCTAATGAAAGATTTTAAATAGTTCATATCCTAAGGTAAATAGTTATGAATGTTTCATGCAAATGAGTTTTTCATATATATTTTTGTGTTTCTTTACTAACATTTTGGAACTTATTTTTTACAAACATACTATTTCCTTCTTTTATCCGTTGGAGGGTGCATAAGAGTCACTATTTTCCAATAAAAATATGCATGGTTAACTATTATTAACTAACAATCATTGTATTTAGGATGCTTACTACTACCGCTGATTAGACCATTTACACAGGGCCCCCATTGAGGGGCATGTGTGAGCCGAGGTCCCCCAAAATGCAGGGGCCCCTAGTTCAGGCCGGATTTCTTTAGTGGCCCAATCCCCGATGTGAACAGCAGTGTGCACTGTAAAGCATAGTAATTGGGTACTGGGGGATTTGCAACAACCAAACTCCATGGAGCTCGTTTTGAAAAAAAAAAATCAAAACATATTTAGAAGTTTTTAAAAATGTCAATTTTTTTCTACAGATACATATGTATATTCTTCAAGTTTGTATAAAATTCAACTAATTTGATTATTTGCATCCTACACAAAAAAACACAAATATCTGCCCCAAATACAACAAAGAAAAAACCTATTTTAATCTGTGTATTGGTCTTTTGTGTAGATCACATATGAATATGTATGTTCATGAAATCTTATACATGTATACTACAACTATATGTCTACATGTATACTTTTTCAGGAAAAAATTAGGTGTAGAAAAGTATTTTCTCTGCAAAATAAAATAAAATAAAGGGCTCTTTGGAGCCCGGCCTTTGCTTGCACTTTTCGAGTAATTGGGGCCTTATTTCCCTCACGTTCCTCAAAAAAAGTAATTGGGGCCTTATTGGTAGCCTGGTCGTTGGGGCTGGTCATCTGGTCGCTGCTAAGCACGGCGACTATTTGTCGCTTTAAGCAAGGCGAGAGGGGAGCCCTCACTGATGTTTTTCCTCCACATGAGTCGTATTGGGCCGGCCCACTGGCGCACGTTCGATCCCTAGTCTCTCCAGGCTGCGGTCTGGTGCTGCTAGCCACTCAGACTAGGATCCCTCTTGTGTTTAGTTGTAGGGCGCGTCCTACTTGATGCTATTCCATCCGGTTTTTTCTGTTTTCTTTGGTTTCTCCGCTTTATTCATTCTTTCTTGCATTTTGTTTCTTAGTTTTTCTTGCATTTTGTTTCTTCTCCAATTTTTTTGGTTTCATTTTTTCTCCATTTTTTGTTTTCTTTTCGATTTTCTTATGTGTGTTCTTCTTTCCACTCTAAATTTTTCTATGTGTCGAAAACATTTTTTTAATAAGTCATCAAAAAATTTTGTATACACGTTCAACATTGTACAAACACTTATTTATTTTTTTGAAATACATGTTCAACATTTTAATAATTATTCAAAAAATCTAAATATTTGGTCAATATTTTTCAAATACTCATTCAAGATTTTTTAATACATATTCAACATTTTTTCAAGTAGTTTTCAAAAATTTTAATACTTACTCAATATTATCAAATACTTGTTCAACATTTTTCAAATACTTGTTTGATATTTTAAATAATTTTTCAACATTTTTTAAATTATTTTTCAAATATTTGTTCAACATTTTTCAAGTACTTGTTCAATATTTTTTAAATGCTTGATTAACTTTTTTATATACATGATCAAGAAATTTCATCATTTTTTTAATACATGGTCAACATATTTTGTATACACATTCAACATTTTTCAAAGTATGATTAATATTTTCTTAAACTATTATGCGAAGTAAATAATATATATGTTTTGAATATTTAAAAGTGTAAGTAAAACTAAAAAATTGAATCACAAAACGAAAAAAAAAGAAGAAAAGCAGGCAGTGTACCTACCACAAACTTGGCCGGCTAATATCCTCGTGTGCTTCAGCGAGTCAGATGACTCAACTCGCTTAATGCGAGGTATAGGGGGGAATTTCCTATTTGCCGCACTTTGCGGCAAACAGTCCATCAATCGCACACCTGACCGATAACCGAATGGGCCGGCCCATCTGAGGGTGCGAGCATATGATTTTGTGAAGGTTCCTGACCGGTTTTGGGAATCTTCTAGAAGGTTTCTAAATCGATTTTTTCCTTCTTTTTGCATTTTCTCGGTTTTCTTTTTATTTCTCGTTATTTTCTCAGTTTTATCTATTTAATTTATTTTTTTTCCTTTTCATTTTTCTTTACTGTTTATTTTTTCTATTCTTTTCTATTCAAAATATTAAATAATTGTTCAATTTTTATAAAAATATTCAAAAGTCCCAAATTTGTTCATGTTTTTTAAAATTATTCCCGTTTTTGCGAAAATTGTTTGGAATTTCTAAATTTATTTAAAATTTCAAATATGGTGCTGAGTTGCAAATTTTGTTCAAGTGTTGAAACACTGCTCTTATTTTCAGAAAACGTTAGGAATTTCCAAAATTCTTCATGTTTTCCAAAAATGTTCTGAGTTTCAAAATTTTATTCATGTTTTCAAAAATTGTTCATTATGTCAAAATATGCTTGTAATATCAAATTTGGTTTAGGTTTTTCAAACAATGTTCTGATTTTCAAATTATTGTTCACGTTTTCAAATTTTTGTTCACAATTTCAAAAGATGTTCGTGTTCCAAGAAGTTTAGGAATTTCAAAAATTGTTCTCCTTTTCAAAATATGTTCAGAATTTCAAAAATAATCAAGAATTTATAATTAGGTTCTCGTTTTCAAAATGTGTTCACAATTTTTTCAGAAAAATGTTCATGCTTCAAGAAATGTTCGAGGTTTCAACATTTTAATCGTTCGATTGCTCGATCGGCTTGGGCTGACCTATTTAATCGTTTCAGGATCCTGATTTTGGGAAGGTTTCTGGCCGGGTTTTTTTCCGGTTTTGGGAGTCTTCTAGAAGTATGTTGAACCAGCTTTTTCTGTTCCTTTTTTTCTTTCCTTTTCTGTTTGCTTTTCCCTTTCCTTTTTTATTTTTGATGTTTATTTTGTTGGAAATTTACAGTTTTTTGTTCGGAATTTTAAAAAATGTTCTTGTCTCCAAAAATTTCTGACCATTTTCAAAAAATGTTCAAGAATTTCAAAAAATGTTTTCACTTTAATAAATTAGTTTAAAATTTCAAAAAAATGTTCGCATTTCAAGAAGTTTACGCATTTCAAGAAAATTTCTCGTTTTCAAAATTTTGTTCACAATTTCAAAAAATGTTCGTGTTCCAAGAAGTTTAGGAATTTCAAAATTTATTCTTGTTTTCAAAATATGTTCACAATTTCAAAAAATAAACAAGAATTTCTAATTATGTTCTCGTTTTCAAAATTTGTTCACAATTTTTTCAGAAAAATGTTAATGTTCAAAAAATGTTCAAGGTTTCAAGATTTTATTCATAATTTCAAAAATGTTCCCATATTTCAAATTTTGTTCGCATTTCTAAAAAAATTACAAATACTAATTTAGTTCTCATTTTTTAAAAATGTTCATGTTTTATTTTTTTTATTCTGAACTAAAAAAGTTTTTCTTTCCAATTTTTTGGTCCAAAATTTAAAAGAAAATTGTGATCTCAGAAAATATTCGGGAATTGCATTTTGGTAGTTCGGTCTTTTTTCAGAAATTGTTCAATTTTTGAAGAAATGTTTGCATTTTAGGAAACTGTTCGGGATTTCCTAAAATTCCTGTTTTTTAAATCATAATTATAAGAATGGTTCACTTTTCGAAAATAAAGTTTGGAATATAAATTTTTTGCGGCATTTCATAACGGTTAGCAATTTTCAATAAATGTGTTTTATAAATCTAAACCCCCGCTGTGGGTTCTTATAGGATGTTTTGCGCCCTTTATGTGGGAGCGACCACAATAGAAGAACGACCACGGATGCAAAAATAGAAAAAACGTGTCTTGGCCTTCTGATCCTGGATGAAGGGCCCAGATTCTTGTGGGTGGATCTGAACACACATGAACTACATTATTTGCACAAAACTCCCTTGGTTCTACTAGTTTTGCTTCCAGAATCATCTCCTCCTTCCCAGGAACGCAACAGGCCCAAAATCCTCCAATGCGGCGTAGCTGGGCGATAGAGAGCTTGCTGGCGGTGGCGGCGGGCCAGATCCGGTGCCTAGCTGGGCGATTACGCCCAGTGGAGGTCCAGATCCAGCACCCCACCGTCTTGTCGTCGGCATCCTCGCTGCCTCGGCAGATCTCCTCGCGGACAAATACTCTGCTCCGTCGTCCTGTCCTGGCGGACCGTCTCAAAGGTACTCTTCTCCAACGTCCAGTGGAAAACCTCGCGCATTCTTCACACGTCGCTTGCACCCCCGCGTCTAGCTCCGCCATCTGGGAACGCTGGAGAAGAAATCTCCCGTCTTCAGGTATGCTTGCCCATGAGGTTGCTACCAATTTTCTTAGTTAATTCTGTAGCATTTATTTAGGAAAACAATTTTTGTTCAACTTTTACTGCATACTGTCCATGTCATCTACATAATATTTTGGGCATAGATCTCTGAAAAGTACTCCTGATTTAAAATTGTGCTTTGGAGCATATGGTGTATTATGTAGGATAAGATTCGAAACTTCTGAATCTTTGGAAATTATATGAATGGCAAACATATGCACATCAAGTGTATATTATATATTTTAATCATGACTACCAGTAGCTTGGGAACTTACAATGATTTTTAGGCAAAGGCGAGCAGTATAGTAGCTAACCCACTAGCAATACAGTAGTATGTTATACATACAGAGAGCTAAAGAAAATTACTAAGGATAGAACATCCAATGAAACAAATATGAACTATAGTGCAGAATCTTTGCTTTATTCGGTGTTGATTAGCCATAACAAAAAAACATAATGTTTGCTTAATTGAAATTTTGACTGGACAGCTAGTTCATGCTAATCTGGGATATGCTTGCTTTCAACTTGATAGGAATAACAGGGATATCTCTCTGTATCCATGAACAGAAATATTAATCACCGGACAAGCTTGCTATGCTTATACTATATTTTCGAGCAGTTTTATATATTGAGATTTCATCCTCTTCTCGGATATTCTACATATGAACAAACTAACCTCATCTACCTATTAAATTACCTGCATGTAAAGTGCTTGTAGGCACAAAAACCTTCTTTACCTTTTGTATGTACAGAAGAAAAGAAGACTCTCTTTTTGTGTATCTTTTAAATTTGCAGCCTTAACATTGCAATCTTGGAATTGGGGCAGATTTCTCGATTTTCTGCTCTCCATATGATGGATAGGTCGAAGCTCGTCGACTAGTACTAAGTTTGTTTTCCACTATTTTGCTGCTGCATCTTGAACTGAAATGGAGGGAAGTAGTGAGACATCGCCGTTAGGCGAGCCCACAGTTCCAGTAATTGCAAAATTTGTACCAACACTATCAGGTGACAAGACATAGTCCAAAAAGGCAAGTATATTTTGTCATTTCCCAATTTTCCATTATCCCTTCTTTGATGTTTTTTCCGTTAATCCCTTCTTTTTGATGATTTTTGGCATTGTTTATACTCATTACAATAAAATCATAATTTCTTTGTGTCTTTGCTGCTAATTGCAATGAGCAATAAGAGGCGCTTCTAAGCTGTTAGGAGTGGAAACCAACAGCTTCGGTGAACATGCAAACATCGTGGCCTGCACTTGTAGTGCTTCTGTCAGCAAAGATGTGTGCATTAAGGCAATGCTAGGTCACAATCTACAATTAGCAGGAAATGTCCATTGGAGGGACTAAATGGCTGATTGTTTTGACCTACTTACTGTGAAAATTGATACAAGTGATCTGTCATTGTCAAGCTGTGAATATATTTTGCCGTATGATATTATTTTCGTTTTCTCTTCACTGGTTTGACATGTGCCTTTGTGCTACAACATCAAGTTTTTACTTTTGTCATCTACTCCCTCCGTTCGAAAAAGCTTGTTCCTCAAATGGATGTATCTAACACCAAGTTAGTGCTAGATACATCCATTTGCGGGACAAGTTTGGGACAAGCTTTTTCGGAAGGAGGGAGTACGAGTTAGCAAAACAACTTGAATTGCACTCCTAATTGTTCAATACATACATGATCAGTATTAGAGAACATAATTTTTCCTATTTCTTTCATTGTAATGTAAACTATATTTTTTTTCCTTGTATTTGTAGATGCATGCTGCTCTGACAAGCGGAAACATCAGGACTACAAATGGATAGAAGAAGCTTTTATCAAAGCCCCCCCCCCCCCCCCTTCTGACAATTGAGAGAATTTCTCTGCAACTTGACTTTAACTCTGTTGTTGATTAGGCATTTGTATGTGTCTGTGCTCAACTGAATCGTGTTTGCTTGGTGTGATCTCTCCCAAAACAAGAAGCTTGATGAATGATGAACAAGGAGCAGTAGAACAGGAGGGAAATGCTAGAGCATTTCTGTTATGTACCACCAAGATACTAGAGCTTATAATTTTAAATAACAATGCTTGTTGAATGGTGATCAGATTAGTCCTTAATGCCTGTTGCTGGCCATGTACCAAAAATGGTGCTACCATGTCTCATCAAGATATTTATGCTTGTGATATGCTCAATCTGGGCGAATCCAGTCTGCTGTTTAGTTATACTTCAAATGGTGGCTTAATTTTATCTAGGTACTCGCATATTTGTGATAGATATTGACATACTTCGCAGTGACAGTCATACTCAACTTCTTTTTGCATAATTAGCGATGTAGTACAAGCCACTAATGCACTGAAATATGCATGGTTTTCATGAAGTACATACGTGCAAAGATTTTAAGTGGTATAAACTAATAGGATATGGGGCTTCATCACTGTGCAGACTCCACAAGCGGCCGTTGGACAAAATGAATGGAGAATGAAATGAAATACTTGAGGTGGTTACCGCAAAAGTTCCGTTTTATAACTAATTGCTAGTTGTGGGTTTTCGTAAAATACACAATAAGTGGCTGAGATCCTTCCACCAGAATCTTTGCCATCCACCTATGATCCAATGGTCCAGATATGTTTTTCTATTTTTGCACCTTTATGTCATAGTTGTTTTGCTTTTTTGTCGCGATAGGAAACAAAAAGCCCTTACGTAGGTGGGCCGGCCCAGGCGGAGGTCTGCCTGTGCGAAAGCCTGTCATTCTGCCGCAGAATGCGGCAGATAGGCGTTCCCGTATAGGGGCGGCCACTGCTAAGCTCTCTGAACGTTTCGTTTGTGTTTCTGTGATTGCAGATTCGTTTCTGTTTTTTGTTTCTTAATCGCCGGGCCTAGGTAAGCAGGTTGTATGGCGGCAGCGGCACTGCAGCAGGATGCAGCGCGGCCTCAGCGATTGCACGGCGCAGCATCGGCCAACACCACCGAGGAGAAGCACTAAGTACTGAGCAGCCTCTTTTTATATAAACTACAGTCTATTTAATTTACTACTCTATAGTATTGGTTTTATTGAATAATATGTTAGTCTGTTAGCGATTTAGCGCGTGTAAACAGTATTGAATAATTATATTAGTTTTTTATTTTCATACTTCGTGTAGATGTGCATCAGTTTATTTATTATTATTTTCATATTTGCTCTGCACATAAATTGTTCAGGGAGGCTAGTTTGTCTAGTTGCTTAATCTGTCACGCGTCCAAAATTTCAAAGAGCTCGTTTGAAATTAAAGTTTGACCTTTTTTTACTTGTTATTTTGATAACCTATATATAATTCACGGAGATTGAATGCATTTTGTATTACTTTTATTTTTGGTTCATAAAACATAAAGAATCATCTATGAAATTATACATGTTTGGAGTTATATAATGATGTGGGGTGTGGGGGGGGGGGGGTATGGTTTCGTTTTGTTATAAACAAATGTTCAAATTTTAGGGCCTCATTGTGCATTTCGCACCGGGGCCCCGAATTCCTGGAGACAGCCCTGGATCTACGGAGCCCTCACCATCCACATGTTATCTTCTCTCAGAGCAACGTTGTGTCTCTGTTTCGCTTATATTTGCATAACCGTTTTGAGTTCCAGCTTTAGAGCGTGAGGGCTACAATGGAAAGTTGGAAATTGTATCTGAGGCATGTGCCACATTATATAAGATAGTACTGATTTAAAGTTCATGCCATGTATAGGGGACAGTACAAGTTAATAAATGTGCTTAGTTACTTCTCATTAACTCGATACCAGATTTCGACCTAATTTAGCAATATGGTTTTCAGAACCATGGGCAAGTGGGGATTGGAGGAGATTTGGTGTCCCCTTCCTCCACCCAATTCCCTCAATTGTACAAACATCCCAAAACCCATCACAGCCTAAATCCCCTTTCTACGAAAAAAATTGTTTGGTAAACAAGGTTTGTTGCAAGGTAAAACTCATATTCGTCTATAATCGGATAATAAAAGTCCTTTTTTGCACAAAGATTTGATGACCCGCAAGTGTAGGGGATCTATCGTAGTCCTTTCGATAAGTAAGAGTGTCGAACCCAACGAGGAGCAGAATGAAATTATAAGCGATTTTCAGTAAGGTTTTCTCTGCAAGCACTGAAATTGTAGGTAATAGATAGTTTTGTGATAAAATAAATTGTAATGAGTAACAAGCAATGAAAGTAAATAAAGTGCAGCAAGGTGGCCAAATCCTTTTTGTAGCAAAGGATAAGCCTGTACAATTTCTTATAATGGGAAAGGAGCTCCCGAGGAAACATGGGAATTATCGTCAAGCTAGTCTTCATCACGCTCATATGATTCACGTTCGATACTTTGATAATTTGATATGTGGGTGGACCGATATCGGTGTCAAAACCAGCGGATCTCGGGTAGGGGGTCCCGATCTGTGCGCCTTAGGCTGATGGTAACAGGAAGCAAGGGACACAATGTTTACCCCGGTTCGGGCCCTCTCAATGGAGGTAAAACCCTACTTTCTGCTTGATTAATATTGATGATATGAGTAGTACAAGAGTAGATCTACCACGAGATCGTAGAGGCTAAACCCTAGAAGCTAGCCTATGATGATTATGATTGTAGTTGTGATCGGCCTTCTAAGGACCAACCTCTCCGGTTTATATAGATACCGGAGAGGGCTAGGGTTTACACGGAGTCGGTTACAAGGAAGGAAATACAATATCCGGATCGCCAAGCTTGCCTTCCACGCAAAGGAGAGTCCCATCCGGACACGGGACGAAATCTTGAGTCTTGTATCTTCACGCTCCAATAGTCCGGACGATGTATATAGTCCGGCTGTCCGGATACCCCCTAATCCAGGACTCCCTCAGTAGCCCCTGAACCAGGCTTCAATGACGATGAGTCCGGCGCGCAGTCTTGTCTTCGGCATTGCAAGGCGGGTTCCTTCTCTGAATACTCCAAAGTGATTATAGAACACGTAAACCGTGTCCGGATCTGCAAAATGATCTTCACATACCACCGTAGATAGAATGATATTTCAGCTGACGACTTTTTAGACCACGTGATATGTCATTACGGTCGGGTCACTATTCGAACCGTTTTCTCACAACCAGCCACAACGCGTATTGCGAGGCGGTTTCCTTGACACGTCTCGTCACAGCAGAGATCGTGTCCCCTTATCACGGGATTCTCATCAATACGGGTATGGGTAATCCCACCGCGCCATCAATTGCGGCGCTTGGGAAGTAAACGATTCTCAACGGGCAAGTGAGCAGGCGCACTGCTTTCGTCGCCTCTATAAGGGGATAAAGGATCCCCATTTTCACCCACGCCTTCCTCCTCCTTCGCTCATCCTTGCCTCCTCGAGCTCCAGCGCCCTAGTCCAAGTCTTCTCCGCACAGCTGAATATGTCCGGAGCAGGAGGCAAGTGGGTGGCTTCCACCGTGAAGGAGAAGGATATCGCGAATCTTCAGGCGGCCGGATACTTGGTCGCAGACATAGCGCACCGGCTACCGGACGACGGGCAGGTCATTCCAACCCCGGGACCCCACGAGAGGGTCGTGTTTCTCGCCCACTTCGTCCGTGGACTGGGGTTTCCACTTCATCCCTTCGTCCGCGGGCTCATGTTTTACTACGGGCTAGATTTCCATGATCTGGCCCCAAACTTCGTCCTCAACATCTCGGCGTTTATCGTCGTATGCGAGGCCTTCCTTCGCATCAAGCCTCACTTTGGCTTGTGGCTACAAATCTTCTGCGTGAAGCCGAAGATCATGAGCGGCCAGCAAGCGGAGTGCGAAGGGGCGATGGTGGGCAAGATGCCTAACGTCACCTGGCCTGACGGCTCTTTCGCGGAGACCGTGAAAGGGTGGCAATCGGGGTGGTTCTACATCACCGAGCCGCGCGACGCCAACTGGGCGGTGGCCCCCGAATTCCGATCCGGAACCCCCATGTGGCTCACCTCCTGGGAAAAGAAGGGCCTGGCCTGGGGGGAACCTGCAGAGCTGACCGGACTCCAAAACTGCATCAAGAATATGAAGGACAAGAACATCAAGCTTGTCAACGTGATCCAGGTCATGCTCGTTCGCCGGATTCTTCCGTGCCAAAGGCGGGTGTTTAATCTGTGGGAGTTCGTCCCGACCGAACACCAGGCGCTTCAAAAGCTCTATGGCATGAAGCACAAAGACGCATGGAAGGCGCTGTTCAAGGCCTCCGAAGTATCTCCTCCCATATCCGGGGACCGTGGGCTTCATGCCGCGTGGCCTCCTCATCTGGTGAGTTTTCTGACTACCAGCGGATTCAGTTCTTCCCAATGTATTTGCAGGGGAGTCTTAAGTAATTGTGCATATTTGATCAGGATTATGTGGAGACAGCGGAGCAGATTGACTGCCCGGCTCCGCTGCCCGAAGGTCCAGCCGATGCTCTCCTGACGGAGATGCTAGTTTTGGTGCCCTACAAGGCACCGGAGAAGAAGGCCGAAAAGAAGGCCCCGGAGACCAGGAAAGGTCTCCGGCGTAAAGTTGTACCGGAGGCGTCGTCCGAAGACGACGAGGCACACTCCTCCCCTGAAGGGGAGGAAGAAGAAGAAGAGGCCGCCCCATCCGGAGAGGATGAGGGGCCTGAGAAGGCAGACTAGGGGGCCAGGACAGGCTCCCGGTGCAAGGCCGTCATACCCTCGTCGTCCGACGACGACGAGGCGGATTCCTCTCGCGGAGGCGGAGCGAAACAAGAAGAAACTCTGCCTCCCCATACTGGGGGGGAGAAAAAGAGGAAAGCCACCCTGGAGGGGGAGGCTGGGACGTCCAAGAATGGAAAAGCATCCCTTCCGGACTACTCCACCACGGCCACCGATAGCGAGGAGGGATGGCTACCCAGGGGGAAGCCCCTAGCGCGATCGTAAGTATTCGCACTCTATTGTAATTTTGCTTCATAGTCTTGTCATAACGCCGAACTTGTATATAGTCCGGCCAGGGTCCATCCCGAGGTGTCGTCTTCGGATGGGTCCTTGAGCGATTCAGCGATGAATTCGTTCCCGACGGCCACTACTCCTCAGCCTGCGGACGACACGGAGGTGTTGTCCCAAAGGCTCCCAGAGGGGGGGGAGGTGACTCTGGAGGTGCCCCAAGGCGGAATTCCAGACATCGGACACGCGGGGTTCAAGATCCCCGCGGATCGTGTTGATGAGAGCCGCCGTAAGCCGGGCTCTCAGCCGAATACTGTTCCGGAACCTCCAGTGGTTCCGGACTCAGGCAGGCAGCCCCTCGTTAGGGAGGGCGAGTCGTCTGTGCCGAGGACTTCCGCTACGCCCGAGGCATCGGATTGTATACTGGAAGCGCTTCGCGGCGCTTCCATGGATGAAGAGAACCGTACTCTTATGAGTGCGGTGATTCAGAAGGTTTTGTCCGCCAAGAGCGGACTAACCGAAGCTTGCTCCAGCCTCCTGACAGGCTTTGAGGTAAGTAATAAAAATGTGTGAAATTACCACCCGATAGGTAGTAGCCCCTGATACTCTATTTGGTGTTTAGAAGGAAAAACCAAACAGAGGGTCAATTATAATCCGCAGGAGTTTAATAATAAGTGCGAATGTGAATAAGCAGGCTGTGCTGCTTGCTGCTGCTGTCCGCACAGCCGAGATCGCCGGACTAAAACGGGACCTGGAGCAGGCGCAGGGAGAGCTCGACCTCACGAAGAGGCAGCTCGAAGAGAACAAAGGTGAGTGATTCCCCGCTCTCACATAATGAAGGGTAGATAAAATTGGTTATTCTAACAACGAAGTGTCGTGATTTTGTAACAGGGGCCACCACCGAAGTGGCGTCTCTAAAGAAAGCGATGTTCGAGGCCGAAGACAAGGTGGCCTTGGAACGCAAGGAGCGCCAAAAGCAAGATGCTAGAGTGGGCGAGGTACAGCAAGAGCTCCAGGACTTCGGCAAGAAGTTCGAGTCCGTGGAGCATGAGCTTAAGGTGAAAGAGGCCGAGCTTGCGAAGGCCCTTGCTAGTATAAAAGACGCCAAGGCCGAAGCCGAGAAGGCACAGCAGGAAATCCAGGAGGCCAAAAAGATAGCGGCGGGTAAGAAATTCTTTATGTAAAGCAAGCATGTGGAGGAGGCGTTTCTTTTACTTACCCAAATTTGGAGCTCTCCAGGGGCATTCACAGATCTGCCACACAGCGTATCAGATGTCACGGAGTTCTACCGTGCCGAGGAGGGGAGCGTGACGGAGAAGCTGTTCTGGTCCCAGTATGCTGGGGCCGAACATCCAACGCCTCTGAGTGACCAACTGAAACAGTTGGTTGAACTCCACAGGGCGGCCGAAGTGGCTATGAAGGATTTCATAGTCCGGATGTGGCCCGGTGAGCCCCTGCCCACTAGCTACTTCGGCCTGATCAAGCGGATGGTGAATGCCTGTCCGCGGCTTGAAGTGATCAAGCGATCCGTTTGCATTGAGGGTGCCCGCCGGGCCTTTGCCCGTGTGAAGGTGCATTGGGGCAAGCTGGATGCGGAGAAGCTGGTGAAGGACGGGCCGCCGGAGGGCAAGGCGCATCGCTGCCCCGAGAAATATTATGATGGTGTTATGAAGGGCACTCGTCTTGTGGCCGATGAGTGTACCAAGGACACAATTTTAGAGTGAATTCACTTCTGTCATGTTTGTAATATAAGGACGAAGTTACTTGCGCTATGTAGTGCTTTTTGATTTAAAATATTACCTTCTGTGTGGATGTTTATAAAATTCTAAAAGTAGGCCAGTCGTCGGCTTCCGCCCCCACGTAACTAGTACTGGGGTGTTCGTGGAAAACCTAGACACTCTTTATCCAAATATTTGGTCCCTAAAGGAGGTGTCTAGTGCAGCGAACAAGGCAATCGGACTATGCGTCTTTATAACCTTCACTTAGCCATAGAAGTCTACAATTTTAAATTTCGATGAAGCCCCTAGAATTCGGAAGGCCGAACTGGGGCGCTATATACGCCTAAATCAGACGAGGTCGATTCCTCGCCTAAAGCGGAAAAATCTTTAAGGATTTTAAGACCTCTCGAACAGCGACCAACTATCGCCACATCATGCCGGTCAGTTTTCGGCTTTCTCTACTGAGGTGCTCGTCCGGAAGAACTGGGACACAATCGCAGTAGTTCTCCCTGCTCTACCTTAGCCGATATAACGGAACGTAAGGTACCAAAACAAGGGAGCCGGGCTAACCCAACTTTGGACCCAAGACATGATTCGGAGCTGATGCATATAGTACTATAAGTTCGAGGTGCCGCACTGTTGAAAGTGTTCGGACTTTACTTGCCGTATGACAGGGTGCCATAAGAAGCCCCTGGCAAAATAAACGTACCAAAGTGTACGGGTGCAATAGTAAATAAACATTTATAGAAAAAAATATGCGGATAGGAATAATAAGCTGACGCCGTATATAATATCCCATTGATGTATAATACGTCTAAGAGTATGTTTACAATGAATGCATTAAGCAGAGATAAAAAAGACTATTTGACATGTCCTATCCAAGGGCAGACTGCGTACAGGTATATAAAACAGGTATAACGATCGTGAATAGATTCCACCTGGGTATTTCCTTGTGTGCGCAAAGCCTGTTGCCTCCTTGGTTTTCTCTCCTGTGTAAGTCCGACAATCCGGCTCTTCTGAAGAGGCAGCCCTAAGGCAGTGTCCTGAAAGATAAAAAGGAAGGGTTATGAAAGTATGTTGTGGTGATACCGCACTATTGAATGAGTCGTTGATGCGCCTCCGCCTGTGCCCATGGTATTTTGAGTGCGTAATTGTGTACGCGTGGCACGAATGCTGCTTTGATGGGGCTTGAGCGGAGGCCGGACTGCTAGTCGTGCTCTTGGCGTGCCTGGTGATCCTGTTGCGGGGTACTCCGGACTCGCTTGATGGTGCTCGAGGTTGTCGTCGTCGGATTGGTGGTTTGTCAGAGGAGGCCGCACTGTACTTCCACTGCGAGGGCTGCAGTATGCTCTTCTGTACGGAGAGAGCGGTCCATGTTTTCGTTGACTGTTATGACCCCGTGCGGGCCTGCCATCTTGAGCTTGAGGTATGCATAGTGAGGTACCGCATTGAATCTAGCGAATGCGGTTCGTCCGAGCAGTGCGTGGTAACCACTACGGAAAGGGACGATATCGAAGATTAACTCTTCGCTTCGGAAGTTATCCGGAGATCCGAAGACCACTTCCAATGTTATAGGTCCCGTACAACGGGCCTCTACTCCAGGAATTACACCTTTAAAGGTGGTTTAGGTGGGCTTGATCCTTGAAGGGTCGATGCCCATTTTGTGCACTGTGTCCTGATAAAGCAGGTTCAGGCTGCCGCCGCCGTCCATAAGGACTCACGTGAGGTGGAATTCATCGATGATTGGGTCTAGGAACAATGCGGCTGAGCCGCCATGACGGATGCTAGTAGGGTGATCCCTACAATCAAAGGTGATCCGACAAGCTGACCATGGGTTAAATTTGGGGGCGACTGGCTCCATCGCATAGACGTCCCATAGTGCTCGTTTCCGTTCCCGCTTGGGACTATGAGTGGCGTAGATCATGTTGACCGTTTTCACCTGGGGGGGGGGGGATTTATTCCATCTGCGATTGAGCGTTTTCTGTGCGGCTTTTAGCCGTTGCTTCTGCTTCTTTAGATTTCTCGCGGTGGCCATAAGCTTTCTATGGAGGTTATCTCGTTCCACGCATTTTCCGGGATGATGAATGCATCATCATCCGGACTGTGTTCTTGTCCTGGGGCGGTTTGATGAGCTCGTCCCTCGGGATCATTGTGATCGGGTGTCTGCTCCGAACTGTGTTCGGCGTGACCTGGCTCGTCCTGCTCCATCGCTGGGTCCGTATGGTCATTGTTGCCTTCGGAGTTAACTGGGGTGTCAATCTTTCTGGCGCTCTTGTCGCTATTTTTACTGTTGCTGGACTTGGAGCGGCGTCTGCGCCGTCGCTTTGGTTTTCGCCTGGGGGTTTCGTCTTCTGGATTGTCACCGTCGTCCTTAGGTGTGTCCACCATGTATATATCGTGCGACGGGGTGGCTGTCCACCGCCCTGTGAGCGGTGGTTCCTGTTCTTCTCCTGCATCGTCGTCCATACCGTCGATGCCTTCGGAGTCGAAGTCAAGCACGTCGGTTAGATCATCGACCGTGGCAATGAAGTGGGTGGTGGGTGGGCAGCGAATTCCTTCGTCGCCTGCTTCCCACTCGAGCCGGACATAGTTTGGCCAAGATCCTCCTGACAAAGAGAGAGACTTTAGTGAGTTCATCATCTCGCCAAAGGGCGAGTGCTGGAAGATATCTGTAGCGGTAAACTCCATTACCGGAGCCCAACCAGGCTCGGCGGGCTCGGGAGCGCGCGGACTGGAACCTACAACCGGATACGAGTCCGGGGGTCCGGAGTCACAGGCTTCCTGAGAAGTGAGGCATGTGTTTGGCTCTACCGCCGATGAATGTGCGGCCGGCGGGGTGGGGTCCATCCACCCGTCCTTGGGCCATGCAGTCTGCTCCGGATTTAGGTCTGGGGCTGCTGCGGGGTGATATCCCGAGCATTGTCCGACAGTAGGTCTAAGCCGTGCTCATCGCGACTGTCTGGCACTCCTGGCGCAGGCCCGATTCCGTCGAAGAACAAGTCTCCGCGGATATCGGTCGTGTAGTACAGGTTTCCGAAACTGACCTGGTGGCCAGGGGCGTAGCTGTCGATCTGCTCCAGTTGGCCAAGCGAACTGGCCTGCAGCGCGAAGCCGCCGAACATGAAAATCTGTCCGGGGAGAAAATTCTCACCCTGGACCTTGTTGTTGATGATTGAAGGCGCCATCAAGCCTTGCAGCAGCGACATAGAGGAACTCTCAATGAAAGCACCAATGTCGGTGTCAAAACCGGCGGATCTCGGGTAGGGGGACCCGATCTGTGCGCCTTAGGTTGATGGTAACAGGAAGCAAGGGACACAATGTTTACCCAGGTTTGGGCCCTCTCGGTGGAGGTAAAACCCTACTTCCTTCTTGATTAATATTGATGATATGAGTAGTACAAGAGTAGATCTACCACGAGATCGTAGAGGCTAAACCCTAGAAGCTAGCCTATGATGATTATGATTGTAGTTGTGATCGGCCTTCTAAGGACCAACCTCTCCGGTTATGTAGACACCGGAGAGGGCTAGGGTTTACACGGAGTCGGTTACAAGGAAGGAAATACAATATTCGGATCGCCAAGCTTGACTTCCACGCAAAGGAGAGTCCCATCCGGACACGGGACGAAGTCTTGAGTCTTGTATCTTCACGCTCCAATAGTCCGGATGATGTATATAGTCCGGCTGTCTGGATACCCCCTAATCCAGGACTCCCTCAACCGGTGCTTGGGTACTGCCCTTACTTGGACAAGCATCCCACTTATGATTAACCCCTATTGCAAGCATCTGCAACTACGAAAGAAGTATTAAGGTAAACCTAACCACAACATTAAACATATGGATCCAAATCAGCCCCTAACGAAGCAACACATAAACTAGGGTTTAAGCTTCTGTCACTCTAGCAACCCATCATCTACTTATTAGTTCCCAATGCCTTCCTCTAGGCCCAAGTAATGGTGAAGTGTCATGTAGTCGATGTTCACATAACACCACTAGAGGAAAGACAACATACATCTCATCAAAATATCGAACGAATACCAAATTCACATGACTACTAATAGCAAGACTTCACCCCATGTCCTCAGGAACAAACGTAACTACTCACAAAGCATATTCATGTTCATAATCAAAGGAGTAATAATATGCATTAAGGATCTGAACATATGATCTTCCACCAAGTAAACCAATTAGCATCAACTACAAGGAGTAATCAACACTACTAGCAACCCACAGGTACCAATTTGTAGTTTTAGATACAAGATTGGATACAAGAGATGAACTAGGGTTTGAGAGGAGATGATGCTGGTGAAAATGTTGATGGAGATTGACCCTCTCCCGATGGGAGGATCGTTGGTGATGACGATGGTGATGATTTCCCCCTCCCGGAGGGAAGTTTCCCCGGCAGAACAGCTCCGCTCGAGCCCTAGATTGGTTCCGCCAAGGTTCCGCCTCGTGGTGGCGGAGTTTCGTCCCGTAAGCTTGCCCACGATTTTTTCCAAGGTAAAAGCCTTCATATAGCAGAAGATGGATACCGGAGGCCACCAGGGGGCCCAGGAGACAGGGGGGCGCGCCCAGTAGGGGTGGGCGCGTCCCCCACCCTCCTGGCCAGGGTGTGGGCCCCCTGAGGTGTTTCTTCCGCTCAATAATTCTTATTAATTCCAAAAATAAGTTTTGTGGAGTTTCAAGATTTTTGGAGCAGTGCAGAATAGGTTTCCAATGTTTGCTCCTTTTCCAGCCAGAATTCCAGCTACCGGCATTCCCCCTCTTCATGGTAAACCTTGTAAAATAAGAGAGAATAGCCATAAGTATTGAGATATAATGTGTAATAACAGCCCATGATACAATAAATATTGATATAAAAGCATGATGCAAAATGGACGTATCAACTCCCCCAAGCTTAGACCTCGCTTGTCCTCAAGCGGAAGCCGAAATCGAAAAATATGTCCACAAGTTTAGAGATAGAGGTGTCGATAAAAATAAAATACGGACATGAGGGCATCATGATCATTCTTATAACAACAACATATATAGATTTTATCATATGACTTCTTATGCTCAAGTAATGATCAATTCACAATGTCAAGTATGGTTCAAAAACTTCATTGGAATCTAACAAACTATAATCTCAGTCATTGAAGCAATTGCAATTTATCATAACATCAAAAAGAGTCAAGAGTAGAGCCTTTCAGCAAGTCCACATACTCAACTATCATGTAGTCTTCTACAATTGCTAACACTCACGTAATACTTGTGGTTATGGAGTTTCAGTCGAACACTGAGAAAGATAGGGGCTTATTGTGTTGCCTCCCAACGTATTCACCTTTGGGTGATGTCAACAATAATAATTCATGCTAACTTACATCCAATTGGATATATATATATATATATATCATGATCTTTCAAACACGAGGGGCTTGCCAAAGGATAAAATGAAAAAGGGAAAGGTGAAGATTACCTTGACTCAAGCAATAAAGTAAAAACATAAAGTAAAATATAGGCCCTTCGCAGAGGGAAGCCGAGGTTGTCATGTGCATTTAGGGTTGGATGCATGAAATCTTAATGCAAAAGAATGTTACTTTATATTGCCACTTGTATGTGGACCTTTATTATGCAGTCCGTCGCTTTTATTGCTTCCACAACAAGATCGTACAAAGCTTATTTTCTCTGCACTAATAAGTCATACATATTTAGATAGCAATTTTTATTGCCTACAACATGACAACTTACTTGAAGGATCTTACTCAATCCATAGGTAGGTATGGTGGACTCTCATGGCAAAACTGGGTTTAGGGATTTTGGAAGCACAAGTAGTATCTCTACTTGGTGCAAGGAGTTTGGCTAGCATGAGGGGGAAAGGCAAGCTCAATATGTCGGGAAGATCAATGACAATATACTTTAACTAAGATGTGAGAAAACATAAACCATTACGTTGTCTTCCTTGTCCAACATCAACTCTTTTAGCATGTCATACTTAATGAGTGCTCCCAATCATAAAAGATGTCTATGATAATATATTTGCATGTGAAAACTTCTCTTTCCTTATTACTTCCTATTAATTGCAACGATGACCAAAACTACGTTTATCAACTCTCAACAACTTTTATGCCTCATACTTTTTATGTGTGAAGTCATTACTATCCATAAGATCAATATGAACTCTTTTATTCTTTCTACTTTCCCAAGATCATAGCAAGATAGCAAAGCCCTTGACTCAACACTAATCTTTATTATAGATAGCTCACGGACTCGATTACATAAAGAGATCACAAAGCAAAACTCAAAACTACTTGATACTAAAACTTCAATCTACCAGATCAAGATACTACTAAAAGGATCGAACTAAATAAAAAGGGTTAATTATCCTTTTGCCCTTAGTGGTGTCCATCTGCTCAGTTTTGCCCTCAGATGCAAATTGTGCTCAGTTTTGCCCCTAGTCCGTGCGCACCGACTCGTTCTGTGAACTTTGGCGTCTCCGTCAGGTCAACGTTTTGACTCGGCCCTTATAGGTGGGACCAGGCGGCAAAGGCGGCCAATTTTATTCAGACCGTTGCACGCGTGGCTTGCGGGACCCAGCAGAGAGCCGTTGAGCTTAGAGCCGTTGCGGGTGTGCTATATTAGCAGGCGACAGCGGGGTGACCACGGCGACAGAGAGCACGACGCTGACCACGGCGAGAGAGCGAGAGCACGACGGCGGTGGGAAGCTAGCTGTGGAGGGCATGGCGGTGGGAAGCTAGCTGTGGAGGGCGCGGTAGCGTTGAGATCCCGTTCGGCTCCGAGCTCCATGTCTTCCGCAAGCTCCCGCGCCACCTCGCGGATGCAGAGCCGGGCGCGTGTGGAGATGCCTGTCTTCGTCTGTCCGCGGTGCCGGGCGAGCGTTGATCGGAGGGTTTCTCACACTCCGAGGAACCACAATCATTCGTTCTACGTGTGCAGCGAGAATGGGGTAAGCATCGGGGCAATTGCACCATTTTCGTGGTCGGGATCTTTGAGCAATCGGTTGATCTATTCCGTGTTCATGCAGGTGACATGCTTCTTTCTTTGGGTCGATGCTCTGGCCAAGAGCATGTCGAATGGTTGTGCATGCTGCCCCAAACCGCAGTGGCCACAGCACGAGCTCCGGAAGAAGAGATGGAGGGCGAAGCACGCACTGACAGAGAGCTAGCTGTTGAGCTTAGGATGTTGAAGAAAAAGGTTAGGAAGCTTGAAGATCAAGCACTACCAATACCCATTTGCAAATACTTTTGGGCATTTGTAGGTATGGTAATCGCACTGGTTGTAATGTTGAAAATGTATGGAAAGGCATGAATTATGGAGGAATTTGTAATCTTGAAATTGTATGAGAAATTCACCTAGTTTAAATGTTGGTCAAATTTGTTTAAATGTTGAAAAAAAAGAGAAGAAGTGGCAAACATTTAAATATGTTGAAAAAAAGGAGAAGAAATGAAGAATTCAAAAACTTTTGATCAATGAAATGCAGCTAATGAATTATTCCAGAGCCAAACAATTAAGGTTAGAAATTTTTTGGAGCTGTTAAATATTTAATAGCAATTTAAGTAATCCAATTCAAATACACCGGGATTTAAATCAAAGACCAAAATGTCATGGAAAATGTTCCTCAGCTCTGGTAGATGTTTACACCTAGTGCCAAAATAAATGAACATTTTTAAGGGCATTACATTGAGTAGAAACTAATTTATCTAAAAAATGAAGGGTGGAAAATGCAAAAAAAAATATTGGTGCGGCTGGGGACTCGAACCCAAGACCGCGTGGGTTTGTGGTGTTTAGGGCTGCGCTGGTAACCGCTAGGACAGATGGCAAGAGTTTGACATGGGAAGGGAAGCAATGTATACATAGTGAGACTGTGAAATTTGTCAAAAAAATGAAGGGTGGAAAAATGCACAAAAAATTGGTGCGGCTGGGGACTCGAACCCAAGACCGTGTGGGTTTGTGGTGTTTAGGGCTGCGCTAGTAACCGCTAGGACAGATGGCAAGAGTTTGACATGGGTAGGAAAGAAACGTATACATAGTGAGACTGTGAAATTTGTCAAAAAAAACGTGAGACCGTGAAAACGTATGTTTGCACTGCCATGTGGTTTTGGTTAGAGTGGCACTTGGTTTAGTGTTAGAGTGGCACTTTGTTTAGGATTTAAACGGAATAAATTTGCATGTTAGTTCATGACTTTTTTTTTGAATAAAACGGAGGGCTTCTCACCCCATCTTTTGGATGACAACCACAAGTTCTCGAGCTTCATGACTTGGTTTAGGGAAGAAATCATATGCTTGGGCACGGACATTTTTTAACACACATAATAAACCCTAATGAATAACTTAGATAAGATGCAACACAAGTACCATTACAATAATATAAGTTCACGAACACATGACGAAACATGACACGACACGACACGACATAGAAAACCAACAAATAAAAAACTAAACAATCTTCATCTTGATCTTCTTGACGGTGTCCTAGACTAGGAGGTACTCAACGCGTCATCTCCCGATCAGTTGGATTGGGCCGAGGACCCCCATGACCGTATACTCATGGGCCAGTCCGGACAGCTGCCGCATACAAGGAAGAATCAACAAGACTTGGCGATCAAGACAAGGACTCCTCCCCCACCGGCGTATTCGGCTAGGACTCTTGTTATCCTAGGCCTCTGGTGCATTATATAAACCGGGGCCAGGCTAGTCGATAGACATATACGACAACAATCATACCATAGGCTAGCTTTTAGGGTTTAGCCTCCTTGATCTCGTGGTAGATCCACTCTTGTACTACCCATATCATCAATATTAATCAAGCAGGACGTAGGGTTTTACCTCCATCAAGAGGGCCCGAACCTGGGTAAAACATCGTGTCCCTTGCCTCCTGTTACCATTGATCCTAAGACACACTGCTTGGGACCCCCTACCCGAGATCCGCCGGTTTTGACATCGACATTGGTGCTTTCACTGAGAGTTCCGCTGTGTGATCGGCGAAAGGATCAATGGCTCGACTGCAGGTCAACTGCGACGTCGGCTTCTTCGTCACCAGCTCGACTGGTCACCTTGGCTTGACCGAGGACTGCGCCCTTCATCAACACCAACTCCAATCTCTATCAAGATCATGGAGGAGTCATCCATGGAGCTCTGGGGCTCAACGTCAACATTGCCCTCAGGCGACCGTGCTGTTTTTCTGGACAACAAACTTCTATCCGCCGCCACCGCCTCCTCGAGTGTCGCCTAAACGATTACTTCGGTGGAATTATGCGGAACTAAGTCTACAACAACCTTGCAAAAATTTCGTCGGGTTCCGATGGAGGAATCTCCGGCAATCTCCGATATACCGGAGCCCTGTTGAATCTGGATGAGAATCCGAACGAGTTTAGGGCGTGGTATCCAGCGTCTAGCTCGGATGTCCTTTGAAGGATCCAACCGTTTATTTGCTGCGGAATTCCCTTATCTACCACTTGCCAAAAATTCAGCTCGATCCGACCGTCCAAACTCCGGGAAACTTCCGATTAGTGCATCACTTTTTGGATCTGTTTTCTGCGCGAAAACGAATCCGACCCGAGTTCGTCTTTTTTATGAACGGGATTTCGGACATCCTTTTTGAAGGAAGTTTTGTATGGGGTATTGTGTTTTGTTCCCGAACACATCCCACTTACTTTAAGATCTTTTGAACATGATCTTCAACATCATGCTGGTGTCAAACCAGTCCGGCAATATTGCTCCACGGCTGCCGACCTGTGCTAGACACGTCGTCACTTTGTTGAGCCAAGCTCAACTTCTTCGGATCATCATCTTGGCAAGCCGAACAAGAGTCCGGCATCGCGAAGGATAAATCATCACCAACATCGCCGCCCCACGGATTACACGGAGCGGGCATACCGGCATCGCCGCACGGTCGCTTCATCAAGCCGGCATCGACCACGTAACGACCTGCATCGGCAGGGCCGCACTATTGCTTCTTCAAGCTGGTGTCCATCACGCCGACCTACTTCGACATCTCGGCTGGACCGGGGGCTTCGCCATCTCTTCATCAACCTACTCCGGACACTTCGGCGTCACTAGCCGACCAGGCATGGGAGCGTGGATCGAGTCCCAATTTTGGGAATCACCTTCCTTCGGATTGCTACAACAAATAAACCAGGTGCTATTAATCCTAGTATCTCCTTTTTGCTTGTTTGGGTTAAATTTTTCCCAAGGAATTATTACTCTGGTTAGTCCAGCATATGTACACAGGTCTATCAAATGGTGGCCGCATTATCGACGGTCGCATGATGGTTCGGTCAGTTTCCGTACACAGTTCGGCGAACGCCGCATCCGGAACTCAGACCGACCTGTGAATCCAAGCTTTGCCACGCCTTTATTGCATTACGCCGACGACCTGTATCGACATCGACTTCGGCGCTAGGCCATATTTCTTTTACTACTCACTTTGCATAAATTATTTATTATGCAACATTTTTTTAATTCCTATTATTACTATTATCCCCGGTCTGCACTATTTTTTGTGCACAGGAAAATGATCCAGCCGGACTATATCCTTTGACGTCACCTCGGCTGGATGGGGGGGCTTCGTCAACACTTCATTACCCCATGCCGGGGACTTCGGCATCATTATGTCGTCCTGCATTGACCGTGCTATGTCACCACTTCGGAGTGCCGAGCTCCTTGCTCCGCCACCTCGGGACCGGCTTGGGGGATGGAACCTTGTCCGCATCAAGCTCGGACCGCGTCGTCAATACCGAACACATTAACCAGCTAAGTTGCCTTCATGCTCAAAGTTTTAAATTTCTAACTTGTGTTCGGTTCGACCAAGAATTATACCTTTTTGTAAAAAAGTTGCTTGTAAAAATTTTCCTTGTCGAAACTTTGTTCGCACACACTTGACGCGCTACCCGCGCTCATTATACCTGGGGGCTTCTTTAACAGAAGCTTATTAATACGGGCTTTATGCCCAACACATGTGTTACACTTCCGCATGTACCTTTTATTCACCATTATATGCATCGATATGACTTAAGTTTTGGCCAAGCTGGGTTGCCTGGCTCCTGTGCTTACCCCTACGTTCCCGATTGTTCGGCTAGGTGGTAAAGGGAGCACCTCTGCGATTGTTACTGTCGGGTCAGCCAGATGTGTACCTCAGACTGGGTGAAGCCGAAAGCTAGCGTTCTTAAGGGAATACTCGGTCGGTGAACTAAAAGATGATTTCTTACCTATTTATTTACCTGCCCCCAGATGTTTTTCTGCTCTTTTCGCAGTCCAGACATGCACTTTAGGGCATGCCTCCCAGGGAAAGGAACCCCTAACAGAACTATTCTCCCTGGAAAATGTTTCGTACTAACCATGTAATATAACATAACTAGTTGGGCACTTGTCTGATAAAGCACTAATGACCCCTACGCCTGGTCTCCACGCATGCCCCGGTTTTTATAACCGCGAGGGTATTCGGACACACTCCGGACTATTGGGTCCAGAGGTTGAAGCGAAAAGGTCCGCTACGACAAACGATTTACAATCCGGCTAGAAGGCATTGTACATGTCACCTTACATTTTATAGTCAAGTTTTACCCAAGTCGCTTGGGGGCTCTTATGTTTATTTGAGCCGTTTCATACTAAGTGTTTTTCTTCTTAGTCGTTGCAAAGTTAAAGCATGACAGAAGCACTTTTTTCTAAAGTCCATTTTTCGGATTGGCACCGAACACTTGATATTGTTCGGACGTCATGTTTTTACTGACGTTTTTTGGTTTTCCAAGCTTTTGGCACTTTTAACTATTTGTGTGTTTTCAGCACAAGTTTCGCAGTGCAACGCCGACACCTTTAGAGATTCGGCAAAAACATTCTCGGATATTGCTATATATGCATCAGCTTTGAATTGTGTCTTCGGTCAATAGTTGGGTTGCCCGGATCCCGCGCTTGCCTCCTACGTTCCGCTTTGTTCGGCTAGGTGTGCAAAGGGAGAACCACTGCGATTGTGCTTCCAGCTCGCATGGTCAAGCACCTCAGTGGAGAAAGCCGAAAACTGACTGTCACAATAGGTGTAAACTGGTCAGCGATCCGATGACTATATTAAATGACGGGCCATTCATAACATTGGCAGAAGTGTTTCCGGCTTGACCTCGACTATCGCCGAACACTACCGGGGGCTATTAACTGGCCTCCCAAACTAAATCCTCGATCTTTTGCTCTTACATTGGAGCTGAGGTTTCATGATCATGCTTAGCATGACAACCCAAAGAAAGGAACCGATAGCGGGACTATTTTCTTTGGAAGACATTTCTTCTGTTAAACATGAATATAACATATCTCTCTGCGTACCTTTGTTTAGAAAGCCGTATGACCAAATTGCCTTGTTTGTCGTAAATCTTTGCCCTCATGAAGGCTTTATAAAGTAGGACAAACACTCCTCGGCTACCAGCCGAGGAGGTTGAAGCCCATGGTCGGTCAACAAAGTTTTGTAAAATGCGGATCCGAGCATTAATGACATAAAGTACTTGGATACATTGAGTCATTACACATAATTTGTGATTTTACTATGGATATTGATCCTTAATTCGGCCACACATGCCCGCATTAAGGCTCGGGGGCTACTGGGCTTCGGGCTTATTATTTACAAATATTAAAGGGGCACATTGATCCCCTGATCTGGTGTTGCCACCCGACCAGTGTCTCGGGGGCTACTGCATTGCTTGTTCTATGCAGAAAATCTTAAGTGCAATACAGTTTCCGAGGAGATTTTGATCCTCAGGTTGGTCGGCCGCACCCAACCTGAGTCTCGAGGACTGAGCACGCCGCTTTTTGTGTCCCGAAGTATTCTGCCGAGCTAGGACTTGATCCTCAGACCGATTTTGCAAATCAACCTGAGTCTCAGCGGCTACGGGGATCAGCGGTCTTATGTCATCCTTCAGGTGCATCTCGGGTTTTAGACCGATACATACCTTGAGGGCTACTAGCTATATATCTCGTCAGAGAATAAATTACATCAATAAAAACATTGACCAAAAATCAGCCCATGATCGAGGTGCTTAACCACCTCGGAAGCAGTTCGACATATAGCTCGGATGCAAGTGGCTAGCTCCTTAGAGGGCATTTCCGGCATTAAGCTCGGTTAAACTCCTTCAAACTTCTTTGAACCAAGGTGATTTATGACACCTCGGATAAAGTCCGGCGTTGGAGCTCGGATACATAGTCCGGCATTAGAGCTGGGAAGCAGTCCGGCATTGGTGCTCGGCTGCAAAAGATACCTCGAA
This sequence comes from Triticum timopheevii, assembly GCA_963921465.1. Lineage (NCBI taxonomy): Eukaryota > Viridiplantae > Streptophyta > Magnoliopsida > Poales > Poaceae > Triticum > Triticum timopheevii. The sequence continues at coordinate 46,614,872 of OY997271.1, forward strand.
TGCAGTCCGGTGTTGGAGCTCTGACGCAAGAGGACGTTGCCACCCGAGAACAACTTCAAACCCGAGGCATGGCATAAAAATAACAAGGCATTGATAAAGGCCGTAAACTTAAAGGGGCTCCTCGGATACCCAATGCGTAAACTCGTCGAATGCATTTCAGCGATCCTCAAGATAGAAGATGAGAAGATTTGTTGAACCAGTTTTCAAGACCGGCAACCGAAGATGGAGAACAGTTTGGAAGAATCGAGGAGCGTCCCTAACTTGAAGACCGGTTCAGGGGGCTACTGACGGTGTCCTGGACTAGGGGGTACTCAACGCGTCGTCTCCCGATCAGTTGGATTGGGCCGAGGACCCCCATGGTCGTATACTCATGGGCCAGTCCGGACAGCTGCCGCATACAAGGAAGAATCAACAAGACTTGGCGATCAAGACAAGGACTCCTCCCCCACCGGCGTATTCGGCTAGGACTCTTGTTATCCTAGGCCTCTGGTGCATTATATAAACCGGGGCCAGGCTAGTCGATAGACATATACGACAACAATCATACCATAGGCTAGCTTTTAGGGTTTAGCCTCCTTGATCTCGTGGTAGATCCACTCTTGTACTACCCATATCATCAATATTAATCAAGCAGGATATAGGGTTTTACCTCCATCAAGAGGGCCCGAACCTGGGTAAAACATCGTGTCCCTTGCCTCCTGTTACCATTGATCCTAAGACGCACTGCTTGGGACCCCCTACCCGAGATCCGCCGGTTTTGACACCGACACTCCTCCTTCCACTTTGGCCGCGCGCGCCCCTTCAACACCATCTTCATCTTCACACCTCCTCCTCCTCGTCGTAGGGAAGGGAGTGCATCCCAGCTGGAGTGGGGAATATGTTCTCGTAGTTGGTGTAGATGTTGTAGACGGTGAAGAAGATGGCCTCGCAGTCGCACCAAAAGACTTGGCCGAGGAGCTCGCGCGCGTCAAACGGGTTGGTGAAGGTGACCGTGAGCAGTAGGAGGATGCCTCCGCGGTCACGAACCTCGTTGAGGGTGAACATCCTCGGCGAGCCCCGTGGGAGGTGGGCATAGCCGGCTCTGAGGAAGGCGCGGGTGAGTTCGACGGAACCCCTCCACCTTGAAAAAGCCCACACACGGAGCTCCCTCTCCACGAGCACGCCCAGTGGGTAGCGCCGCTCCGGCACGACAGGCGGACGGCTAAAGGTCGGCCCGTTGAACTGCATGGTCTCGCTTGGGGAGGGCTCGGTCGATTGGGTGTTTGAAGTTGGAGAGAATGGATCGGATCTGGCTTATGGGTGGGAGAGGAAGATAGGCACCCCATTTATAGGCCTGTGGGTGGGAGAGGAAGAGAGAAAGGGTGAGAACGGTGCGTGTGAACCCGAACGTGTGTGTGTGTATCTGTTACACTTTGCACTCTTAAATTTTTGCACAAAAACGATGCATGCATGGGGCGCGTGCGTGCATTTGAATCACTGCATAGCTCTTTGACCGGACGGTGCATCTGACTCGTTGAACCACCTAGCTGGCCTCGCTAGCCTAGCGCGCCTAGCACGCCTCGCTCGCCTCGCTCGCATGCATGCACGTCGCAGCCTCCCGCGCATGCAAACCCATGTCGCAGCCTATGCACGTCGCCGCCTCCCATGCATGCATGCAAGGCCTAGAAAGGCTGAGACGGGCTATTTGCTGCGGTCTCAGGCCCAGACAACGAGACTGCCCAACGGTCTATCCAGCGTGCCCAATATTTGTTTAAAAACAGAATCTCCCGGCAAATCAAATTGCATCTCGCGGATCGCCCCCCTCCTCCCCACAGATTCCTTCTAGAAGGATTAGATCGACGGCCGTTGTTCAGTGCTAGGGTTAGATGAACGGTCCTGGTTCAGCGCTAGGGTTAGCGGGGTTTGGGAGGGGTTTGGAGCAGTCAAAGCTATGTTTGACCAGATTTCAAATGAGCATAATAAATTAAATAAAAATCAGAAAAATAAAAAACCAGCGCACATAGTCTTCTTATGTCATATACTAACGATTTAAGTTGATAAACAAGGTTTACATACATTAAAACGATAAGTTCATGTGTATTTGTATGATATCTCGAGTATCTCAAACTCTTTTGTATGAAGTGAAGAGAAGTGTTTTGGGGAAATAAACATGAAAATTTCAAAAAACCCACCACAGATTCATTTTAGAGTGACTAAGAAGGATCCAGGCTTAGTTTTTCATTTTGATGTTTTACACTTATTTAAATCTTGGTCAAAGTTAAGTTTGACCAGAATTCAAATAAGCAAAACAAATTTAAAAAAAATCAAAAAATGGAAAAACCAGCGCACATAGTCCGTATATATAGAATATATGTTTAGGAAAGTTATTTGGCTGATTTAGACAAGGTCGAAAAAAACCTTGCTTAGAGATGAGGCCGTTTACCCTACCTTTCGACCCTCATTTTAGCACATTTTTCATTAAAAGTTCAAAAACCTCACCACAGCTTCATTTTGGATTGACTAAGAAGGATCCAGGCTTAGTTCTTCATTTTGATGTTTTAGACTTGTTTAAATCATGGTCAAAGTTAGGTTTGACCAGAATTCAAATGAGCAAAACAAATTCAAAAAAATCAAAAAATGGAAAAACCATGTGCTCATTCAAACATCATCCAACAGATTTAACCATCATGTCAAACATAGTTCTAACATCATCCAACAGAAATACAACATTATTCATAATGTTTCATAATTATTCACATATAGCGTTCGGGCTTCTGTCTGTTCCTTGAGCTTCTTGCCATCACTTTGCTCCTCGTGCACCTTGTGCTCATTGCTTCTTCTCTTCTCCTCTTGGTTGTCAGTACCTTGTGCGTCTTCTTTAAACCTATCATAGGGCTGTGCAAAGCATAAAGGGTAATGAGATAATGTCAAGTGACCCATAAATGTACAGTAGTATTTGACCCTTGCAAGATTTACATACCTAGCAGAACTCACAACAACAGAAGGTTGGTCACCATTTAGAGCCTCACTTGGATCATCATTTGGAGCCTCACTTGGATCACCAAGATCATTATTTGGAGCCTCACTTGGATCACCAAGATCATCATTTGGAGCCTCACTTGGATCACCAAGATCATCATTTGGAGCCTCACTTGGATCACCATGATCATCATTTGGAGCCTCACTTGGATCACCATGATCACTATTTGGAGCCTCACTTGGATCATCGTCAAAATCATGCGGCTGTTGACCATCATCATTTCGAACCTCGTCAAAATCCTCATCGGATGCAACCGGCTGATGTCCATCATTTTCATCGAAGCCTTCATCGAAACTCTCTCCGAATGCTGGATCTACTGTGTTATCACAATACTTACCGAAATGACCAGACCCACCACATCTTGTGCACTTACGCTTCCTCGCTCCAAGTCCAGCTCCTTCACTGCAAGGTCTGATTCGACTCTTCCTTGGTCTACCTGCTGCTCTTTTCAGAACTGGAGCGCAAAGCTTGAATCCAAGGTCCACCATGTCCCATTGTTGTTTTCCCTCCATAGCAGGCAAGGCATAAGCATATGTGGCTTTGAACCTTGCAACAGAGTAGTAATCATGCACATACTGCTGAATGTTCCCTGCTGGACCAGGGAGAGAAGTGATGAAAAACAAGGCATGAATGCATGGCAACCCAGTTATCTGCCATTGCCTACAACTGCAAGTTCTAGCTTCTAAATCCACTGGATATCTCCATTCCCTCTTCTCTTTATCCAAATATGATATCTCTACTGTGGTACCCGAGCAAAGAGTCATGTTCATTTCCAAGCCTGTTGTTTTCTGCATCAGCTCATTCATCACGGCAGGGATGATAATGTGGCCCATGAATTTTGCCTCGGCTATTCCTGCACGATAATGAAATTTCTGCATGTATTCTATCCTTATCCTGTCCAGCAAATCCACCACATAATGACCCTTTAGTTTCCAGATCGTTGAGTTGAAAGACTCTGCTAGATTATTGTGCACATAGTCAACTTTGCTCAGTTCACTAAATTGGCTTCTGGCCCATAACTTGGAGTGGTGTGTTTCCAAGTATTCTTTCACTTTGGGATTCATCTATAACTGCCTCAAGTGGTAGTTGTGCTTCTTCACACTGCAAGACAAAGATGCTGGCCATAAATTGTCGGTATACACCTTTCCTTTGAATTTCTTCATGAAATTTGCAGCAAGGTGACGCATGCATTCCCTATGCTCTACTCCAGGGAACACATTGCCCACGGCCACTTCTAAACCTTTGCAGGCATCTGTATGAATGACCAACCCATTGGGATGTGCAATAGCCCGGCGCAGATTATGCAAAAACCAAGTCCAGCTCTCCTCAGACTCTGTCTCCAGCACACCGTAGGCAACTAGAAATACAAAACTGTGTGCATCAACTGCACAAGCAGCTACTAACTGTCCTTTAAACCTCCCTGTGAGAAAAGTGGCATCAATAGCCAAATAAGGCCTGCAACCTGCCAAAAAAAACCCGATGACAAGCCTCAAAGCAGACAAAAACCCTCCTAAAGCATTCCTTGGTCTTTGTCACTCCCCTGAATGTGTACTCCACGGTGTGGTGATCAATATCTACAATACTACCTGGGCTTGTCCTCTCCACTTCACCTTTGAATGAATACAACAATTGAAAACATTCCTGCCAGTTACCATACATAGAATCCATAGCCTGTTGTTTACCATTGAACAACCTCATGTATGGTAAATCTATCTTGAATTTATCTTTGATGTTCTTCTGCAATTCCTTTGGACCCACTTGCTGGTTTTCTTTCACCCACTTCTTTACTTCTTCTGCCACCCATCTTGACTTGGCTCTACTGATTGTATCCTTCCTAAGGGTTGATTCCTAGCATGTGTGCTTAAAAGGGTTCACTTTGACCTGAACATTAGTGCTATTTCGCATTTTAGAGGCGAGCAGCCTCCATGGACAACCCTCAGTCGGACAGTGCACTCTGTAACGTACTTGATCGCTCTTGTCAACTTTGAAAGTACGTTCTACCTTGATGCAGTATGTCACAACTGCATTTCTACACTCATTCATGGATGCAAAAACTGTACCTTCTTCCAAATTAGGGTTCAAAGGGTCCCATTCAACAGCTGCAAGGTCTTCGTCCTCACCCACCGCGTCATCATCCACACGGACTGCATTGTGAGCCTCATCTTGGTTATCAGCCCGAGGTGCCCGTCGTAAATTCCGAATAACATCAGAATATAGCTTCTCTTCATCAACCCCAGAATTGTAGTCATCATGCTCCACTTCAAGGGGGACCCTACTGCTGTTGCCTACACTTGTCGAGCCACCACGTCGCCGTGCACCAACTGAACTGTTCTTGCTAGAGATGCCATTACGACGACTTGGTTCTCCCCGAGATGTTGCACCCGTCATCCTAGGTCCAAATGCCTGCTCAAGCACATCAACTTGCAGCCTCACATGAAAATTATCTTTCTCTTTATGCCTAACAAGCATGGTAGCTAGCTCTTCATCATTACTAACTGTCACCCATTTCTTTTCCCCATCATAGTACTTGTATACCACTTCATCAAGCAAACCCCAAGGATATTGGCTACAAATTACCTCCCCAAATTGTCTGAAACTCCAATTACTAGCCATTGGCAACCGATAATCAAAACCTCCTTGGTATTTCTTCTGATCCTTTGCATCGAACGTGTACCGGTCCCTTCTAATGTGCATCAAGAAAGCAAACCGCAACTCCATCCTAACCGGCGAAAAACAGAGACGCAATCAGCACACTAATTGGGCAAACCTACTCGAATCGAGTGTTCAAATGCACAACTAAGCTCAATCTAAACAGGAGGCAAGACTTACCCCTCGGGAACCTAGTCGTGGACGCGGCGGATCTCCGGCCCGATGCCTGCCTCCCCAGATACTCCGGGGTCGCCGCTGCTCTCCATTTCGTCCTAGGGTTCTTCCTCCTAGTTCAAGTAGCTCCAGCAGCCCCCCACCTTTGAGCACTCCGGCCGGGCGCACGGAAGGAGGCCGCGCTGCGGGTCGAGCAGGTGGCGGGCGCCCCACACGTGGCATCGCAGGAAGGTGGCGGGCGTCGCAGGCAGCCATGGAGCGTAGGCGCAGAAAGGTAGCGGTGGAGTAGGCATGCAGCTGGTGGAGGGGCAGGTCCTGGCCGCGACGCAAGTGCCGGCGGCGGCGCAGGTCAGCCGGCCGGTGGGGAAGCGGATGGGTAGAGTGAGCTACGAATGATTTGGGGATTTAGTTGCATGGGCCTACATGTCAGCTCCGGACCCACGTCCACACGGTCCCACGTGTAAGCTCCGGACCCACGTCCACGCGGTCCCACGTGTAAGCTCCGGACCCACAACTTAACGCCCCCGGACGGAATGGACTTAAATATGGCCGTTTGGCCTCGTCATAGTAGCTGTGCATGGACTAGGGGCAAAACTGAGCACAATTTGCATCTAAGGGCAAAACTGAGCATAGAGACACCACTGAGGGCAAAAGGATAATTAACCCAAATAAAAATGGTAAAGATAAGAGTGTGATGGTGATACGATACCGGGGCACCTCCCCCAAGCTTGGCAGTTGTCAAGGGGAGTGCACATACCCATGTGATTATGCCTCCTTCTTCACGGTTGGTGTTATGATCTTCTTGGCAATGATGCCCCTCAGGATACGATTCTCCTCCTCGATCTTATTGACTTGTTGTTTGAGGTCCATAATTTCTTTGCGGAGCTTGCCCGTAACGGCAAAAGCTCCCTTTACCCAAGGATGCTGCATAGCTTCTGGAGAACAAGTGACGCTCTTTTTCATATTTTCATAAGAAAGAAATCAAAAGTTGGAAGGGATGACCAAATTTGGAATAGCCGAGCTATGTAGTTCCCCCATCATGAATTCTGCTTGGAGACGAGAGGTGACTTCTTGATCTTCCTCCATGGCATCTATCCTTTTCAAGTCGGCCTCCATCTCATCCTTTGTTGATGGTCCAAAGTGATAAGCATCGCTATTTGCTCCTGGACCTGGTGTCGGGTGAGACACCCGACTCTCCCCGACTAACTCTTGAGAAGGCATCTTGCTCTTAAACTGCAACAGGAACGGCTCGAAACAAAAACAGAGGATATTTGCGTGATACGGTGGTCAAAGACTTCGAGAGATTATATAATGAATTTTTACCAACCAAAATACGTAACGTGCAAGAAAACGGAGTCCGGGAGGTACACGAGGTGGCCACGAGACAGGGGGGCGCGCCCAATAAGGGTAGGCACGCCCTCCACCCTCGTGGAGGCATCGTGTCTTTCCCGTACTACTACTTTCTTCCTAAAATTCTTAAATATTCCAAAACTGATAAAAATTGCCATTAAAATTGTTTTGGAGTCAGTTTACTTACCGTACCACATACCTATTCCTTTTCGGAGTCTGGAACGTTCTGAAAAGTGTCCCTGGTGTATTCCTCCGGGGTTACGGTTTCAATAATATTAGTTTCAACATTGATAGGATTACCTCAGATGTAATGTTTAATTCTTTGACCGTTCACCACCCTCGGACTTGTGCCTTCTAAGTTGTTGATTTTTATGGCACCAGAACGATAGACCTCCTCAATAACGTAAGGACTTTCCCATTTAGAGAGAAGTTTTCCTGCAAAAAATCTTAAACGAGAGTTGAATAATAACACATAATCACCTATGTTAAACTCACGCTTTTGTATCCTTTTGTCATGCCAGCGTTTGACTTTTTCTTTGAATAGCTTGGCATTCTCATAGGCTTGGGTTCTCCATTCATCAAGTGAGCTAATGTCAAACAATCTCTTCTCACCGGCAAGTTTGAAGTCATGGTTGAGCTCTTTAATAGCCCAATATGCTTTATGTTCAAGTTCTAGAGGTAAATGACACACTTTTCCATAAACCATCTTATACGGAGACATACCCATAGGATTTTTGTATGCAGTTCTATAGGACCATAATGCACCATCATGTTTTTTGGACCAATTCTTTCTAGATCTATTGACAGTCTTTTGCAAAATTAATTTGAGCTCTCTATTGCTCAACTCTACTTGACCACTAGACTGCGGATGATAAGGAGATGCGATTCTATGATTAACATCATACTTAGCAAGCATCTTACAGAAAGCACCATGAATAAAGTGTGAACCACCATCAGTCATAAGATATCTAGGGACTCCAAACCTCGGAAAAATAACTTCTTTAAGCATTTTAATAGAAGTGTTATGATCAGCACTACTAGTTGGAATAGCTTCTACCCACTTAGTAACATAATCAGCAGCAACTAAAATATGTGTGTAACCATTAGAGGCAGGAAAAGGTCCCATATAATCAAATCCCCAAACATCAAACGGTTCAATAACAAGAGAATAATTCATAGGCATTTCTTGACGTCTACTAATATTACCAATTCTTTGACATTCATCACAAGATAATACAAACTTACGAGCATCTTCGAAGAGAGTAGGCCAATAAAAACAAGATTGTAGTACCTTATATGCAGTTCTATCTCCAGCATGGTGTCCTCCATAGGATTCAGAGTGACACTTGCGTAGGATATGTTCCTGTTCATGCTCAGGTACACAACGTCTAATAACACCATCTTCTCCTTCTTTATAAAGGTGTGGGTCATCCCAGAAGTAATGTCTTAAATCATAAAAGAACTTCTTCTTTTGCTGGTATGTGAAACTAGGTGGTATAAATTTAGCAACAATGTAATTAGCATAATCAGCATACCAAGGAGCAGTACGAGAAGCATTAATGACCGCTAATTGTTCATTGGGAAAGCTATCATCAATAGGCAGTGGGTCATCAAGAACATTCTCTAACCTAAACAAGTTGTCTGCAATGGGGTTCTCTGCTCCCTTTCTATCAACAATATGCAAATCAAATTCTTGGAGCAAGAGAACCCATCTAATGAGTCTAGGCTTAGCATCTTTCTTTTCCATAAGATATTTAATAGCAGCATGATCAGTGTGAATAGTAACTTTGGAATCAACAATATAAGGTCTAAAGTTATCACATGCAAACACAACTTCTAAGAACTCTTTTTCAGTAGTAGCATAATTTCTCTGGGAAGTATCAAGAGTCTTACTAGCATATTGGATAACATTCAATTTCTTATCAACTCTTTGCCCTAGAACAGCACCTACAGCATAATCACTAGCATCACACATAATTTCAAAGGGTAAATTCCAATCAGGTGGTTGAACAATAGGTGCAGTGATCAAAGCTTTCTTGAGTATTTCAAATGCTTCTACACAATCATCATCAAAGACAAAATGAATATCTTTTTACAATAAGTTAGTCAGAGGCCTAGAGATTTTAGAGAAGTCCTTAATGAACCTCCTATAAAAACCGGCATGACCAAGGGAACTTCTTATACCTTTTATGTCCTTGGGACATGGCATCTTTTCAATAGCATCAACTTTAGCCTTATCAACTTCAATACCTCTCTCGGAAATCTTATGCCCCAAGACAAGGCCTTCATTAACCATAAAGTGGCACTTTTTCCAATTCAACACGAGGCTAGTGTCTTCACATCTCTGCAAAACTCGATCAAGGTTGCTCAAACAATCATCAAAAGAGGATCCATAAACGGAGAAATCATCCATGAATACCTCACAAATCTTTTCACAAAAGTCAGAGAATATAGCCATCATGCATCTTTGAAAGGTAGCAGGTGCATTACATAAACCAAAAGGCATACGTCTATAAGCAAAAGTACCAAAAGGGCAAGTAAAAGTAGTTTTTGATTGATCCCCCGCTGACACAGGTATTTGAGAGAAACCAGAATAACCATCTAGAAAGCAAAAATGTGTGTGTTTGGATAGTCTTTCTAGCATTTGATCAATAAAAGGTAAAGGGTAATGATCTTTCTTAGTAGCTTTATTTAATTTACGGACATCAATTACCATCCTATAACCTGTAATAATTCTTTGCGGGATCAATTCATCTTTATCATTAGGAACGATAGTAATACCTCCCCTTTTAGGAACACAATGGACAGGGCTTACCCAATCACTATCAGCAACGGGATAAATTATACCTGCCTCAAGGAGCTTTAGTATCTCCTTTCTTACCACTTCTTTCATCTTGGGATTCAGTCGTCGTTGAGGATCTCTAACTGGTTTGGCATCTTTCTCCACATTAATTTTGTGTTGGCATAGAGTGGGCCTAATGCCCTTAAGATCATCCAAAGTATATCCAATAGCCGCACGGTGCTTCTTTAGAGTTTTCAATAATCTTTCTTCTTCTTGTTTGGAAAGGTTAGCACTAATAATAACAGGATATATTTTCTTTTCATCAAGAGAAGCAAACTTAAGATTATCAGGTAATGGTTTGAGTTCAAACACGGGATCACCCTTGGGTGGAGGGGGATCCCCAAGAATTTCAACTGGAAGGTTATGTTTCAGCAAAGGTTCATGTTTAAGGAACACTTCATCTATTTCCATTCTTTCCTTCATAAACATATCATTTTCATGGTCTAGCAAATATTGTTCTAAAGGATCAGTAGGAGGCACGGCAATAGAAGCAAGACCAATAATTTCATCCTTACTAGGCAATTCTTTATCACGGGGTTGTCTATGAAATTTAGCAAAGTTAAACTCATGATAAAGAATTGCCTAGTAAGGATGAAATTATTGGTCTTGCTTCTATTGCCGTGCCTCCTACTGATCCTTTAGAACAATATTTGCTAGACCATGAAAATGATATGTTTATGAAGGAAAGAAGGGAAATAGATGAAGTGTTCCTTAAACAGGAACCTTTATTGAAACATAACCTTCCAGTTGAAATTCTTGGGGATCCCCCTCCACCCAAGGGTGATCCTGTGGTTGAACTCAAACCATTACCTGATAATCTTAAGTATGCTTATCTTGATGAAAAGAAAATATATCATGTTATTATTAGTGCTAACCTTTCAAAACAAGAAGAAGAAAGATTATTGAAAACTCTGAAGAAGCATCGAGCCGCTATTGGATATACTCTGGATGATCTTAAGGGCATTAGTCCCACATTATGTCAACACAAAATTTCAGTGGAGAAAGATGCCAAACCAGTTAGAGATCCTCAAAGACGATTAAATCCCAAAATGAAGGAAGTGGTAAGAAAGGAGATTCTAAAGCTCCTTGAGGCAGGTATTATTTGTCCCGTTGCTGATAGTGAATGGGTAAGCCATGTCCATTGTGTCCCTAAAAAGGGAGGTATTACCGTTGTTCCTAATGATAAAGATGAATTGATCCCGCAAAGAATTATTACAGGTTATAGGATGGTAATTGATTTCCGTAAGTTAAATAAAGCTACTAAGAAAGATCATTACCCTTTACCTTTTATTGATCAAATGCTAGAAAGGCTATCCAAACACACACATTTTTGCTTTCTAGATCATTATTCTGGTTTCTCCCAAATACCTGTGTCAGCAAAGGATCAATCCAAAACTACCTTTACTTGCCCTTTTGGTACTTTTGCTTATAGACTTATGCCTTTTGGTTTATGTAATGCACCTGCTACCTTTCAAAGATGCATGATGGCTATATTCTCTGATTTTTGTGAAAAGATTTGTGAGGTATTCATGGATGACTTCTCTGTCTATGGATCCTCTTTTGATGATTGTTTGAGCAACCTTGATCGAGCTTTGCAGAGATGCGAAGACACTAGTCTCGTCCTGAATTGGGAAAAGTGTCACTTTATGGTTAATGAAGGCATTGTCTTGGGGCACAAGATCTCCGAGAGAGGTATTGAAGTTGATAAATCCAAAGTTGATGCTATTGAAAAGATGCCATGTCCCAAGGACATAAAAGGTATAAGAAGTTTCCTTGGTCACGCCGGTTTTTATAAGAGGTTCATTAAGGACTTTTCTAAAATATCTAGGCCTCTGACTAATTTATTGCAAAAAGATATTCCTTTTGTCTTTGATGATGATTGTGTAGAAGCATTTGAAACACTTAAGAAAGCCTTGATCACTGCACCTATTGTTCAGCCACCTGATTGGAATTTACCTTTTGAAATTATGCGCGATGCTAGTGATTATGTTGTAGGTGCTGTTTTAGGACAAAGAGTCGATAAGAAATTGAATGTTATCTAGTATGCTAGTAAGACTCTTGATACTGCCCAGAGAAATTATGCTACTACTGAAAAAGAGTTCTTAGCAGTTGTGTTTGCATGTGATAAGTTTAGACCTTATATTGTTGATTCCAAAGTTACTATTCACACTGATCATGCTGCTATTAAATATCTTATGGAAAAGAAAGATGCTAAGCCTAGACTCATTAGATGGGTTCTCTTGCTCCAAGAATTTGACTTGCATATTATTGATAGAAAGGGATCTGAGAACCCTGTTGCAGACAACTTGTCTAGGTTAGAGAATGTTCTTGATGACCCACTGCCTATTAATGATAGTTTTCCTGATGAACAATTAGCAGTTGTCAATGCTTCTCGTACTGCTCATTGGTATGCTGATTATGCTAATTACATTGTTGCTAAATATATACCATCTAGTTTCACATACCAGCAAAAGAAAAAGTTCTTTTATGATTTAATACATTACTTCTGGGATGACCCACACCTTTATAAAGAAGGAGTAGATGGTGTTATTAGACGTTGTGTACCTGAGCATGAACAGGAACATATCCTACGCAAGTGTCACTCTGAATCCTATGGAGGACACCATGCTGGAGATAGAACTGCATATAAGGTACTACAATCTGGTTTTTATTAGCCTACTCTTTTCAAAGATGCTCGTAAGTTTGTCTTATATTGTGATGAATGTCAAAGAATAGGTAACATTAGTAGACGTCAAGAAATGCCTATGAATTATTCTCTTGTTATTGAACCGTTTGATGTGTGGGGCTTTGATTATATGGGACCTTTTCCTGCCTCCAATGGTTATACACATGTTTTAGTTGCTATTGATTACGTTACTAAGTGGGTAGAAGCTATTCTAACTAGTAGTGCTGATCATAACACTTCTATTAAAATGCTTAAAGAAGTTATTTTTCCGAGGTTTGGAGTCCCTAGATATCTTATGACTGATGGTGGTTCACACTTTATTCATGGTGCTTTTCGTAAGATGCTTGCCAAGTATGATGTCAATCATAGAATCGCATCTCCTTATCACCCGCAGTCTAGTGGTCAAGTAGAGTTGAGCAATAGAGAGCTCAAATTAATTTTACAAAAGACTATCAATAGATCTAGAGAGAATTGGTCCAAAAAACTTGATGATGCATTATGGGCCTATAGAACTGCATACAGAAATCCTATGGGTATGTCTCCATATAAGATGGTTTATGGAAAAGCATGTCATTTACCTCTTGAACTTGAACATAAAGCATATTGGGCTATTAAAGAGCTCAATTATGACTTCAAACTTGCCGGTGAGAAGAGGTTATTTGATATTAGCTCACTTGATGAATGGAGAACCCAAGCATATGAGAATGCCAAGCTTTTCAAAGAAAAAGTCAAACGCTGGCATGACAAGAGGATACAAAAGCGTGAGTTTAACGTAGGAGATTATGTGTTATTATTCAACTCTCGTTTAAGATTTTTTGCAGGAAAACTTCTCTCAAAATGGGAAGGTCCCTACGTTATCGAGGAGGTCTATGTTCTGGTGCTATAAAAATTAACAACTTCGAAGGCACAAATCCGAGGGTGGTAAACGGTCAAAGAATTAAACACTATATTTTAGGTAATCCTATCAATGTTGAAACTAATATTACTGAAACCATAACCCCTGAGGAATACATAAGAGACACTTTCCAGAATGTTCCAGACTCCGAAAAGGCATAGGTTCGTGGTACGGTAAGTAAACCGACTCCAAAACAACTCTAATGGCAATTTTTATGAGTTTTGGATTATTTAAGAATTTTAGGAAGAAAGAAGTAGTCTGAAAGGGACACGAGGCTCTCACGAGAGAGGAGGCCGCCCCCCCCCTATAGGGCGCGCCCCCCTGTCTCGTGGGCACCTCGTGTGCCTCACGGACTCCATTTTCTTGTATGTTACGTATTTTGGTCGGTAAAAATTCATTATATATACTCCCGAAGGTTTTGACCAACGTATCACGCAAATATCCTCTGTTTTTGTTTCGAGCTGTTTCTGTTTCAGATCTAGAGTATCATGTCGTCTCCAAGCGCTCCCAAGGACAAGTTTTTCGAGAGGGTTATCAACCCCTATCTCGCGGAGGTGCTGCATCACCCTCAAACCATTGAGATACGTGAGGGGGTGCTGCACATCCGCGATGTGGAGGGACCAAGGCGTACCGGGAGCGTGGAGACAAAGCTCGAAGCCATGGAGCAAGAAGTTTTCAAGTGTCAAGGGATGGTGGAGCGTGGACTCAACGCCAACCAGATGATGATCATGGAGTTCGCCATCAACCACAAGCTGGATGCCAAAGTCATTGGGGAGACCATCTTCAAGCTTCAAGAGAAAATCGAGCATCTCCAAGCCCAGATTTATGACCTGCAAAACCAGAACTGTGAGTATGAATATAGATTCAAGTGAATGAGTTTGGCTACAGATTTAAGGATCCCGGAGACTCGATCATCCTTTTATGATGGAGAGCCTATGCCTTGGAAGACGGATGACAAGCCTACATCATCAACAACTCCTACTTCACCACCCCCGAAGAAATAATCACATGGGTATGGGCACTCGCCTTGGCAACTGCCAAGATTGGGGGAGGTGCCCCGGTATCGTATCACCATCACACTCCTATCTTTACCACTTTATTTAGTTCGATCCTTTTAGTAGTATCTTGATCTGGTAGGTTGAAGTTTTGATATCAAGTAGTTTTGAGTTTTGCATTGTGATCCCTTTATGTAATCGAGTATGTGTCCTATCTATAATAGAGATTAGTGTTGAGTCAAGGGCTTTGCTATGTTGCTATGATCTTGTGAAAGTAGAAAGAACAAAAGAGTTCATATTGATCTTATGGATAGTGATAACTTCAGACATAGAAAGTATGAGGCATAAAAATTGTTGAGAGTTGATGAACATAGCCTTGGTCATCGTTGCAATTAATAAGAAGTGATAAGGAAAGAGGGTTTCACATATAAATATATTATCTTGGACATCTTTTATGATTGTGAAGCACTCATTAAGTATGACATGCTAAAAGAGTTGATGTTGGACAAGGAAGACAACGTAATGGTTTATGTTTTCCGACATCTCAGTTAAAGTATATTGTCATTGACCTTCCAAACATGTTGAGCTTGCCTTCCCCCTCTTGCTAGCCAAATTCCTTGCACCAAGTAGAGATACTACTTGTGCTTTCAAATATCCTTAAACCCAGTTTTGCCATGAGATTCCACCATACCTACCTATGGATTGAGTAAGATCCTTCAAGTAAGTTGTCATCGGTGCAAGCAATAAAAATTTCTCCCTAAATATGTATGACTTATTAGTGCAGAGAAAATAAACTTTGTACGAACTTGTTGTGGAAGTAATAAAAGCGACGGACTGCATAATAAAGGTCCACATACAAAGGGCAATATAAAGTGACGTTCTTTTGCACTAAGATTTTATGCATCAACCCTAAACGCGCATGACAACCTCTGCTTCCCTCTGCGAAGGGCCTATCTTTTATTTTATGCTTTTACTTTATGCTTGAGTCAAGGTGATCCTCACCTTTCCCTTTTTCATTTTATCCTTTGGCAAGCTCTTCGTGTTTGAAAGATCATCATACATATATCCAATTGGATGTAAGCTGGCATAGGCTATTATTGTTGACATCACCTAAAGGTGAATACGTTGGGAGGCAACACAAGAAGCCCCTATCTTTCTCAGTGTCCGGCTGAAACTCTATAACCACAGGTATTGCGTGAGTGTTAACAATTATGGGAGACTACGAGATAGTTCAGTATGTGAGCTTGTTGAAAAACTCTATTATTGACTCTTTCTGATGTTACGATAAATTGCAATTGCTTCAATGACTGAGATTATAGTTTGTTAGTTCCCAATGAAGTTTTTGAACCATACTTGACATTGTGAATTGCTTATTACTTGAGCATAGGAAATCAAATGACAAAATCCATATATGTTGTTGTTATTAGAATGATCATGATGCCCTCATGTCCGTATTTAATTTTTTATCGACACCTCTATCTCTAAACATGAGGACACATTTTTCGATTTCGGCTTCCGCTTGAGGACAGGCGAGGTCTAAGCTTGGGGGAGTTGATACGTCCATTTTGCATCATGCTTTTATATCAATATTTATTGCATTATGGGCTGTTATTACACATTATATCTCAATACTTATGGCTATTCTCTCTTATTTTACAAGGTTTACCATGAAGAGGGGGAATGCCGGCAACTGGAATTCTGGCTGGAAAAGGAGCAAACGTTGGAAACCTATTCTGCACAACTCCAAAAATCCTGAAACTCCACGAAAGTGTTGGAAATATGCCCGAGGCAATAATAAAAGTGTTATTATTATATTTCTTTGTTCATGATGATTGTCTTTTATTCATGCTATAACTGTATTATCCGGAAATCGTAATACACATGTGAATACATAGACCATAACATGTCCCTAGTGAGCCTCTAGTTGACTAGCTCATTGATCAACTGATAGTCATGGTTTCCTGGCTATGGACATTGGATGTCGTTGATAACGGGATCACATCATTAGGAGAATGATGTGATGGACAAGACCAAATCCTAAGCATAGCATAAGATCATGTAGTTCGTTTGCTAGAGCTTTTTCAATGTCAAGTATCTCTTCCTTAGACCATGAGATCGTGTAACTCCCGGATACCGCAAGAGTGCTTTGGGTGTACCAAACGTCACAATGTAAATGGGTGATTATAAAGGTGCACTACAGGTATCTCCGAAAGTGTTTGTTGGGTTGACACGGATCGAGACTGGGATTTGTCACTCCGTATGACGGAGAGGTATCTCTGGGCCCACTCGGTAATGCATCATCATAATGAGCTCAAAGTGACCAAGCAGTTGATCACGAGATCATGCATTACGGTACGAGTAAAGTGACTTGCCAGTAACGAGACTGAACAAGGTATTGGGATACCGACGATCGAGTCTCGGGCAAGTAACGTACCGATTGACAAAGGGAATTGTATACGGGGTTTTGATCGAATCCTCGACATCGTGGTTCATCCGATGACATCATCGAGGAGCATGTGGGAGCCAACATGGGTATCCAGATCCCGCTGTTGGTTATTGACTGGAGAGCAGTCTCGGTCATGTCTGCATGTCTCCCGAACCCGTAGGGTCTACACACTTAAGGTTCGGTGACGCTAGGGTTATTAGGAAGACTTGTATGTGATTACCGAAAGTTGTTTGGAGTCCCGGATGAGATCCCGGACATCACGAGGAGTTCCGGAATGGTCCGGAGGTGAAGTTTTATATATGGGAAGTTGTCTTACGGACACCGGAAGAATTCGGGGTCATATCGATATTGTACCGGGGCCACCGGAGGGGTTCCGGGGGTCCACCGGGAGGGGCCACCCCTCTCGGAGGGCCACATGGGCGGCAAGGGGCAGGGAGCCAGCCCCTGGAGGGCTGGGCGCGCCCCCCACCTTGGGCCCATGCGCCTAGGGTTGGGGGGGAAACCCTAAGGGGGGCGCCCCCCTTGCTTGGGGGGCAAGTCCCCCCTCCCTGGCCGCCGCCCCCCCTCTAGATCCCATCTAGAGGGGCCGGCCCCCCTTGTCCCTTCCCCTATAAATAGAGGGGCGAGGGGAGGGCTGCTGAAGACAAATCAAGGCGCAGCCCCTCCCCTCCCAACACCTCTCCTCCTCCGTACGTGCTTGGCGAAGCCCTGTCGGAGTACTGCTGCACCAACAACACCACGCCATCGTGCTGCCGTTGGAGCTGCCTTCCTCAACCTCTCCTTCCTCCTTGCTGGATCAAGACGGAGGAGACGTCGTCCGTCCCGTACGTGTGTTGAACGCGGAGGTGCTGTCCGTTCAGCACTTGGTCATCGGTGATCCGAATCACGGCGAAACCGTAGGAAAGTTTTTAATTTTCTGCAACGTTCTCCAACAGTGGCATCATGAGCTAGGTCTATGCGTAGTTCTCTATTGCACGAGTAGAACACAATTTTGTTGTGGGCGTAGATCTTGTCAACTTGCTTGCCGCTACTAGTCTTATCTTGCTTCAGCGGTATTGTGGGATGAAGCGGCCCGGACCAACCTTACACGTACACTTACGTGAGACCGGTTCCACCGACTGACATGCACTAGTTGCATAAGGTGGCTGGTGGGTGTCTGTCTCTCCCACTTTAGTTGGAGCGGATTCGATGAAAAGGGTCCTTATGAAGGGTAAATAGAAGTTGACAAAATCACGTTGTGGTTATTCGTAGGTAAGAAAATGTTCTTGCTAGAACCCAATTGCAGCCACGTAAAAGATGCAACAACAATTAGAGGACGTCTAACTTGTTTTTGCAGCAATTGTCATGTGATGTGATATGGCCAGAAGTTGTGATGAATGATGAATGATATATTGTGATGTATGAGATCATGCTCTTTTAATAGGAATCATGACTTGCATGTCGATGAGTATGACAACCGGCAGGAGCCATAGGAGTTGTCTTTATTTTTGTATGACCTGCGTGTCATTGAAGAACGCCATGTAAATTACTTTACTTTATTGCTAAACGTGTTAGCCATAGAAGTAGAAGTAGTCGTTGGCGTGACAACTTCATGAAGACACGATGATGGAGATCATGGTGTCATGCCGGTGACAAGATGATCATGGAGCCCCGAAGATGGAGATCAATGGAGCTATATGATATTGGCCATATCATGTCACTACTATATATAATTGCATGTGATGTTTATTATGTTTATGCATCTTGTTTACTTAGAACGACGGTAGTAAATAAGATGATCCCTTACAACAATTTCAAGAAGTGTTCTCCCCTAACTGTGCACCGTTGCTAAAGTTCGTCGTTTCGAAGCACCACGTGATGATTGGGTGTGATAGATCCTTACGTTCACATACAACGGGTGTAAGACATTTTTACACATGCAAAACACTTAGGGTTAACTTGACGAGCCTAGCATGTACAGACATGGCCTCGGAACACGGAGACCGAAAGGTCGAACACGAGTCGTATGGAAGATACGATCAACATGAGAATGTTCACCGACGATGACTAGTCCGTCTCACGTGATGATCGGACACGGCCTAGTCGACTCGGATCGTGTAACACTTAGATGACTAGAGGGATGTCTAATCTAAGTGGGAGTTCATTATAATAATTTGATTAGATGAACTTAATTATCATGAACTTAGTCTAAAACCTTTGCAAAATATGTCTTGTAGATCAAATGGCCAACGCTCATGTCAACATGAACTTCAACGCGTTCCTAGAGAAAACCAAGCTGAAAGATGATGGCAGCAACTATACAGACTGGGTCCGAAACCTGAGGATCATCCTCATTGCAGCCAAGAAAGCATATGTCCTAGATGAACCGCTAGGTGAAGCACCCATCCCACAGAACCAAGACGTTATGAACGTTTGGCAGACACGTGCTGATGATTACTCCCTCGTTCAGTGCAGCATGCTTTACAGCTTAGAACCGGGGCTCCAAAAGCGTTTTGAGCATCACGGAGCATATGAGATGTTCGAGGAGCTGAAACTAGTTTTCCAAGCTCACACCCGGGTCGAGAGATATGACGTCTCCGACAAGTTCTATAGTTGTAAGATGGAGAAAATAGTTCTGTCAGTGAGCACATACTCAAGATGTCTGGGTTGCACAACCGCATGACCCAGCTGAATATTAACCTCCCTGATGAGGCGGTCATTGACAGAATCCTTCAGTCGCTCCCACCAAGCTACAAGAGCTTTGTGATGAACTACAATATGCAGGGGATGGTGAAGACCATTCCTGAAGTATTTTCTATGCTGAAGTCAGCAGAGGTTGAAATCAAGAAAGAACATCAAGTGTTGATGGTCAATAAGACCACTAAGTTCAAAAAGGGCAAGGGCAAGAAGAACTTCAAGAAGGACGGCAAGGAGGTTGCCGCACCCGGTAAGCCAGTTACCGGGAAGAAGTCAAAGAATGGACCCAAGCCTGAGACTGAGTGCTTTTATTGCAAGGGGAAGGGTCACTGGAAGTGGAACTGCCCCAAATACTTAGCGGATAAGAAGGCCGGCAACACCAAAGGTATATTTGATATACATGTGATTGATGTGTACCTTACCAGTACTCGTAGTAACTCCTGGGTATTTGATACCGGTGCCGTTGCTCATATTTGTAACTCACAGCAGGAGCTGCGGAATAAGCGGAGACTGGCGAAGGACGAGGTGACGATGCGCGTCGGGAATGGTTCCAGAGTCGATGTGATCGCCGTCGGCACGCTACCTCTACATTTACCTACGGGATTAGTTTTGAACCTTAATAATTGTTATTTGGTGCCAAATTTGAGCATGAACATTGTATCTGGATCTCGTTTGATACGAGATGGCTACTCATTTAAATCCGAGAATAATGGTTGTACTATTTATATGAGAGATATGTTTTATGGTCATGCTCCGATGGTTAATGGTTTATTCTTAATGAATCTCGAGCGTAATGTTACACATATTCATAGTGTGAATGCCAAAAGATGTAAAGTTGATAACGATAGTCCCACATACTTGTGGCACTGCCGCCTTGGTCACATTGGTGTCAAGCGCATGAAGAAGCTCCATGCTGATGGACTTTTGGAGTCTCTCGATTATGAATCATTTGACACATGCGAACCCTGCCTCATGGGCAAGATGACCAAGACTCCGTTCTCCGGAACAATGGAGCGAGCAACCAACTTGTTGGAAATCATACATACCGATGTGTGCGGTCCAATGAGCGTTGAGGCTCGCGGAGGATATCGTTATGTTCTCACTCTCACTGATGACTTGAGTAGATATGGGTATGTCTACTCAATGAAACACAAGTCTGAGACCTTTGAAAAGTTCAAGGAATTTCAGAGTGAAGTAGAGAATCAACGTGACCGAAAAATAAAGTTCCTACGATCAGATCGTGGAGGAGAATATTTAAGTCACGAATTTGGTACACACTTAAGAAAATGTGGAATCGTTTCACAACTCACGCCGCCTGGAACACCTCAGCGTAATGGTGTGTCCGAACGTCGTAATCGCACTCTATTGGATATGGTGCGGTCTATGATGTCTCTTACCGATTTACCGCTATCATTTTGGGGATACGCACTAGAGACAGCTACATTCACTTTAAATAGGGCACCGTCTAAATCCGTTGAGACGACACCGTATGAATTATGGTTTGGGAAGAAACCTAAGCTGTCGTTTCTAAAAGTTTGGGGATGCGATGCTTATGTCAAGAAACTTCAACCTGAAAAGCTCGAACCCAAGTCGGAAAAATGCGTCTTCATAGGATACCCTAAGGAAACCATTGGGTATACCTTCTACTTAAGATCCGAGGGCAAGATCTTTGTTGCCAAGAACGGATGCTTTCTGGAAAAAGAGTTTCTCTCGAAAGAAGTAAGTGGGAGGAAAGTAGAACTCGATGAAGTACTACCTCTTGAACAGGATAGTAGTGCAGCTCAGGAAAATGTTCCTCTGATGCCTACACCAACTGAAGAGGAAAATAATGATGATGATCAAGGTACTTCGGATCAAGTTGCTACTGAACTTCGTAGGTCCACAAGGACACGTTCCGCACCAGAGTGGTACGGCAACCCTGTCCTGGAAATCATGTTGTTAGACAACGGTGAACCTTCGAACTATGAAGAAGCGATGGCGGGCCCTGATTCCAACAAATGGCTTGAAGCCATGAAATCCGAGATAGAATCCATGTATGAAAACAAAGTATGGACTTTGACAGACTTTCCCAATGATCGGCGAGCGATAGAAAACAAATGGATCTTTAAGAAGAAGACAGACGCGGATGGAAATGTTACCATCTATAAAGCTCGACTTGTCGCTAAGGGTTATCGACAAGTTCAAGGGATTGACTACGACGAGACATTCTCTCCCGTAGCGAAGCTAAAGTCCGTCCGAATCATGTTAGCAATTGCCGCATACTATGATTATGAGATATGGCAGATGGACGTCAAAACGGCATTCCTTAACGGGCATCTTAAGGAAGAACTGTATATGATGCAGCCGGAAGGTTTTGTCGATCCTAAGAACGCTGATAAAGTATGCAAGCTCCAGCGATCCATTTATGGGCTGGTGCAAGCATCTCGGAGTTGGAACATTCGCTTTGATGAGATGATCAAAGCGTTTGGGTTTATGCAGACTTATGGAGAAGCCTGCGTTTACAAGAAAGTGAGTGGGAGCTTTGTAGCATTTCTCATATTATATGTAGATGACATACTCTTGATGGGAAATGATATAGAACTTTTGGACAGCATTAAGGCCTACTTGAATAAGTGTTTTTCAATGAAGGACCTTGGAGAAGCTGCTTATATATTAGGCATCAAGATCTATAGAGATAGATCGAGACGCCTCATAGGTCTTTCACAAAGCACATACCTTGATAAGATTTTGAAGAAGTTCAAAATGGATCAGTCCAAGAAGGGGTTCTTGCCTGTATTGCAAGGTGTGAGATTGAGCTCGGCTCAATGCCCGACCACGGCAAAAGATAAAGAAGAGATGAGTGTCATCCCCTATGCTTCAGCCATAGGATCTATTATGTATGCCATGCTGTGTACCAGACCTGATGTAAACCTTGCCGTAAGTTTGGTAGGAAGGTACCAAAGTAACCCCGGCAAGGAACACTGGACAGCGGTCAAGAATATCCTAAAGTACCTGAAAAGGACAAAGGAAATGTTTCTCGTTTATGGAGGTGACGAAGAGCTCGTCGTAAAGGGTTACGTCGACGCTAGCTTCGACACAGATCTGGATGACTCTAAGTCACAAACCGGATACGTGTATATGTTGAATGGTGGAGCAGTAAGCTGGTGCAGCTGCAAGCAGAGCGTAGTGGCGGGATCTACATGTGAAGCGGAGTACATGGCAGCCTCGGAGGCAACGCATGAAGCTATTTGGGTGAAGGAGTTCATCACCGACCTAGGAGTCATACCCAATGCGTCGGGGCCGATCAAACTCTTCTGTGACAACACTGGAGCTATTGCCCTTGCCAAGGAGCCCAAGTTTCACAAGAAGACCAGGCACATCAAGCGTCGTTTCAACTCCATCCGTGAAAATGTTCAAGATGGAGACATAGATATTTGCAAAGTACATACGGATCTGAATGTCGCACATCCGTTGACTAAACCTCTCTCGCGAGCAAAACATGATCAACACCAGAACTCTATGGGTGTTAGATTCATCACAATGTAACTAGATTATTGACTCTAGTGCAAGTGGGAGACTATTGGAAATATGCCCTAGAGGCAATAATAAAAGTGTTATTATTATATTTCTTTGTTCATGATGATTGTCTTTTATTCATGCTATAACTGTATTATCCGGAAATCGTAATACACATGTGAATACATAGACCATAACATGTCCCTAGTGAGCCTCTAGTTGACTAGCTCGTTGATCAACTGATAGTCATGGTTTCCTGGCTATGGACATTGGATGTCGTTGATAACGGGATCACATCATTAGGAGAATGATGTGATGGACAAGACCCAAACCTAAGCATAGCATAAGATCGTGTAGTTCGTTTGCTAAAGCTTTTTCAATGTCAAGTATCTCTTCCTTAGACCATGAGATCGTGTAACTCCCGGATACCGTAAGAGTGCTTTGGGTGTACCAAACGTCACAACGTAACTGGGTGATTATAAAGGTGCACTACATGTATCTCCGAAAGTGTCTGTTGGGTTGACACGCATCGAGACTGGGATTTGTCACTCCGTATGACGGAGAGGTATCTCTGGGCCCACTCGGTAATGCATCATCATAATGAGCTCAAAGTGACCAAGTAGTTGATCACGGGATCATGCATTATGGTACGAGTAAAGTGACTTGCCGGTAACGAGACTGAACAAGGTATTGGGATACTGACGATCGAGTCTCGGGCAAGTAACGTACCGATTGACAAAGGGAATTGTATACGGGGTTTTGATCGAATCCTCGACATCGTGGTTCATCCGATGACATCATCGAGGAGCATGTGGGAGCCAACATGGGTATCCAGATCCCGCTGTTGGTTATTGACCGGAGAGCAGTCTCGGTTATGTCTGCATGTCTCCCGAACCCGTAGGGTCTACACACTTAAGGTTCGGTGATGCTAGGGTTATTAGGAAGACTTGTATGTGATTACCGAAAGTTGTTTGGAGTCCCGGATGAGATCCCAGACGTCACGAGGAGTTCCGGAATGGTTCGGAGGTGAAGTTTTATATATGGGAAGTTGTCTTACGGACACCGGAAGAATTCGGGGTCATATCGGTATTGTACCGGGGCCACCGGAGGGGTTCCGGGGGTCCACCGGGAGGGGCCACCCCTCTCGGAGGGCCACATGGGCGGCAAGGGGCAGGGAGCCAGCCCCTGGAGGGCTGGGCGCGCCCCCCACCTTGGGCCCATGCGCCTAGGGTTGGGGGGGGGGGGGAAACCCTAAGGGGGGCGCCCCCCTTGCTTGGGGGGCAAGTCCCCCCTCCCCGGCCGCCCCCCCCCCTCTAGATCCCATCTAGAGGGGCCGGAGCCCCTTGTCCCTTCCCCTATAAATAGAGGGGCGAGGGGAGGGCTGCTGAAGACAAATCAAGGCGCAGCCCCTCCCCTCCCCAACACCTCTCCTCCTCCGTACGTGCTTGGCGAAGCCCTGTCGGAGTACTGCTGCACCAACAACACCACGCCGTCGTGCTGCCATTGGAGCTGCCTTCCTCAACCTCTCCTTCCTCCTTTCTGGATCAAGACAGAGGAGACGTCGTCCGTCCCATACATGTGTTGAACGCGGAGGTGCTGTCCGTTCAGCACTTGGTCATCGGTGATCCGAATCACGGCGAGTACGACTCCATCATCACCATCCCCTTGAACGCTTCCGCACTCGATCTACAAGTGGTATGTAGATGCAAACTCACTCCCTTGACTCGTTGCTTAGATGAACTCATAGATGGATCTTGGTGAAACCGTAGGAAATTTTTTAATTTTCTGCAACGTTCTCCAACAGAAAGAACTTTTTGGAATTAATAAGAATTTATGGGCGAAAGAAATAGGCCAGGGGGCCCACACCCTGTCCAGGAGACAGGGGCGCCCCCCTAGGGCACGGCCCCCTATCTCCTGGGCCCCCTGGTGGGCCTCCGGCGTCCATCTTCTGCTATATCATCACTCTTACCCTGGAAAAAATGGTGGGCAAGCTTACGGGACGAAACTCCACCGCCACGAGGCAGAACCTTGGCGGAATCAATCTAGGGCTCTGGCAGAGCTGTTCTGCCAAGGACACTTCCCTCCGGAAGGGGGAAATCATCACCAACGTCATCACCAACGATCCTCTCATCGGGAGGGGGTCAATCTCCATCAACATCTTCACCAGCACCATCTCCTCTCAAAACCCTAGTTCATCTCTTGTATCCAATCTTGTATCAAAACCACAAATTGGTACCTGTCGGTTGCTACTTGCTAGTAGTGTTGATTACTCCTGTAGTTGATGCTATTTGGTTTACTTGGTGGAAGATCATATGTTCAGATCCTTTATGCATATTATTACCCCTCTGATTATGAACATGAATATGCTTTGTGAGTAATTACGTTTGTTCCTGAGGACATGGGTGAAGTCTTGCTATTAGTAGTCATGTGAATTTGGTATTCGTTCGATATTTTGATAAGATGTATGTTGTCTTTCCTCTAGTGGTGTTATGTGAACGTCGACTACATGACACTTTACCATTATTTGGGCCTAGAGGAAGGCATATGGAAGTAATAAGTAGATGATGGGTTGCTAGAGTGACAGAAGCTTAAACCCTAGTTTATGCGTTGCTTCGTTAGGGGTTGATATGGACCCATATGTTTAATGTTGTGGTTAGGTTTACCTTAATACTCATTTTTGTAGTTGTGGATGCTTGCAATAGGGGTTAATCATAAGTGGGATGCTTGTCCAAGTTAGGACAGTACCCAAGTACCGGTCCACCCACATATCAAATTATCAAAGTACCGAACGCGAATCTTATGAACGTGATGAAAACTAGCTTGACGATAATTCCCAATGTGTCCTTGGGAGCTCCTTCCTCATTATTAGAATTTGTCCAGGATTATCCTTTGCTACATAAAGGATTGGGCCACCTTGCTGCACTTTATTTACTTTATTTACTTTTTGCTCGTTACTATTTATCTTATCACAAAACTATCTATCACCTACTATTTCAGTGCTTGCAGAGAAAACCTTACTGAAAACCGCTTATCATTTCCTTCTGCTCCTTGTTGGGTTTGACACTCTTACTTATCGAAAGGACTACGATAGATCCCCTATACTTGTGGGTCATCAATGTCTGAGATGTAGCTGGGCCAGGTGAGAAGCAAGGAAATGCAATATTCACCACTAGAACGTAAAGATAAATTCACCGGTCAAAACTCGCGTCAGCGGCCCGTCAGTGATGACTACATCATCACAGATGGGCCAGTTAGCTTGTTTGTGATGAGATTTATCACTGAAGAGTTGGCCGGCCAGTGCTAAGCAAAGTCTTATCACTGACCAACCCTATAGAAGTGGTTGGCTTGTGATGTCAAATTCTGACTGCTAGCTTTGGGCTGCACATCAATACAAATCACAACATCACATTGATATACTTTCAATATTCCATTTCATATGGACATATACAAAAAATTTACGCTGTATTTCATGGCATGTACATATATTGCATTGAGTATCCTCATATACAAACAACTACATACCATGATCATAAACAAATTATTGTTGGACAATTGATAGAAAATCAATATTCATAACTATGATCATTCATGGCATAATCTTGTATAGGCATTACGTCTATGATAAATAGGTTGTTATCCAACTGTTTCTACTACTATTGATCCACCCCAAAACCGCTATCCGGCATGCGTCTTAAGGTATTAAGTTTATAAAAATAGAGCAACACAATAAGCAAGATGACATAATATAGACAGAAAGAAATATAGCAATAAGATTAAACCCCATCGTATTATCTTTAGTAGCAACAATACAAATATGTGTCATGTCCCCATTCTGTCATTGTGATACAAAACACTGTAATATTGAACCTACTACTACGCACCAATCCCTCTGAAGAATTACCCATCTATCTTGGCTGGAGAAGACTAATAACCCGGAAAGCATACATAGTTACTCAATTACGCAACAAAGAAACTTCAAATTTTTAAAAATGTTCAATGAATAATCTGATCATAAATTCAAAAATTCATCGGATTCAAACAAACACACCATAAGAATTACATCTGGTTGATCTCGGAGGAGAACATGCTATTAAAGATCCAAGAGATATAGAGAAAAGCCATCTAGCTAGTACCATGGACCCGCATGTCCGAAAGGAACTACTCACACATCATCATGGAGGAAGCAAGGTTGATGAAGAGGCCTCCTCCAATGGCTTCCCCCTCCGGTAGAACTCCGGAACAGGCCTCCAGATGGGATCCCTTTGGAACAGAGGCTTGCGATGGTGGCAATAATATTCTCTCTAAGGAACGACAGAGGCTTTCCATATTGAACTATCTATAGGGATTTATGGCGGTGGAATTAGGTCAAAACTCTGCATGTGGGCCCCACAAGCCCATGTGGTGCGGCCACCCCATGGGTGTGCCACCTGCCCTTTGTGGCTGGCTGGTGGGTCATTTTGACTCTTCACAAAGCTTCCATTATCCCTTCTGGTCCATAAAAGATCGTCAAAAATTGGCATCGTGTTTGGACCTTCCTAGGTATTGATTTTCTGAGAAACCAAAAACAAGCAAAAATAGGAACCAACACTAGGCACTCAATTAATTTGTTAGTCCAGCAAAACTAATATAAAATGGTATAAAATGATAATAAAAGCATATATAAATGATAATATAGCAACATGAAACAATAAAAAAATTGTAAATACGTTTGAGACGTATCACCTGCCTGGTGAGTGGTGTGGAGGTGCTCGGGGAAGACTTATGATCATTTCTAGGAACAAGCAAGCCCCTCTAGTTCAGTGCTTCACTTAGCTTTGCTTTTGTCCCTGATTTTTTGTTCCATGTTTGCGTGAGTGAGCTTTTGTTGTATAGTTGGTATTCCTAGTGGGGGTTGGTGTTGGTGTGTGTTTGTATGGTTCCTATGTATTGGTTGTTGCTTTACATATAAAGCAGAGCAAAAGCTTTTTTCGACGAGGATGCTTCAGCATCCGTGCAAGGCGTGCGCGTGGTGGACTGCGGTTGCTGCCATCAACGAGGCGAGGCGCACAAGGAAGCCATGGTATAATCATGATGCCTCGATTACCATGCCTGGCGCATGATTATGTGTTGATGATGTGATTTTTTGGCGATCGATCGAAGAGGAAGAGGGGCCACGGCAGCTAGCAGTATCCGTCCGGCCACATGAAGATCTGTCTCTGGACTGGAGTGAGGTGAGACGATGAGTGCGGTTGCTAGGCCAAGCGGTTCTTTTTTGCTCACCTATTTAAAGGCACACTGTGGGAGCGAGGTACTTTATCCCGCCTGCATTGCTTCTTCTTTCTTTTATCTCCTGAGATCTTGCGCTGGCCTCGAGCTCGCGATTCACCCGATTCGCTTTTCTTAGCATATGTTGCATCATGATTTTAGTAAAAAGAAAATTTAACCAATTTTTGGAGA
Organism: Triticum timopheevii; assembly: GCA_963921465.1. Lineage (NCBI taxonomy): Eukaryota > Viridiplantae > Streptophyta > Magnoliopsida > Poales > Poaceae > Triticum > Triticum timopheevii. Next base: position 46,643,535 of record OY997271.1, read on the forward strand.
AAAAACAATGCTCTGGAAAAACAGTTTCCAAAGTACCTATTTCATGTGCAATATACTGGAAAACAATTTTTTTTCACAATACAGATACATATAGAACATGGACATCTATATGGGTAATTGTTTTTTTATTTTTCTGAACACAATTCAGACGCAAACGCTCATACATACACACATACTCTCATTCATATTAACGCGCGCACGCATCCCACCCCTATGAGCATCTCTAAGAGGCTCAGCGAGCACACGAAATCACTTAGACACCTCTATGGTTAACGGGAATGTGTGCTCTCACTGAACAAACATCATCAGAAGCTCGTCTTCTCTCACTAAACAAACATTACCAAAAGCCTAAAATAAATCCAGAAAAATGTGTCAAGTCTAAACTTATGAACCTGGTGGTATAGCTGGCCAAATAGGCCGGCCCACCAGCACGCCGGCACGGCCCGCCATGGGCCTGGCACGACACATGCTAAACGGGTCATGCCCGGCACACGGCACACCTCGAGCCGTGCATGGGCCTAGAGGCTGGGCACGTGGGCCGGCACGACACGACCGGTCATTATTTTTAATTTTTTTTAATTTTTTTGTACATATATGGCCTAAAATACAGGCCAGAAAAACAGTGGGGCCAACGTGCTAAACGTGGCATGGGTCAGTCCGTTTAATAACCAGGGCGTGCCTGTGCAAAGGAGCGACACACGTGGGTCGGCATGGCATAGCTCGGCTATTAAACGTGCCACCGTAGGCCGGCAAATTCTATTCGATGCTGCAGGCGCCGGTTAACATGTATTTCATTAACGAGCGCTTGCATCGCACACCACCTCCCACCAGTTGGGTTGGCCCGTTTAATTTTTCTTTTCTTAAGGCGCCGACTAGGACGTCCCTCACAGGCCGGGCTGTTCGGCCAGGTCTGCCTGGTGGGCAATATCATTACTTTCTCGAGAGCACACGTTGTTTCGGAGCCCCTTTAGAACCTCTTTGATTCGCATGATTTTGAAAACGCAGGAATAGGAAAAGTATAGAATTGGAGTGTCATGCCCACTTGAATTCTATAGGATTAGCAAGCAGAATTGTAAAAAAGGTTAAAATCGATGTTAGATTTTCTTATGAAATGTAGTACAAAAGATTTCATAGAAAAAATTTCTATGGGATTCTCCTATGAATCAAAGGACAAACATAGGAAAATTTCAAAGCATTTCAATCCTCCAAAAATCCTATAGAATTCCCTTGAATCAATGAGCCCTTATTCATCTGTTTTCGAGATTGTCTAAAAAAAAACTGTTCTCGAGAGAAAACCTAAACCAGATCCAGATCCGGGTCTGACACCGGACCCCCTCCCCCATCGAAGACGCGCCACCCCCTGCCGTCGATTCTTTCCCGGCGCCGAGCAAGCCCCTCCCCGACCCGTCGCCGTCGGCCTCCCAGCTCGCCCCTCCCGCCCCTGCCCCGTTCGCGCCTCCCCGACCCCTGCCGCCGACCTCCGCCGGCTGCGGCTGACGCCGTCGACAACTCCTCCCCAACTCTGCAGCCTTCAGCCTCCCGCAAGAAGATCGAGGTAACTGCCTGGTCTTTTTTGTGAGAGATGTTTGTGAGGCCTTTTGTTTGAATTGTCACCGGGGGGTTCCAAGCCAGCAGTAACAATGGCATGGCAGCCGAACTAGTCGCCGAGACGAATGAGCAAGGCAGTGGTGTGATCCTGAAGATCTTGTGAGGCCTTTTTCACTCGATGGTCGATGCAATTAACAAATTGGTTGAGTCCCCCACGAGAAATTAAAAGGTTCATACTACCAACACTACAGTACTAGTTAGTTATCTGTTCTTGCTCTGACAAAAGTTATTGGGAAGGAATGAACTACTACTCTGTTCTCAAATGTAAGACGTTTTGGCAGTTTAATCCTTGAGAATGCATTTGGAGCTTTAATCCAAATGTGTAGCTTAGAAGCTGCTTGCCTGACCCATGTAGACACTAACCTGCGATTGAGGACCTCTGAGGGTGTAGTAATTTGCAGGTTAGTGAGAGGTGTTACACCGGAGCTTCTCAATTCCCACTTTGTTTCAGCCTTTCAGGTGTGGGCATGCATCAGTTTGGTACCGCTTAATCTTGCAATTTTCTGCACCAAAAGGCCTCTGTTAATTCTGAGAATATCATATTTGGGCCGTGAATACATTGATTTAACAGTAATGGGAGAGGGTTCTTCTGTGTCTGGGATAAGAAAACATTTCAGAATTTACTTTTAGACTTTAACATGTCCTTTCTTCTATTCTGCGAATCGGGCTTAGTCATGCTTCAATTATTATATGTGTTTTAGACTTTTAGTTTATGTATGGACAATAAACTCATGTGTATGCTGGTTGTTCATGTCCTTGATGCTTGTTTAATTTAATGTTCTTTTGTTATTATGTATGAACTGTTTAGTCTATGCTAGCTGTTAGGGCCTCGTCGAGTGGTTCATCTATGCTTGCTGTCCACATATATATACTTGCTGTAAATGTACATATACGGAGCATGACAATAAGGCTCAACCCAAAGCTAAATAGTCATCCTAGAGACTGCATATGCAGTAGTTTTACATGGATCAGGCAAGCAGCTTTTAAGCTCCAAATGCATTCTCTAGGATGACTATTTTTAAGTTCATAGGTACTCACTAAAGTTTGAAAATATGAAGTCATGTTGTTGCTGCCATAACATAATCATCAAGCCTCAAGACATCAGCTACATATTGGAAAATTAATTTATTTGCTTGTTTGGACCAACAAAAACCTAGTCAGTAAATGAGCCTACACACTATATGACATTATTAATGCCGTGAGGGTACATTTTGGGTTGATTGGCACCATTTGCATGTAAGTTTGTTTGGTTCAACTGATTATGCTTCTTTGAATTTTCAACTCAAGCCGTCTTATTTTTGGTGTGTTTGCTGGAGCATTATCTATTTTAGCCTATTGTGGTATCTTTAAATTTAATTTTACTAAACATCGGTTGTTTGACGGTTGCAAATGTTATATTTATCCTTAATGCACCATTTGAATGCATCTCCAAATAGTGCATGATACTTTCTAAGAAGTTGTGATGTTGACGATACTGTCTTCTGAATTCTTAATTACTGTGAAGTGTCGATTTCTGTGAAGCAAAAGATGTTGTAGTTCTCGTGCCATGGGCTTGTTGCTGTCTTGTCCTTTGTTATAAGATGTTCAAAGTGAACAATATTTAGTTCTATTATTGTCAACTAGCTGAACACTGTTTTGTTGCCAATCACAATTTCCCTGAGCATGTGATTAAATAAAACCATCTCATGCCATGCCATGCATTATACTATGGGAGAAGAGAAACAAGTTAAACACTTGAAAGACATTTTTATCTTCTGGGGATGTCTAAGTTTCTTCCTTGGATCTCCCAGTAGTATCTTTGTATATTGTTGCCTAGAATTCCTTGTTTATTAGGCTAATTTTGTCATAGGATATCTAAATATTAGTCAGACAGGTTTATAGTTGCGATCACCATGATTATAATAAGCAGTCAGATTTCATTTTGTTATTTTACGAAAAAATGTATTGACATGCTGGTAGCAAGGTAGTGTATGTATCTTGTGTACCAAAATTGTTATGAATTATAATTGTAATATCATAATTTTTGTAACTTCTAATTGTAACAACTCAGGTCTTTATGTTGTGAAATGCAACTATGTTACTTGTATCATTGAATTGTATACTGCATTTTTTTCTTTATTCTTTAACTTGATGTCCTCTAAATGTTAGTTTTCTATTACTGGCAGATAGGAGCCTGAGGCGGTCAGGACAGAACAGTTGGGTACTACTTTAAAGCTGACACATACCTGGAACAATGCCGCCTCATAAGATAGAGACTGGCCACCAAGATGTGGTGCATGACATCGCAATGGATTACTATGGGAAGCGTATTGCCACTGCCTCCTCTGATAACACAATCAAGATCATTGGCGTAAGTGGCACCTCGCACCAGCAACTTGCCACTTTGAGCGGACATGAGGGCCCAGTCTGGCAAATTGCATGGGCTCATCCCAAGTATGGCTCCATGCTTGCATCCTGCAGCTACGATGGTCGGGTCATCATATGGAAAGAAGGGAGTAAGCCCGATGAGTGGGCACAGGCACACACTTTCAATGAGCACAAGTCTTCTGTCAATTCCATTGCTTGGGCGCCTCATGAGCTCGGCCTATGCTTGGCCTGTGGTTCATCTGATGGGAATATCTCAGTCTTCATGGCTCGTTCTGACGGAGGGTGAGAGACGACGCGCATCGATCAGGCACATCCAGTGGGAGTTACCTCTGTTTCCTGGGCCCCATCAATGGCGCCGGGTGCTCTAATCAGCCCAGGGCCTTCTGGGCAGTTCGAGTACGTCCAGAAACTTGCTTCTGGTGGCTGCGACAACATGGTCAAGGTGTGGAAGCTCACCAACGGGAGTTGGAGGATGGACTGCTTTCCCGCCCTTCAGATGCACAGGGACTGGGTGAGGGACGTCGCGTGGGCGCCAAACCTAGGCCTACCAAAGTCCACGATCGCCAGCGCTTCTCAGGATGGAACCGTCGTTATCTGGACCGCGCCGAAAGAAGGCGAGCAGTGGGAAGGCAGGGTCCTGAATGATTTCAGAACCCCTGTTTGGAGGCTGTCGTGGTCGCTGACGGGCAACATCTTGGCGGTCTCTGATGGCAACAACAATGTGACCCTCTGGAAAGAAGCTGTTGACGGCGAATGGCAGCAAGTGACTACCGTTGAGCCATAGATGTTCTGCGTTCTGCCTCTAGGTTCTTTAGTAATTACTATATCATAACCAATGTAGTTTTGCCATCATGTTATTTCAGTGAATTTGATTATCGTAACAACGTTTATGGTGCTGCAAGTTATCTGATGGAATTGTGTTTGTGACCCCCTTGTTGAGGCAGTCAATATATCCGGTACCAAAAGCGCACACATCTTTGAGGGTTTTGTGGTCTATAATACATCCAGAGATCGTTTGTTGCAACAGCAGTTTCTTTGTTGCCCTGTTCTTCTATTTTCGCTTTCCTTCTGGCAGGTCATGCTGCTGTTGCATGTTCGTTCGAAAATAAAAAAAAATAACAAGTTGCACTCTTATATGCAGCATATGAGAAGAATCCAATTCTCTGAATATAAGCGCATTCACGAGCAATTGCTGAACGTCAGCAGGATTTGGCGTCAGAGGTTTGGGCATCAGGTGGAGAGAGGGAGGCAGCACACGTGACATAGCATTCAACGTGTCCATGGGGTGCAGCTGAGCCATCAAATTTAGTTCAACTGAACCCAATTGACTCTGAACTCATGTCAGCAAAATGGTGCATGAACTGGAGTGTTTTCTGCGCCCAATCAACCCACATTGGTCCATAGGTATGCAGCCAATCCGCCAGACACGAAGCACACCGCCCAAAGGAGGGCAGTCGCCTGAACTATCCTCTTGGAACAGCCGGGTAAAGTTATTCTGTGGGAGTATAGTCAAGGGTCTCATTGTCACGGTATGGGCGGTAACAGGAATTCAAGATCGCCAACCGGGATTAATAAGAAGAACAAGGCTCAAGAAAAGAATTAGCGAACATGGGATGCACTCCGCAGCGGCATTACACACAGTATACCCAGATAAGTCTGTTTGTTATTTAATATAGGTAGGTGCCTTGCATATATAGCATGAGCAAGCTAAGAAACTTGAAGAAGAAAACCAACATTGGATCAAGGTGGCCTTACCATTCTGTACTACTTATCATGCTTTCTTCAGCACTTTTAGGATCATCAATGCCGCTGTGCCAAACAGCCTTTTGGGCTGAGAATTAACCGCTGCACCAATCGCAATCCTGGGCTGATAACTAACCGCTGTACTAAACAGCCTTCTGGATTGCCTTCTGTGTCGCCTCATGTATTTGGGTATATCATCGACCGGTATCGTAGTAAACAGCTCACCGGGCTTGCTACTATATACCACCATGGGAAATCGACCCATCGCGCCGGGAGCTGCAGCAGCAGCAGAACCATCCTGCTGGGCGGTTGCCTTCTTCGAAGCTGTCTCGCCATCCAGGCGTTCAACAGGGTTCTTCCAAGCCATCTTGAGATCCAAGCATTCAGAAGGACGCGCCCATTTGTGGGGGATGATCCTGGCATTAGAGCGGGCAGATAACACCGATCTCCACCATGGGAAGAAACTTCTCCTGGCGAGTTTGAGCTCCCATCGTCTCGGTTTTCTCTTCCTCCTTGCAGCCTGGCTCTTGAGCGTCAATAAAGATCTAAATGTTAGAAACCTCAAAACATCACATGTTCCAGTGAAGCCTACCGGTTACCGGCAAGCGGCAACACTGCCTTGAGATATTAGATGATATTTTTTTCCAAAGGGCATTGAGATATTAAATTGGCTGCTTTGTTTCACAAATCCAATTGTATTTTAGCATTAAGTAAATTTCCTGGGTTACCACAAATATGATGAACTATACAGAATTTGATCACGGCTTGGATATCTATTGAGCGTCAGATCAATTCAGCTTGAATAATGCGTACAAATTTACAAGTTTTATATATATCTGGTCATCAAAATCAAACAATAAATCTTTGGCCATGATATTTTGATATCTTTACCTTGTTCACTACTGTGCGTAGATAATCCATTTCTAGAGCTTCCCTGTCTGCGACACTTTCCCCTGATTTCCATCATAAAATAATTAGGGGTTTTCCAACTAATTTTGAGATAAATAATTCAAATCAATACACGCCACGAAAAAATAAACAAGACAGACACGTACCAGGTTTTCTAGGTATTTCCTCACTTGACAACACATCATGATAGGGGCAGCTTCAAGAACAAGTAGGAGAACACAGATCACACAAATTATGCATATGTATGTAAATTCTGGAATTGCAAAACCATAATCGTCGAAGAATGGAATCGACGCGTAAAAAACATACAGGTTTCTGATGTCTACACATTCTGGAGCAGGAGAAAAACCATGATCCTTGAGAATCGATGAAACACGTTCAAGGACCTCCAAACAGGGCACCTGCATGAAATGGGGTGCCTGCATTACAATTTTGACTTGTGAGAGATGAGCTATGCCATAAGCACCATCACATAATCAAAGATGACTCAGGGATGACAGAGAGAATTATTTACATTGGAAACACGAAAGTAAGACATCACAAATTGGAAAGGCAAAATGAATAGTTTCAATGGTAAATAACATTGTAATATGAATGTATTTGATTACATAGATACATGTTCAGAAGCACAATTTCTGCCTTAACTATATTTGTTTTAGTTTTCTGAATTTGCCTCGATTGTTTAGTTTAGATTTCCCAAAGGTGAAATGTAGTTTTCATGTTATCTAACTGAACACAAAAACCTTGACAGGTTCCAAATGGTGAGTGTCATTGCTTATCCAAAATTTGTGTAAACTGAACTAAACTTCAGAAACATCAAGTTCCAGAAACTTAAATGTTCTAGATAGAGTACAAATTTTGCTATTTATCTCAATAATTGACAGTATTTTTAGCATTTCCTATTCTATATATATCAGGATAATGCAGGAATAACCAAGAAGCTATGCAAATTTTAGTAAAGCGAAGAAAATAGAGGCATTGTAACTGCAACTACCAACACTGTGATACCTCTAGATGGTTTCGAATGTATGATTCAAGACCTTCACCAGCTTTGGAAATTACATGAACAAGCATCATTGCTGTATGACGAAGCTTTATTTTAGTCTCCAATTCCTCCTTTTCCATTAGGTTTTGGCCCTTTTCAGACTGTAATTTGATACTGTTGTCCATAATACATTTGTAGATAACCTGAAACCCATCTGCCTTACTATTTCCAATTTTCTTACAGGAAGTTCCCATGCGGATCTGCTCTTGGGCTGCCAGTAGCAAAACGGCTGTCTCAGCAAGCTTTCCATCTTTTATGTAATTCCAAAGCTCATCAAGTAGATTATCTGTGTGTTTTGCGATCAGCCTAGTGGAATCCAAAAAGATTTTCTGCAAAAACCACCAGCATAGACAAAAACTGGGTGCTTTTAGAATTTATAGGCAATGTGCCAGTTCTGATTAACTTAAAATTGTGTTCTCACTTCCAACCAAAAGAGAAACACATTTTCAAATTTGTTTGCAGCCACTTGAAATTCTTTTCTAGTCGGGAACAATTCTGACTTTGACAATGGACGTAAAGAAAGTAGGGTCCTCAAGTTTGAGGTATATGCCAACTTCTTTTAGCCATGTTGCAGAACTGGAGAATTAGTAATTTTATTTATGGGTGGATACTAACCATTTCAGGTAGGCACAAAAGATGGATGAGCTTGAAGATAAAGTGGGCATCTGCCTCACTGTAATCCCGATGCTCGTGGTTAGGAAATAGACTGTCTTCTAGATACTTGTGCATGCACGTGTTCTCGACTGCAACATGGAGTGGGAGAAGGCCCTCGATGACCTCAGCACCAGCTGTGCGTAGATTGGCGGACGCGCCATGGCGGATGAGCAATTGAATCATGTCAACAGAAAACAATTCAGCAGCTCGGTGGAGGGGATAGTATCCATACTGGTTCATGCAGTTGGGACCGGCCCGGCACCCATCAAGCTCAGGTGCCTGACCCTCCAAGGCAGCTTTGACACATTTTACCGCATTTTGTGCAATCATATGGTTCAAAGCCTCTGGGGTGATGATCGAACCCCATTGCATGCCCGCCCCATTTCCCCGGAAAAAGCGGAGAAAGCGCCGGACGCTATCCTTATCCAGGATGGGTGCCAAATGGTGCACTCTATCATAGAAGACATGATTCACCTCCTAAATTGACCCATTCAGAATCAAAAGAGGTGAAAGGAAATCAATAATCCGATTAGCAAAGCAAAATGAAATAAGCAATGCACTATAGGACAACTGCAGGAAAAATGTAAATATAAATAACCAAATGATTTTTTCAAATGCAGAGAACCTTAGGGATGCGGTCTGGGAAGATTATACTGGATGCTCTGATGGCACCAATTGCAGCTTCTTTCTCACGTGACCACTGCAAAGGGAAGGAGGGGAGCGTCAAGAGCTATGCTAGGGAAAGCAAACATGATAAGATAGAAATGCCATAAAGTTCAAAAAAGAATGTTGGTTAGTTGCTGCACCTTAGCTACTAAACGGATAGAGTCACTTAAGCTAAGTCCAACAGCAGGAGGGCATGGAGGATACGGCGGATTCCATGGATCGTATTCAGCTGTGCTTGATCCATCAGTACTGGTAGTATCTTCATGATAGGTGGTTTTCACTGCCTCCTCCTTGTGCATTTTATCCATTGCTGCCAAACTGGCCTGGAATTCCAGTCCCACACTGTTTGTTTGGCTGAAACAAGTTTTACCTGGAATTGCGTCCCAAATCAGTTTCGCACCTTGTTTGATTCAACTTTTTTTAAGAGATGGTGGAGCAATACGAAGTTGGGATGCTAGAATTTTCAAAGAAACCTCCAAACTTCACGTAAATGTCAAATGTGGCAATCTCATCAGATAGGTTAAAAACACATTTCATGAAAAAGACCTGCAAGTATTACAATATGATGAAAGTGCTGTATTATTTATGTTGTCCACAATTTTACAGCAAGGCATTGCAAACTTCATTCATAACTGCTTCCACTCTGCAATGGCTTTGTTCCTACAAACTAGTGCCACTGCCAGTTGATTCAATTGATGAGAAATATGTCCAGAAGTTTGACATTATAAGCATCGTTCAAGCACTGATGTTGAAGACAATGATGACAAACGGCAGCGTCATATTTCTAATCAAAATCAACACATGTCCTGGAAATTAAATAAAAAGCTCCTTCCCTCCGTATATAACATGAAGATACCACATAAGTCAGGCACATGCCAACAACAACAACAACAACAAAGCCTTTAGTCCCAAACAAGTTAGGGTAGGCTAGAGGTGAAACCCATAAGATCTCACAAGTCAGGCACATGCCAAGTAAACTAAATGTAGGCAGTCCGTAGCAGTAGTTCTAATACATAAATTGATTAAAGCATACATGCTTAGCAGCCGTGCAAGTTGAATAATCAATATTCAGGCCTCATATTTGCACAGGAAGAAGTGTGAAGCTTAAATAAAGCTACTATTATTTCCAATCACTAGTGCAGAACCGGGCAATAGCACCGGTTCGTAAGGCCCTTTAGTGCCGGTTCCGTAACCGGCACTAAAGTGTGGTCACTAAAGCCCCCCCCCCCTTTTGTACCGGTTCAGCACGAACCGGTGCTAAAGGACAACCACGTGGCACGAGCCAGCTCTGGGGGCCTGGAGCCCTTTAGTACCGGTTGGTAAGACCAACCGGTACTATAAGGTTTGGGGGTTTTTAGTTTTATGATTTCTTTTTCATTTAATTTTGTGTTTCCATTTTAATTCTTTTTCATTTGCTGGTATTTTACGATACTACACATTGTACACGTTATATATATATATATATATATATATATATATATATATATATATATATATATATATATCATCAATGTCTCACAAACCACCATATTAATTAATTCACACATACACACATGTATAGATATATACAATTTCTCCTACGTATGCATGTTGCCTTCGGAGCCAGTGGCATTAGCCTAATTGGTGCCTTCGGAGCACGATGACAATTGAAAGTGGTTTTCATGGGGGCGGTAGCGGGTAATAGTATTCTCCCTTCGGATTTATGACCTGGTCGAGCAAAAATCCCTTATTTCCTCTTGAAGTGCTTCTACGCGCTCCGTTTTTAGGAGCTTCTCCCGCACCTCTTTGAACTGTTAAGAAGGAGATCAATATGCATGTGTATTAGTTTGTGTGAGACTAGATATCGATAATGGTGTAAAAATTGTGAATAGTGTTCTAACAAGCGTACCCATTCCTGTCTTTGAGATCTGCTCCTTTCAGACGCCATCATGTGAATGTTCTCGCAAACGCAGAATGCACACAGATCAGTCCCCTGCGCCTGCTTCAGGGCCTTTACGAGAATGGAATTTGATCAGATAATAATTAATCAAGCATGATAATTAAAGAGATGGCAGCTAGCTAGCTAGCTAGTACTACTTAATTACTTACCTTGGATCGAAACCATTTAAGCTTTGGTTTCCATTCACCTTCCGTGACCTTGATGAACCTTGCCCAAGCCCTGCCCCGCCGACAAAGAAAATGAATAAAGGGGTTATTAAATAGTTCATATCATGAAATGACGAACTAAATAGGCCGAGATATATAGTTAATACTGATTGAATTAAATTACCTGTTGACTATCCCAAACAAGATGTTATAGTCAGTTTTTGCTTTGAGTAGTGAGTCCAGTATTTCAACTGTTCTGTCGTCAACTTTAATGATACACAAGACCCAGTGAAATCTGCATGCACACACGTTTGCATGTCTTAATTAAGCGGGCATATGTAAGCAAAAACATGTAGCTAGCTAGTAGACAAAAACAGAGAATTTGTAGTACAAGACAGTGTGACTCACTGGAAGTTGTAAGGAAGTAGTATATCTTCATTGTATTTGAGGCGCTTCAAGAACTCTAGCATGTTGTCCTCTACGTCCTTTTGCTGACGTGGATTCATTAGCCATGTGTATTCATTAACGGTGTTTGGGTCAATGAACCCAATGCCAAAGCATTCACCTTTTCTCATTTCATACATCTTCATCCTGCATAATACCACAGAAAAGAATATAGTGAGGATAATTACAAGTAATGATTGATCAAAAGGATCACTACAGCTAGCTTGAGACTTAAATTACAGAAAGAAATCACTTACAGACAATAGCAACCGACGATACATTTGTCGAGTGCGTCTTGATTGTATAACTGAAACAGTTCAGAATACTCAACGGACAGAGCTTTCTCATGGAAGTAATGCTCCTCCTTGGCATTCACCATGAGGGAAAATCGATCTGAAATGTTGGTAATGTTCATGTACCATTGATGCAATTCATACATTCTCGTTGGGAGGTTCTTGACCTTGTCTGGCGCGACCAAAGGTTGGCCCCGAACATATTTCCGTTTTATTTCATCCTCTCTAAGCACAGGCATGGGCTCGATCTCGAGGAGTTGTCCAACAGTGATATTGAGAACTTCAGCCTGCATTATATGCTCCTCCGTTATTACCACATTGCCCACCTGGGGAACATGCACTGTTTGCCCACAATAATATTGGGCGCGCGTACTGTCATGTGTTGTTGGCACAACAAGCGAGGGGATCGATTGCGCCGCCTGTTCTCCCAGCTGGGGAATGGTTTTCCCGCATTTTTGTCAGCTGCTTCTTGTTTGCTCGATCCCGATGTAGACGTGCTCGCCTCCTTTTGTAGACGTGCTCGATTTAACTTCCTGATGTGGCGCTCATAGTCTGTGTCAACAGGCTTGGGAGCTGGTGGTTGAGCCATACGAATGAAGTGGTCAATCTTTTCCTCAGGCACTTTCTCCCTTGGCGGCGGTGGCGGTTTCGGTGCAAAATGGGCTTCCACCTCGGCCTTCGATATGGCTGCGATTTCCTCCTCGGACCTGTCATAAGCCCTCTGCGGAAGAGGCATGAGGCTTGGACCATATTTATATCGCTTGCCTCCGCTTGTACTTCCTGTACTACCTCGACTCGTACCGCTATGCACCATAGCTGCGGGGTGTCTCTTCTGCGATTGCTGAGGCGGCGGAGACGGTTGACGGGGCTAAGTTGGATGAGGAGGAGTGGCCTGAGGTTGTGGCGGACTTGGAGGAGAAGTGGATGTCTGACGTTGTGGCGGACTTGGAGGAGGAGTGGCCTGACACTTTGCCGGACTTGGAGGAGGAGTGGCCTGACACTTTGCCGGACTTGGTGGACTTGCAGGAGTGGGAGACTGCTGACTCGGTGGCGGACTTCGACGAGGAGTCGGCTGACGCGGTGTCGGTGGCCTTCGAAAGATGATGCAATCCTTTTTCCATAAGATGATACGATGTTTGGCCTCTCCGAGAAAGCACTCGCCGTCACCTCCAGGAATGTCAAGTTGTAGCTCCGAATATGGTGGGTCCACCACCTCATCAACCAAGACACGAGCATAGCCCGCTGGAATCGGGTTGCAATGGAGGTTGCCTCGGGGGATTTGTAAAAGCAACGGCGTCCGCCACCTCCATCTCTTTCTCAGACTTATCCCACTTAGGCATTGCCACCGCATAGCCACCTGGCCCCAGCTTATGGAACTTATCCCTTTTTTCGGCATTCTTCTTGTTTATTCTCGACCATTCCTTAGCTAATTCCGAATCCTTGAATTTCACGAAATCGTCCCAATGAGCACGTTGGTTCTCTAGTGTTCCCTCGAATACTGGAGTCTTCCTTCCTCCCTTGACGTACTTGTCCCATTCACGATTCTTGTGGTTCTTGAATGCAACCGCCATCTTCCTAAGAGCAGCGTCCTTGACTTTCTGCACATCTGCTTCTGTGAAATGATCTAGTAGGGTGAAATGTTCCATGAGAGTATCCCAAAGCAGATCTTTTTTATTCTTGTCGACAAAAGTAACATCTGTACGTGGAGCAGCGTCCTCTTTGTCTTTTTGTCTTTTGTCTTTTGCTGGCTCTCTCCATTCTTGAAGGGAGATCGGGAGTTGGTCCTTCACAAGAACTCCGCACTGACGAACGAACTTGTCCGCAATCTTCTTAGGCGCTAATGGTTCGCCATTAGGTTTGACTGCCTCGATATTGTAATTTACGCCCTCCTTCAACTTTTTGTTCGGGCCTCGTTTCGTCCTTTTGCCTGAAGATTTGCTCGATCCGGATGGCTGAAAGAACAAAGATCGATTCGTTAATATATCTGCAAGTCATTTAAAACATGTGATGATCACCAGATACCTGCCTATATAAATATATATACCTCGCCGGTCTTTGTTGTTTCAGGATCAACATGTTCTTCGTCATCGTCATAACCGTAGTTCATGACTTCATCAATTCGGTCGTCGCGATCGAATATCATATCACCCTCTCCGGTGTTGTTTAGAAATTCGGAGCCGTCATAATCTTCTTTATTCTGATCATCATCTGGCCCACGTATAATATCGAACATGGTCTGTTCTCCCTCTCTGTCGGTATTGTCTGCCATAGCTTTTATTTAACTAATCCAAAAGAAATATAAAACAATTTAGTATTCAAATTACATCGTCTCGAATAATAGATATAATCTCGAATACATCGTCTAGAATAATAGATATAATCTTGAATACATCGTCTCAAATAATATATAATATTGAATAGTACATCACTTGCTAGGTAGCTAATTAAAGATTGAATACTACAGAAGAATCTAGGACACTCGCGGTTCCTGCGGCGCGGGCGGTGGACACCCAAAGAGAAGGAACCCTCACAGGATCATAGCTGAAGTGAGATCTCCGAAGATACTGCCAGGTATTGGAGAACCTGCCGCCCTCTAACGCAACCATGTAGCGATGGACGTGCTCGTCCTCCTCCCTGACACGGCGACGTACCACTTCCGGCGGGGCCGGGTTCCTCCGCACCGAAACTGGCCCACGCAAACGCCACCAAACGAGATCAGGGTCGACGACGGGACCCGGGCCGGGTTCCTCATCAAGCGGCGCGCCCCTCCAGGCAGCACCTCCCAGTGCCAGCCCGGCGGAGCCCAGTCCCGGACATGGGTCGGCTGGACATCGTCGTGGACGGGTCGACGGCGAGGATGCGGGCCGGGCATCGTCGAGAACAAATACTAGCTATATGCCCGTAAAAAGTAACATTTTTTTAATGATTGGATTTTGATAACTAAAATTTCTAACATTTCTATATAACACTAATTATGCTATCATTGCATATGTCAAAAATCTATATACTATTTCATACTAATTAAGCATCTAACACTAAAAACAGAAAACACAACTTCCATACATCCATTAAAAAACTGAAAAACAACATTATATAAAAAATTTCCATACTAATTAAACACTAATTATATCCATCTAACATGCATTCATACATATATAATAGTGAAAAAATAATAATCTAAATAATCTAAACTAATTAAACATACAAAATACGTGTGTGTACTAATTAAACACTAATTATCTAAACTAATTAAACATACAAAATAATAATCTAAATAATCTAAACTAATTAAAGACTAATTATCTAAACTAATTAAACATGCTTGTGTGTGTGTGTGTACGGGCTCGGGGCCGGAGGGCTCACAGCGGGCGACGGCGACGGCGAGGCGAGGCGACGGCGAGACGACGGCCGGGGCGGCGACGGCGGGGACGGCGCGACGGGGACGGGGACGGCGCGACGGGGATGGGCCCGGGGCAGCGACGGAGACGAGGGCGGCGACAGGGACGGGGGCGGCGACGGGGATGGGGGCGGCGACGGAGACGAGCGGCAACGGAGACGATCGAGGGCGGCGGCGACGGCGACGGAGACGACGGAACAGAGGAACAAACAGAGGGAAACTGAAATTTTCGTAGCTGTTGTATATATAGAAGGCACCTTTAGTACCGGTTGGAGCCACCAACCGGTACTAAAGGCCTGTTTTGGCCAGGCCAAGCGGCGGGAAGCGACCCCCTTTAGTACCGGGTGGTGGCACAAACCAGTACTAAAGGCCCCCCCTTTAGTACCGGTTTGTGCCACGACCCGGTACTAAAGGGGGTGCGTTGGCGCAGGTGCGGTGCGGCAAGTTTAGTCCCACCTCGCTAGTCGACGGGCTACCGCACTGGTTTATAAGCCCCAGTGCGGTAGCTCTCTCGAGCTCCTCTCCTAACCAGGCCTACTGGGCCTACCTGTCCTCTTCGCCTAGTGGGCCTACTGGGCCTTCGCGGGCCTGCATCCTGGCCCAACGAAAGGTTGTGTCGCTAGTCGTATGCAGGCCGCTTTGGCCCAGTAGGCGGGCTTTTTTTTTCTTAATTTTTTTTGCTTTATTTTTTTTGCTTTGTTTTTTTGTTTTATTTATTTTTGAGTTGTTTTTTTGCTGTATTTAGTGCTTCTTTGTGAATATTTTTGCTTTAGGTACAAAAAATTACAAACTTTCTGTTAGTGCCGATAGATTTCAAATTTGAATAGTTTAAATTTTGAATTATTTGAAATTTATGTGAATCACTAGTTTGTGAATAACTTAACTTTGAAAAAAGTTTTTTCAGTGATTCTTTTTTCTTGTATTTAATATTAGTGTGTTTTATCATTATATTCAATTTAGTAATGCTTAGGTTATTTAAAAAATGAAATGCCTTTGTAACAGTTCAGTTTTCGTCGGAAACCCTGATACTTCGAAAGAGATTGTCCATTTTGTACACGAAGTGCATCCAGTTTTTGCCGTAACCCTCTCTACTTTCTTGCACATGCTATTTGTATGAAATTATGATACCATGCCAACTTTCAACCTTTTCTGAGTTCATTTGAATTGCTTTTCAATTTCAGGGTCATTTAGCTGGAAAAAAAATCAGTAAATGCATGAAAAGAATTTGTTTGCACATAAAATTTCTTCGCGTTTCAAATGCCAAAACACATAACTACCCTAACTATTACAGACATTCCCTCCTGGGTGTGAAACACAGAAGAAAGTGATGATAGTGAAGCCGATCACATCCCAGATCTTTGGGTGTGAAACTTTTTCTTCGCGTGTGTCCCTTTGCGCCGTAACCATGGAAAATCTTTATCATTTAACGGGATGCTCGGGTCAATATTCACTGTGAATGGAGTAATTTCATCAAACTTTTCATAATCTTCTGACTTGTCTGTCTTGTCATCCACTCCCACGATGTTTCTCTTCCCAGAAAGAACTATGTGCCGCTTTGGCTCATCGTACGATGCATTCGCTTCCTTATCTTTTTCTTTTTCTTGGCTTGGTAGACATGTCCTTCACATAGAAAACCTGTGCCACATCATTGGCTAGGACGAATGGTTCATCTGCATACGCAAGATTGTTGAGATCCACTGTTGTCATTCCGTACTGCGGGTCTTCCGTTACCCCGCCTCGTGTCATATTGACCCATTTGCGCCGAAACAAAGGGACCTTTAAACCACGTCGATAGTCAAGTTCCCATATGTCCTGTATATAACCATAATATGTTTCCTTTCCCGTCTTGGTTTCTACATCAAAGCGGACACCACTGTTTTGGTTGGTGCTCTTCTTATCTTGGGCGATCGTGTAAAATGTATTACCATTTATCTTGTACCCTTTGAAAGTCATTATATTCGAAGATGGTAACTGGGACAGCAAGTACATGTCATCTTCAATAGAGGTGTGATGCATGGTACGTGTCTGCAACCAGCTGGCGAAACTCCTGGTTTGTTCACGTGTAATCCAGTCATCAGACCGCTCCGGGTGTTTGGAGCGTAGCAAATTCTTGTGTTCATCCATATATGGAGCCACCAAGGCGGAATTCTGTAGAACTGTGTAGTGTGCTTCAGTGAGAGAATGTCCGTCCATACATATTATTTGTTCCCCTCCTAGCGTGCCTTTTCCATCCAGTCTGCCCTTATGCCGCGATTCAGGAACACCAATCGGCTTAAGGTCAAGAATAAAGTCAATACAAAACTCAATGACCTCCTCATTTTGATGGCCCTTGGAGATGCTTCCTTCTGGCCTAGCACGGTTATGAACATATTTCTTTAAGACTCCCATGAACCTCTCAAAGGGGAACATATTGTGTAGAAATACAGGACCCAAAACGTTAATCTCTTCGCATAGGTGAACTAGGACGTGCGTCATGATGTTGAAGAAGGATGGTGGGAACACCAACTCGAAACTGACAAGACATTGCACCAAATCATTCTGTAACCTTGGTATGATTTCTGGATCGATTACCTTCTGAGAGATTGCATTGAGAAATGCACATAGCTTCACAATGGCTAATCGAACGTTTTCCGGTAGAAGCCCCCTCAATGCAACCGGAAGCAGTTGCGTCATAATCACGTGGCAGTCATGAGACTTTAGGTTCTGGAACTTTTTCTCTGCCATGTTTATTATTCCCTTTATATTCGACGAGAAGCCAGATGGTACCTTAATACTGAGCAGGCATTCAAAGAAGATTTCCTTCTCTTCTTTGGTAAGAGCGTAGCTTGCATGACCTTGATGTATGTCGTCTTCTCCGTGCATACGTTGCTGGTCCTCCTGTGCCTCAGGTGTATCTTTTGTCTTCCCATACACACCCAAGAAGCCAAGCAGGGTCACGCAAAGATTCTTCGTCAAGTGCATCACGTCGATTGCGGAGCGGACCTCTAGGTCTTTCCAATATGGCAGGTCCCAAAATATAGATTTCTTCTTCCACATGGGTGCGCGTCCGTCAGCGTCCTTCGGAACAGGTTGTCCGCCAGGACCCTTTCCAAATATCACCTTCAAATCCTTGACCATATCATGTACATCAGCACCAGTACGGTGGCGAGGCTTCGTCCGGTGATCCGCCTCACCTTTGAAATGCTTGCCTTTCTTTCTTACGGGATGCCTGCTCGGAAGAAATCGACAATGTCCCAGGTACACATTCTTCTTACAACTATTCAAATATATACTGTCGGTATCATCCAAACAGTGCGTGCATCCGCGGTATCCCTTGTTTGTCTGTCCTGATAGGTTACTGAGAGCTAGCCAATCATTGATGGTCACGAACAGCAACGCCTTTAGGTCAAATTCTTCCCCCATGTGCTCATCCCACGCACGTACACCTGTTCCATTCCACAGTTGTAAGAGTTCTTCAACTAATGGCCTTAGGTACACATCAATGTCGTTGCCGGGTTGCTTAGGGCCTTGGATGAGCACTGGCATCATAATGAACTTCTGCTTCATGCACAACCAAGGAGGAAGGTTATACAAACATAGAGTCACAGGCCAGGTGCTATGGTTGCTGCTCTGCTCCCCAAAAGGATTAATGCCATCCGCTCTTAGACCAAACCATACGCTCCTTGCGTCATCTGCAAACTCCTTCCCATACTTTCTTTCGATTTTTCTCCACTGTGACCCGTCAGCGGGTACTCTCAACTTTCCGTCTTTCTTACGGTCTTCTCTGTGCCATCGCATCGCCTTGGCATGCTCTTTGTTTTGGAACAAACGTTTCAACCGTGGTATTATAGGAGAATACCACATCACCTTGGCAGGAATCTTCTTCCTGGGGCGCTCGCCCTCGACATCACCATGCTCATCGCGGCTGATCTTATAGCGCAATGCACCATATACCGGGCAAGCGTTCAAATCCTCGTACTCACCGCGGTAGAGGATGCAATCATTAGGGCATGCATGTATCTTCTGCACCTCTAACCCTAGAGGGCAGACAGCCTTCTTTGCTTCGTACGTACTCTCGGGCAATTCGTTGTCCTTTGGAAGCATATCCTTTATCATTACCAGCAACTTTCCAAATCCCATGTCAGATACACCATTCTCTGCCTTCCATTGCAGCAATTCCAATGTGGTGCCCAGCTTTTTCTTGTCACCTACGCAATTCGGGTACAACAATTTTTTGTGATCCTCTAACATGCGCTACAACTTCTTCTTCTCCAAATCACTTGCGCAGTTTCTCTTTGCATCGGCAATGGCTCGACCTACATCATCAACGGGCTCATCTGATGCCTCTTCTTCAGATTCTTCCCGCATTACCGGCTCAGCTTCTTCCCCCATTGTTGTATCATCGTATTCAGGGAACCCATGGCCAGGATAGCTGTCGTCGTCCTCTTCTTCTTCATTGTCTTCCATCATAACCCCTCTTTCTCCGTGCTTGGTCCAAACATTATAGTGGGGCATGAAACCGGACTCAAACAGGTGGACGTGAATGGTTCTTGACGTAGAGTAATTGCGACCATTCTTACAGCCAGCACATGGACAAGGCATAAAACCATCCGCCCGCTTGTTTGCCTCAGCCGCAAGCAGAAAAGTATGCACGCCCTCAACGAACTGGGGAGAGCATCGGTCATCGTACATCCATTGCCGGCTCATCTTCATTACACAACACCGAATAGACCAAATTAATACAAGTTCATACATAAAGTTCATACAACACTTAAATGCAACAAACAAATAACTCTCTAGCTAAAGCATTTAAATGCAACAACAAATGCGATCAAGATCGCAACTAAGGTAACAATTGATCCAACCGCATAATGGTACCAAGCCTCACTATCGATGGCATATTTTCTAATCTTTCTAATCTTCAAGCGCATTTTCTCCATCTTGATCTTGTGATCATCGACGACATCGGCAACATGCAACTCCAATTCCATCTTCTTCCCCTCAATTCTTTTCAATTTTTCTTTCAAGTACTCGTTTTCTCTTTCAACTAAATTTAACCTCTCGACAATAGGGTCGGTTGGAATTTCCGGTTCACATACCTCCTAGATAAAAATATCTATGTCAACTTGATGGGCATAATTTGTCATAAACACGAAATGCAACAAATAGTTTTAAAAGAGAATATACCACATCCGAATCATAACAAGGACGAGGGCCGACGGGGACGGATATCAAAACCATGGCACTATGTATAACAAACAACGTACGGGTAAGATAATTATTATACGAGTAACTATATATCCAAATCACACAAACATCAATTTTTTATATAAAATTTCATGAACAAGAGGCTCACCACAAGGTGGTGCCGGCGACGGGACGGTGTGGGCGATCGACGGTGGTTACGACAGAGATTTAGAAGGCACTAAGTAAACCACACCTACATATGCAAACTAAGTGTTATTTTGACCTCAAATTTCATATAAATAAAATACTAGCACATATATATATTTCCTCCCAAATTACTAAACTCACAAATTAATAACTATATAAAGCATTGCAAGAGCTAATCTAGCAATGAGAGATGAAAGAACAAAGTTGCTAACCTTTGTGATCACTTGAATGGATGGGGGCCTTCAAATCTTGACAAATTTTGGTCAAAATGTGTGATGAGCTCGAGGGGAGAAGAGGAAGAATAGAGAGGAGAGGAGAGGGGAAAGGGGGAAGAACAGAGCGAGCTGGACAAAGGGTTTATATGCAGGAGGACCTATAGTACCGGTTCGTGGCACGAACCGGTACTAAAGGTGCTGGAGGGGGCCCAGACTGACAACATCCTGCCACCACCCTCATTAGTACCGGTTCGTGGCACGAACCGGTGCTAAAGGTTAGCCACGAACCAGTACTAATGAGAGAGGCCTGGCTAGCCGTTGGAACCGGCACTAATGTATACATTTGTGCCGGCTCTAATACAAACCGGCACTAATGTGCTTCACGTTTGACCCTTTTTCTACTAGTGAATGGACACGAATTCTTGGTAATATCAGTTAGGAACTACTCCCTCCGCCCCATAATGTAAGATGTTTTTTGACACTAAAATACGACTTTTTACATTATGGGACGGAGGGAGTAGTACCGTAAGTATCTCCATTCAAGCACCATCAAAGAAAATGAGCTTGTGAGAAAACCCTTAAGGGTTCTAGCAGCAATAATCCAAAAAAAAAAAACGAAACACCAACATAGCAATGTACGTAACTGTCATATAAAAGTGCATACTAAAGTGCGCTTCGCAAGAGAAGAAACCCTTATTAAGGATTTGCTTTTTCAACGAAGAATGATCAGGCGGTAATTCTCCAATTTGAGGAAGCGAAGAAGATATGAGGCATGAGGTCCAACCGTGGTTTACAAGAGCCGAAGATCGATGTGACCACCACCGTGGGCTGCAGGTCAGATCTGTACGCAACGACTCAGGAGCTGCGGCAAAAAGTACAGATCGCAGAAATTCTGAAGGTCAATGGCCAAAGCTTGAGGCGGCAGGGACGCGACGAGGAACAACCGGCGATGGCGGCGACACGAGCAAGAACAGGGCCATCGAGGGGCAGAAACACTGGGCCTAATTCTCAGGGTATATTGTTATCTAGGTTCTATGGGCCTACTTCTCAGGATATGCTGCTCGCTGCATCCCCAACGGGCACTCCTATTTCTCGCTTTAAGCGAGCATTAGGGGCAGCCCCGCGCCGGGAGGAGCCTAGATGGGACCGGCTTGCGCGCGAGCGAGGCTACTGTTTTCGAATCAAAAGTGATCGAGTCTCTTAATCGATGGTTACATGCCCCTTTTATATGTCCCGAAGAGACACGACATCCCTCGAGCTGGCGTCGGTTCTAGGGATCGAAGGGAGGCGTCGGTTGCGGGACAAACCGCAATGACGGTTTTGGGCAAGGGGAGATTTTCTCCTAATTACAGAATTATTTTTAACACTTCCCCTAATCTACGCTTGACCATGTAGAATCATCTTCAGGATTGTCCGGAAAGCTCTATCGTCTTAAAAGATTCTCCTTCAAAAGTTCTTCATAAAATCTTTGATGAGATCCTGAAACATATACTCACAAAAAAAGATAGCATAATGTGATGTCATTAAAATAAGGATATCTCAAGAACAGACTCCCCCTAACACCTGCAAGTCCCTAAGTCTTCGCATACCAATTACATGAACACATTTCTAGAATGTAGAATTTGGTAGAGACTTAGTAAATAAATCAGCAAGATTGGCGCATGATTTGACTTGCAGAATGCTTATTTCCCCGCTTTTCTGAAGATTATGGGGGAAAAACCATTTAGGAGAAATATGTTTGGTGATATTACTCTTGATGTATCCTATTTGCATCTGTGCAATACAGGTCGCATTATCTTCATAGATAATGGTAGGTGATTTTATCGAACCAATTCCACATGACTGTTGTATGTGGTTTATCATTCTGCAAAGCCATATACATTCACATGTTGCTTCAAATAATGAAATTATTTCAGAATGATTGGTAGATGTTGCCACCAGAGTCTGTTTCAAAGACTTCCATGATATAGCAGTGCCACCATGTAGGAACATAAAGCTGGTCTGTGATCTGGCATTATGGGGATCAGACAAATAGTTGGCATCTGCATATCCAATCATATCAGAGTCCTGATTTTTCTGGAATTGGAAAAATAGGCCAAGATCCTTTGTGCCTTGGAGATATCGGGAGATATTCTTCACTCCAAACCAATGACGTTTGGTGGGAGCTGCGCTATGTCTAGCAAGTAGATTCACTGCAAATGCAATATCAGGTCTTGTGCAATTTGCAAGATACATAAGCGCTCCAACGGCACTGAGGTATGGAACTTCAGATCCCAACACCTCTTCTCCATCATCCCTTGGTCTGAACGGATCTTTCTCCACGTCTAGAGATTGAACCACCATGAGAGTTTTAGATGGATATGATTTGTCCATATTGAATTTCTCCAATATTTTCTGGATATAGGCAGATTGGTGTACCATGATTCCTGAGGGAAGGTGCTCAAGTTGAATGCCTAAGCAAAATTTGGTTTTACCCAAATCCTTCATCTCAAATTCCATTTTTAGGTGATTGCGAGCTTCACCAATGTCTGGTGTGCTGCCGATGATGTTGAGATCATCAACATACACAGAAATGATGCAAAATCCTGTAGAGGACTTCTTGATGAAGACACATGGGCAATCAACACTATTGGAGTAACCTTTTTGAAGAAGAAACTCACTCAGTCGGTTGTACCACATCCGCCCCGACTGTCTTAAGCCATATAATGACTTATTCAGCTTTACACAATACATGTTGCGTTTTGCATTTTTATTCGGGACAGAGATTCCATCAGGAACCTTCATATATATGTCCGAATCTAGTGACCCGTAAAGATATGCGGTCACGACGTCCATCAACTGCATAGATAGACGATTTTGCACTGCCAAGGATATAAGATATCGGAAAGTGGTTGCACTCATTACTGGAGAATATGTTTTAGTGAAATCAATGCCGAGTTTCTGTGTGAAACCTTGTGCTATGAGCCCTGCTTTATATCTCACCACCTCATTGTTCTCATTCCGTTTCTGGAGAAAAACCCATTTGAATCCCATAGGGAAAACACTGGGAGGTGTCGGTATTGCTTCAGTGAATACCTTTCTTTTATTAAGCGAGGCAATTTCTGCTTGGATTGCATCCTTCCATTTAGGCCAGTCAGAGCGCTTTTGGCACTCAATGATAGACCTTGGGTCATGATCAGTAAGAAGGGCATCTGCAATCTTTTCAGCAAAATATATGTCGACAGTCGTAGTCTTATGGTCAAATGATTCTCCAGAATCAACATAGTTGATGGAACTTTCCTGCACCCCTAGTGACTCTTCGTGATTTCCCAATACGATCGAGTCTGGGTGTTCCGATGTCCCAGTCAGTTTGTGCACACTGGAACTGGGTTGTGGAGGTTGCCCTTCCACTGAGTGTATACTACCCATCAGGTGTTTGTCAATGTTGAGTTGACCTGCATTTACTGACTCCGAGGTTTTTCTCCTCGATTTCCTTTGCTGCTTTCTAAAAGCATGCTCCAGGTCAGAGGCCGTACTACTCCCCCTCTTTTTAGGAATAGGGAGTTGAGTGGTTTTTATTGGTACCTCCACTCTTTCTGGCGCATTTCTGGCCGGATTTAAGGATTTTGTAACACCTTTCAGATCAGTAAATGAATCTGGCAGATTATTTGCAAGATGTTGCAAATTAATGATCTTCCGAACTTGAAGTTTGGTCTCATGGGTACGTGGACCAGAGGATGAAATGGCATGAGCATTCCAATCAATTTTCGGGCATTCTTTCTGGTACTTGAAATCTCCCCCTAATGCCGGAAAATGTTCCTCATTAAATATGCAATCAGCGTGACGGGCTGTGAACAGATCCCCAGTCAGGGGTTCTAGGTACTGATGAAGCCATGTACCTAGGGTAGGGTCATGGACCTGTCCAAGACACCCTCCCCAAGGACATCTCTAGAAGAAACTGCCTTTCAGTCGACCTGGAAGGATTCCACTCGACGGACTCGAAGACACTCGACCATGAAGCCTCACTCGACCACCAGGAGATCAGGAGTCACTCTGCACCCAACGGTCTGTTATTAAGTAGTCTTTATGGCCATGATAGCACTTTATGTAGGGCGTTACCAGTAACGCCAGGCCTTAATGTACTTTAAACCCCGCATAACTGAGGGCCGGAGGGGTCTGGCAGACTCTATATAAGCCACCCCCCTCCTCAGTGTAAAGGGTTCGCACCCCTGTAACTCATACGCATATAATCCAGTCGACCGCCTCCGGGCTCCGAGACGTAGGGCTGTTACTTCCTCCGAGAAGGGCCTGAACTCATAAATCCCTTGCGTATACAACTACTCCATAGCTAGGATCTTGCCTCTCCATACCTACCCCCCTATTCTACTGTTAGGCTTAGAACCATGACAGTTGGCGCCCACCTTGGGGACATCTTCGCATGGAAGCCTGCTGACATGCCGGGTGTTCCCAGGGGGCTGGCTGAGCATCGTCTACGAGTCGACTCAAAGGTGAAACCTGTCAAAGAACATCTTCGACGGTCCGCCGTCCAGAAGAGAAAGGCCATTGGCGAAGAGGTGGCCCGGCTCCTGGCAGCAGAGTTTATCCGAGAAATTTACCACTTCGAGTGGCTAGCCAATGTCGTCATGGTCCCCAAGAAGGACAAGTCACTTCGCATGTGCATCGATTTCAAACATATCAATCGGTCCTGCCCGTAAGATCATTTTCCTCTTCCCCGCATCGACCAAATAGTCGACTCGACTGCGGGGTGTGAGCGCCTGTCTTTTTTAGACGCTTATTCCGGTTACCATAAGATCCATCTGTATGGACCCGACGAGATCAAAACAGCTTTCATCACTCCATTCAGGTGCTTCTGTTATGTCACCATGCCATTCGGCCTCAAGAATGCCGGAGCCACGTTCATGAGGATGATTCAGAAGTGTTTACTCACTCAAATCAGTCGAAACGTGGAAGCATACATGGATGATATTGTGGTCAAATCATGGAAGGGTTCCGACCTATTGACTGACCTCGCTGAAACATTTGCCAATCTCGGGAGGTATGATATCAAGCTTAATCCATCAAAGTGCACATTCGGAGTTCCTGGCGGAAAGTTACTCGGTTTTCTTGTTTCCGAACGAGGAATCGACGCCAACCCAGAAAAAGTTGGCACTATACTCCGAATGAAACGCCCCGTGCATGTGCACGATGTCCAGAAGCTTATTGGATGCTTGGTCGCGTTAAGTCGATTCATCTCCCGCCTCGGTGAAAAGGCATTGCTTCTTTACCGACTGATGAAGAAGTCAGACAAGTTCGAGTGGACTCCAGAAGCTGATGCAACATTTGCAGAGCTAAAAGCTCTGCTCTCCACCCAGTCGGTGCTTGCTGCTCCAGTCAGCAAAGAGCCTTTGTTGCTTTACATTGCATCCACATGACAAGTCGTCAGTACAATACTTACGGTCGAGCGGGAAGAAGAAGGGAAAGCCTTCAAAGTTCAGCACCCAGTATATTATCTTTCCGAAGTGTTGACCCCATCGAAGCAAAGATACCCTCATTATCAGAAGCTTGTATATGGGATTTACATGACCACGAAGAAGGTTGCTCATTATTTCTCTGATCATTCCATTATAGTCGTCAGCGACGCTCCATTGTCAGAGATTTTGCATAACAGATATGCAACTGGTCGAGTGGCAAAATGGGCGATTTAACTCCTTCCCCTTGATATCAAGTTTGAGGCAAAGAAAGCCATTAAGTCCCAAGCAGTAGCAGATTTCATCGCCGAGTGGATTGAATAGCAACTACCGACTCAAGTTCACTCGGAGCACTGGACCATGTTCTTTGACGGTTCTAAGATGTTGAATGGTTCCGGTGCTGGGGTAGTATTGGTTTCCCCCCGAGGAGATAAGCTCAGATATGTGCTCCAGATCCACTTTGATTCCTCCAACAATGAAGCAGAATACGAAGCACTTTTGTATGGGTTGCGCATGGCCATTTCACTCGGCGTCCGTCGCCTTATGGTTTATGGCGACTCAAATTTGGTGGTCAATCAGGTGATGAAGGAGTGGGACGTCAGAAGCCCAGCCATGACTGGTTACTGCAATGCAGTAAGAAAGCTTGAGAAGAAATTTGAAGGGTTAGAGCTCCATCATATACCCCGACTGAAGAATCAAGCGGCTGCTAAGTTGGCAAAGATAGGTTCCAAGAGAGAAGCCATTCCTAGTAATGTGTTTTTGGAACATATCCATACTCCATCAGTTCAGGAAGATCCTTTTACCGAAGAAGCTCCACAGCAAAAAAGTGTCACAGATCCGACTGAAGTTGAAATTCTGGCGGTGGTCGACCTGATCATGGAAGCGTTGGTCATCACTCCCGACTGGACAGAGCCGTACATCGCGTATATCTTAAGGAAAGAGCTCCCAGAGAATGAAGAAGAGGCTCGATAGATCGTCCGCCGATCCAAAGCCTTTACCGTGATAAAGGGACAGTTGTACAGAGAAAGCGCGACTGGAGTCGGTCAGAAATGTATAACGCTAGAAGAAGGTTGGATAATCCTTGACGATATCCACTCGGGGACCTGTGGCCATCATGTGTCCTCTCGGACCATTGTGGCTAAAGCATACCGAGTGGGATTTTACTGGCCAAGAGCAAATGAAATGGCAAAGAAGATAGTCGACAAGTGTGAAGGATGTCAATTTTACTCCAATAGGTCACACAAGCTCGCCTCAGCCTTGAAGACCATCCCACTCGTCTGGCCTTTCGCTGTATGGGGATTGGATATGGTTGGACCACTGAGAACAGGCACAAGCGGCTTCACCCATGTGCTGGTGGCAGTCGACAAGTTCACTAAGTGGATTGAAGCTAAACCCATCAAGAATCTTGATGCCGGCACTGCTGTCAGCTTCATCAGAGAGTTGATATTCAGATATGGAGTTCCACATAGAATCATCACTGATAATGGGTCAAACTTCGATTCCGAGGAGTTCAGAGCCTTTTGCACATCTCAGGGCACACGAGTCGACTATGCTTCAGTCGCTCACTCCCAGTCGAATGGACAGGCAGAACAAGCAAATGGTTTAATTCTCAAAGGGCTGAAACCCCGACTGATGCGCGATCTCAAGCATGCGGCTGGTGCATGGGTCGACGAGCTTCCATCAGTACTTTGGGGATTAAGGACCACACCCAATCGGTCGAATGGGAGAACTCCGTTCTTCTTGGTCTACGGAGCTGAAGCAGTCTTGCCGAGTGACCTGCTTCACAACGCACCTCGAGTCGAACTCTACACTGAAGATGAAGCAGAGCAAGCCCGACAGAACACAGTCGACCTTCTAGAAGAAGAAAGAGAGATGGCAATGATCCGATCGACCATTTATCAGCAGGACTTACGTCGCTTCCATGCCAAAAACGTGAAGAGTCGAGCCTTCCAAGAGGGAGATTTGGTTCTCCGAGTGGATCAGCAGAAGCCACACAAGCTTGCTCCTACTTGGGAAGGTCCCTTCATCATCACCAAAGTTCTCCACAACGGAGCGTACCGCCTTTACAATGTCGGTCACCAGATTGACGAGCCCCGAGCTTGGAACGCGGAGCTGCTCCGCCCCTTTTATACTTAAGTATTCACTCGGAAGAGATGTAATAAAAGTACTTCTCTAGTTTATTTATCAAAGACAAGAGTGTTATAATTTTCCCAGCGATTGTTGTTACTTTTGTTTACATGAGCAGTCCCCCAGTGGGTGGCTTAGCTGCGAATCCGTTTCGCCTAAGTTTGTAAAAAAAATCCTTGCCGAGTGGTGAGCCAGTCTCCCACTCGGGGGCTTAGCTGCGAATCCGTTTCGCCTAAGTACTTTCAAATCCTACCGAGTGGTGAGCCAGCCTCCCACTCGGGGGCTTAGCTGCAGTCCAAGTACTCGCCTAAGTTTAACAAAATCCTGCCGAGTGGTGAGCCAGCCTCCCACTCGGGGGCTTAGCTGCAGTCCAAGTACTCGCCTAAGTTTAACAAAATCCCGCCGAGTGGTGAGCCAGCCTCCCACTCGGGGGCTTAGCTGCAGCCCAGTGCTCGCCTAAGTACAAATACAATGTGCGCTCCGCAAGGAGGACGATGTGCAGG
This sequence comes from Triticum timopheevii, assembly GCA_963921465.1. Classification (NCBI taxonomy): domain Eukaryota; kingdom Viridiplantae; phylum Streptophyta; class Magnoliopsida; order Poales; family Poaceae; genus Triticum; species Triticum timopheevii. The sequence continues at coordinate 46,672,411 of OY997271.1, forward strand.
CCGACTGCTACCTTCTCCTTCCGAGCTACGCCACAAATACAATGTGCGCTCTGCAAGGAGGACGAGGTGCAGGTCGACTGCTGCCTTCTTCTTCCGAGCTACGCCACAAATACAATGTGTGCTCCGCAAGGAGGACGAGGTGCTGGTCGACTGTTACCTTCTCCTTCGGAGGTACGTCACAAAAAATCCTACCGAGTGGAGAGCAAACCTCCCACTCGGGGGCTTAGCTGCAACCCAGTGCTCGCCTAAGTTTTTGAAAATCCTACCGAGTGGAGAGCAAACCTCCCACTCGGGGGCTTAGCTGCAGCCCAGTGCTCGCCTAAGTTTTTGAAAATCCTACCGAGTGGAGAGCAAACCTCCCACTCGGCGGCTTAGCTGCAGCCCAGTGCTCGCCTAAGTTTTTGAAAATCCTACCGAGTGGAGAGCAAACCTCCCACTCGGAGGCTTAGCTGCAGCCCCGTGCTCGCCCAAGTTTTTGAAATCCTACCGAGTGGAGAGCAAACCTCCCACTCGGGGCTTAGCTGCAGCCCAGTGCTCGCCTAAGTTTTTGAAAATCCTACCGAGTGGAGAGCAAACCTCTCACTCGGGGGCTTAGCTGCAGCCCAGTGCTTGCCTAAGTTTTTGAAAATCCTACCGAATGGAGAGCAAACCTCCCACTCGGAGGCTTAGCTGCAGCCCAGTGCTCGCCTAAGTTTTTGAAATCCTACCGAGTGGAGAGCAAACCTCCCACTCGGGGGGCTTAGCTGCAGCCCAGTGCTAGCCTAAGTATGACGAGGTGCAAGTCGACTGTGACCTTCCCCTTCAGAGCTCCGCCACAAATACAATGTGCACTCCATCCCGATCTGCAAGGACGCAAGTCGATTGCAATCTGTGCTTCATTCCCACCTGCAAGACTACATCACAAGCACTGGCATATATTCTGAGCGAAGAACAATGTTCGTTCAAAGACAAATGCAAACATATTCAACAGCAAACCCAAGTTCAGATAGCATCCTACGGATCCAGAAGTGCTCAGGCACCAAGCCTGTTAAAGTTTACCGGTTACAAAAACCACTCGGCATTCCAAGGCAAATTTAAGGCATCAAGCATAGAAGTTTTTTACTCCTCCTGTGGAGGACTGGAAGGCGCGACAAACTCGTCTAGGTCGATTCCATCTGCAATCCGAGTGGCAGCAGCAATGAAGGTCTCCATGAAAGATCGGAAGTCATGCTTCTTGGTATTGGCCACCTTGAGAGACGCCAGCTTGTCCTCTCGCGCGTCCTTGCAGTGAACACGGACCAGAGACAGAGCAACATCAGCACCACACCTGGCAGAAGACTTCTTCCATGCTTGCACTCGGCTTGGAATTTCATTCAGTCGAGTCATCAGAGACTCGAGGTCATTCTGAAGTGTCTCCCCCGGCCAGAGTGTTGTGTCGATGCGCGACGTTGCAACCTTCAGTCTAGCAAGATAGTCGACCACAGCAGCAACACGAGACTCCAGTCGGAGCACGTTCATGGCGGCTTCATCCTTCACAGGAGAGTTGATGGGATCCAGGCTTGTCTCCACTCGACCAATCTCTTCCTCAAAGTTTCGGCAGAACTCTGTAGACGCAACCCAAAGATAAGCTAGCAGTTTTGTGGTAAGTCCATAATTATAAGCCAGTCGGATACAAGGGATTACCTTCAAGCATGAGGAATAACTTCTTGGCGAGCCCTCCCAGATAAACCTCTAGATCATTCTTCTTTCCCGCCAGTTCGCTAGCCTTGTCGCTCAGGGCTATCTTGTCATTCTTCAGTCGACTGACCTCCTTGTTGGCCGCGTCGAGAGCAGCTTTCAGATTGGTATTCTCCTCTTCAAGTTTGCTGATTGAAGCCAACTTTTCTTCTGCGAGTTTCATCTTGTCCGAAGCCGCTTTCTGCGCCTCGACGAGGTCTAGGTCCTTCTTCTTCAGAGCATCCCTCAGTTTATCTGCAAAATGACAGTGAGATCAGACTCACGAATAGACAAGAAATAAGGGCAGTCGTCAAGGTTCTCACCAAACATACCTTTTGCCTCCTCCTTCGCCTTTGTGAAGTTCTCTTGGACAAGTTTCAGATCAAGTTCGAGCTGGATATGCTTGTTCTCCAACTCATTATAACGAGCCACAAGCTCGCAAGATTTCTGCGAAAGATCAATCGACAGACATCAAAGATAGGTCACTTCTGAGTGACTAAGAGAAAAATCGTAGTATTTCTAAGACTACAGCCGAATCAAAATATTCAACTATAGTCTCGGGGACTGCACCCAGTGGGTGCACTCAGCGTGCCCCCACTGGTTCTATCGGCTCGGGTCAATCAGTTGACCAAAAGAGACAAAAGGGCTAACTGCCAGCAGTTAACCACAGTTTCAAAAAAAAGGGGTTCTTCAGACCATAGTCGATTGCCAGCAGTCGACCACGGTCTCGGGGACTACACCCAGTGGGTGCACTCAGCGTGCCCCCACTGGTTCCATGATTCCATTCGACCAGATCGAGTGGATAAAGTAAAGAGAAAACGTTCAAAGTATAAAGACTATAGTCGACTGCCAGCAGTCCACCATAGTCTCGGGGACTACACCCAGTGGGTGCACTCAACGTGCCCCCACCAATCCAGATATTCAATCGACACACCCAGTGGGTGTACAGATACTAAGATCTTCAGAAAGAAAAGTTTTCAGGTACCATATCCTAACAGAACAGGCGGTGATCAACTAACCTGGACATTGCTCTGAAGGGCTGAACTTGCATCATAAGCTGCTTGGCTGGCATCTCGGATCGCCTTCACCTGCTCCATCATGACCCCCGCCTAGCGTATAGCTTCTTTAGCAGCGCCTGCTTGGTCCTCCGGGACGTGGTGGGTGGAGAAAAGGGAAGGCAGATCAGCACTCGACGACGAAGGGCGAGCACTCGTCAGCGGCACATCAAAGGATACGGTAGCCCGAGTGACGTTGCCCCCTTCCGGAACCAGCGTCTCAGGTGCTGATACAACCTGAGCAGTCTTGCCAGCTGACGTCTTCCTGTTCCTCCTCTGCCTTAGTGGCTCCTCATCATCATCATCAGGGAGATCAATGATGATATTAGGTGGAGCTGCAGAAAAGATTCAAAGTGAAAAATGAAGATCCTATTGACCAAAAGCGAAACTACCGAGATCATACCAGGGTTGGAAGTGACAGCATCCTCCATTTCTTGATCTTCATGTCTGATCGAGGTCTCAGAAGTAGTAGCACTGCAATTTTAGAGATCAGTCGGTCAGTGAATGAGTCGACCAAGAGTGTATCCATGTTAAACAAGAAAACGCAAGTTATGCCATTACCCGGAAATAGTGAGAATTGCCATCCTCGTCTTCGGTAGGTCCTTCGTCGGTTTTGATGACGCCGCTCGGGGTTGCTTCGGCACTTTCTCAGTCGGCACCAGAGAAGTCGTCCGAGGACGTTTGGTCGACTGCCCAACAGGCACGACCCCCTTGCCGCACTCGACTGCAGGGTCATGGATGAGCTTGGATCGTCTTTCAGTGCGGGGAGGCTGGACTTCTTCCTCCTCTTCCTCCTCCTCTTCCTCATCAGAGCCGACATCTTCTTCACCCTCCTCACCATTGGATTCCCACTCTTCCTGACTTTCACCCCCGCTCCCTTCCTCCTCTTTGGTCTGTTCTTGCGCCCCGTTGGGCATTGAATACATCTCAGTAGTGATCTGGAAGACAACAAACAAGACAGAAGTCAGTCGACCGAATGGTAGCAAAGCAGAATGAAGGAAACAGGATTCGGCGGTAGAGAAAACCTGCGGTCAATGTGGGTGGCTAAGAGGACACACTCACCCTCCTGAGGCTGCGGCTGCCATTCCTTCCCCGGAAGCCTCGCTGACCCATGGCGGATTAGTCCTTCATTGGCCAGGTCGTCGAGGTCCTTCTGGCTGATGGTCAAGCGGATCCAGTCTCCCTGGATCCAGCCTTGCGGCAGGCTGGCCCGTGACGAGGGTCCATCCTGACTGGTCGCCCTCCCCTTCGCCTTCGCCGTCGCCTTCTTCGCCCGCTCCAAAGCTGCCGTCTTTTCCTTCACCATCGTCGCCGGCGAAGCAGACACAGAGCAACAGCGTTGAGACGGTGGCGAACGCAGCAGGTGAATCTGAGGAAGAGGGAGGGGAAAATGAGGGCGCACTGTTCAAAAAACCCCCATCCGGCACCTTATATGAAGTCCCTTCCGAGTGGCTGACTGGTAGGCCCGGACGATCCTGTCAAATCCCGCAACAGCCGCGCGCGCGATACGTGGCGAAAAAGGTGGCGTAAAGATCGAGGCGTCCCTGCCTTATCCCATCCGAGTACTGCGGCTCTCGCGTGCTTCCCGAAATTCGGATCCCGCTAAATCCGTGAACAGCAGAACAACTTGTCACACCAGAGATTTCCTCCGATCTGTTGCTCGGAAATCTCCAAGCTCATAGAAGTCACTCGACAGATACAAAGAATGGATCAAGGCGACTGAAAAAGAAGTTGATGCCATCGATTAAGGTCTTTGATCCAGAACAAGACACACTCATAGCACGAAAAACAGGTCGGAAGATTTCTCAACTCCTTCCTCATTCAAACCTCGATCCATTCGGGGGCTAATGATGAAGCCATGTACCTAGGGTAGGGTCATGGACCTGTCCAAGACACCCTCCCCAAGGACATCTCTAGAAGAAACTGCCTTTCAGTCGACCTGGAAGGATTCCACTCGACGGACTCGAAGACACTCGACCATGAAGCCTCACTCGACCACCAGGAGATCAGGAGTCACTCTGCACCCAACGGTCTGTTATTAAGTAGTCTTTATGGCCATGATAGCACTTTATGTAGGGCGTTACCAGTAACGCCAGGCCTTAATGTACTTTAAACCCCGCATAACTGAGGGCCGGAGGGGTCTGGCAGACTCTATATAAGCCACCCCCTCCTTAGTGTAAAGGGTTCGCACCCCTGTAACTCATACGCATATAATCCAGTCGACCGCCTCCGGGCTCCGAGACGTAGGGCTGTTACTTCCTCCGAGAAGGGCTTGAAGCCCTGAACTCGTAAATCCCTTGCGTATACAACTACTCCATAGCTAGGATCTTGCCTCTCCATACCTACCCTCCTATTCTACTGTCAGGCTTAGAACCACGACAGGTACTTGATAGTCGCCTGAGCCTGGCCCAAAAAGCATTGTCCCTTCGTTCACTAAAGGCGCTTGGGGTCGCACTCTGCCTTTGTTCGCTTGGGCCGCACGCTCCGAAGTGCCTGAAAAACAAAGAGATCACTTAGTCGCGCTCTCCCTTCGTTCGTCCAGTGATGGTTGCCCGATCATCTCTTGACTGTTCAACCGTTAATTGGTCAACCATTGACCGTTGATACAATTTAATTTTGAAAAAAATGAATTTAAAAATTTTGTAAAAAAAATGAAGAAAACTACGATTTGAAAAAAGCTCATAAATTTGCAAAACAAAGGTCACAAAATATTTTAAAAAATCACTATAAAGTTACAAAAACTCAAAATAATTCGCGGACTTGAAAAGGTTCATGAAATTTCAAAAATAAAACATGAAGTTCAAAATGTTTACAAATTTGCAAAAAAGGTTCATGAATTTGAAAAAAAATTATGAGTTTTTTAAAAGTTCACGCGTTTGAAAAGATCATAAAAAATCCAGAATAGAAAAAATAGAGACAAAAACTAAAAGGAGCAAAGAAAATTTAAACGGCAAAAATAATATAACAAAACTCAGTTCAGAAAAAAACAGAAACAAAAAAGTAAATATATGGCTCGATGGGCCAGCCATTAAGAATCGAAGGAAGGGAGGGGGATGCGCCAAGGGGGGAGCAACTAATTAACGAGCGCTCCTTCGGGAGCTTCACAACGATCAACGCCACTTGGCGCGCTCTCAGCTATTCGTTGTTGGGCAACGTAGCAGAAATTCAAAAAATTTCCTACGTATCACCAAGATCTATCTATGGAGAGACCAGCAACGAGTAGAAAGGAGAGTGCATCTACATACCCTTGTAGATCGCTAAGCGGAAGCGTTCAAGTGAACGGGGTTGATGGAGTCGTACTCATCGTGATTCAAATCACCGATGATCAAGTGCCGAACGCACGGCACCTCCGCGTTCAACACATGTACAGCCCGGTGACGTCTCCCAAGCCTTGATACAGCAAGGAGAGAGGGAGAGGTTGAGGAAGACTCCATCCAGCAGCAGCACAACGGCGTGGTGGTGGTGGAGGAACGTGGCAATCCTGCAGGGCTTCGCCAAGCACCGCGAGAGAGGAGGAGCACTTGGGAGAGGGAGGGCTGCGCCAGGGGCAAGGGTGAAGCTCCCATGCGCCTCCCCACTATATATAGGGGTGGAGGGGGCTGGTTTCTTGCCCTCCAAGTCCATTGGGGCGTTGGCAAAGGTGGGAGGAAAGAAATCCCATCATTTCCTTCCCCACCGATTGCTATCCCCCCTTTTTAGGGATCTTGATCTTATCCCTTTGGGATATGATCTTATTCCTTCTAAGGGGGGATCTTGGTGCGCCTTGACCAGGGGTGTGGGGCCTTTCCCCCACTACCCACGTTCATGTGGGCCCCCCCATGCAGGTGGGCCCCACTCCGGAACCTTCTAGAACCTTCCCGGTACAATACCGAAAAATCCCGAACATTTTCCGGTGGCCAAAATAGGACTTCCCATATATAAATCTTTACCTCCGGACCATTCCGGAACTCCTCGTGACGTCCGGGATCTCATCCGGGACTCCAAACAACATTCGGTAACCACATGCAAACTTCCTTTATAACCCTAGCGTCATCGAACCTTAAGTGTGTAGACCCTACGGGTTCGGGAGACATGTAGACATGACCGAGACGTTCTCCGGTCAATAACCAACAGCGGGATCTGGATACCCATGATGGCTCCCACATGTTCCACGATGATCTCATCGGATGAACCACGATGTCAAGGACTTAATCAATCCCGTATACAATTCCCTTTGTCTAGCAGTATTGTACTTGCCCGAGATTCGATCGTCGGTATCCTTATACCTTGTTCAATCTTGTTACCGGCAAGTCTCTTTACTCGTTCCGTAACACATCATTCCGTGATCAACTCCTTGGTCACATTGCGCATATGATGATGTCCTACCGAGTGGGCCCAGAGATACCTCTCCGCTTACACGGAGTGACAAATCCCAGTCTCGATCTGTGTCAACCCAACAGACACTTTCGGAGATACCTGTAGTGCACCTTTATAGTCACCCAGTTACGTTGTGACGTTTGATACACCCAAAGCACTCCTACGGTATCCGGGAGTTACACAATCTCATGGTCTAAGGAAGAGATACTTGACATTGGAAAAGCTCTAGCAAACGAACTACACGATCTTAGTGCTAGGCTTAGGATTGGTCTTGTCCATCACATCATTCTCCTAATGATGTGATCCCGTTATCAACGACATCCAATGTCCATAGCCAGGAAACCATGACTATCTGTTGATCACAACGAGCTAGTCAACTAGAGGCTCACTAGGGACATATTGTGGTCTATGTATTCACACGTGTATTATGATTTCCGGATAATACAGTTATAGCATGAATAAAAGACAATTAACATGAACAAGGAAATATAATAATAACTAATTTATTATTGCCTCTAGGGCATATTTCCAACAGTCTCCCACTTGCACTAGAGTCAATAATCTAGTTCACATCGATATGTGATTAACACTCAAGGTCACATCCCCATGTGACTAACACCCAAAGAGTTTACTAGAGTCAATAATCTAGTTCACATTTACCATGTGATTAACACTCGATGAGTTCTGGGTTTGATCATGTTATGCTTGTGAGAGAGGTTATAGTCAACGGGTCTGAACCTTTTAGATCCGTTTGTGCTTTACAAATCTCTATGTCATCTCCTAGATGTAGCTACCACGTTCTATTTGGAGCTATTCCAAATAACTGTTCTACTTGGAGCTATTCTAAATTGTTGCTCCATTATACGTATCCGGTATCTCTACTCAGAGCTATCCGGATAGGTGTTAAGCTTGCATCGACGTAACTCTTTACGTCGAACTCTTTATCACCTCCACAATCGAGAAAATTCCTTAGTCCACTAGTTACTAATGATAACTTTGACCGCTGTCCTGTGATCCATTCTTGGATCACTCTTGTACCCCTTGACTGACTCATGGCAAGGCACACTTGAGGTGCGGTACACAGCATAGCATACTGTAGAGAGCCTATGATAAAAGCATAGGGGACGACATTCGTCCTTCCTCTTTCTTCTGCCGTGGTCGAGCTTTAAGTCTTAACTTCATACCTTACAACTCAGGCAAGAACTCCTTCTTTGACTGATCCATCTTGAACACCTTCAAGATTATGTCAAGGTACGTGCTCACTTAAAAGTACTATTAAGCATTTTGATCTATCTTATAGATCTTGATGCTTATTGTTCAAGTAGCCTAATCCAGGTTTTCCATTGAAAAACAGTTTTCAAATAACCCTATATGCTTTCTAGAAATTCTACATCATTTCTGATCATCAATATGTCAACAACATATACTCATCAGAAATTCCATAGTGCTCCCAGTCACTTCTTTGGAAATACAAGTTTCTCATAAACTTTGTATAAACCCAAAATCTTTGATCATCTTATCAAAGTGAACATTCCAACTCCGAGATGCTTACTCCAGTCCTTAGAAGGATCGCTGGAGCCAGCATACCTTTTAGCATCCTTAGGATCGTCAAAACCTTTCTGATTGTATTACATACAACCTTTCCTTACGAAAACTGGTAAGGAAACTCGTTTTGACATCCATCTGCCAGATTTCATAAATGCAGCTGATGCTAACACGAATCCGACGGACTTAAGCATCGCTACGGATGAGAAAATCTCATTGTAGTCAACTCCTTGAACTTGTGAAAAACTTTTCGTCACAAGTCGAGCTCCATAGATGGTTACATTACCATCCACGTCCGTCTTCTTCTTAAAGATCCATTTATCTCAATGGCTTGCCGATCATCAGGCAAGTCCACCAAAGTGCATGCTTTGTTCTGATACATGGATCCTATCTCGGATTTCATGGCTTCTAACCATTTGTCGGAATTGGGCCCACCATTGCTTCTCCATAGCTCGTAGGTTCATTGTTGTCTAGCAATATGACCTTCAAGACAGGATTACTGTACCACTCCGAAGTAGTACGCGTCCTTGTCGTCCTACGAGGTTCGGTAGTGACTTGATCTGAAGCTTCATGATCACTATCATAAGCTTCCACTTCAATTGGTGTAGGTGCCACGGGAACGACTTCCTGTGCCCTGCTTCACACTGGTTGAAGTGATGGTTCAATAACCTCATCAAGTCTCCACCATCCTCCCACTCAACTTTTCGAGAGAAACCTTTCCTCGAGAAGGGACCCGATTCAAGAAACAATCCATATTGCTATCGGATCTGAATTAGGAGGTATACCCAACTGTTTTGGGTGTCCTATGAAGATGCATTTTATCCGCTTTGGGTTCGAGCTTATCAACCTGAAACTTTTTCACATAAGAGTCGCAGCCCCAAACTTTTAAGAAACGACAACTTAGGTTTCTCCAAACCATAGTTCAAACGGTGTCATCTCAACGGAATTATGTGGTACCCTATTAAAGTGAATGTGGTTGTCTCTAATGCCTAACCCATGAACGATAGTGGTAATTCGATAAGAGACATCATGGTACGCACCATATACAATAGGGTGCAACTATGATGTTCGGACACACCATCACACTATGGTGTTCCAGGCGGTTTTAATTGTGAAACAATTTCCACAATGTCTTAATTGTGTGCCAAAACTCGTAACTCAGATATTCATCTCTATGATCATATCATAGACATTTTATCCTCCTGTCACAATGATCTTCTACTTCACTCTGAAATTACTTGAACCATTCAATAATTCAGACTTGTGTTTCATCAAGTAAATATTCTCAACATCTACTCGAATCATCTGTGAAGTAAGAACATAACGATATCCACTACATGCCTCAGCACTTATTGGATTGCATACATCAAAATGTATTTCTTCCCACAAGTTGCTTTCTAGTTCCATTTTACTAAAACCGAGGATTTCAGTCATCTTGCCCATGTGGTATGATTTGCATGTCTCAAGTGATTCAAGATCAAGTGAGTACAAACGGTCCATTTGCATGGAGTTTCTTCATGCATATACACCAATAGACATGGTTCGCATGTCTCAAACTTTTCAAAAACGAGTGAGCCCAAAGATCCATCAACATGGAGCTTCTTCATGCGTTTTATACCGATATGACTTACGTGGCAGTGCCACAAGTAGGTGGTACTATCATTACTATCTTTTGGCATGAACATGTGTATCACTACGATCGAGATTCAATAAACCATTCATTTTAGGTGCAAGACCATTCAAGGTATGATTCAAATAAACAGAGCAACCATTATTCTCCTTAAATGAATAACCGTATTGCAATAGACATAATCCAATCATGTCTATGCTCAACGCAAACACCAATCTCGATGGTAGAGGGAGCGTACGATGCTTTGATCATATCAACACTTGGAAACACTTCCAACACATATCGTCAGCTCACCTTTAGCTAGTCTCCGTTTATTCCGTAGCCTTTTGTTTCGAGTTACTAACACTTAGCAACCGAACCGGTATCTAATACCCTGGTGCTACTAGGAGTACTAGTAAAGTACACATTAACATAATGTATATCCAATATACTTCTATCGACAGCCTTCTCATCTACCAAGTATCTAGGGTAATCCTGCTCCAGTGGCTGTTCCCCTTATTACAGAAGCACTTAGTCTCAGGTTTGGTTTCAACCTTGGGTTTCTTCACTAGAGCAGCAGCTGATTTGACGTTTCATGAAGTATCCCTTCTTGCCCTTGCCCTTCTTGAAACTAGTGGTTTCACCAACCATCAACAATTGATGCTCCTTCTTGATTTCTACTTTCGCGGTGTCAAACATCGTGAATACCTCAAGGATCATCATATCTATCCCTGATATGTTATAGTTCATCACAAAGCTCTAGCAGCTTGGTGGCAATGACTTTGGAGAAACATCACTATCTCATATGGAAGATCAACTCCCACTCGATTCAAGTGATTGTTGCACTCAGACAATCTGAGCACAAGCTCAACGATTGAGCTTTCCTCCTTAGTCTGCAGGCTAAGAAAATTGTCGGAGGTCTTATACCTCTTGACGTGGGCACGAGCCTGAAATCTCAATTTCAGCCCTCAAAACATCTCATATGTTCCGCGATGTTTCGAAAAACATCTTTGGTGCCTCTACTTAAGCCATTTAACTGAACTATCACGTAGTTATCAAAACGTGTATGTCCGATGTTCACAACATCCACAGACGACGTTTGGGGTTCAGCACACTGAGCGGTGCATTAAGGACATAAGCTTTCTACTGTCCGCATAATCGCTACTGTCAACTTTCAACTATATTTTCTCTAGGAACATAACTAAACAGTAGAACTAAAGCGCGAGCTTACGACATAATTTGCAAAAGGTCTTTTGACTATGTTCAAGATAATTAAGTTCATCTTATGAACTCCCACTTAGATAGACATCCCTCTGGTCATTTAAGTGATTACATGATCCGAGTCAACTAGGCCGTGTCCGATCATCACGTGAGACGGACTAGTCATCGTCGGTGAACATCTTCATGTTGATCGTATCTACTATACGACTCATACTCGACCTTTCGGTCTCCTTGTTCCGAGGCCATGTCTGTACATGCTAGGCTCGTCAAGTTAACCCTAAGTGTTTTCGCTGTGTAAATCTGTCTTACACCCGTTGTATGTGAACGTAAGAATCCATCACACCCGATCATCACGTGGTGCTTAGAAGCGACGAACTGTAGCAACAGTGCACAGTTAGGGGAGAACACTTCTTGAAATTGTTGTAAGGGATCATCTTATTTACTACCGTCGTCCTAAGTAAACAAGATGCATAAACATGATAAACATCACATGCAATCAAATAGTGACATGATATGGCCAATATCGTTTTGCTCCTTTTGATCTCCATCGTCGGGGCTCCATGATCATCATCGTCACCGGCATGACACCATGATCTCCATCATCATGATCTCCATCATCATGATCTCCATCATCGTGTCTCCATGAAGTCGTCTCGCCAACTTATTACTTCTACTACTATGGCTACCGGTTAGCAATAAAGTAAAGTAATTACATGGCGTTGTTCAATGACACGCAGGTCATACAATAAATTAAGACAACTCCTATGGCTCCTGCTGGTTGTCATACTCATCGACATGCAAGTCGTGAATCCTATTACAAGAACATGATCAATCTCATACAACACATATCATTCATCACATTCTTGTTGGCCATATCACATCACAAAGCATACCCTGCAAAAACAAGTTAGACGTCCTCTAATTGTTGTTGCATGTTTTACGTGGCTGCTATGGGTTTCTAGCAAGAACGTTTCTTACCTACGCAAAACCACAACGTGATATGCCAATTGCTATTTACCCTTCATAAGGACCATTTTCATCGAATCCGTTCCGACTAAAGTGGGAGAGACTGGCACCCGCTAGCCACCTTATGCACCAAGTGCATGTCAATCGGTGGAACCTGTCTCACGTAAGAGTACGTGTAAGGTCGGTCCGGGCCGCTTCATCCCACAATACCGTCGAAACAAGATTGGACTAGTAACGGTAAGCATATTGAGCAACATCAACGCCCACAACTACTTTGTGTTCTACTCGTGCAAAGAATCTACGCAATAGACCTAGCTCATGATGCCACTGTTGGGCAACGTAGCAGAAATTCAAAAAATTTCCTACGTATCACCAAGATCTATCTATGGAGAGACCAACAACGAGTAGAAAGGAGAGTGCATCTACATACCCTTGTAGATCGCTAAGCAGAAGCGTTCAAGTGAACGGGGTTGATGGAGCCGTACTCGTCGTGATTCAAATCACCGATGATCAAGTGCCGAACGCACGGCACCTCCGCGTTCAACACATGTACAGCCCGGTGACGTCTCCCAAGCCTTGATACAGCAAGGAGAGAGGGAGAGGTTGAGGAAGACTCCATCCAGCAGCAGCACAACGGCGTGGTGGTGGTGGAGGAGCGTGGCAATCCTGCAGGGCTTCGCCAAGCACCGCGAGAGAGGAGGAGCACTTGGGAGAGGGAGGGCTGCGCCTGGGGCAAGGGTGAAGCTCCCATGCGCCTCCCCACTATATATAGGGGTGGAGGGGGCTGGTTTCTTGCCCTCCAAGTCCATTGGGGCGTTGGCAAAGGTGGGAGCAAAGAAATCCCATCATTTCCTTCCCCACCGATTGCTATCCCCCCTTTTTAGGGATCTTGATCTTATCCCTTTGGGATATGATCTTATTCCTTCTAAGGGGGGATCTTGGTGCGCCTTGACCAGGGGTGTGGGGCCTTTCCCCCACTACCCACGTTCATGTGGGTCCCCCCATGCAGGTGGGCCCCACTCCGGAACCTTCTAGAACCTTCCCGGTACAATACCGAAAAATCCCGAACATTTTCCGGTGGCCAAAATAGGACTTTCCATATATAAATCTTTACCTCCGGACCATTCCGGAACTCCTCGTGACGTCCGGGATGTCATCCGGGACTCTGAACAACATTCGGTAACCACATGCAAACTTCCTTTATAACCCTAGCGTCATCGAACCTTAAGTGTGTAGACCCTACGGGTTCGGGAGACATGTAGACATGACCGAGACGTTCTCCGGTCAATAACCAACAGCGGGATCTGGATACCCATGATGGCTCCCACATGTTCCACGATGATCTCATCGGATGAACCACGATGTCAAGGACTTAATCAATCCCGTATACAATTCCCTTTGTCTAGCGGTATTGTACTTGCCCGAGATTCGATCGTCGGTATCCTTATACCTTGTTCAATCTCGTTACTGGCAAGTCTCTTTACTCGTTCCGTAACACATTATTCCGTGATCAACTCCTTGGTCACATTGCGCATATGATGATGTCCTACCGAGTGGGCCCAGAGATACCTCTCCGCTTACACGGAGTGACAAATCCCAGTCTCGATCTGTGTCAACCCAACAGACACTTTCGGAGATACCTGTAGTGCACCTTTATAGTCACCCAGTAACGTTGTGACGTTTGATACACCCAAAGCACTCCTACGGTATCCGGGAGTTACACGATCTCATGGTCTAAGGAAGAGATACTTGACATTGGAAAAGCTCTAGCAAACGAACTACACGATCTTAGTGCTAGGCTTAGGATTGGGTCTTGTCCATCACATCATTTCTCCTAATGATGTGATCCCGTTATCAACGACATCCAATGTCCATAGCCAGGAAACCATGACTATCTGTTGATCACAACGAGCTAGTCAACTAGAGGCTCACTAGGGACATATTGTGGTCTATGTATTCACACGTGTATTATGATTTCCGGATAATACAGTTATAGCATGAATAAAAGACAATTAACATTAACAAGGAAATATAATAATAACTAATTTATTATTGCCTCTAGGGCATATTTCCAACATTCGTCACGTGTCGCGCTTTGGGCGCTCCCTCCGTTTTTTTTATTTTTCCGCACATGGTTTCGGCTTTTAAAACGGTTTTTTCCAGGTTTTTTTTGACGTTTTGGTTTTCCACCGGTCTTCCCTAGCTTTTCGACCAAAAATTTTTGAAAACAAATATTTTTTGTGCAAAAAAACACATTTTTTCGCGAGAGTCACGGTTTTGTTTTCACGAGAGGCGCAGTTGTGCTTTCGCGAGAGGCACGGCCGTTCCTCTTGGAAACGGGAAAAAGACGTGTTTTTTCCTTTCGCGAGAGACACGGTTTTGTTTACGCGAGAGGCACGGTTGTGCTTTCGCGAGAGTCACGGCCATGCCTCCTCGGAAATGAAAAAAACACGTTTTCTGTTTTTTTTTTCGCGAGAGGCACGGCTGTGCTTTTGCAAGAGGCACTGGCGTGCTTCTTTCGAAAAGGAAAAAAACGCGTTTTTTGTTTTTTCTTTCTTTCGCGAGAGGCACGGTTTTGCTTCCGCAAGAGGCACGGTTGTGCTTTCGCGAGAGGTACGGGCGTGCCTCTTTCGAAAAGGAAAAACATGTTTTTTTTCTTTCGCGAGAAGCACGGTTTTGCTTCGGCGAGAGGCACGGTTGTGATTTCGTCAGAGGCACGGGCGTGCCTCTTTCGGAAAGGGAAAAAACCCGTGTTCCCGGTTTGGTTTTTTCGTCGGTTTTTTTCATTCGGTTTTTTCGTGAAAAAAAGTTCGTCAAAACCTATCAACATGGGATCTAGTTTTGAAGATCTCGACGCGAGGAATCCAACGACGAAAGCAGTTCGAGATTTGGACGCACGGTTTAAGAGATGAAACGTTTTGAACAAACGGATCTAGAAAAAAGGGAAAACACCCAGGTTGCGACAAGTGGCGCCCATGCAGCGCACCACTTGTCACAACCTGGGAAAGTCGGAGTGATCTCCGCAAGGAGTACTCATTAATTAGTGATTTCGGGGACTTCCTATTTGGCGTAGTGTGCGCTGGACATACGCGAAAGAGCAGTGCTATGTCTCGCTTATAGCGAGACCTAGCGTGCTCTCGCGAGCGGCGCTTCCCTAAATGGGCCGACCCAGACGCGCGGGAGGCCACACCCTCTGTTTTTTTTCTTATGATATTTTGTTTTATTTCTTTTCTCTTTTTATGTACTTTTTTTCTACTTCCAAATATTCTAAATAAATATATTGCAAATGCTATAACCGAGATATAACATATGCGCACGCGGAATGCACAACCCTAGCTCCTTGCGCCCCTATTGGGCGAGCCCATGTGGGTGGGACGCGCCCTGCTTTTTCCATTTCATATTTTTGCCTTTTCTTTTCTATTTTTTCTTCTATAAAATAAGTAATTATTAAAAAAATCCTAAAATTGGAAGATTAAAAAAAATAATGGATTTGAAAGTAAAAAAATGAAAGGAAGAAATAAAAATGAAAGAAAAGAAAAGTATAAAACCTAAAAAATAAAAATAAAACAGAAAATTGGCGAAGAATCATTTAGAATAAAAAGCAGCCAGAAATCTTGCCCGGACAATACGAACTGGATAGAAGATTGTCAAAGCTCAGCTAAATGGGCCGACCCACAACCCCCAGCGACCGTGCAAACTGGAATAACATATTCTTGAAACTAAGCTAATTGGGCCGACCCATAACTCCCATCGATGTAGGCGACTCTACAATTTGGGGGCTACACATCTCACAACTAATCTAATTTTTCATGCTCGTAGAAAAACATATTGAAGTTGATTTCGACTTCACGCATGAGAAAGTTGCACTTGATGGCAAGTTTGTCTACTCCGTAGATCTAATGGTGGGTGCATTCACAAAGCCGTGAACTAAGGTGATACAAGAACGCGTAAGACACAATCTCAACCTGCTTTTCAAATTCATGAACTTTTTTCAAATCCACAAACATCTTTTCCAAATTCTTGAACATTTTTAATTCACTAACATCTTTTCATATCCATGAACACTTGATGAATTCACAAACAATTTTAATTCATGAACATTTTTGAAAATTCATTAATATTTTGTGAATTCACGAACATTTTTTCCAAATTCAGCAACAATTTTCAAATTTGAGAACATTGTTTCCAGATCATTGAACACTTTTTAGTCCACAAGAAGTTTCCAAATTCATGGTTTTCCCGAATTTGTGAACATTTTTTGAATTTGTGAACATTTTTCGAATTCATGAACGTTTGTGTTCACAGCTTTTTTTTCAAGTTTTTATGAAGATTTCTCTAATCCAGGAATAAGTTTTAAAATTCACGAGCATTTATTTGATTCGCTAAAACTTTCAAATAATACATATTGGGTAAAAAGTTAAAAAAAATTGTGATACAAACCAAACCCAAACGGTATGTATGCTGGGAATTATCGACCCATGTGTGCGCTGATGGGCAGGCCCATCCCAGCATGTGTGGACGACCACTTGATGTGTATCGCACTTAGTGATACATATTAGCCCCTGTCACACATGGAATTCCCTATATTTTTATTGAGGGGTCAGAATTCCCTATATGACGCACATGGGAGCTCCTCCCAGTGCCTTTAGCGCCACTTACCTTTTCTGCTGCTCTAGCGCGCGAGTGACTTGAGAGCGTTGTCATGGAGTTTAGGTGCCCTAGGGCGTCGTCGTATTTAGGGCCTTTCTATGTTATTTCTAGGCAACGTAGTTGTATGTGTTTATTACTCCGGAATATATATAGTAAAATTCCCTCAAAAAAGAATGTTGTAAAAGGCTTCCCCATTACATGTATCGTTCAGCCGTTTACTTTGGTTTATGCTTTATTTATAAAGAGGTGCTGAGGCCTCCTCTGAAAAAAGACATCACCACTGTGTGTTTTTTCATCAATCTGCCAGAAAGAGGCGAATAGGAATTTCCGTCATGCATGGCCAACCATGTGGAAGAAATTGGCACCGTGCGCATCGGGACGTCGGCAGACTGCTGCAATTCTGCGTCTCAATCATGCGTCCCCGCCTCATTTGGTTGCCGTGGATCCCGGGGGGGGGGGGGGGGGGGGGTCCCGGCCTTATCCCTGGGGGAATAAGCCACGGGCCGAGTTGACCCGAGGCAGCCCACGGCGTCATTTGGTAGCGCACCGTCGAGAGGGACCCCTGCCCTTTCCACGTCCCTTCCCCGGAGCAATTCCCTGATCTCGTCAAGTCGGGCAGGAAATCCTCTAGAACCGACGACGCCGACTCTATCCTCCCGAGCTTGTGCCTTCGGCAGCCACCCGCGCCTCCGGCCAAGAGCTTCTCCCCCCGCCGGCGACGTCACCCCCTCTCTCCTGCCAGGATCCTCTGCCCGGTGATGGCGCCGGCCCAGAGGTTGGGTTTTACTTCCGGCGAGATCGACTACCCCTCGCAGCTCATTTCTCCTCAGGCGAACAGCAATGAGCTAGCGGTCACCTTCCTCGTCCTCCAAGCCAGGTTAGCCCGCTCTTCTTCCTCGTCCACTACTACCACCTATTTGATGCCTCGGTTAGCACTGATGATATTGCTCCAGATCCACGAACCTGAGCCGCCTTTCCTCATTTTACAGCTAATCAGAATCTTGGAACTCTCCTACCATTATCAAATTAACGGTGAGCACAATCTCTTCCTTTCACTTCTCCCCCCTAGATCTGCATGGTGTTTTGATTGGTCAATTGGCTCTTGTGATTGATTGTGAGGTCTGATGCTATATTTTGGATCTTTCAAGGAACGTTTTTCTCGTTTGGACTCTTGTTACTACAGAGCAGAGCATTGCCTAATGTGTGGCAGTTTGTCTACAGAAGTTAGATTATTGGCTGCATACATTATAATTTAGGTGCAATTCAGAAGAATGTGGCAAATGCAGTGGATTTGCTGCATTTAATTACTGGTGAGTCTTGTGAACTTTAGTTTAGGCAAGTTAATTGCTTTTGTGTAGACAGGCAAATACTACACGTTTTTCTTTGTTAGATCCTTATGGCAGTACATACTACAATTGTTTATTTTTATGCTTTTTTCATAGTTATAAATTTTCTATTTTTAGTTTTGGTATCCTCTGCAATTAAATTCACCATGGCATACTTTTTAGACAGCCTGTGCAGTTACATGCCATTATGCATCATACACTTTGCATAGCTCAATACTCTTCTTGTATCTATGGATATCATGATCTATTGATGTCAAGTTTGTTTCACACATGACAAAGGACACAACACCAAATAAATCGAGAAATATTCATCAACACCACTGACTTATGTCTTAGACTTTATTGGTTGAAGGAGGAAATTTCTGCGATGGAGAGAACATAACGTGTGTAGACAGTTCATCTTATATTTTCTTGTTTTGCACTACATCCATCTTATCTTTATTTATTTTGCACCATTATTGATTGGAGTTTTATCTGAACCTGAGTTTTACCTGAACCTGAATTTTATCCATCTGACTGTTTGTAGATCCACGAGCCTTTGTTTCTGAACTCTGCCCATTCTTTCCTTTGCAATAACATGAGTTATTCTGAATTGATCATTTGATGTTACCCTAGCAGTGCCTCCATAGAAAATGAAATCTAGTTGATGTTATCCTTTGATCAACTTCTGCAAACATAAGGAACTAGTTGGTCTCACTCCAATAATACATGGATTACCATTTGGTCTATGTGTTTAGATGAGGGTCACTATATACATCTGCAGATTGGCATTTATCATTCAGATTTTCAACTTACATTTTCAAGGTATGTGATTTGATTTATCTGGAGGTAAGTTGTGCTTTCTGTCGGTTGCAATTACTATATGTTCCAAGTTGTGGCAACAATACTTCGGAATTTTTTTTGTAATCATTCCGCTAGAGTAGTATTTTTTTATTATATGATTGCAGAAGTTGTATATGGATGTACTGCGGGCACCAAGAAAGGGTAGTATATGGATGTACTGCCCCCCCCCCCCCCCCCCCCCAAGAAGAAAAAACTGGGGGCACGATAAATTTATCCTAGACACTATGAGGTTTTGTGGAACTCGGCTCGTGTAACTGTTGAGGTGGGGTGAATTATTTCGTAATTTTGCTAATTATTTTTTTATTTCATGTTTCCTAATTTATACGTATAATCTATAATCTCAGTAGTTTAGTAGGCTAATCCCTATTTCTTAACAATAAGATCGTTGTAATTGAATTATCGGCTTAAGAGTGTCACCAGCGGTCGCAAAAGTTATTTTTTGTTCTGTTGTATTAGTGTTAAGATCTGTATGAGTATGTCTTAGTCAGTATTGGTTTCAGATAACCAATCTGGACTTGCCATTGGGGTCTTTTTCGGTGATTTTGACTTTTGCACATAAAAGATCGGAACTGAAATGCCATTGCGATTTGTATTATCATGTCATATTAGAATCTGTTAATAATTTCTCATATGCTTCTCTTTCCCAGCTTATGATCCTTCATTTGTATAAATCAGGGGGGCTACACTTCTGAGACGAGGCTACAACACAATTTTTGTTGGAGTCAGCTACATTCTTACACCTCTAGCTCACGAAGGTCGTAGTCCCATTTGGATCGCCACTCAGCACGAGTGGAGTGACACTTGATACCTAAGAAATGTTGCCTCTCTATGTTATGTGACATCTTTAGTTCTGACTATATTCTCATGAGTATCCGAAGATGATAGTGTAAATCAGTGATTATTTATACATTTGCAAATTCCTTGATTTTCTGTGATTTATAGAATTATATGTAATGTCTTGAATATATTTGTGTTTTTTCGTAATTATTCATGGTATTTTTCTGAGCTGTTTCAGAATTGATTGTGTAGAATCCTTCATTTTTGTGTTTTTTTAATTTATCTTCTTCTGGGGATTTTGCCCTCTTCCACCTGTTGCCATTTGGTAACGTGGACTTTGGGAGATTTCCCCCGTGGGAGAAGGGGATCCTACCTAGACCCTCAAAATCCCCCTAAGTCAAGGATATAAACAGAGATGACTGTTGAGTTCAAAACATAGATGACTGTTTTGTTTGTTTTTGCTGAAACAGATCAGTGCATGGGGTCACGTATTATTATTATTTTTTAACTGAAAACAATATGGATAATAGCATCAAGTCGAACGGACGAGCTCCATGTATGTCTATATAAACAGCAGAGCAACACGCAGGTAGGCAAAGCAGAAGGCACACGCAGCACACACACAATGGCGTCTCTCACGACATTTTCTTCGATCGCTGTGTATCTGCTGGCTGTCCTCCTAGCTCCGGCGAGAGCTCAAGACCCGACGGCCGGGTTCACGGCCGTGAGCCTCAGCGAGAGCAACTTCCAGCTTCAGAAGCCATACAACATGCCGAGCAGCGCGCGGTACAGCTTCGACGGCACGGTGCGGCGGATGTGGGTGCTCTCCTCCGACGAGCCCTTTTCGCCGCAGAGCGACACTAAGCCAAGGACGGAGATGAGGATGACTGTGAGTAACTCTTTTTTTTTTTTTGCGAAAAGACTGAGTAACATTACCTGAACAATATAGGTAGTGTTGTTAGTAGTATATTCTTACTAATTTCAGGAGAGTTTTGCTCACAGAAAAAAAAACTGATTTCAATCTTTGTGTTAACCGACTGACATATAAATGTCTTTTGCATTCCGTATGATTTAGGGATACGACTACTCTTCGGGCGTGTGGCAATTATGCAGGTGTTTGGCGGCGGCGAGACGGCCACCACGTTGATGCTGCACGTCTACGATGGCGCGCTGAAGTACTACAACCAGAAGCCCGTCGAGGACAACATCTACGACCGGTGGCTCCGGGTGAACGTGATCCATGATGTCGGCGCGTCGAGACTCACCGTGTTCGTCGATGGCGAAAATAAACTGAGCGTCGCCGGCCGCGGCGGCAGCTCGCACTACTTCAAATTCGGCGTCTACACGCAAAGGGACGCGTCCAGCCGCATGGAGTCGCGCTGGAAGAATGTCAGGATTCTCAAGAAAAACTGATACCCACAGCAGCTTATCTGTTTGTTTCCCCGTCGTGTATCCTTTGTACTGGTTGTTTCAAGTCCGAGCGCGTGTACTCACACGATCGTCATCAACAACAACAACAACAACAAAGCCTTTAGTCCCAAGCAAGTTGGGATAGGCTAGAGGTGAAACCCATAAGATCTCGCAACCAACTTATGTCTCTCGCACATAGATAGCAAACTTCCATGCACCCCTGTTCATAGCTAGCTCTTCGGTGATACCCCAATCCTTCAGGTCTCTCTTAACGGACTCCTCCCATGTCAAATTCGGTCTACCCCGCCCTCTCTTGACATTCTCCGCACGCTTTAGCCATCCGCTATGCACTGAAGCTTCTGGAGGCCTGCGCTGGATATGCCCAAACCATCTCAGACGATGTTGGACAACCTTCTCTTCAATTGGTGCTACCCCAACTCTATCTCGTATATCATCATTCCGGACTCGATCCTTCCTCGTGTGGCCACACATCCATCTCAATATACGCATCTCCGCCACACCTAACTGTTGAACATGTCGCCTTTTAGTCGGCCAACACTCAGCGCCATACAACATTGCGGGTCGAACCGCCGTCCTGTAGAACTTGCCTTTTAGCTTTTGTGGCACTCTCTTGTCACAGAGAATGCCAGAAGCTTGGCGCCACTTCATCCATCCGGCTTTGATCCGATGGTTCACATCTTCATCAATACCCCCATCCTCCTGCAGCATTGACCCCAAATACCGAAAGATGTCCTTCCGAGGTACCACCTGACCATCAAGGCTAACCTCCTCCTCCTCACACCTAGTAGTACTGAAACCGCACATCATGTACTCGGTTTTAGTCCTACTAAGCCTAAACCCTTTCGATTCCAAGGTTTGTCTCCATAACTCTAACTTCCTATTTACCCCCGCCCGACTATCGTCAACTAGCACCACATCATCCGCAAAGAGCATACACCATGGGATATCTCCTTGTATATCCCTTGTGACCTCATCCATCACCAATGCAAAAAGATAAGGGCTCAAAGCTGACCCCTGATGCAGTCCTATCTTAATCGGGAAGTCATCAGTGTCGACATCACTTGTTCGAACACTTGTCACAACATTATTGTACATGTCCTTGATGAGGGTAATGTACTTTGCTGGGACTTTGTGTTTCTTCAAGGCCCACCACATGACATTCCGCGGTATCTTATCATAGGCCTTCTCCAAGTCAATGAACACCATATGCAAGTCCTTCTTTTGCTCCCTATATCTCTCCATAAGCTAAAAATCTGACAACAGATTTTTTAGAGTGTCAGATTGAACGCACTTTGTGCCGTTGGATATTATGCATAAATCTTCAGTGTAATTGGAGCACACTCATGGAGGGTGTCTTGGCTGCGGTTAAGGACTCCTTTCGAACTGGTATTATGCATGAGGGAGTTAACTTCGCTTCTATTGTGCTTATACCCAAAATTTCTAACCCTATCAAGATGACCGATTACACACGATTACAGGCCTATAAGTCTCCGTAATGTGATCTATAAGGTTCTTTCGAAGTGTTTGGTAAATAGGATGCGGCCCCTTTTGGATGATTTAATTTCTCCCAAGCAGAGTGCTTTCATCCATGAAAGAATAATCACGGATAATGCACTTGTCGCCTTTGAGTGCATTGACTATATAAAGCAGGAAAAGGATCCATCCGTTCCAAAATAAGCGAGACACTTATTTATTCTGGGACAGAGGGAGTATTATATAGTATTATTATAAGTCTCACACTCATCTGTTTGTTGTGCTTTTGTACGTGCTGAAGCCCGAAAAGAGCCCATGTACCCCATGCACCAAGTTGCTTAGCCAATTTTAGCGGTCAACAGTAACTCTGCTCCATTTGTTTGACGAAACCAAGCATGCGTGCAGGCGCGGTGCCACGCATTGTACCAACGATCTATACTCCCATTGGAGTATATATTTGATGGTTGCTGATCGGGGCGCCGGCGGCCTACCTCAGTGGTGTCGCCGGGTTGAAGTAAGAAAGAAAGGGTGGTGATTACCTGGAAGTTCAGACGGCGTCAACGAGGCGGGGATGGCTACGCCGCGCGGGTTGAGTGAGACTAGGATTGGAGCGCATCCCACGCCAGCATAAATAGTTTAATACCCGCCCCTCGCCGATCGCACTGCCAACGCGAGATGCAAATTTTGCCACATGGCCACACGAGCTGCATTTTTTTTTAGAAAAAGAGGATGACCCCAGCCTCTGCATCTGGTAGATGCATGCGGCCACTTTATTGATTATTCTCGAGGCCCTTACAAAATATTACAACAATATGCCTGAATCCGTCATCTTGGCATCATATGCCCCTACTCCTATGCATATGATGAAGGGGCGCTAGCTGGGCCATATACCCAGTCCATTCACCTAAGCCTATCATCAAAAGCCAGAAGCCCCAGTCGAGCCACGTACCAGGTCTGGGGCAGAACTGGTCTGACACACTCACATGTATCGTCGCCACCATCTTCCACTGGTCCGTCTTCAGAGCAGATATTGAGGCTTCTACCTTGTCAGGCCACTCTGCCATCGACGACACCATGACGCCAGACAGCAACCCCCTCATGCGCGAGTCCAGCACCGCGCATCGGGCGCCGAGTCTCCACTGCACCACGCCGCCGAGATCCGTCGTCATCAATGTGCAGGATGAAGCACCGGTCCACCAAAAAAAAGCCGCTCACTGGTCCCTCGAACCCATGTACGGCTCCAAGAATGACGCCCCCAAGGAGGAAACGACACCAACGCGTCGCCGTCATCTGATCTACTGATTTAGGGTTTCCCCCGGAGGTAGCGGATAGAGGTCTGGAGCTTCTCCACGGCGATGCCTTCAACAAGGTAATGACACAAAAGGGTGCCGCCAACGCCGGTCTTGGCATCAAGCCGAGAACTAGGTTTTCATCCGGATCCGCTGAAGGAACCTCCATCAAGCATCGTGTGCATGGATCGCCGCCGTGTCGCCACCACCACACTGGGGCCCCAACGCAACCGCTAGCACGACCACCGTGCCTAGCAGCCGTGGAGGCCCGGTGTCACCACGCCCGCCGGCAGCCACGCCCGTGTCTCGACCTGCCAGATCCAGATCCGGAGAAGGGGATCGGGACGGAACGGAGACCTCCGGTCGCCGCAGCCGCAGGCAACACCACGGGACGGAGCTCCATCACCCCCGCAGCCACCGCGCCATGCCGCCGTCGCGCCCTCACAGCACCACGCCGCCAAGCGCCGCCGCCGATAGAGCACCGCGCCATGGTCAGAGGGCGGGGAGCCACGCCGAGGAGAGACCCCGCCGCCGCCGGCCGTGCCCGGGCTTTGCCCAGCAGTAGCCCTTACCGGTGGCGAGGGGGAGGGGAGGAAAGGAGGTCGGCCGGTGGCTGGGATCTGGATTCCCCCCTCGCCTCGAGGAGGGACGCGGGGGTCGGGCTTCAATTTGTTGTGTAGTTCCTCGACACGAGCTGGATAGCTAGCTAGATCCTACATCCTAGAAGCCATGGGCAAGCGGAAGTCGGCGAGGTCCAAGGCGGCGCCGAGGAAGAAGCTGGAGAAGCTGGAGACGGCCTTCTGCTGCCCCTTCTGCAGCCACGCCGCCGCCGTCGAGTGCACCATCGAGCTCGACACCAAGATCGCCACCGCGTCCTGCTACGTCTGCCTGGAGAGCTACTCCACCGTGCCGGACGCCCTCACTGAGCCCATCGACATCTACAGCGAGTGGATCGACGAGTGCGAGCGCGTCAACGAGGGTGTGCGCCGTCGCGCCAGGATGATGCGTCACCGCCATCCTGCGGTTTGTAAGCTTTTCGGCTGTACTTGCGCGGCCAATGTGCGGCGGCGGCGGTTCAGATAGCTGTATGGCAATCCGTGGGTGCAGCAGTTAATGGTGATCGATCCATGTCTTGGTTGCACAGTTGAAATTTCGTGGCAAATGTATGGTTTGTAGTTTGTACGTACAGTAGGCAGCGCCCACCTCCCAGTAATAAGAAATGTCCCTGCAAACCAGTACGTACAGTTGTCCGTTAACCTGAATTATATATAATGGAATGTTATGTCTGTCGAACTAACCTTATTACTTTGGTTACCAATTTTCTTACTTCTATAGAAGATATTTAGAGGGCATTAGAAATTAATATTGAATTGAGGGTGCACATCGCCTCTTCCTTCAGTTGATGTACAATAGCATTGTTCGTGGCTCATTTGGATTGTTAGGGAGGCCATGGATAGGCGTATCTTAAGATCGTGTTAAACAAAATAGTTGATCCGCGCCATGCCTATGACAACATAGGGAAAATCAGGATAGTCAAAGTTGACTTATTAATGAGTAGCAGTGTCGGGGTGTATCATAGGCCAATTTAGAAATACTAGCAAAAGAGCCCGTGCGTTGCAACGGGAGAGAAAACATAACACACACTCTTAACTCAACAACCATCACTCAAGACCACAATAGGTCCATCTTCTTTATTTTTGCGAGGCATCATATTTGTGTTGCCGCTTATCCTCCTTCTCATCCTCGTCGGCGATGGCCTCAGTGTTCACACAAAACAACAAAAAACGTGTGTTGAATATGGTTAATCCTAAGGCGTCTCTCTCTCTCTCTCTCTCTCTCTCTCCTCTCTCTCTCTCTCTCTCTCTCCTCTCTCTCTCTCTCTCTCTCTCTCTCTCTCTCTCTCTCTCTCTCTCTCGCTCGCTCGCTCGCTTTCTCTCACTCTCGCGATGAGAAATCTGTTGTTTTCCGTTGCGATATTTTTCAGAGGTATGCACGTGTAGTTATCGATGTTTTCTTTTCCGTATATGAATATAGTGGAGTGTTTATTTGCAATCCGGATCGCCACCGGTATGAAAAAATGGATCTTGCGCTATAAATTATAAGTTTGCTTCCATAGCAATATTTTAAAAATATTTAACAGGTAAAATTAACATCATATTTAGATTCCACACATTTTTCTAATAAAATTTCATATATAATATGTTAAAATCGAAGTTACGGTTTAAAAGATACAGATAATTTAGAAAATCATTTGGTTTGACTCAAATATATTCCAAAATAATATTTAAAGATACTTAAAAGGTAAAAATAATCTCATATTTATACTCTACATATTTTTCTAATCAAAATTTATATATAACATGTTCAAATCGGAGTTACGGTTTAAAAGATATGGATGATTTTAAAAAGCATTTGTTTGACTTAAATATGATCCGCGGATGAATTACCTAAAACATCGGGGGGGGGGGTCGAAAAATGTAAAATAACGGTTCGGGTGTGACTTAAATCCGGACGGCGGGTTGATTTCAAGAAAAGACAGGGACTTTTGTGTAAAATACTCTTACTTGTATGTTTATATAGATACTTGTATAATTTTCTTACTTTTATTATTGCATCTTATATAGTGCGATGGTTTTGGTATCCGCCCCCGTCGGCCCTCGTCCTGTCTATGATTCAGATGTGGTATATATTATCTTTTCATAACTATTGGTTCATTTATTGTTTATGACAATTATGCCGACCAACGTGACATAGATTTTATTTATCTAGGAGGTTGTTGAACCGGAAATTCCAACCGACCCTATTGTCGAGAGGTTAAATTTAGTTGAAGAAGAAAACAATTTGTTGAAGGAAAAAATTAGAAAAATTGAGGAGGAGAAGATGATATTGGAGTTGCATGTCGCGGATGTCGTCGATGATCACAAGATCAAGATGGATGCAATGCGCCTGAAGATTAGAAAGATTAGAAAATATGCCATTCATACCGAGGCTTGGTATCATTATGCCGTTGGATCAGTTGTTACATTGGTTACGATTATGATCGCATTTGTTTTCGCATTGAAATGTTTTACATAGTTTCAGTGTATGGTTTAATTGATTTAGATGCTCTGCAGAGCTTTATGTTGTTAGATGAGAACTATGTATGTACTTTGGTTTAATGTGATGATGAACTTCTATTAATTTGGTCACTTAATTATATAATGCACGCAGATGAACCGGCAATGGATGTACGGTTCAAGACACACCTCCGAGTACATTAAGGGCGTGCATGATTTTCTCGAAGTGGCTGAGACAAACAAGCAGAATGGTTTTATGTGTTGTCCATGCCCTGTATGTGGGAATACGAAGTCTTACTCTGACCGGAAAATCCTCCACACCCACCTGCTTTACAAGGGTTTCATGCCACACTATAATGTTTGGACGAGGCACGAAGAAATAGGGGTTATGATGGAAGATGGCGAAGAAGAAGAGTACGATGACAACTATGTGCCCCCTGAATACGGTGATGCTCCTGAAGATCAAGAGGAACCAGACGATGTGCACGATGATGCTGCAACGGGCGAAGCTGCTGAAGATCAACAGGAACCAGACGATGTGCCCGATGATGATGATGTCCGCCGGGTCATTGTCTATGCAAGGACGCAATGCGAAAGTCAAAAGGAGAAGCTGAAATTCGATCGCATGCTAGAGGACCACAAAAAAGGGTTGTACCCCAATTGCGAAGATGGCAACACAAAGCTGGGTACCGTACTGGAATTGCTGCAGTGGAAGGCAGAGAATGCTGTGCCTGACAAAGGATTTGAGAAGCTACTTAAAATATTGAAGAAGAAGCTTCCAAAGGATAACGAATTGCCTGATAGTACATACGCAACAAAGAAGGTCGTATGCCCTCTAGGATTGGAGGTCCAGAAGATACATGCATGCCTAGTGACTGCATCCTGTACCGCGGTGCGTACAAGGATCTGAACGCATGCCCGGTATGCGGTGCATTACGGTATAAGATCAGACGAGATGACCCTGGTGATGTTGACGGCGAGCCCCCCAGGAAGAGGGTTCCTGCGAAGGTGATGTGGTATGCTCCTATAATACCATGGTTGAAACGTCTGTTCAGAAACGGAGAGCATGCCAAGTTGATGCGATGGCACAGTGAGGACCGTAAGAAAGACGGGAAGTTGAGAGCACCCGCTGACGGGTCGCAGTGGAGAAAAATCGAGAGAAAGTACTGGGATGAGTTTGCAAGCGAGCCAAGGAACGTATGGTTTTCTTTAAGCGCGGATGGCATTAATCCTTTCGGGGAGCAGAGCAGCAATCACAGCACCTGGCCCGTCACTCTATGTATGTATAACCTTCCTCCTTGGATGTGCATGAAGCGGAAGTTCATTATGATGCCAGTTCTCATCCAAGGCCCTAAGCAACCCGGCAATGACATTGATGTGTACCTAAGGCCATTAGTTGAAGAACTTTTAGAGCTGTGGAATGGAAACGGTGTACGTACGTAGGATGAGCACAAACAGGAGGAATTTAACCTAAAGGCGTTGTTGTTCGCGACCATCAACGATTGACCCGCTCTCAGTAACCTTTCAGGACAGACAAATAAGGGATACCACGCATGCACGCACTGTTTATTTGACACCGATAATATATACCTGGCAAGCTGCAGGAAGAATGTGTACCTGGGCCATCGTCGATTTCTTCCGACCAACCATCAATGTCGAAAGAAAGGCAAGCATTTCAAAGGCGAGGCAGATCACCGGAAGAAGCCCACCATGCATACCGGTGATCACGTACTTGCTATGGTCAATGATTTACACGTAATCTTTGGAAAGGGTCCTAGCGGACTAGCTGTTCCGAGTGACGCTGGGGGACACGCACCCATGTGGAAGAAGAAATCTATATTTTGGGACCTACCCTACTGGAAAGACCTAGAGGTCCGCTCTTCGATCGACGTGATGCACGTGACGAAGAACCTTTGCGTGAACCTGCTAGGCTTCTTGGGCGTGTATGGGAAGACAAAAGATACAGCTGAGGCACGGGAGGACCTACAACGTTTGCACGAAAAAGACAGTATGCCTCCAAAGCAGTATGAAGGTCCTGCCAGCTATGCTCTTACCAAAGAAGAGAAGGAAATCTTCTTTGAATGCCTGCTTAGTATGAAGGTCCCGACTGGCTTCTCGTCGAATATAAAAGGAATAATAAATATGGCAGAGAAAAAGTTTCAGAACCTAAAGTCTCATGACTGCCACGTGATTATGACGCAACTTCTTCCGGTTGCATTGAGGGGGCTTCTACCGGAAAACGTCCGATTAGCCATTGTGAAGCTATGTGCATTCCTCAATGTAATATCTCAGAAGGTGATCGATCCAGAAATCATACCAAGGCTAAGGAGTGATGTGGTGCAATGTCTTGTCAGTTTCGAGCTGGTGTTCCCACCATCCTTCTTCAATATCATGACGCACGTCCTGGTTCATCTAGTAGACGAGATTGTCATTCTGGGCCCCGTATTTCTACACAATATGTACCCCTTTGAGAGGTTCATGGGATTCCTAAAGAAATATGTCCGTAACCGCGCTAGGCCAGAAGGAAGCATCTCCATGGGCCATCAAACAGAGGATGTCATCGGGTTTTGTGTTGACTTCATTCCTGGCCTTAAGAAGATAGGTCTCCCTAAATCGCGGTATGAGGGGAGACTGACTGGAAAAGGCACGCTTGGAAGGGACTCAATAATATGTAGGGACGGATATTCTTGGTCTCAAGCACACTACACAGTTCTACAGAACTCTACCTTGGTGACCCCGTATGTCCATGAACACAAGAACAGTCTACGCTCCAAATACCCGGAGCAGTGCGACGACTGGATTACATGTGAACACATCAGGACTTTCAGTAGTTGGTTGGAAGCACGTATCAGAGGTGACAACACTGTTTGTGATGAGCTGTACTTGTTATCCAGGGGACCATCTTTGACTGTATTGATTTGAAAAGGATACGAGATAAATAGGAATACATTTTACACGATTGACCAAGATCAAAAGAGCACCAACCAAAACAGCGGTGTCCGCTTTGATGCAACAACCAAGAGGGGAAATGACACACATTGTGGTTACATAGTGGACATATGGGAACTTGACTACGGACATGATTTTAAGGTCCCTTTGTTTAAGTGCAAATGGGTCAATGTGTCAGGAGGCGGGGTACAGGTAGACCCACAGTACGGAATGACAACAGTGGATCTGAAAAATCTTGGGTACACTGACGAACCGTTCGTCCTAGCCAATGATGTGGCACAGGTTATCTATGTGAAGGACATGTCTACCAGACCGAGAAAGAGAAAAGATAAGGAAGCGAATACATCATACGATGAGCCAAAGCGCCACATAGTTTTTTCAGGAAAAAGGGACATCGTGGGAGTGGAGGACAAGACAGACATGTCTGAAGATTATGAAAAGTTTCATGAAATTCCTCCCTTTAAAGTCAAGGCTGACCCCAGCATCCTGATAAACGATGAAGATTATCCATGGTTACGGCGCAATAAGCAAATGCCACAAGCGAAGAAAAAGTGAAGACTTTCTTCCGCAACTATTATGATGATACCATGCCAACTTTGTAACTGACGAGTATGATACCATTGTCCGTTTTGTACATGCACATGCTATGTGTGGGTCAATTTATGATACCATGCCAACTTTCAACTTTTTCAGAGTTCATTTGAAATGCTTTAATGTCTTATGGTTCAGCCCTCGTAATAATTAAAAATAGCAACAATAAGTATTTTGTTGTAAGTAGAAACAAAATAAAATAAATAAAGCAAGAAAGAAAACAAAAAAACAAAAAAAGTGAAAAGTTTATAATTTTCCTAAAAATAAAAGCAAAAAGGAATAAAAAATAAAGCAAAAAACAAAATAAAATAAATAATGCAGAAAACAAAACAAAAAAACAACAATAAGTATTTTGTTGTAAGTAGAAACAAAATAAAATAAATAAAGCAAGAAAGAAAACAAAAAAAGTGGAAAGTTTATAATTTTCCTAAAACTAAAAGCAAAAAGAATTAAAAAATAAAGCAAATAACAAAAGAAAATAAATAATGCAAAAAACAAAAAAAACTGAAAAAAAATAAAAATAGCAACAATAAGTAAAGAAAACAAAAAAACAAAAAAAATGCCCCCTACTGGGCCCCCACGGCCTGAATACGATTTGAATCCCTACTTTGGGCCAGGATTCAGGCCCGCCGTAGGCCCAGAAGGCCCATCAGGCAAAGCAGTAGCAAGTAGGCCCATAAGCCTGCAGTAGAGAGGAGTTCGAGAGGGGTGCGGCAGTGGGGCTTATAAACCACTGCGCGCCCCTCTCAACTAGCGAGGTGGGACTAAACTTTGGCCCCGATGCGGGCAGCACAGGGGCCTTTGGTCCCGGTTGGTGGCACCAACCGGGACTAAAGGGGGGGCATTGGTCCCGGTTGGTGCCACCAACCGGGACTAAAGGCCGCAGCTTCCCACCCTTTGGGCTGCCGAAAAGAGGCCTTTGGTCCCGGTTGGTGGCACCAACCGGGACTAAAGCTGGCATTAGTCCCGGTTGGTGCCACCAACCGTGACCAATGCTCTTTGTATATAAGTAGCACTTCGCAGTTTTGCAGAGTTCATCACCACCAGTTGCCCCCCGACGACGCCGAGCATATCGACGCCGCCAGGCTGCCCCGACGCCGCCCGCCGCCCCCGCCGTCGCCGTCGCCCGCGCCCGTCGTCGTCGCCGGCCTCCCCGAGCCCGCGCCGGCCTCCCGAGCCCGCGCCGTCCTCCCCGAGCCCGCGCCCGCCGTCGTCGCCGCCAGGCTGCCCCGTCGCCGTCGCCCGCCCCCGCGTGCCGCGCCCCGAGCCCCTGCTCCGTCGCCGTCGCCCGCCTCCGCGCGCCGCCACCGCTGTGAGCCGCCGCGCCGCACCAGCTCTGTTTTTTTTCATCTTTATTAGTTTAATTTTTTTTGTTCAATGTATATATATATGTGTATGTATGTGGTTATATATATATATGCGGCTCTGTTTATTTTCATTTTTATTAGTTTAGTTTTTTTGTTCATATATATATATATATATATATATATATATATATATATATATATATATAATGTATATGTGTATGTATGTGGCTATGTGTATGTAATGTTCAAAAATTGTTCAGAGCATGTTTTTGTTCATATATGTATTTATTGTTCATATGTGTATTAATGTTTTCATATATGCAAAAGATAGATTTTTAGAAAAGTTAGGTTTTTTTTTCTGTTCATAGATTTTTTGGTGATATTAATTATTGTAGAATATGCAAATGTTTGTATATTCATATGAACAATGCATTAGGCAAAACCTTTGTTTTTTTCGAAATTTTCTATTTGAACATTTTTTTTAAAACAAGCAATACTAAAAGAATGAGAGGAAAAAGGAAAATAAGAAGAGGAAGAAAGGAGAAAAAGAGGAGAGGAAGAATGAGAGGAAAAAGGAAAATAAGAAGAGGAAAAAAGAAGAAAAAGAAGAGGAGAAAAAGAAAGAAAGGAATAGAGGAGAAAGAAGAAACTTCAACACAAGCTAGGGGGTGGTACCGATACCCCCTCCCCGATAACATTATTTTCCCATGTATATGTATGTCGCGTCGTTGTCGATATAACCCCCTCTAGATAACTTCGACATGAGGGGCGGTCGATATATATATATACCCCCTCTCGACCATGATAACTTATACAACTGCAGCACCCCCCTCGGCCCTCTCGCTCGACCAAAACTCTCGAGGACACCCAAACCCTAGAGAGAAAACGATGTTGGTCTCTTACCCCCTCCCGCCGCGCCCCTACCCGACAAATTAACTCTCTCGAGGCCACCCAAGTTTATCAAGTTAAAAGAGCGTTATCGTCGAGGCCACCCCAAACCCTTGAAGCGTTGTGTCGAGGCCACTAACATGATTCCTTATTCTGATTAGCTAGCTAGTTCTACGTTTGCCACTAATATATATACCATGTTTGAATAATAATTGACATGTTGTAAATATTTGCAGAAACTATGGAGCACTCCCGAGACGAAGAAACAGAAGCGATGTTGGGGGACATAATCGCAAATGGATCAAGTGATGATGTTGCGTCATTTCTCATCGACACCGTTCGTCAGCTAGATGAAGAAGATGGCTATGTTTATGATGGTGGCTTCGACCCATTAATGCCGGTACAAGAGGAGGACTATGTTCATGATGGCTCCGGTGACACAATGGAGGTACAAGACGAAGGAGACCGTGCTGACTGCTCCGGTGACCGAACCGAGTCCGGACAGGTATATATATTAGTTAATTGATGCATCCATTGTTTTGGTACATGTGCACATATTAATTACTGTCGTCTTTCTTCCTTATAATTTCTAGCCCTCCGGATCAAGCACAACTTCGGTAAGGAGACGAGGCCCGAAGAAAAAGTTGAGCTCGGATGAAAAGTTTGAGATCATAGAAATCGCGCCCGACGGCGAACCGACTGAACCCATCCGAACAAGGAAGGCATTTTCTGCTCAGTGCGGGGTTCTTGTTAGGGACAGGATCCCGATCAGCATCCAGCAATTGTATAAGCCTGCTAAGGATGAAGACGCTGAGGGGTCTTATGTCAATGATATGCAGAAAGAAGATCTTTGGACTGAGCTGAAGGCAAATTTCACCCTACCTCCAGAGGAGGATCCAGAGAAGCCAGTTAAAGAGCAATTAATCAAGTCTTGTGCTCTTAAGAAGATGGCAGGCCTAATGAGGAGGTGGAGGAAAGAGCTGAACCAGTTTGTCAAGGAAAAAAAGACACCAGAATTCATCGGCAAATATGAGAAGATCAAAGATCACTGGCCCGCATTTGTGGCCCACAAGACATCGGAAAAGAGTAAGAAGATGTCGGAGACAAACAAGAAAAATGCTGCGAAGAAGAAGCTTCACCATCGCACGGGGTCAGGTGGCTACCTCAAAGCCCGGCCTAAGTGGTCCAAGGCTGAGCACGATCTGCTTGAAAAAGGGATCGAACCAGAGACAATGCGCTGGCCAGACCGTTGCCGGACTTGGTTCTTCGGGGCTGGCGGAACCTTGGACCCTGTAACAGGGAAGTGCCAGTGGACGGACGAGCAACTGGAAATACCAGTCAAGAACCTTCGACACTATATCGATGCAGCACAGCGAGGGACGTTCCTTCCAAACAGGGAGAAGGACGAGCTCACAATGGCCCTTGGGAATCCCGAGCACCCTGGACGGACACGAGGCACGCCAGGCTCCATTCCGTGGAAGGTTGGTTTTCCAGACGCAGGGGGTTACAAAACCCACGAGAGGAGGAAGAAACTGGAGCAGGACCAAATGCAGGCGCTGCTTGGAAGGGTAATGGGGCTAGAGGATCGAGAAGAGGAACGAGAAGCAGCAGATCGCAACAAACGACCTGCCGAAGCTTCCCCCGAAGCTACCCCGCCATCTCAGCGGAGAAGCAGCGTGGCTTCCACCGAGCTGCTTCAGCCGGAGCATGTCTTGACGGCTCCTGCCAGCTATCCCGTGGATGGTATCACGGAGTCTCAAAATTGCCACATCATGGCGCGATGGATGAATTTGAAGGTCAAGGCGGCTGTTGGCCAAGTTTATCCTAGTGGACCCGACACAACTTATCACTGCCAGCCGATTCCAAAAGGATATGCTAAGGTGATGGTGGATGAAATAACGGAGGGATTTGAGGACCTCGTGCTTGACCACCCTATCGGTGAAGGGGAGACTAGGCTGGGTTCTGCTCTGAAGACTCCATGCCTATGGAAGAAGGAGCTCATCAACCTTCTGAACTGGACGCCTCCGCCTCCTCCTCCTGCTACGGCGAGTCAGGGCACTCCGCCTCCTCCACCGCCTCCTCCTCCGACGAGTGACGATCAGGGCACGCATGGCGGCACTCTGCCTCCTTCTCTGGCGCATGGCGGCACTCCGCCTCCTTCTCCGCCTGCGCCGGTGCTCCCGAGCAGCCAGCAGCATCCTCCTTCTCCGCCTCGCCAGCAAGGGCGGAAGAGACCCGCCGCCGCCCCGGCTGCTCCGGCGCGTCGTACTCCTTCTCCTCTGCCTTGTAAGCAAGCACGAAAGAAGACAGACGCCGCAGCCGCTCCGTCTGCTCCGGCGTCTAGCAGCACAACCAGAGGCGGGATGCAATACAAATACGGTCCATTATCTCTCAAGCCTCTAGAGAAGTTACCGTACGAGAGGTCCGAGGAGGAAAACGATACGATTGTGCAGGCCCACGTGAAGGAGTTCTTTGAAGGGGTGAAAGCAAAGAGACATCCACCTCCGGAGGAGAAGGTAGATCCGGTGAAAGCAAAACGCACTATCGATGCCCTGAGGAAACCACCAAAGTCTCCGCCGAGAACCAACTATGAGTGCATTACTGAACAGACATATCTCCAAGCCCAGCGGTCGGGAACTACTGTCAGTGCTAAAAGGTCAAAACAACGAGCAAAGGGGAAAAAATTGCCCAGCTCGGTGAACAAGCACAGCAATCGTGCCCCCCGCTCAATGTGTCTAATGCTCCGGGGCCAGTGGCCGGTTATGGCAATCTTGACGATTACCTGACTGACGATGCACTTCTTGATTTCTTGAAGGTGGACGGACATAGATACGAGTACGGGAAGCCTCTCGTCAAAGATGAAAAATCTCTGACAACAATGATGCGAAGATTCCATAATTGGTACATGGAAACCTGCAGAGAGTCTGATGGTAAGAATGCTTTGTATCTGCATATTAAAGAGGAGCACGATCTCGTTGCAAATGATCTGTTGACTGGTCCATTTGAGGAGTTCTTCGAGTTCTTCAATCAAAAGGCCCTCGATAAATTAATGGTCTTTTGCTACTGCCTGTAAGTACTATTTTTGTTATTAAGTCTCTATATATAGCTCGGCTCTTTCATTGCATGCATGTATTTATAATTAATTATCCTCAATATATTATGCAGATTGAAGATCGTCGAGTGCAAAAAACAAGAAATTTATGATATTGAGTTCATTAACACAAATATCATAGATGTATTTCTGGTTGAAAAGCACGTCGAAGAGGCCGAGGACAACTTGCTATGATCGTTGATCAAAAATCAAAACAAAGATACCATACTCTTTTCTTACAACGGCCCGTGAGTGTTACTGTCGTGTGCATATTCGGTTTCCCTTATTACTCGAGCGAGGTTATAGTAATGTAATTGATGAGTTATGCATGCGTGCGCAGGTACCACTATATTCTTCTGGAGATTAAGCTTGAGCGTGGACTAGTAACCGTCTTAGACTCGAGACAGAAAGATCCGAAAACCTATGCGGACATGACTGAAATGCTCAGCAAGTAAGTTCAATCGATCATAATTATCGCACCATATCGGTAACTTTTTGTTCATTTCCTGATATCTCAAGTAATAATAATTATTTTCTTTGTCTTGCAGGGTTTGGAAACAGTTCACCGCACAAGCTCCGGGACTGCCGAAGGAGCTGCGATATACATACCCGAAAGTAAGTACTACTGGCTAGCTAGTTGCGCGCATCTCCCGTTGATTCTATATATAGCTATACTTTCATCAATGCCATTTATAATGCT
This sequence comes from Triticum timopheevii, assembly GCA_963921465.1. Lineage (NCBI taxonomy): Eukaryota > Viridiplantae > Streptophyta > Magnoliopsida > Poales > Poaceae > Triticum > Triticum timopheevii. The sequence continues at coordinate 46,709,249 of OY997271.1, forward strand.
TCATTATCAGTTTGATTGACCTCTATTTCTCGTAAAGTGCTTGTGGCAGGAGGAAGGGAATGATTTCTGTGGATACTACGTGTGCGAGTTCATCCACACCGCGACTTTGAAAAACAAGCGGGGCTACTCTCAAAGACAATATGAAGTGCGTATTCACAATTTTATTTTATTACACCATCATTTCTGTTGAGTTTCATTCATATATATGTATTAATTAACCCGCTTCTTCAAATTAGACGTGCCAGATGTGGAATGAACTCCTAGAACCAGATCGCATGAAAGCAATTCAAGAGGAATTGGCGGGATTCTTTCTTGACCACGTCATCAGTAAAACCGGAGAATACCATGTGGAAATTGATTTCAAATGCTAGCTAGGGGTTTGTAATTAAGAGATCTTATACATATTGTACATGTATGTAGCCAGTAGCGTCGGATACATGATACGAAAACTTGTTGTTCGACCAACCTCACGGAGAAGGAGAGGTCGATCGATCACACTTCTCTCGGTATATATGCATGACGAACTTCTGTACTGAATGGTTCTCTCGATCACTTATGTATATATAGTACGTAGCGTCCAAGCACGGACATAAGAGAGGACACTTCTCTCTATTAATTAGCTAGCTAACACAATATATGAAACACCTAATTAAATTAACCCCCCAAAACCCCCAACCTCTCCTCCTTTAAAAAAAACACAAAACCCCCAGCAACTGGAATGCTGACGCGTGGATGCATTTTGGTCCCGGTTGGTGCCACCAACCGGGACCAAAGGCCCTCTGACTGGGGTGGGCGCACAGGGCCACGTGGAGGCACATTGGTCCCGGTTCTGGATTGAACCGGGACTAATGGGTGGAGGTATTAGTAACGACCCATTAGTCCCGGTTCATGAACCGGGACTAAAGGCCCTTACGAACCGGGACTAATGGGTAGTTTTCTACTAGTGTAGCAAAAGAGCCCGTGCGTTGCAACGGGAGAAAAAACATAACACACACTCTTAACCCAACAACCATCACTCAATAGGTCCATCTCCTTTATATTTGCGAGGCATCATATTCGTGTTGCCGCCTATCCTCCTTCTCACCCTCGCTGGCGATGGCCTCCGTGTTCACACAAAACAACAAAAAACGTGTTTGAATATGGTTAATCCTAAGGAGTCTCTCTCTCCCTCTCTCCTCCCTCCCTCTCTCTCTCTCTCTCTCTCCCTCTCTCTCTCATTCTCGCGATGAAAAATCTGTTGTTTTCCCCTGCGACATTTTTCAGAGGTATGCATGTGTAGTTATTGATGTTTTCTTTTGCCTATATGGTTATAGTGGGGTGTTTATTTGCAATCCGGATCCCCGCCGGTACGAAAGAAAAATGGATCTTGCGCTAGAAATTATAAGTTTGCTTTCAAAACCATTTAAAAAAATATTTAACAGGTAAAATTAACATCATATTTAGATTCCACACATTTTTCTAATAAAATTTCATATATAATATGTTAAAATCAAAATTACGGTTTAAAAGATACGGATAATTTAGAAAATCATTTGTTTGATTTACATATATTCGAAAATAATATTAAAAATACTTAATAGGTAAAAATAATCTCATATTCATATTCTACATATTTCTCTAATCAAATTTCATATATAACATGTTCAAATCGAAGTTACGGTTTAAAAGATATGGATGATTTGAAAAAGTATTTGTTTGACTTAAATATGGTCCGCGGATGAATTACCTAAAACGTCAGGGGGGTTTTCGAAAAACGTAAAATAATGGTTCGGGTGTGTCTTAAATCCGGACGGCGAGTTGATTTCAAGAAAATACAGGGACTTTTGTGTAAAATACGAAAAAAAACGATTCGTTTTGACTTAAAACAGGACTGCGGGTTGAATTCTCTGAAATAGAGGGACTTTTCTGAAAAATGCCATGACGGACGAAAGAAACCCAATTTGCTTTATTATTAGGTAAAGATATTGAGCAGTTTTGCCCATATGCAAGCCCCACGCTACGCAGCAAGAAGTCAATTTCAGATATTCTGACTAACCTTGTGTTGATAGGTGCATGATATCGATCAACTATTCGGTTAGATTATCCTCAGCCTCCCTAGCTAAAAAGTCGAAATTGGCCAAACAGTGCTGATGTACATCAACCTCAAGTGATGTGCACCCTCCAGATTAATATTAATTTCTGAGGCCTTCCAAATATCTACCCTTAATATTGTAGAAAATTGGCAATTAAAGTATAAGAGGCCAATTCAACTGGCATTTCTCTCCAGTAGCACGCAAACCGCCCCATAATGAATGAATGGGCAGGGATAACAAACATTTGCTAACTGTTTTGGAACTCCTGTGCCCCCTGAATAGCATCCAAACTCTCATATATGCATGCCATACTGGCCACACCATTGGCTCTTTGCTTTATTTTAGCAATAGTTGCTGCCACCATGAAGTTTGTTAGCATATTAGGGTGCCAATACCATCAAGAACACAATAGGAGCGTAAACATATTACGCGAAGGTTTAAAAAGTACACACCATGACGCCTTGCATTGCCACTAACACCACTCATTTTCAAATTTAATCTTTCAAAAAGTGGTTTGATCAACATCTCCCTAGAAATTTAGAGGTAGAGGAATCTAGGGCGTGTTCTATGTTGCTGCCTCATATAGTAAAAAATGATCAGCCCATTGCAAGGCCATCTCCCCCATCGTCACTATCAATCCTCCCGCAGATAGAGGAATATGCAAAAAAGAGTGCAGTTGCCATTTGATCTTGTAAGCAAAAATCGAGGACATATTCAACATAACACGTCGTGATATTGGGATACCCATACAATCCTATAGGGTTAAAGGTGTAAAACCATCTCTCTCTGGCTTGTCACCAAGGTGTGGCTTTCTGAATTCCAGAAGGAGTCACCAAGGCGTGACCTTCTGAAATTTAGATTGATAAAAATGCCTGGATTAATGGACATTTTGGTGTGCCTTCATACAATTCCAGGATGTCATGTGTAATCCTAGCACATCCTAAAATGCTTCTGTCACACTTGGAGAACAAATGAACATAGTAGATTATCACAATGAGATATCTCGGCCTTAAGCGGAGCTACACTATCGTGTAACCAAGCATTTAGGATATTTTACTCTTGTTCAATAAAGTTATAAAGCAGTTGGTCAATAAATGGATGAATGCTATGTGGATTGTATTGAGTACTAACTTCTTTACAACTTGCTTTTAAAAAATACAACTTACACAAGTTGATCATGAAAGGAAATAATATAAAACCAAAAATGTTTAAAAGAAAATACTAGCTCAAAATTAGTTCTCTACATCTATAGTTCAGGTGAGGTGACACGAAGCTCATCAAGAAAGAAAATAACAAAAGAAAAAAATGAATAGCTCAAATGTTGTTGTGTTCATCTTCTGTTCAGATGTGGGTTGCGACCCAAATTGCCACATGAGTGTTTTATCATCGGTATATTCAGTGTGTTAGATTGGCTCGAACTCTTGGACTCCTAATAATTAGAGAGTAGTGGCACTAGATTCACTATGTTAGATGGGCTCAAACTCTTTGAACCATAATAATTAGTTCTTTTACTGTACCCTGAAATCGATATAAGCCCTCCATTTTGCCTAATCCAATTGCTGATCCTATTTGGTACTCCAACCTAACTACTACGGAGTACTACCAGAAAACACTTGAGAGTACCTTGAGCTTAGGGGTAAAAACGTAATCATTTAGGTAGTTATGCCTGATCTTTTTATCCATATTAAATCCGAGTGCGTTACGGCTGATGCACATCATCTAGACTTAGGAGTATTTACGAAGCGGAAGAGTCACTGGGCGATCAGCCTGTTCTACGCGCACTGGAACCGTAGAATCGGCGCCGACCGTGTTTGGCCGTTGGCGTGCTTGCTTGAGCGACGGCTACCGGGCTGGGCAGAAGATTGGCGTCAACCGTACCGTCGCCACCAGAATAGGGCTGCGCTAAACGGTGATGGACACAACGACATGAGGTCGCATGGCTGGGGCTCTATCGCGTGGGCATCTGCGGGAGTTGAATTCTTGTAGCTCCCCGTATAGACGCACACACCACACTCTAACTGAATTTAATTGGATCGCGAAGACAATTTCTGAACACATTGACTAGAGAACGGATGAGAAGGCAAACGAGTTCACTATTTTCCTCTGTTCTTCGCTGAGGATTGTGAATTTCTGTTTTAGTTTCCCATGCAGTACATGTTAATATCCACTCATCAATTTTGTCTACGGAGCAAATGATGTGATCATTAAACTGTGCACAATTATCTAGTAGTGGCAGACTGCTGGGTATATCGCTTGATTGTGATCCAACAATGGTGTGCACGAAGGGATTAGGGCATCTCCAGCCGTTGGCCCCCCAGGGGGCGTCTAAAAGCGCCGCCTGGGGGTGAGCCGGCGAAAAAAAAGGCCCTGGGGGCGAGTCCTCGCCCAGCCGTCGACCCCCAGGGCCGCCTACAGGCGAGTTTAAAAAAAAGGAGGGGGGGAGGGGGGGGGGGGCGTTCGGCGAAGTTATAACAAAGAGCAGTTAAATTTCGTCCGAACATGGCGAATTTCGGCCAAATTCGCCCATTTTCATTACATTATTAAGCTAATCTAAAAAAGAAAGGCGCTGAAGTCGTCGCTGCCATCGTCGTCGTCGACCTTCTCCTCCTTGACGCGCACGCCCCGGCTGGACCCGACGTTGCCATGGTGGACTGGCGGCGGCGCGTCGTCGTCGTCGCTGTCGCACAGGACGACGACTCCGTCTTCGTCGCGGCCGCGTCGGCGCTCCTCGAAGCGGCGCAGTTCGGCGCGCTGGCGCTCCTTCGCCTTCTCCCGGCGCGCCTTCTCCATCGCAATGGAGTCCTGGCGCGCCCATTCCAGGGCCGCGTCGTCGTCGACGAGCTCCGCCTTCACCAGCGCCAGACCCGGCTCCGTCTTCACCGGCGCCAGTCCCGGCTCCGTCTTCACCGTCGCCAGTCCCGGCTCCGTCTTCGGCTTGACGAAGCGCGGAGGAACCGAGGACGAAGCGCGCCGGCCGCCCTCGTGGATGACGATGCCGGCGCTGCGAGTGCGCCGACCGAGCGGCGACTCCGCCGCAGGCTCGGCCTTGACGGCGAGCAGGGCCGGAGCGCCGGAGGAGTGCGAGGAGGATCGGGAGGAGGAAGAGGAGGAAGACCCGAACCGCCTTGGCGCCCATGTCCCGACGCGCCGCTGCGTCGCCGGGGGGTATGCCAACGGCGTGTCGTTGCCGCCCTCGAGGTGTGTGAGCACGCCCTCGAGTGTGCGGCCGGGGACGGCCCACCAGAGGTGGCGCCCCTCGCTGTTCTGCCGCCCACCGACCACCGGTGCGCCGTTGGTGGACGCCAGACGCTGCTGCTGGCGGCGCTCGAAATACGCCGCCCAGGCGGCGTGGTTGTCGGCGGCGTACTGGGGGAGGGAGCGTTGGGCGTCGGGGAGGGACGCGCGGACGATCTCAACCTCGTCGGCGAAGTACTCCGGCTTCGCCGCGGCGTCGGGCAACGGGGGAATGGGCACTCCCCCGGCGCTGAGCCTCCATCCCGATGGCCCGGCGCGCATGTCCGGCGGCGCCGGGATGTTCGCCGGGAACAGGAGCCAGGACTCCAGAAGGCGGAGCAAACGGCGGCCGAAGCCGTTGGCCGCCGCCTCGTCCCCGGGGAAGCGTTCTGCCATGGCGATGGCGACGGCGCGCGGGAGAGGTAGGGAGAGGGAGGGTCTGGACGACGGCGAGGAGCGGGGCGGGGCTGGTGTGTGCACAGGAAGTGGAGCGGAGGCCGCCGGCTTTTATAGCCGGGCCGCGCCGTGTGTACGCGTGCGAGGGAGGGAAGGCCTCGGCGCCGCCCCGTGACGCGCCGCCCGTGAAGGAATCAATGGCAAGGCTGACCGGCGGCAGCCTTGCCATTGATTCCCCGCGGAAACCGATGCCGTTGGGGGAAGACGAGGCGCCGGGTCGCTGACGCGGCTGGCCCGCGGCTTCTTCGCGCCAAAACAACTCGCCCCGGCGCCCCCCAGCGCGCCGGGTTCGGACTGGGTCCGCCGGCGCTGTTTTCGGCCCAAGCCGGCGATTTTCGGCGTCCTGGGGGCGCAACTGGGCCGTTTTTTCGGCGCCGGCGCGAAAAAATCGCCTGGGGAGGCCTTCTTGGGGGCGCGGCTGGAGATGCCCTTAGGCGGCTGCGGGATGGTCGCCATAGGTTTGGGATTAGGGAGGACGATGCAGACCAGATGCAAGCACGCGTGCAAGTGGCACCGGCCCCTGTGGCCATGGCGGCGCGAAAGAACGAAGAGGTGAGCACGAGCGATACCCTGGAGTTTCGCTTCCGGGAGCTGAGATTTACGATTAGATTGGGATTTTTTTTGAGATAGATCAGGGATTAGATGAGGTCAAATAAAAATGACTAAATTGCCCTTTTGAATAAAGGACAAGAAAAGATCAATAGAGGGCGACGAACCGAGCACATCCAAGGAAGATAGCAGGGATTCAAAGAAGAAGAAAGATGTAGAAGGGGGAACCACTAGTGATCAGGCGGCGGCTGAGGTTCAGCCCCGCCGAGAGAAATGAATTGCATATCGTGGAACTGACGCGGGCTTGGGAACCCGGAGACAGTTCGTGAACTTCACCATTTGGTGAGGATTGAAGCGCCCACCTTAGTCTTCTTGTCGGAGACAAAGATTGAGGGAAATAAGGTAGCGGACATGCGAGCAAGACTTGGTTTTGAAGGATGTATACCTGTCAGCAGTAACGGGCTGAGCGGAGGACTTGCCCTTTTCTGGTCGAGGGAGGTGGATGTTAAGCTCAACAATTTGTCAAATCAGCATATAGATGTCATGGTAAGGAACGTGGGTAGCGATTAGAAGGAGTGGCATTTTACAGGCTTTTATGCCAAAGCGAAGAGGAGTGAAAGAAGCGAGAGTTGGACACTTTTGAAGTGGTTGCGATGCCAAAGTGATGCCCCATGGCTGTGTGGTGGGGACTTCAATGAGATTACGGACAACACGGAATATTTCGGGGCTAATGAAAGGGCGGAATGGCAAATGCAAGGCTTTCGCGAGGCCATTGATGAGTGCAAGTTTCAGGACCTGGGTTATGCAGGGATCCCGTACACTTGGGATAATCGTCAAGATGGGGCTGCAAACGTTGAGGTACGGCTAGAAAGATATCTCGCCGACCCAGCTTTCATCCAGGAGTATGGAGCTACGCATGTGAGATACGTGCCTTCTCCATAGTCAGATCATTGTATACTAGTGATTAATGTTAAGAAACTTGTGGAGTGGGAGGACAGCGGGCCACGGCGCTTTGTCTACGAGGAAGCATGGCGGCGGGAGGAGTCGTATGAACCCACAGTGGTGGCTGCATGGGAGAAAAAGAGGGGAGCACTCACACTTGAAGACCTCAACTCCTCGCTAAATGACATGCAGGTCCAGCTCACTGATTGGAAACAGAAAAAGTTTGGAGATATAAGGCGAAAACTGAAGAAAGTACGGAAGGAGTTTGAAAGAGAGAGAAGGCAAATTCCCTGTTTCGTGGTTCGTCCAGGAGGGAGAGGGAACTGGCGAGGCAATTGAATGACCTACTGCTGAAAGAGGAAATCATGGCAAGAGCGAGGTCGAGGGCAGACTGGCTCAAGGCAGGCGACAGGAACACTGGGTTCTTCCACGCTCAAGCATCAAGGAGGAAGCATCAAAATAAAATTCTGGTGCTTGAGAAGGCGGATGGAACTATCGTTGACAGTAGGGATGGGGTGAGAGCTGAGGTACAAAACTTCTACACACAGCTTTATACAGCTCAAGATGAAGTGTTGATGGACGAAGTGTTGCACCATGTGCCAACCATGGTGACTAGCGAGATGAATGACCGGCTGAATAGGCCTTTTGATGCAGCTGAAGTAGAGAAAGCGTTGTTTGCCATGGCGCCGTCGAAGGCACCGGGTGCAGACGGCTTCCATGCAGGGTTCTATCAACATCACTGGTTGCTAATAAAGGAGGATGTTACCCGAGCTGTTTTGAACTTTCTAAACGGCGGGCATATGCCGGAAGCTGTTAATAAAACTGTAATAGTACTTATCCCAAAGGTCAAAAACCCGAGGAATATTTCGCAGTACAGACCGACCTCTCTCTGTAATGTCATTTACAAAATTTGTTCTAAAGTTTTGGCTAACAGGTTGAGGGAGGTGCTGGATGACATCATCGCAGAGGAGCAAAGCGCTTTTATTCCTGGTCGGTTGATTACAGACAACGCCATCACAGCTTATGAATGTATCCATGCAATGAAACGGAAGAGAACCAAGCAAGGGTGGTGTGCGGTCAAGTTGGACATGATGAAGGCGTACGATCGTATAGAATGGGCGTATCTCCAAGGAATCATGTTGCAGCTGGGCTTCTCTGAGGAATGGGTATCCCTGGTTATGGGATGTGTAAACTCTGTTACATTTCAGGTAAAGATGAATGGAGAATTATTGCCATCTTTTCGCCCCTCCAAAGGCTTACGGCAAGGTGACCCCGTCTCCCCGTACTTGTTTTTACTTTGCGGGGAAGGACTCTCTTGTTTACTGAAGAACTATGATGCGGGATTGGTTGATAGAGGCATATGGCCAGGGCTGAAAGCCCCTTGGATCTCGCACTTATTATTTGCGGACGATTGTCTAGTCTTCATGAAGGCGGACTCAAGGAGTGCACAAAGGCTAAATGAGATTCTTCAAGCATATCACCGGGGCTCGGGGCAGTGTGTGAACAAGTTCAAGAGCTCGGTTTATTTCAGCCCAAATGCAAGGGCGTCGACGAAGGCAGGGGTAAGGAGCAACTTGCAGATCTATAGAGAAGCTCTTGCAGAGAAGTACCTGGGCCTGCCCACGGCGGCTGGCCGGATAACAGAAGACAGTTTTGTACATGTGAAGGAGCAAGCAAGGTCCAGGGTACAAGGATACTGTGAAAGACTAATGTCAATTGCGGCGAGGATGGTTCTTCTTAAGGTAGTGATTCAAGCTCTACCAGCCTATTCTATGAGTTGTTTCAAGCTCACTAAAGACTTATGCCAGAAAATTACGGCAGTAATGTCAAAGTTTTGGTGGGATGAATCTCTAGACAAGAGAAGAATGCATTGGCAATCATGGGAGAAGATGGCCATCTCAAAATCCAAGGGAGGTTTGGGTTTTAGGGACTTGGAGCTGTTCAATGATGCAATGCTTGCCAAACAGGCGTGGCGGCTATTGGATAAGCCGGACAGTCTATGCGCGCGCGTTCTAAAAGGACGGTACTACCCAGATGGAGACTTTCTGCAGGCGGGATGCCCTGCTAGTGCCTCTACTACGTGGAAAGCCATAATCATCGGCCGAGAAGTGCTGAAGAAAGGTTTAATCCGCAGAGTTGGTGATGGCATGACCACGGAGGTATGGCACGATAACTGGATACAAGGGAGCAAAACTTTCAAGCCAGTATGTAATGTTGGAAGAGATCCCATCCACCTTGTGTCTGACTTGATGACGGGTGATGGTGCTTGGGACGAGGAAATTATACAGAGAACTTTCGTTGGCCCGGATGCGCTGGCAATCCTTAATATGCCAAGGCCGCGGGTTGCTATACCCGATTTTTGGGCATGGGGCCATGAGAGATCGGGGATCTTCACAGTTCGATCGGCGTACAGAATGCTTATGGATTCTCGGGAGAATGATCTGAACCAGGTTGGCAGTTCTTCCCAAGGGGAGGACAGTTGGAAAGCACTTTGGCGTCTGAAGGTTCAGCCAAAGATTAGGATCTTTTGGTGGCGGGTCCTTAAAGGTTTCCTGCCGGCGAAAGAAGAATTATGCCGAAGACATATAGGGGAGGATCTTGCGTGCCCAATGTGCGGTTACCAAGAGGAGTCGCTGTTTCACTCCCTGGTAATATGTGAACATGCGAAATTATTCTGGAAAGAGGCAGAAGCGTTCTTTGAGTTCAAGCTGCCACGGTTACATCCAGCTACGTGGTCGAGGGACTTGCTTGATCCCAGCTTCATTGGGAAAGATCGAGCGGCCATTATAATCTCAGTTATGTGGACAATTTGGTCAAGCAGGAATAAGTATACTCATGAGGAGGTCAAATACCAGCCCGGGCGATCCATGGTTCTAGTAAAGGAACTTATTCAGGCCTTGTATATTCCTGCCGAAGCCGACGACAAGAGAAGTCTCGGGAAGGAGAGATGGAAACTGCCGGAAGAAGGATGGTGTAAGATCAATACGGATGCTTCTGTGGATGGACATGGGGGATCATCAGCGATTGGGATGGTGGCTCGGGACCATGGCGGGGAGCTTATGCTAGCCAGAGGGCCGCAAGTTGCCTGGCGTGACTGATCCATATTGTGCTGAACTGCTATGTGTCAGAGAAGCTGTGTGTCTGGTTATGGAGAAGGGCTGGACATGGGTGACCATTGAGACGGACTGCAAAACTATAATAGATGAGTACATGGCGATGGAGTGCAGGTCGACAGGAAGCCCAGTTATCAGCGAGATCAAATCATATCTCCACAATTTTCAGGGTCTTCGAATAAGGCTGCTCACTGGTGTGATAGAGAGAGCCTTTCGAGTGCTTCGAATGTAATTTCTTTTGATGTTTTCCCTACTTCATTGATTGCCTTAGTGCAATCGGATGTAAACCGTCAAGTTAATGAATAAAGGCCTTTGAGGGCGGTTCTAAAAAAAAAGGGCTATCTGAGTGGTGCTCTTGCCTCTGCTTAGGGAGTACCAGGGTACCGTAAATTTTTTCAATAATTAGAGATTAGTGGTGCCACGCTAGCCAACTGCTCCAACATTTCTTTGTGTCGACTTCACTTGCTTTCTTTAATTAACAATTTGATTAACTTCTATTGGATAAACATAATATATTGGGATGGAATAGCACAATATACCTTTCTCTCAAATAACACCATATAGTTGAAAGGAAAGATTTTTTCGGATCATGATAGGATGAAGTCATCGACACGTCCATGACAAGCAAGCTCTACCTTGCACAGCAGTCCCAGATAGAAAAGTAAGAGCATCTCCAGCCGCGCCCCCAACAAGGCACCCTAGGCAATTTTTCGGCCGTCGGCGCCAAAAAATCAGCCCAGTCGCGTCCCCAGGGGTCCATTTTTTGCCGGCTCGGGCCGAAATTGGCGCCGGCGGACCCAACCCGAACCCGGTGCGCTGGGGGGGCGCTCGGGAGCGCCGGACGAATCGTTTTTGGCGCGAAGCGCCGTGGGCCAGCCGCGTCAGCGACACCGCCCGCCTCGTCTTCTCCCGACGCCTCGGTTTCCCGCGGGGAATCAATGGCAAGGCTGCCGCCGGTCAGCTTTGCCATTGATTCCTCACGGGCAGCGCGTCATGGGGCGGCGCGCCGACGCCTCCCCTCCCTCGGACGCGGCGCGGCTATATATGGCCTCGCTCGCCTGTGTTGAGTGCCCCCTCTCCACCTCTCCCGAGCGTCGCCGCCGAGCTCTTCTCCCCACCCCAGCCCTTCCTCTCCCGCCGATCTCTTCTCCCCAGCCACTCCTCTCCCCGATGGCCGAGCGTTTCCCGGAGACGAGGCGGCGGCCAACGGCTTCGGTCGTCGTTCGCTCCGCGAACAGGAGTCCTGGCTCCTGTTCCAGGCGAACATCCCGGCGCTGCCGGACATGCGCGCCGGGCCGACGGGCTGGAGGCTCAGCAATGGGGGAGTGCCCATTCCCCCGTTGCCCGACGCCGTCTCCAAGCCATCCTACTTCGCCGACGAGGTCGAGATCGTGCGCGCCTCCCTCACCGACGCCGAGCTCTCCCTCCACCAATACGCCGCCGACAACCAGGCGGCTTGGGCGGCGTACTTCGAGCGCCGCCAGCAGCAGTGGCTGGCGTCCACCAACAGGGCGCCGGTGGTCGGCGGCCTGAAGAACAGCGAGGGGAGCCACCTGTGGTGGGGCGTCCCCGTCCGCACCCTCAACGGCGTGCTGACGCACCTTGAGGGTGGCAACAACCCACCATTGGCATACCCCCCGGCGAGGACGGCCGTCCTGGCGCACCGCCGACGCGACGGACAATGGGCGCCAAGGAGGTTCGACTCCTCCTCCTCTTCTTCCTCGTCGCGCTCTTCCTCCCAATCCTCCGGCACTCTGACGATGCTCGGCGTCAAGGCGAGCCCGCGGCGGAGACGCCGCTCGGTCGGCGCACATGCAGCGCCGGCATCGTCATCAGCGAGGGCGGCCGGCGCGCCTCCTCGTCGGCTCCTCCCCCGCGCTTTGTCAAGCCGAAGACGGAGCCGGGTCTCGCGCCGGTGAAGACGGAGCCGGGGCTGGCGCCAGTGAAGACGGAGCACGGCGAGGTCGAGCTCGACGATGACGCGGCCCTTGAATGGGCACGGCAGGACTCCCTGAAGATGGCGAGGGAGCGCCAGCGCGCCGCCGAGGCCGCGACGAAGGAGGAGTCGTCATCATCGACGACAGCGACGACGACGACGCGCCGCCGCCGCCGCTGCCACCAGCTGGGGAGGGGTCCAGCAGGGGCGCCCGAGTCAAGGAGGAGAAGGCTGACGATGGCGGCGACGACGGCGACTTCTCGGCCTTCAGCAAGTTTTTTTGATTAGTTTTTATATGTAATGGCGTGTTTTAGCCCAAGTTTGCGAATATAAAGCCCAAGTTTGCCGAAATTTGGCGTGTTTTAGCCCAAGTTTGCCTAATTTTTTTTTCCGCGCCTGGGTCCGGCCCTGGGCCGACGGCTGGGGGCCAACTCGTCCCCAGGACCATTTTTTTGCGCCGGGTCAGCCCAGGCGGCGATTTTAGGCGCCCCCGGGCATTGCCTTGTTATTTCTCCAGTCAATCCGTCGAAAAGTAAGTTCAACATCTTCTCCAAAAAGAAAGTAAGTTTAATCTCATCAAGTAACCCAAGACTGATCGCTGTCAGGAAAGATGACACACTGTACCGTTGACATATAAATGCAAACGTGTGTGTTTAAGAGGAGCTGTGTGGCCTCGAATAACTACTCTCCGTAACACTTCGTAAACAAGCACACGATTTTAGCCTTTTACTAACGCACGGGTATTGATTCTTCAACTTGCACCGCGAATAAAATTAGCCAGCATATGCAGTAACTTAACCAACTTGGGCACTTGTGGTCCGGTCGTACTCAACAGTAGTACTCTGACGCACAAATAAGACTTTTTGAAGCTTTTACTCGAACATAAGGGACTTTTGAAGCTAATCAAAACGTCCCTCTTTCTCTCTCTCTTTGAGCACCCAAATGCCGTTTGCGTTTGAAAATGCAAATTGGTCAGCTGACGTCTCTCACCTCTATATATATACCGGCATACTAACTGGACAAATCAATCAAATCAATCCACCAAATCTCCGGTTCCGCCCTTCCTTGCTGCATGCATTCAAGTACGGACATGGCGAGGTCTTGGTCGCTTCTTCTGCCGTTTGCTCTAGCATTGATTGCTTCTGCTTCTCAAGCTGCCATTGTGGAGCACACCTTCAATGTAATTGAGCACTTTTTTTCGTAGTATATGCGTACAGTTCTGTTCTTCACTTCCCATGCATAGTTTCCAAGGACATCGTGCATGCATTTTTATTTACCAGGACATGAAGGTATTTCTGTTCTTGATAATCGGTATGCATGCATGCCACCTTTAATATGCTTCTTGTTTTTTTCAAAAAGGCATGCTTTATTATTTTTAAGCATTACATCTGGCCTCTGTATAAATAAGATGCACACAACCATAATATGCTTACTGCTAGGTTTTGTTTACTTTTGCACATAGCCACCATGCAACAGCTGGATTGGATCTACCCACTGTGCCATCTTTTATTTTGGCGGGGATATGCCATCTTTTGTTTACTTCATATTTGTTTATTTCGGTTGGATCAACAGCTGGATTGTCACGATGACACATGAGAATTATTATTTCTGATTTTTTTTAATTTGACCCTCTTGTGGCATGATTTCATGTCAAATTATCACATACTTAATCAAATTCAATTGCATCCTATGAATTTTGTGTCAAATTATGCCAAACCGCTCGTGCCACGTGTTGAAAACGTCTGTAACAAAAATGGGTCCAAGCTGTCTTCTAGCTGTCATATCATCCTAACATGTGGTACATGATTGTCCGTTTTGGAGAAAATAATAAAATAGGGTAAAGTGATGCCAGGCTATTTCATCATATTTCAATCCAATCCTACGACTTGTGTGTCAATTTATTGTCAAACTGCACCTGCGCCACGTTGAATACATCTATGACGAACATGGGCTCAATTTGTCCATCTAGTCAAGCTGTCACATCATCTTGACATGTGGTTCAAGATTGTTAGTTCTGGAGAAAATAATAAATAGGATAAATATTTGTCGCATTGTCACTACGGAGTAAACAATGAGATATACCTAAAATTATGTTGAGTGTCTTTTAACCCCGCTTACTTGAAAGTTTCTATCTATTTGGTGGTAATCTTCCATGTAATAAATATTTGATCTCACTCACCAGGTCGGGAACCTCTCCATTAGCCAGCTCTGCCAGCCGGACAGGATCATCACGGCGGTGAATGGCCAGCTACCGGGCCCGACGATTCGGGCAAGCGAGGGCGACACGGTGGTTGTACACCTCGTCAATGAATCGCCATACGGCATGACCATCCACTGGTAATCATATTACTTAGCATATGTCCTATAAAAACGTAGTATATTCGTTTTGGCTTAGACCAAACTTTGTGAAGTTTAACCAAAGAAATAATAACATTAAATTCATCCACCATGGAAATGTATTCTCATATTATATTTATTTAGTATTATAAATGTTATTGTTTCTTCCTTAAACTCATTCAAACTTCACAAATTTGACTTAAAATAAAAACCAATGTGCTGAATAAGTGCGAAACAATGAGGGTACTACTTAAATTTTTGATGGGTATCAAAATGTCGACCATGCAGGCATGGCATATTCCAGCGCGGTAGTCAGTGGGCAGATGGGCCGGCGATGGTCACGCAGTGCCCCATCCAGCCAGGCGGCAACTACACGTACCGCTTCAACGTCACCGGGCAGGAGGGCACGCTCTGGTGGCACGCCCATTTCTCCTTCCTCCGTGCCACCGTCTACGGTGCCCTCATCATCCTGCCCCGGGGCGGCGTCGAGGCCTATCCCTTCACTAAGCCCGACAAGGAAGAGATCGTCATGTTCGGGGAGTGGTGGAACGCCAATGTGTTTGACTTGCAACAGATGGCGCTCCTCACCGGAATGCCTGCGGGGCCAGCCGACGCCTACACCATCAACGGCAAGCCGGGCGACCTCTACAACTGCTCTGCCCCAAATCGTATGTGTCAACTAACCTTCATCTGCCCAAGATCGTTCTCCGTTATTATGGATGGTGTGGTCAATAGAAGTGTTTTAGCTTTTGTCCCAAGTTAGTTTTCTGTAAGTTTGACCATATCTATAGAAAAATATATTAGTAACGTTTAGACCATCAAATTTGTTTAGTCTAACATAACTTTAACCTGGAACAAACCTAGAATTCAGTTAATTTAGAACAGAAGTAGTACATTTTTGATGAATTTTATGTTTGCGTGCAGAGACGCACATGTTCGAGGTGGGGAAGAACGAGACGTACCTGCTCCGGATTATCAACGCAGCGCTCAACACGCCTCTGTTCTTCAAGGTGGCGAACCACACCTTCACCGTCGTGGCGGCGGACGCGTGCTACACCACGCCGTACAAGACGGACGTGGTGGTGGTCGGGCCCGGGCAGACCGTGGACGCGCTCATGGTTGCGGATGCCACCGTCGGGCGCTACTACATGGCGGCGTCCCCCTACGACAGCGCGATACCATCGGGCCCACCATTCAGCAGGACTGTCGCGACGGCCGTGCTGGAGTACGCCGGTGGAGCGAACACGACCTCACCGCCTGCGCTGCCACAACTGCCAGAGTTCAATGACACAAACACTGCGCATAGGTTCCTCTCCAACCTCACCGCGCTGGTGCTCCCCGGCAAGCCGACCGTGCCGCTTGTGGTAGACACCCGCATGTTTGTCACCGTTGGGATGGGCGTCGCGGACTGCCAGCCGGAGCAGACGCTGTGCAACCGGAGCCGCACCATGTTCGCGTCGAGCATGAACAATGCGTCCTTCGTGCCGCCGAGGAGCACCTCCATGCTCGAGGCCCACTACAGCAACATGACGGCCGACGTGTACACCCGCGATTTCCCCGACCAGCCGCCGGTCCTCTTCGACTACACCGCCGACGCGAGCAACAACGCCACGATGCAGTACACGACCAAGTCGACAAAGGTGCGGACGCTCCGGTACAACGAGACGGTGGAGATGGTGCTCCAGAACACGCGGCTCATCGCCAAGGAGAGCCACCCCATGCACCTCCACGGCTTCAACTTCTTCGTCCTCGCGCAGGGCTTTGGGAACTACAATCAGACAACTGCGGCGCCGCAGTTCAACCTCGTCAATCCTCAAGAGCGCAACACCGTCCTCGTCCCCACTGGTGGCTGGGCCGTCATCCGCTTCGTGGCCGACAATCCCGGTACATCATACTCCCACTAGTATATATCATTTCCATAAAAAGTTAGAATCATGATGTGATGTTGTTAGCTTGCTATGAAGGTTTGAGCTTGACAAAGCTAACTAAATTTGCTTGTATGTTAATTCCAGGGATGTGGTACATGCACTGTCACTTCGAGGCTCATCTTGATCTCGGGTTGGGAATGGTGTTCGAGGTTCAGGACGGGCCCACACCAGATACTTCTCTGCCGCCGCCGCCTAAAGACCTGCCACAATGTTGATCGATAACCTAGCTGGGGTCATTTATTTTAATTTGTAAATAAATAAACGATATGCCAACAATAAGAGCTGGAGAGGCTACCATATGATTGGTTGGTATTTAATAGTTGTGCATTACTCCCTCCGTTTCAAATTACTCGTCGCTGAAATAGATGTATCTAGAACTAAAATACATCTAGATACATCCATACGTGCGACAAGTAATTTGGAACAGAGGGAGTACTTGTTAGTGTTTGCAAGTTCGGTTGTAATATGATTGTGGTGCATGTTTGTCTATTATCTTTGGCGATTTTTTAAAATTATACTTTCTTGAAGCATCAAATTGATACAAATAAAAAGACATACCCTCCAAAACAATACAATGACAAAACAACAAGGTCCAAGGAGGAGGGCGCGCACGCATGCAAACACATACACGCGCATGCACACATACCGACATACGCACAAGCTAACACCACATAAAAACCTAGAAGAGCGGCACCCACAGTCATGGTCTTAGACTAGCCACAGTGGGAGTAACTTCAGCAGTAACATCGAGTCCAACTCAGCAAATTTGCTTATGTGGCAATGAGTTAATGAGGAGAGAGGTAGTTATAGTAACTTAGCTAGTTACTGTAACATCACATGTCCCAATGCAATATGAGTTTATAACCTAATAAATGAAGCTTTGCATGTTACCACGCTTATGTTACTATCCACTATGAAGGTAGTAATATAGTCTAGGGATATGTGTATGTTACTAGTGTATGTTACTCACCATTGTGGCTAGTCAATGAAGCACCACCTAGGGCTTGGCTCTATCGTGAAATTGCACAATCCAAAACCGAGGGATGATGGAATGTCGGTCAGCAACATCTTGAGAATTGAGCCATTTATCAAACTGTTTGGGAGGATGGGAGAACAATAATGCATGTAAAATAGTACTACCTCATTACATCTATACAAGGCCACTTGGTTTCGTCTCAAGTCAAACAGTTAAGGTTCGGTCAAGTTTGCAGAAATGGTAGTACTAACATTATATACTACGAAATCAATATCACTAGATCGACGCCTAATGCATTTATTAGGTATCATATTAGTATGTTTTCTGGAAAGTATATTTCTCGTCTCTCAACTACTCCCTCCATCCGGAAATAGTTGTCATCAAAATGGATAAGAGGGGATGTATCTAGACGTATTTTAGTTCTAGATACAACTTTTTTTTATCCATTTTGATGACAAATATATTCAGACGGAGGGAGTATTTCAAAGAGAAATGGTCCTTCAACGCTAAAACCCGCAAATTTTGGTCTTTCAATTTTTTAAACCGGATAAGTTTAGTCCCTTGGTTTTGACTAAAACCAGATCACATATGTTTGACCGCCCATCACACAGGTTTGACTGCCACGCGGAAGGCAAACACACGCGCATGCAGGTAGGTAGAGTAGCGGGATCAATTCAAAAGGAGGTTTTTTTTTTTTGAAATGGAACACATTGATTCCATACTTTAACCTGGCATAGCAACAGTGCTAGCCCTTAGAACATTTACATCATCCGGTAATGCTTCTAGCCATAAACGCTTAACTTCCGGTCCCTTAGCACCAAGTGCGGCTAAAGAATGCGCTAGCTTATTACAACCCCTGGGGGCAAATGAAAACGAAAAAGCATTAAAATTATGAGCAGCGAACATTCTAATTTCACGGAATAGAACACCTTCCGGAGCAAGATCGAACTCCACAGTTGTGGCCGCTTTCACTAGGTTCAGACAGTCATACTCTAGCTGTATATTCACCATGCCCCAACTAGCTGCTGCATGCATAGCTTCCAAACAAGCCGAAGCTTCTGCCTGGATGGCAGTGCCCACATTCTGCAACTGCCCGGCACCAGATCCCATCACATCTCCTTGTCCATCTCGAATGACAAATCCCCAGCCTCCTGTCTTTAGCCCAGACAAGGAGGTTAGCTAAGCGCTAAATGGATTTTCGCCGGATTGAAAAACGCACACAAGTAAAACACGTAAGCGTCCCACCGGCGTAGCAGAGGCAGTCGTTGATGATGGGGTTGTCGTAGTCGCATCCGGCACACCATGACCCCCCGTCCGGAGAGGAGCCCCTGACTCGGCTGCGTACGCCCGGAACGGAACTCGAGAAGCACCTAGTTGATCTGCCGTACGTGGTTTCGATGTTCTTGAGCACCTGAACAGTGGGGAGCGCGGAGACGGACTGCGGGAGCCGAGCCCAAACGTGGATTCGTCCAGCAGCAGACGGTAGGGGTGTGCATGAGGTCGCAGATGGACATCCTCCGCTCGCCCCGGGCACATCGGTGACCCTCGAGTTCACGACAGGCCGCAACCAAGTCGTCAAGTGTAGACGGGAAGAGCTCGACCAGTCATGTAAAGCATTACCCACATACATTATGGGCGTGTTTAAACTACCCTTCTCTGTTGTTTGCAATGAGCTCACTAGGATGGTGTGGAGTTTCTATTCGGCAGAAATCACATATTTGACCTGAGGCCCAAATCAAATCACAAACTGACCTGCTTTAAAAAAAAAATCACTCTGCTGACCCTTTAGTGTGGCACCCGACAGCTGGGCGCCGCACACTACTATGCAGCGCCTCTGCCTTAGACGTTGCACCTCCTGCCAGCGTGGCAGCCCTGGTCCAGTTGCGGCCCCACAGACAGCACTGCAGCGCCTAAGGCTTAGGCGCCGCACTGTGTATATTGCAGCGCCCGTGTCTTAGGCGCTGCACATTGACTTAGCCCGCATCGGGCCAGCCCCTCCCAGGCAGTTCTTCCACCTCTGAGAAGTTGCTCTCTTCTCTACAGAGAGCGGCGGCGGCGCCCCCTTCGGATCCCCCCCACACCCCCTCTCAGATCTGAAGTTTTGAGGCCTGGATTCGATCTCCAATCCTTCCTAGTACGTAAACTCCTCCGTTCCCTTTTTTTTCCTCCGTAAAATCGTTGCAATTTTAGGGATTTGCCCAAGATTAGGTGGAAACTTAGTTTTGCTTGGTTGGATCTTTGTTTGTCCAAGATTGTGTGTTGTGATGGAGGATGTGTAGTCATATCCGGTAGTATATGATTCTTGTTAGTGAAACCTAGATTGTTTATTTTTTTAGATATATATGAGATGCCTAGTTTTGTAGATAATTATGAGATGTTGAGTTTTGTAGCTATATGTGAGATGTTGAGTTTTTTTAGATATATATTAGATGTTGAGTTTATTTGAAATATGAGATGTTGATTTATTTGAACACATATGTCATACGAGATTTATATGAGAATTTACAATTATTTATTCATTGTGTGAGAAGGAGATGTTGAGATTCTTGTAGATGAATACATATGAGATGTTTAGATGAACACATATGAAATGTTGAGTGTTTTCTGATATTTGAGATGAACTCATGTATGTTTATTGTTTGAAATTGTAAGGATGGTTTGGCTTTTGGACGATGTCTACGACGTGCAACACCGGTCCTACATGATGCGCGAGAAGGATAAGGTAATAATGAGTACTCTAAATCTTTTACAAATTTGCCTTTAGTTGAAATTTACATGCCCTAAGATTTGTCATTACTTTTTTTTGCGGAAGCTTGAACCTCTGAAGATTCGGTATCACGGGGTCTCTGGTCCTGCCATGCCTTACGACGAGCGGTACACACCGTACATCAAGCAGGCAGGACTACTCCCGTGGATTCTGTTGGTCAGCCGGTCCACGCCGAATCTGAACGCTCCGCTGGTGTCTGCTCTTGTTGATCGATGGAGGCCGGAAACGCACAGTTTCCATCTTCAGACTGGGGAGATGACCGTGACGCTCGAGGATGTCTCGTTGATCACCGGTCTTGCTATCGACGGGAGGCCTCTCTGTATGAGCACCGATTCTGATGGGTGGCGCGAGCAGATGATTGCTCTTATCGGTATGGCTCCTACCGAGGCTGAGGCTGATGTAGAGGAGGGAGAAGAGAAGAAGAAGAGGAAAAGGAAAGCAGCCGGAGCTGCTTTCACGTGGATTCAAAATAACTTTGCGACGTGCCCTCCGGATGCCACTGATGATGTGATCCAGACACATGCTCGTGTGTATATGTGGTACGTTGTGTCGAGGACTTTGTTTCCTGACTCCACTGGCAAGAACGCTCCATGGATGTGGCTGAAGGCGTTGACCGTCTTCGATAGCAAATGGAGCTGGGGTTCAGCGACTCTTACCTACTTGTACCGACAGGTAGTTGGTCTGTTTTGTGATCAACTCATTTCTTCATTAGCAATGCAAGCTTGCTGTCAAGTTAACATTGTTTTTTTCTTTCATATGTAGCTGGACGATGCGTGTTGCAGGATCACAGATAGTGAAGGCATTGGTGGTAATCTGCCTCTACTTTCTGTATGGAGCTGGGAGCGTCTGCCTGTTGGACGCCCGAAGAGCGTCAGGTTTGATCCTTGGTATGCAGATGAACATGACGAATTACGGCGCCCCACGTGGGCTCACAAGTGGGATATCGTTTCCGAGATGACGAACGATGTCAATCTCATGTACCAAAAGTACATTGCCGAATTGGACACGATTACGACTGAGGAGGTAAGGAGGTCATTACTTCAGTCCTTTCTCATGCTTGCTTGAAACATAGTCATTAAATTTGCATTGTTGCCCTGTTTCATAGGTGGAATGGCAGCCATATGGCGCGGGTGAGAGCTTGGGGTACACCGAGGAGTTCCGCCTTAACCCGATGTGCTTGCGGGATAAGGATCTCTGGCTTATGCGGTGCCCACTGATATGCAACTGGGCGGTTGAGTTTCATTTGCCGCATCGCGTTTATCGTCAGTTTGGTCTGTTCCAACCTCACCCGCCGGACTGGGTGGACACGGACAAAGCACTTCATAGGTAAGAGAGCATGTCTGCGTATTGTCTAAGCATCAGGACTCCTTTTGATTGTGCTAATGCTTGGTTTTATACCACGCAGGTTGGACAGGAGAAGGCAGCGGAAGATAAAGGACTGGGACAAGCATCATGCTTCGTATGTTACCCGCTTCCAGCTTTCTGTGGAGCAAGCTCGTAGCACTGCACGCGCCCCGCTTCGTGAGCACAGCCAACAAGCTTTTGATAACTATGTACGATGGTTTATTGGAACTACTCGAGTTGAGATATTGCCGCCGGCATATAATGAGGATATTCTTGAAGAACCAGTAAACACTAAACCGGCGTCAAGTCGTCAAGTGTAGACGGGAAGAGCTCGACCAGTCATGTAAAGCATTACCCACATACATTATGGGTGTGTTTAAACTACCCTTCTCTGTTGTTTGCAATGAGCTCACTAGGACGGTGTGGAGCTTCTATTCGGGGTCATCAAAAGGTAAACGGAAAGTTTATTGGCGTGCATGGGATGATTTGTTGCAACCGAAGGATAGAGGCAGTGCTGGATTTCATGACTTCAGTATGTTCAACCAAGCACTACTAGCACGACAACCTTGGCGGTTGATCACTAGGCCGGAAAGTTTATGCGCACAAGTACTCAAAGCCAGGTACTACCCCTGAGGGAAAGCTCGAAGATACAGTGTTTACCGAACAAAAAGGATCTCTCTCTCTGGCTTATCAAAGAATGTACATCATGCCACATAATAAAACTCCGAAAACCTGGAGATGCCTAACAATAATAACTCTTGACTTATTAAAAGGGACGCAGGACATCAAATGAGATAGTGACACGACCTCCATCCTTGTTGAAAAGAACGAGGATGGTGTGCCCTATCCAAAGTTCATTTGCAAGTGCAAACTCTTCCCGTCTGGAGTTCCGGACCTGAACCCAATCCTGCCATCAGCACATGTGAAGTATTTTGCTTCTCTGTTCTTGTCGTGTTTTGTCCATCACAAAGTAGCGTGTCTCCAGTAGCACTGATGTTCAGCACGGCTTTGGAATGCACTGGAGTTTAAAAGAAAACCAAACATGATAAAATGAATAAATAAGAGAAACAGGTAAAACTGGAGTACTGAGAAACTCAGAAAATATGGATAAAACTGAAAAACTAAAAAAGAATGGATGCACAAAAATGAGGAATAACACTTAGAGACCCAAAAGGATCTGATAAAACTGAGAACTAAGGAAGACTGAACAAATAAGATCAACAGATTTAACTGACGGACACTGAATAACCAAGAAGAAACTAAGGAAGACTGAATAAATAAGATCAACATATTTAACTGAGGGACAATGAATAACTAAGAAGGAACTAAGGAAGAAAACAGAATAATGAAAAACTAAAACAGAGGGAATAGAAATGATTAAACTCAGTAACAGAGAAGACTGATAAGAGAGAACAAGAACTAAGAGAGAGGACTGTTAGAAAATCCTTGCTACTCCATCACTTGACGTGCTGCTTTGTTCCCGGGACTCAACGTTGGATGAGCCGCAATCAGACTCATATACTCCTCCTGTTGATACAAGCCCTGTGAACATGAAATTAAAGGCTATGAGAAAGAATGTACGAAAGGATTACATACAAATGGACATGTAGCCAGAGGTGCTGTTGCAAGCTGATCACATACTGCATGACAACGCCACGCCATTTTATGTGGACTCTACTGGCCACACAGATGACTAAGAACATGGCCTATTACAAAATGTATATGGAATAACCTGCATGGAAATATGAGCATGTACAAAACAAAAATGATGTTTTGGTTCTGCGCCGGCTATTAGCAGACTATCGATTCATCCAGTGGCTCTGGTGGCTGTACAGAAACCTCCATAATAATCAGTGGATCCTCAAAACTCTAAACAAATAGAAGGACTGTCTCTTCATTCAATTAAAGAAGAAACAAGGCAAATATGCAGTTCAAATTAGCAGGAACAAACACATGCAGTTAACATATGAAAATATGGTTTCCTTTGCAAGCAGACATTTATCACATCAGCATACAGTTTAGATGCCTGGACTGGACATATCCAGGATCCAATTTAACAGAGCCATCTATTATCCTAGACAGTAGCATTCGGTGGCTTTTACATGTTTCTGCTTAATGGTACATCACACGGAAAATAATGCTCATTGAATCCTCAAAAATCACAAGCAATCAGAAGGCTTTTCCGTCTCAAAGAAGGGAAAACAACTGTTGTCTGAAGTAGAACATATCAGGCAAAAAAAAGTAGCATATATGTAGTTCTGTTATTCTCTGGAAATAGACATTTTCTTTCCAACAAGGATAACTCCTTCCCCATTAATTTTTCAATGGAAATAACATTGTTCATTACACCAGCTAGATCAGATAAAGGAAGCGGGAAGAAGGGGAGAGCGAGTTCGGGCATATAGAGGGAAACCTTCCGTTGACTCGGCATCAAAACATCTGCTACAGGGCAAAAACCTTCTAGCACCATAAAAAGTCATGAAAATAGGCATACATACATCTTCTGAATTATATTCAGTGGCTCTTCCTACCCATAAGGATTATTCCCGTTTGGAGTGGGGGGCGGATCAAATAAAAAAGCACATGGGGCTCACACTGATTAAATGAGAAGAAAAAAAAAGAGCTCAGATTTGAAAACATAAGTACCTCTTCTAGCAACATGTGAATATCGACGGCGACAAACGGAACAAATCCAATCCTCAATAGCTATCGAGAGTGTCCAAATCCACAAAAATCAACTTCGTGATGGAATGAACCCTAGAAAAATTGGGGGAAAACAAAATCCATCCTGTCAATCAATCTGCCACTCCTCCCCCATTGATACAACCGCACACATCCCCGGATTAGCCCCGCAATGAGTTACTGACTTACTGTACAACGCATCTCGACAAGAACCAAGGAATCACCATCCGACGTGCCACTAGAAATGAAGAAAAATGCAAGAGAAGCGATTGGAAACTTACCCTGCCCGCCGATGGCAAACAGCTCTGCTTGCCTCTCGGTCAGCATCCCATGGTGGATCGCGCATGGCCTCGCCGCCATGCGCCACCCCTTGCTCCAGCCTCTCTCTCCCCCCGTGGCAGCGAGCCACCGCTTCCCCTCGGCTGGCTGGAGGGGACCAAGGGCAACACGCTGATATGGGAGGAGACAACGCAGCGCTGATAACAAAATGAAAAAAAAGAGAGAAACTCAAATACCTACCTGGGCGCGGAAAGCGAAAAACGGACAACTGAGAAACCCTGATAAGCAACCAGACAAGCCACTAAGAACCGACTACATGCTGGAAGAAAAAACCCAGCCACAGTGAACCAGCAAAACCCCACATGCGAGCATTATGATGCACACTGTGTCCACACGATCAGACGGCTAAAAATCTGACTAAACATGAAATTGAAATCAGTTGATTGAAAATTTAAAAAGGTGCAGTTTTAACTAAATCTCGCTAGACTAACAAGTTATGACTAGTCGGCTAAACATGTTAACAAATAGTGGAAAAATTTAAAAAGGTGTAGTTTTAACTAAATCTCGCTAGACTAACAAGTTATGACTAGTCGGCTAAACATGTTAACAAATAGTGGGCCTATTATCTTTTTTCGAGAAAACACAAAAGCTTTGCACCTCAATATATTGAAAATGTGGGAAAAGGTTATATACAACACCAAGAGAGCAGAGTGAAAGCTTAAAAAGAAAAGAAAAGCAAGGGGACTACTGCTAGCCTGCTACCCCAGCTCCAGAAAATCAATGAACATCCCAGCCCTCAGGGCGGCAAGCTGCCAGCCCGGCGGCGCCTGCTAAGACTGTCATGTCCCCACCTCTGACTGGGTCGCAGGTGGCGATGGACGACCAGGTGGCGGGACCGACCCCACTCGTCAGGGACTTCAAGTGGCTGGTTGACCCAGCAAGGGAGGCATGTGTGCTGTAGCTGTGGTGGGCGTGTACTTCAACTTCAGACTGTACTGTGTAGTTGTTATCTCTGAAGAAAAGGAAACTCTGAATCTCTCTGTGTGTTCTCTGTGTCGCTCATCCCCTTTCTCTACCAACTCCCCTAGTTCATCGCCTTCCTCTCAGTTTCCTGTGAGATCCTTGGGTGTTCCAGTGCATCAGTGGGTTTCAACAGCAACGCTTTATGCTCCCTTATGGTGGCAGGCGTTTAAGAGACGACGCAGACTTGGCTATGGGATGATTTTGCTCATCAGGTGTTGCAAGAATTTGGGCAAGAAGAATACGATACTCGCATGAAAAGTCTGTTGCAATTGAAACAGAAGGGAACAGTCTGAATATCGAGTTGCATTTGAAGCCGCTATGTATCACCTGATCGCTTTAGACCCTAGTTTGAACACCAAATTCTTTGTGTCTCACTTCGTGTTTGACCTGAAAGATGAATTACGAGCTGCAACCCGTTTGCAAGCACCAACCAGTGTCACGAGAGCCGTGGCCTTGGCTCAAATTCAGGAGGAGGAATTGGAATTGCAACGTCCCAGACCACGAGTGGTGCCTTTCGTCAGGAACAATGCACCACCAAACCCAGTTCAGGCCAATACAATAGCTTGGAAACCAGCAGTGATTTTGGCAGAGAGGCAATTAAGAGATTTTCGAACAGCAAATGGCTTATGCTATTGTTGTGGAGACAAATACAGTAAAGAGCATCAGCGTGAGAAGCCTATGCAGCTGCTGACCATTCAAGTGGGCGAGTACGCCGAGGTGTTGACTGAAGACGCAGGCATAGGAACTGTTAGCTGAACCTGAACTTGCTGAATGTCGTCAGTTATCTCTGAACGCAGTTTCAGGCGCTGAAGCTGGTGAAACAATTCGTCTGCATGCTTTGGTTGGTACTCAAGTAAAGCTTGCTTTGGTTGGTACTCAAGTAAAGCTTGCTTTGATTGATTCCGGGAGTGGCCACAGATTGGTGGATGAAAATTTTGCAAAAAGAGCTGCATTACCTATGCTTCCTGCACCATCTGTTCAAACAGTAGCTAATGAACCCGCAAAAAAAAAAACAGTAGCTAATGGGCAGCAAATGCAGTCACAACACAAAGTTCAGAGTGTACAGTGGTGGACACAGGGCTACTCTTTTGACACATCGAGACGCTTTCTGCAGTTGGGGGCTTATGATGCGGTGCTGGGAATGGATTGGCTCAAATGCCATAGTCCTATGACTTGGGACTGGAATGAAAAGACGATCCAATTCTTGCATAAGGATCAACCGGTGACACTGCAAGGAATTCGTGCACCATCTCAAGTGTCCCTCGAAGCTATGTCAGTCGAACAACTTGACAAAGCGCTGGCTGGTAATGATGTGTGGGCCCTAGCGATCGCCAATTTGTCCAAAATATCCTCAGACACTACTGCTCCACAACCCGCAAAATTGACTCAATTGTTGGAAGATTTCCAAGATGTGGTCGAGCAGCCAACAGGATTGCCACCACATCGTGCTTACAACCATGCGCTCTCCCTCGAGCCCGGTCACGGTCCACCAAATTCTAGGCCGTATCACTACTCTCCACAACAGAAGGACGAAATTGAATGTCAGGTTGCCGAGATGGTCACGGCAGGCATCGTGCAACCCAGCATGAGCCCATATGCCTCACCAGTGTTATTGGTCAAGAAGAAGGATGGGGGATGGAGATTTTGCGTCGATAAACCACAAATTGAACAGTGTGATAATCAAAAACAAGTTTCCTCTTCCCATTGTCAATGAATTGCTCGATGAGCTTGCGGGATCGATGTTCTTTTCCAAGCTGGACTTGTGCGCGGGTTATCACCAGATCCGGATGCCCAAAGGGGACGAGGCCAAGACGGAATTCAAGACATATTCGGGGCATTTCCAATTCCGAGTCATGCCATTCAGATTGACGAATGCACCGGCGACCTTTCAATGTTCGATGAATAAAAAAAATTCTCTGCATATCAGCAAGTTCGTCATTGTATTTCTGGATGACATTCTAATCTACAGTCGCTCATGGGATGAGCATTTGCGGACACTCTGCGTCAGCATCAACTTTTTTTTTTCTTTTTTTTTTCGGGTGGCGTCAGCATCAACTGTTTGCCAAGCTCTCCAAATGCTCCTTTGCGCAGTCTAGCATCAGCTACTTGGGCCATATTATCTCCAGTGAGGGTGTTGCAACTGATCCTGAGAAGATGCGGGCAATGGGAGAGTGGCCACAACCCACAACTGTTACTGAACTGCGAGGCTTTCTTGGACTAACAGGATACTACCGAAAATTCGTCAAGAATTATGGTATTATTACGAAACCACTTACACAGCTACTTACCAAGAAAGGATTTCTCTGGTCTGATCAGACTACTCAGGCATTTGAGGAGCTCAAGCATGCTATGTCCAGTACTCCAGTTCTTGCCCTTCCTGACTACAGTAAGCCTTTTGCTATTGAAACTGACGCCTCTGACAGTGGCATTGGTGCAGTACTGTCTCAAAACGACCACCCAATTGCTTATCTTAGTCGAGCCCTGTGTGTTGTCAACAAATGGTGACAAGACCTTCAGAGGGGCCCTTTTGCTATAGTGACTGCCCATAAAAGTCTCTGTCATTTACAAGAGCAACAATTGACCTCTGGTCTGCAGCGTAAAGCTTGAGAATTTTGAAATCTGTTTGAAACTCGTGTCCTTGCGTGACCCATTGACATGCAGGTATGTAACGAGTGCAAGGAATGGTAGCTCCATCTGCAACTCGCACACGGCACGATCGCGGCAAGTCAGTAGCTCCAGTCAGTCTGGCCGCGAGAGTGCTGTCGACGAAAGATGTTGAGCTGCCTGAGTCCACCAACAGCAGTATTTCTTGCCCTTGCACCCATGCTTGCAGTTGCAGAACTCCTGGGTCAGATGATCCGTCTTCAGCCTGGCGCGAGAGAGTGCACAGATTTTCTTCTTCAGAAACAGGAGAATCGGGTGGTGATTCACCAGTTGGATCATCCATGCTGAACATGGCAAGCAGTTCGTCTACGATGTGCATTTGAACTGTTGGTGGGCACACATGATCTTTGCCCCAGCGTTCGCCACATTTGAAACAAAGCCCTTTAGCTCGTCTAAACTGACGCAGAGCTGCGATTTTGCTTGTTTCAGACGAGGCCCGAGCTGCATCAGTCCCGCGCCTATCTTCGGAGCCGGCCGCCGATGTCGCAGGTCGACTGACGAAGGAGGGTGGGTTCGATCTGACCGCGTGGCTTGGCCCTTGGCTATTGTTGGAGACACGCCTGTAGGGTAAGTCGCCGTCGGCCACTTCCTCCTAAAGTAGGGCCAGCGAACAAGCTGTGTCCAGGTCCGGTGGTCGCTGTACTAGCACCACCGTGCGGATGTCCGGTCGCAATCCCTCGACAAAGCGTGTCAGGAAAAAATATGGGTGAGTACTTTCAGAATAAGAAATGAGGTGATTCATCAGTGATTCAAATCGCTCAATGAAATCTGCGACAGTAGTATGCTGTTTAATTGCGTAAAACTGTCTGATGAGCATCTGGTGTTTGTCACGCCCGAATCGGGTGCAGAGTAATGATGTAAACGAGTCCCAATCGAGCCCAATCAGTTTCTTCTGAACTGATTGGAGCCAGATGCCTGCAGGACCTGAGAAGTTCAGAATCGCCATAGGAACACGATATGCATCGTGAACGGCGAACATCTGGAAATATTGCTCACAGAGCGTTTTCCAGAGTTGCGGGTTCTCGCCAGTGAACAGGGGGAAATTCATGGGAGGAGGATTCTGCCCCAAATTGGCGAGAAATGATGGGGTTATGGTTTCTGGAGGTGAAATTGTCAGGTGTTGAGACGTACCCGTGACCGGGAGTGCCGCCGGTGACTCTAAGGTCACCGACGGGAGCCCCCCGGTGAGATCGACTTCGCCGTGGCCACTGGGCCCGTGGATATTCCTCGCGCGTGCAGCAGCGGTGGTGGAGGAACTTGGGGCGTCGCTCCACTCGACGAAGGTGGCGCGGCTTGTTGAGGAGGGGCCGCTTGCATCAGGGCGACTGTGGTCTCCAGCTTGGTGAAGCGGGCTTCTAGATCGGGTTTCCACCGAAGGAGATCTTCGATCTGCGATGTTTGCGCTTGCAGCTGCTTGAGGACGCTCGCGGAATCGCTCTTCGCGTCCTGATGGAGCTTGTCGAGGTACTCCTTGAGCGCCGGATCCATGGCGGCGAGGAGGACTTGCCGAGCGTGGACGCGTTGACGGGTTTCCAGGATTACGGGGCGGAGATCGGAGGTGGTGGTGGTCTCTGATACCAGGATGTTAGGGTACGGGATCGATCTATTACACTCCTCAAGAATCAACTCAGTTCATACATCGATAGAGTTCGGTGGAAGAGGAAGGGAGGAGAAAGTAGGTGAGGAAGAGAGCCGCCGTTCCTTTGCCTGATCCCTCTGGATGCCGATCGGGTCGATGCCTCTGGGTTAAGTAATTGGTGGCGACGCAGTCAGCGGGTCCAGTCGGGCCCGATGAACCTTCTGTTGGGCTGGACTATTCTCTTGGGCCTGCTGGGTACCCTTCTTGCCATGTAGCCGTCGCGGCCCGGGTTCGCTGCCATGGTGGTGCCGCCAGTTGTCATGGCAGCGGCTTCCTTGCTCTGCTTGCTCGTCACGGCGCTGACAGAGAATACTGTCCCCGCTGGTCCTTTGCAGCCATTGCCCGTGCCAACGAGATTATGGAAGGACATTACTATGGACTACCAAAATCTGAGAGATATGTTGTGATTTTGGTTGTGGTGGATTGCTTGACAAAATATGCCCATTTACATTGAAACATCCAAAAAAAAATTCGAAAAGGGGAGTACCCCGGCCTCTGCATCACAAGATGCACACAGCCAAACCATTGAGACATCCATACACAGGACAATCAGTAGCCTCTGCTTTTGTAGATAACGTGGTGTGTTTACATGGAGTTCCAGCGCCCATTGTCTCGGGTCGAGATCGAGTTTTCACAAGTCATTTTTGGAGGAAGTTGTTTAAGGAGGTGGGCGCCAAATTATGCTACTCGACAGCGTATCACCCACAGACGGACGGTAAATCTGAACGTGTGAACCAGTGCTTAGAGCAATATTTGCTATGTGCAGTATGCCACAGTCCAGCAAAATAGAAGAAATGGTTGCTGATGGCAGAATTTTGGTATAACTCTTCCTATCATACATCCCTGGGCTGCACCCCATTTAAAGCGCTATATGGAATTGATGCCAATTTTGGCGCAATGCCTGTCTTGGAGGATGAATTGGACTCTTCTTTAGCAGAGCTATCAGCTGATCGTGCTGATTTCCTGGCTTTGCTCTGGGAGCATCTTTGCCGCGCACAGGAGTGTCAGGACCCTGCCTGAAGATAACAACAGCGGCAGCTTCTTCAGTTAACTCTGCGTAATGCTTCATGAGGATGATTCAAACTGGACCAACCGATCTTCATCCAACGCACCTCAACCCTCGTACCGCTTCGCGCACTGGCAGGATGATCTGAAGCGTGGATCTATACTGGAAGCGTAATGCTTCCGTTCCTAAATATTTGTCTTTCTAGACATTTCAAATGGACTATCACATACGGATGTATGTAGACACATTTTAGAGTATAGATTCACTCATTTTGCTCCGTATGTAGTCATTTGTTGAAACATCTAGAAAGACAAATATTTAGGAACGGAGGGAGTACTTATCTGAGTGAATGTGAGGTTAAGGAGATGGATATCATTGTGCAGGCAGACAGGTAAACTGAACACAGAAAGGGGATAGTAACGTTGTTCACCAGGACATTGCTTCCAAATTGACTACGAAATCAACAGTTTTAAATGACTCTTGCAGCACTGAAAAAGAAAAGTCTGATGCCTGTTCAAGAGCAGTAAATAACTTATCTACAGGACCATGTGTTTCTCGACTTGCTAGTTCAGTTCCCGACTTCTCCATTTTAAGAGGGGAAGTCTGTTTGGATGATCTTACAATTCAAGAACTGAAGGAAACCTTTAGAACCACATTTGGGTGCCAAACTACTATCAAGTCTCAAGAAAAGTTATGGCTCAAAAGACGTATTACAATGGCATTGACCAATTCCTGCTATGTTCAAAGTTCAGATTTTGTAGTTAGAGATTATAAAATCGTTCGCAAGGATGCCAAACACGAGCCACCTACAATCAGTTGCCCATATACCAGATTCTCACCTAAGCAACTTAGCTTGCACTAAAGTTTTTTCTAAAGCAACTCTATTCCGTTCCTAAATGATTTATTAGTTTGTTTTCTTCATTTAACTAATTACCCTATTTTGCTGCCTTGGGATGTATCATGGGTGCCTCTGAAACCAGTTAGCACAAAAGTTTACAAAATTTCTCAATGTATGTAGCCATTTCTTATGAGTGACTAACCTAAAAGGTGAATCTTACAAGATTAAAAAGAGAGAGGGTATGGCTTTTCGTGCTCTAGAAAAGATGCTCAAAGAGGGAAGATGTATTTAAAAGCAATGCTGAGATATACAATGCATTTAACCACTCATATTTGTCGTCCATTCATCACCCATGTTCTGTTTAATTAAATGTAAAGATGAAGAGGGGGCGGCTTCTCGAGTTTCATGCAAGAATAGTCAAGTATCAAGATTTGTCTTCTCTCTAGAATACTTATGGTTTGCCTTTCCTCTATAGAAGACTTAATATTTACTAATCAAATACTGCAACCAAACTGCAGTATCTACTGCTATGTTATGATAATGTCCTTTGCTAATGGACAAGGGTTTAAGCTTCAGTAACTATCCTTCTTTTATTTTGAGACCTTCAGTAGCTATGACGTTCTTTTACCCCATACTCAGCCCCATTTACGTTGGACTAGAAGTTAATATAGAAACTGACCTGGTTGTTCAAGTTCTTCTGATCTTTTCTGCTTAGTGCACACGACTTGTCTAGATTTATATGTAGATAGTTCAGATTACCAGATGCTTGCTGCAAAGTTTCCAGTGTGCCGAGATGGCATCTTCTCTTGATGCAATAGAAGATCCTCCTACAGAAATAGAACTTGACACCTGAAAGAGAAGAGCATAAGAGCTGGACTAGTTAAAAGAAAGCACAAACCTGCTTGCAGTCTTGACAAATTTAGGACTGTAAATGGATACGCAAAAAAAGCAGAAGACATTGAAGCAGTTCCTTCTATATATAGTTTTGTTAATTTTAGCACCAGGATCATAGTAACAGATCCACATTCACAAAAGGATGATGCTACCAGTAGATCGTTTCTTATCACAGAGCTAGGTACCATATGTTACTGTAGATATGTAAGTGTCATAAGGTATATTCACACAATATCTTGAGGGACATTACTTGATGTATTATGCTTGAACGTCTTAAGCGTGTAGTTCATAAAGAAGAATATCTACAGCTAGGTAAATAGTACTGCACCAAGAAGTGGTGGTATCTAGAAAATCAAACGTCTTACCTCAGATGTGATGGTACCAGCCAGAATCAATCTTCTCCCCCTAGACTTGGGCAAGAATAATGATTGGTACCATCCAATTCCTATCTCGAGACATCTAGCTGATTTTAAACTAGAAAATTAGATAAAGGGATTTCACACATGACAAGAAAGTGAATTTGAAATATGGAAATAGTATGTGTAATAGGATAAATGTAGTCTATTCAGGACATGAGCTAATTGTAGCAAAATAATATGAGTAATTTATATTCCCTGGAGATACACATACACTTACGACAAGAAGTTATGACAATGTAGTTATATTTGTTCATACAATAGGATAGCAGCAGATTACTACCAGAAACACAATTGCAATTGAATAATAATCCGCAATTCATGCACAAAAATTGATAATAATAAGATAAATAAGCATGACAGAACATCCATTGCTCCTCTAGTGATCGTTTTAGCAAACTCAGTCGAACGTTGTCAACCCAACCTTTATAAAAAAGATAACCTAATCGCTGTGTGATGCGCGCGCGCTATCAAGCACGCTGGAACGGCCGCACCACAGCCGTCCATCTCGCGCGCCCGCACAGACACGTGGGTTGGTGGACCGACCAGGGGCGGATAGCACGCGACGGTGATTGGGATTTTTTTCCTCCACCCTCCCATTCCCCGTCCCCCACTCCACTCCTCACTGCGCCGGCGATGAGCGAAACCCCAATCCCCCACGAAAACCCTAGGGCTTCGCGGTGAGCTAGCCGGCGACGAGTCAATTGACGAAGAAAGGCGACACGTCCAGCGAAGGATCCTGCCCAGCATCCGACGGGTGAGGGTGGCGTGCGCGTGCCGGAGAAGGAGGAGAAGGAAGCGGCGACGGGAAAGGAGAAGAAGGAAGCGACGAAGCTCTGCGCGAAGCGGCGGACGACCTGGAGACGCGAGATCCTGCTGATTCGACGCCCCGAGGTCAGTTTAACATACGATCCCCTCGTCCGCATATCTCTGCTTGCTGGGGTTTCGTCACCGACGCCCTCGTCGTCATCAACAACCGCAGGAGCGAATCAAATGGGGAGATATGGCCACGAGATAGGGTCGGGGGTAGGGGGAAGGGGGAGGCGCTCCAGAGATTTCTTTCATGCCATTTGGGATGCTGCATCATTTGTTTTCCACTTCCAGTATGTAGGCACAACAGTTTTGAGGATGTTTTTTCTGTAGGCAAATAGACATAGATAAGTAGGCAAATAAGCGTTGTGTGTTTTGCAGGCAAATCAGAAATAGGGAATAGGCAATACTCTGTGTTTTTTGCAGGCAATTCAGATAGAAGAGTAGGACCAATAAGCAGTTTTGGAATGATGTGGATTTCTGTAGATTATCAGATATAGGTAGGCAGGCAATAATCAGTTTAGAGAATAAGGATTCCTGTGTTTTTTGTTTTAGGCAAAAGAGATAGAAGATAGCTCGTCGACGTCCTATGTCGACCTGCAGGAGTTGCGGCGCGAGGAGGGCGGCGTCACGGCGGGTGGCGGCACGGAGTGAGCGTGTTCACGGGCTGGTGGCGGTTGGGGCCATGCTCCCGCTCTAGTGGCGGCTACTCGGAAGCATGCATCCGTGCTTCCTGCTGCCGCACGGTGCCGGGGACGAAAGGCGGCTTTTTGTGTTAAACCTGACAGACCTGAACATGTCATGTTAGTTTTTGTTTATGCTTATATGTAATAAACAGAACTAAAGCACGTTTCTGACTTAGTCCTGGTCATATGATAGATTTTTCAGTTAGTTTGTTTTTTGTAAAACTGGGACGACTTGGCCACGTTTGCATCCGTGGGATGAACTGGATGCAGATAGAATTCAGCTAGTGGAACTCCTGATACTGTATCTAGAATGTATTAAACGTATCTAGTTTATGCTTGTGCATTTCACCTTGTCTGCATTTCGCATTTTGCCAGCTTCATTCTGCATTTCTTGTACATTTTCTAGCTTAGCGCGATGAATTCACACGTGTCTGCACAAGCATGTTAAGTGGATAAATGCACGGATTCTTTATCTTAGCTTCTTTTTAAGCTAGCTATTTTTCTCACATTCACCCATACTGAGAAAGCTGTTATATAGTTCATGCACTAGCAAAGTAGTAAAAGATGAGGAGCTTGTGGATAGTGATTTTGTAGGTCTGAAATATCTATTTCTTATTTGTGCCTAAGCAACGCTTGAGAGGCTGCATTTTTTTTACCTTTTTTGCTCAAGATCACGACTGATGCATATGTCGGAAATGTTATTTTAATTGGTTCTCTCTTTTAATTTTGTACGATGTTTTGTATGCCTTTTTTGACGATACTAACACGCATCATGTGTGTAGTCGATGCTGATGCTTAATAACGGATAGGACTGATAACTAGCAAAACGCACGTATTGCTGTGCTAAATTGAATACATACACGATCCTTTTTGGATGAAACTGACAATGATGAGAATTAGTGAATTCATGATGCTTTAACGTGGGCAAAGCTTGCTTTTATGTAAGCAAGGTTTGCCTCCAGCAATCGGCCAAAGGGGTTCTACCACACCTGTTTTCTAACTCATATTTTTTCAAATGCAGGAAAAAACCAAAATTGAAAAACTAGGGGGGAGGGCATCTTTTTGGGTATCCCTGGAGTGGCAATTTTTAAGATGGATGACTACCCAGATCAATAGAATGGCGAGGTACAGTCGACACTTTTTTTTTCCTTTTAATGTCTCCCACGTGTTCCCGCGACATTGCCACGACTTAGGTAGAGAATCAGTGAGAACCATCATTTTCATTTTTATTTCCTGTTTCTTCAATCAGGGCGCAGCAAGAACCGATGCGGTGGTCAGGAACAAAGATATGGGTTTATAAGTCCGTAGGCGACCAAGGAATAAGCAGGTTCAGTCCAGGCAAAGGAATGGGACAACAAACACATAGGGAAAGTCGCAAAATCTGACAAAAAACCAGAGGGTGGATACGGCAAGCTTCCCGTGAGCTTTTCTTCCATTTCTTCAAGTAGGTTTTAGTAGGCAGCAACATATTTGATCATACCAGCCTAATTTACATCTTGATCATACCAGCACAATTTTCTTACTTCATTTTTTGTTGTTGTTTTTTCTCTGTGGTTTTATTCACACACCACCAACCAGATGAAGCCAATATACACGTGGAAAAGGGGAATGGTCTTTTCGTTGGTTAGGAGGAGGCCGAGAAATAGGAAACTCACATATCCACCAATATCCACCTTGTTGCCAAAAAAATGGAAACTCCTGCACGTTTTTCGTTTTTGTGATAGGTTGCCGCACCCACAACAACCAAAGTGACCAAAATATACTTTCTAGCCACCGAAGAACCCAACCTGAATTGCCTATCACGAGGGACAAACTAGCCTACCCCCTCCCCTGGTGACCTAGGTCACCGACCTCGATGAACCAAGTTGCCCAAAACCACTGAAGCACCCAACCTGAATTGCCTAACACGAGGGACAAACTCACCTCCCCCCTCCCCTGATGACCTAGGTCGCCTCCCCCAACGAACCAAGTCGCCCAAAACCATCGAAGCACTCAACCCGAATCGCCTATCACGAGGGACAAACTAGCCTACCACTCCTCCCCTGGCGACCTAGGTCGCCGACCCCGACAAACCAAGTCGCCCAAAAACCACCGTAGCATCCAACCCGAATCGCCTAACACGAGGGACAAACTCGCCTCCCCCTCCCCTCGTGACCTAGGTCGCCGACCCCGACGAACCAAGTCGCCCAAAAACCATCGAAGTATCCAACACGAATCGCCTAACACGAGTGAAAAACCTCGCCTACCCCCCTCTCCCCTGGTGACCTAGGCCGCCGACCCCGACGAACCAAGTCGCCCAAAAACCACCGAGTCACCCAACCTGAATCGCTTAACACGAGGGACAAACTCACCACCCCCTCCCCTGGTGGCCTAGGTCGCCTCCCCCGACGAACCAAGTTGTCCAAAACCATCGAAGCACGCAACCCGAATCGCCTATCACGAGGGACAAACTAGCCTACTGCTCCTCCCCTGGCGACCTAGGTCGCCGACCCCGACGAACCAAGTCACCCAAAAACCACCGAAGCATCCAACCCTAATCGCCTAACACGAGGGACAAACTTGCCTCCCCCCTCCCCTGGTGACCTAGGTCGCCGACCCCGACGAACCAAGTCGCCCAAAATCCACCGAAGCATCCAACCCGAATCGCCTAACACGAGTGAAAAACTTGCCTACCCCCCTCTCCCCTGGTGACCTAGGCTGCCGACCCCGACGAACCAAGTCGCCCAAAATCCACCGAATCACCCAACCTGAATCGCCTAACACG
The DNA here is from genome assembly GCA_963921465.1 of Triticum timopheevii. Lineage (NCBI taxonomy): Eukaryota > Viridiplantae > Streptophyta > Magnoliopsida > Poales > Poaceae > Triticum > Triticum timopheevii. The sequence goes on from OY997271.1 coordinate 46,746,604, forward strand.
AGGGACAAACTCGCCTCCCCCTCCCCCTGGTGACCTAGGTCACCAACCCCGACGAACCAAGTGGCCCAAAACCACCGAACCACTCAACCCGAATCGCCTAACACGAGGGACAAACTTGCCTACCCCCCTCTCCCCTGGTGACCTGGGTCGCCGACCCCGACGCACCAAGTCCCCCAAAATCACCAAAGCACCCTACCTGAATCGCCTAACAAGGGACAAACTCGCCTACCCCAATATCCCCTGATGACCTAGGTTGCCGACCCCGACGAACCAAGTCGTCCAAAAGCACCGAAGCACCCAACCCGAATTGCCTAACATGAGGGACAAACTCGCCTCCCTCCTCTTCCCTTGTGACCTAGGTCGCCTCACCAAACGAACCAATTCACCCAAACCCAATGAAGCACCCAACCCGAATTGCCTAACACGAGGGACAAACTCGCCTACCCCCTCTCCCTGGTGACCTAGGTCGCCGACCCCAACGAACCAAGTCGCCCAATACCACCGAAGCACCCAACGCAAGCCGCCTAACACGAGGGACAAACTTGCCTCCCCTCTGCCCCTGGTGACCTAGGTTGCCTCACCAGATGAACCTAGTCGCCCATAACCAACGAAGCACCCAACCTGAATCGCCTAACACAAGGGACAAACTCGCCTTCCCCCTCTCCCCTGGCGATCTAGGTCGCCGATCCCGACGAACCAAGTCGCCCTAAACCACCGAAGCACCCAACCCGAATTTCCTAACACGAGGGACAAACTCGCCTACCCCCCTCTCCCTGGTGACCTAGGTCGCCTCACCAGACGAACCAAGTCGCACAAAACCAACGAAGCACCCAACCAGAATCGCCTAACATGAGGGACAAACTCGCCTACCCCCCCTCTCCCCTGGTGACCTAAGTCGCCGACCCCGACGAACCAAGTCGCACAAAACCAACGAAGCACCCAACCAGAATCGCCTAACACGAGGGACAAACTCGCCTACCCCCCCCCCCCCCCTCCCCTGGTGACCTAAGTCGCCGACCATGACAAACCAAGTCACACAAAACCAACAAAGCACCCAACCTGAATCGCCTAACACGATGGACAAACTCGCCTACCCCCTCTCCCTTGGTGACCTAGGTCGCCTCACCAGACGAACCAAGTCGCCCAAAGCCAATGAAGCACCCAACCCGAATCGCCTAACACGAGGGATCTCATTGAGATCAAGGCCGGCCATCTGCACATTTTTGAAGACAAAATAGGGGGAAGAAATTAATACATAAGCGTCATAATGTGAACGAGACAGTAGTATTTTTCCTCTCCTTTTTTCTGTTATGCAAGCAAACTCAATGAGCAGGGGGCATTTTTCCAGAATCACTGCTAGGTTCACATACCTGGGTATCTTTTGTGTTTTTCTAAGCAACTACACTTTTAACTTTTTTAGCTCATCTCTTTTTTGATTTTCTAGGAAACTGGACTTTTTGTTCTTACTTTCGGCCCTACTGATTATTGCCAGTTTGTAAGAAACTGTACATTTTGTAAGCAACTACAATACCTTATTGCCCAGTTTTATCATACACAGATTATTAACATTTTTTCATACAACCATCAGGCAAGATTCTACACATTTAATTACTTTCCTTTTTTTTGTGGAAGAAAGGTGCAAGACAATAGTCAAGAAACAATTCAAGAGCCAGCAACTTTATCTAGCATCATGGTTATACAGGAGGCAAGAATAGGGAGATCAAGATTTGGGGCAAAGATTCAAGTCAGGCTTGCAATATTTTTTGGCTACAGGGAGGCAAATCTGCAAGTAGTACAGCAATGGGGGGTAGGTTTTTTTTTCAACAAAGAGCGATGAGGGGTAGGTTTTTTTTTCGACAAAGAGCAATGGGGGGTAGGTACATCTGGGGTGTTCAACTAGCTCTAGTAGAACTAAAGAATCTCATGGTCAAAAAAATTCCAACGACACTGTTACCTTTCTGGCAGTTTGTCCAGTTCTGGCAATTTTTTTGCCCACATTTTCTTCAGATTGTTGCCTGATCAGCACAAAGAGTTGCAGAGAAGGTTGTGTTCTTCACGATTTTTCCCATGATCTTTTTTCTACTGTGTTTTTGTTTTGGGAGGAGGAGCCCCCACTGCTAGGACAGGGAGTGGGCGGGGAGATCACGTGAGGGAGGGAAGATGTTTCTCTTTTCGTTTCTTTTCGTGGAGAGACGTGGGTATGCCAGGGGGATGGCAACTTCCTTTTTTGCGGGGACCGGCGGGGGAAAACTTTCCTAAATTGCCGGCCGCGAGGTCGTTCCGCATAGCGCGCGGGCGCTGCATAGCAGCGTCCAAAAGATAAACTACTAGCTTATGCAAGTAATAAATGTAATCTGAGACAAACCTTTTTGCTGGTTGTACTGGACTGGGCAACAAAAGAAAACCTTCTCCTTCTTGACCTCGCCCCCAAATTTCCCTTTGTGATATACATACCTGATTAATGAAGACGGAACCAGTTCTTAGACAAATTCTAACTGTAAGTAATAGGAGAAGAAGATGGACGGCAGAGTAAGTAACGCTCGCTGAGATATGGAAGCATAGGGTGAAGATCCCTGTCTGGAATTACGTCAAACACCTCCAGTGCAACTCACAGGCTGCTGCTCTTACAAGTAGGACGAGCGCGCGACCGTGGAGACTGGGTGCGGTACACTTGGGGACAATGGAGGGGACGAAGGGCGCTGGCTGACCTGCTCGCGGGCGCTGCGCTTGCCGAGCTACACGAAGAAGCGGAGGAGGCCGCGGGCAACCACCTACGGCGACGGCTGAGGTCACGAGGTCGTGGACCAGGCGTCCAGGCCGCCGCCCACCGGCGAGACCACCGCGGCCGGAACCGTTGCCCTCGGGCTCGGGCCGGCGGCGCTGGTAGGCGAGCAGAGGGGCTCGGCCGGAGGCTACGCAGTGGTACTTGAGGAGGGAGTTGATGAGGACGAGGAAGGTATCCAGAGGGCGCCGCGGCGCGCAAGTCCGAAGCAGCCAAATTACTACTCTGTCCCGTAATGTAAGATTTTTTTTGGCACAAACATTATGAAACGGAGGGAGTATTTGGTAGGAAATGGAATCCCTTTTAGGCGCCAAGAAAATTTGTGAGGAGTCAGATGCAAGAAAAAAATACTAAAAATAATGTGACTACAAGAATTTGTGGCAATGTTTAAGGGCAGCACTAGGCGCCGGCGCACCGGCCCAACGTTCGGCCGGTCGCCTAGCAGCCGTCGGATTGGCACCATCCGAACCGTTCAGATCTTATCTTCTTTCCCGTCTGAAAACAATTCCCCACCTCCCCAGCGAAGCTTCCTTCCCACGCGCATGGCAGATGCCGCCTGAAAAGTACCTCGTCTCCTGCAGCTTGTAACACCTCAGGTGCTCGCCTATCGTAGCAAACCACGGCGCACGACCCGTCGCCGACCGCTAGCACCACCGCGGATCACCGCGCCCACATCCAAGGTTGTCGTTGGAGGCTGTCGTTGTACTTGATATGTCTCCGTAGGAAGAACTTGTCTTGTAGCCCTGCAGCTCCAGCTCCAAATTTCTTTGCAGCTCCACCTCTCATGACGAGCCCCGTCGAAGCAATCATCAACGCCGGTCATAAGAAAAAAGCGACAGCAGATTCAACAAAACATCGTCGCCTGCCATCACAGGTCGGAGTCATCGTTATGAATGGTTGCAGCTTATGTCAACGCTGGTTGTAGCAAAACTCGACGACGGATGCAGCAAAAATGTCATCGCCGTCGTCGCGGGTTAAGCCGGGACATGAATGGTTGAAGCTTTTTTCATTGTCGGATGTAGCATTTTTCATCAACAGTTGCAGCTTTCGTCGCATCCATAACTTCCGTCCTCTATTGTTGAAACTTTTTTCGTCGCGGTTGAAGCTTTTCTAGTAGCCGGTTGAAGCTTTTATCTTCGTCGGTTGAAGCTTCCGTGTTTGCGCAGTGCCAGCACCCCAAAAAATTGTTTGCCTTCGACTGAAGCATTTATCGTCCATGGTTGTAGCACCTGGTCGAAGGGTTGTAGCATCTGTTGTCGCCGGTTGCATTCTTCGTCCTTCCATGGTTGTAGCATTTTGTCGCTGCCGGCCGCCATGGGGTTGTAACATTTGTCGTCCTGGATGTAACATCTGTCAAAAGGGTTGTAGCACCCAACTGTGCCGGTTGCAACCCTCGCCATAGTTTTTAACAAAAAAATGTCTGCCACGGTTGTGCAATTTTCCATCGTGGTTGTAACTCCGACGTCGACCGGTTCCAGCAAATTTCCACCAGGGTTATGCCCCTACATCGGTCAGTTCTAGCGCGTGGTGACCACACCTCCAACCTCGGGCTGCCGGTTCACATCTCCGGCCATTCCTGGGCGCACCGCCTGGCTTGCTGGTCGCAGCATCGGTGCTCGCCTCACAGCCATGGCGTCCTCTACACGAAGCATGCGAAGAGCCCAAAAAAACAGTACGGGTGGTGTGCGGTGCAGGAGGGAGGTGGGAAGAGGCTGATGGTCAGCGGCGAGGACGAGGGCGCACGACCGCGCGAGCTCACCGGGTAGTGGTTGTTCGTGAAGGAGAGAGAAGATAGTGAGAGAGAAGATGAGATTGGTTGGTGGAGAAAGAAGATACATGAGAGAGAGAAAAAATAGGAAAGGACGCACTAGAGACACACGATACCCTTTCAATCGTACGCACGCGGCGCGACCGGCGCGACGTTTCGGCTGGTGCCCCGGCTGTAAACGTTTCCCAATGTTTAAAGGGAAACGTTTGGGAACGGAGCACCGGCCGAGCATTCGGCCAGTGACGCATCCATTCACGCGCCACGCGGTCAAAGGGCCCGCACGCATACATCCCTCTTATCCTTCTCCTTCCTTTTTTTCTCTTCTTTACCACACATCTCCCTTGTTCCTTCTCTGCTTCCTTCTCGGGCCCTGCCGCCATGGTTTACCATCACTGCCTGCAAGCCTCCCAGGGTGCCGCGACCACGGGAATCAGCCGATCCGGCGGCCCTCGGCCAGATCTGCTTGGATCCGCCCCACAGGAGCTCTGCCTCGCCGGACCCGGCCACGCCAGAGCTGCAACCGACCGCGCCGGAGCTGCAACCGTTGAAGCTTTTTCCATAGCCGCTTGTAGCTCTCATCAACGCTCGTTATAGCTTTCACCGTCGCCCCGTGGCTCTCACCAATACTCATTTTTCGAAAGCTTCATGGTGGAAGCTTTTTTCCATACCGATTGAAGCTTTTTTCCACACCGGATGAAGCTTTTCTGCCATGGCTGAAGCTTTTTACGATTCAGATCGAAACATTTTTTCACATCGGTTGAATCTTTTCTTGATGCCGCTTGAATTCCACACCGGATGAAGCTTTTCTGCCATGGCTGAAGCTTTTTCCCATTCAGATCGAAACATTTTTTCACACCGGTTGAATCTTTTCTTGATGCCGCTTGAATCTTTTCTTGATGCCGCTTGAAGCTTTTTTCCATGCTTGAAGCTTTTCTGCCATGGCTGAAGCTTTTTTCCATTCCGATCAAAACATTTTTTCACACTGGTTGAATCTTTTCTTGATGCCGCTTGAAGCTTTTTCCCATGTTTGAAGCTTTTTCTTCTACGCCGGTTGTAGCTTTTTTCATGGTTGAAGCTTTCCCTGAATCCGTCGGTCGCAGGGGGTTGGGTGCTCGTCGGTCGCAGCACCGGGACTGGACGGTTCCAGCATCCCCGGACGCAGCCGAGTCGCACGGCTTCGGGAGCTTGAGGACCATACCATGGCCTGCCCTAGGAGCCATGGCGGGTCTGCGATGGCGGCGAGCCTGCGTGTGCGGCGGCACTCTCATCTCCGACGAGGGGAATACGGCGAGGTCGCCGGCGCTCGCCGCGACTTTTCTCTCCCCGACAGCCGGTTGTTGCTCCGTTTTTTTGATTGATGATGCGGGAGACGAAGGCAGACAGGAGGAAGAAGGAGGGGATGATGCGGGGGGAGGAGCGCTGAATCGTACGGCCCGAGGCGCACGCATCGTGGGGCTACGGTGCGACCGGCCCAAATTTGGGCCGGTGCGCCGGCGCCTAGCAGTGGCCATGTTTAAATGTTTTCTTTGCCATAATATTTAGATGTTTAACGCAACACGTTTCTAATTACACTGTGATAAAGCCAGCCAGCATTAAAAAAACTATTTGCATTATGATATGCCAATCGCCACGAGAAAAAAATTTGTGGTGATAAGATGAATTCTTGCAACAAAAGGTGCCATGGATACTTAAAAAAAGGTGGCGTGTTTAGAAACCAGGGATCTCCTTGCCTGAGCCCCTGAAATAGAAAACTTATTTTGTAATATTTTTAAATTTACATGTGACTATCTTATTACAAAAAAAGTTTAAAAATATCATAGGGGGGCTTCTTGAGTTTCTTAAAGGAAAAAGTGAAGGCGCCACTAACCATCAAGAGTGGCTAAGCTGGGACAAGCTGCAAATTGCAAGCATGGATTCAGAGCCGGGCTCCCCCGCCTCCACCCCAAACAAGCTTGCTCTGAGCACTGGAATATCCTGCCCTGCATCAGTGCTTCAGCTGACGTGTTCTCCACAACCAGCCGCAGTCCCTCCTTTGAAGGCCAGGAGGGCTCTCAGCATCTTTGATCTGCTCTCCACTTGATGTGGTACCCCCCCCCCCCCCCTCCTGACTTAAGTTGTAATGTTGCGAGTAATACTTCGTCTCAGGTTCAGTTCCTAGCCTGGTTTATTGAAACGCTTATTCGTAGTGTCTCTCTGGCAGCTCTTTGTGCCATGAAAGGGTTAGCCTTTCTAGGGGTACTTTTTTCTCGCTTTTATGCGCCTCTTGCTGCTATCTGAACATGTCGTTCTCGTTATATTCAAATATAATGAAGCCAGGGACTTTGTCTCTTTTCCTCGAAAAAATTTACAAAAAAATATCTCTAAAGCCCTTGAAATCTCTAAATATCACTATGTTATTGTTTTTGTAATATTTTCAAACTGTATTTTTTACTAACCTATTTTAGTAGTGCCTAGTGTTTGTTCATGTTTTATGATGTTCTTGTATTTTTGAAAAACAAAATATCTCCACTGCTTGTTTTTTTTAACCTAAATTCTAAAAAGTGCAGCTGTGCTGATTAGTTCTCCCGAGCACACAGGCCTGCGCGCCGTCGGATCCGCAATCACGATCGCCAGGTGTGCCACGGTCGGAGCGAATCGTCCGAGTTAATTAAACCGCTTGGGCACACAGCGAAACTGCTTCGCTATCTCTCAGAAAAAAACACACTAGCCCAATCCCCTTTTCCCCGTTGAGCAGAGGAGCGCCGGCGACGACGCCCGGGAGGTCGAGGGGGAGATGGCAGAGAAGAGGAGTCCGGCAAGCCGGTCGGCGGGGGATACAGAGCAGCCGCGCCGCCGTCTCCTCCCCCTCTTTCCAGGATCTGGAGTTTGGGTCAGCTAACCGTCGCGGCTCCATCGGGGACGGCCGCCACGGAGCCCACGCTGGAGGGCGATCTGGTGCTCAGGTCAGCCCGCAGCGGCTCGTCCGTGTTGTCCGCCGGCACCAAGGGCCGATCCGTCGCCTCCTCTTGCAACGGCCGCCCTGAAGCGGTGGTCTCGGGTTCGGGTATGGCGCGAAGGTAACCCTGAAGGACCCGTGCGGGAAGCTGGACTGGTTCGGGTCGTTCGCGCAGACCGCGTCAATCAGCTGCACCTGCGACGGCTTACCCGAGTGCCGCATCATGGGTTGTGTTCCTCGCTCGCTCGCTCGACGGCTCGCACCAACTTGATTTGTGAGCTGTGCGTAGGTTGATGTGTGCTTTGCTGTTCTTGTGTTTTTGCTGACACTGAAACTGAAACACGGTGCACACCAAACTTCAAAGCAAGTACACGAGAACAACAACACAGCTTTTAAGAACAGGTGCACATGCGTCCACATTCTACAGTCTTTGCATCATTTGCACTCCTTTGACATCTTTTTCAGAAGCACCGAACGATAGATCAACCTCTACATCCTTTAATCAATGTTCAGATAGTTTACATCCTTTGCACATCGCAATTCACCGGACAATTTCATTGCAGGGGCCGCTGGGTTGCAGTTACAAGGGAGCGCTGAAATTTCTCATTTCTCAACATACTCAATCATAGCTAACTACTGGGATAGGATTCATCATGTGTTCCCAGGTAATCTACAAAACTTGCCTGGAAGTAGTATGTATTTTGCCTACAACACGCAACAGGACTTACTTCTGAATTTTTTTCCTATTTCCCCCAACCAGGACTTCATGCAATCTACACACTGAGAAAACAAAATCATGCCCAGGCAAAAAAGCTTTATCACTTACTTCTCAGGTACAATTCGGACGAACAAAAAACTTCATTGTGATCACCCAGGGATTAGCCTGGTGCCTGCAAAAAGCTTTATGTGGTTTGCCTACATCACAAAAACAATTTTCCTAAAGACTTGCTAAACTTTGCTTAACAGTTCTTGTCCCAAAAAGCAGGAGATTTTTTTTGCTTTCTTGCTGATTGCACTGAATTTGCCCCAAAAAATGGCACCAACAACTTGTTGTGTTTTTTTATTACAAATCAAAGTAGCCTGCGAAAAAACACAAACTTTTTGCCTGATGATTACACTTAATTTTCCCCAAAACACACAAATGTCACTTGCCTATATTTTTTGTTCTAGACAAATGCAATCTAATATGCATGGAGGGAAGATGCATTCATAACAACACAACATTTACTCTTCATGTTATTTATTTTGAAAGCCAACACTGCGCAAAGTCGTTTTCTCAGGTAAGCTAGATCATGTACGTGCCATTTTGGATTTCGCCCATTACTACTGCTTCTGACTCAATCCTTTGCATGAATGTGCAATTCTCCATAGCTCGAAGTCCACAAGGTGCTCACCACTGGCGGAGCTGCGTTCTGCTTTTGGAACACCAAATTTTCCCTTTCAGGTGTGATTTAACTGCTTAATAGCTATGTGATTAATTATGCAACAAGATCCTAGTTAATCAGTAGCATCATGGTTCAACATGTAGCTTCTGATGTAGTATCTTCACTGTATGTGTTGCATACGAAATTTATCTTATCCAAACAGATTTTTCATTTTCTTAGTTCCAAGAAATTTTAACAATTTCTTCAAGATTGTTGACTTGGAATCAACAGTTTCTCAATCGGTTCAGAAATAGATAGTCTTTTGCTGTAAAACTTTGAGGTTAAGACAATACGGTTGTGCTCGAAGCTACTTCTGTAAGGCCTCTCAACTTATGTGAAATATAATCCATACTCATACGTGCTGTTTGCTCCGATAGGTCAACTCGCAAGGAACAAGTGATGACTCAAGGATACCAGGATATCATTTGTTGCATACTGTGTTATTATTGACCAAAACTTGCCCACCATTTACTAGGTAAACTGTAGTTGCCCGAAAATCTACGTGATGGCCCATTGAATTATGAATTCTTTACCTGTGCAGTGAAGTTAGGCAATCTGTAAATAAATTTGTACACTTTATATCAGTAGCATTATTTAAGCAGCAAATTGTTGTGAATTGCACACAAGTTGCAATTTCCAATGGAGTAAGTTGCCTCAATATAAATAGTACTTGCCTAAATCACTCAGTAAAAGTTTCCTATAAAAAAGGGGGATCTCTAGAGTCATTGTTGAACATCAAGGGGTAATTCATGGACATAGCTCGGTCCCTTGTCTATTTTGTAACTGGACGCGGGAAGGGAGAGATCACTTGTGTGAATCTGGTTCGTACTTATGCACCCATCTACCTATCCACAGGATGAGCACAACACTTTAATTGATTGGGCAGTATAAAATCTAATAGCATCCGATGTACTTCCTCCGTTCCACAATGAGGTTCCATAGGGAGGTTAAATAGGAGTCTGTGGAGGGAAGTGCCCAAAACATGTCCAACACGCGATAGTTAGGTGCGGGAGATAGTGACATGACTTGCCTAGAGATCCGCTCCCATGAGTGACGTGGTTTCACCAAAAACTTGCCCAACGTACGATAAGTAGTTGCTAGAGATGCTGGCGCAAGTTGCCCAGAGATCCATCCCCGAGAGAGTTGTGTTTTTTCGCACAAAAACTAGCGCAACACATGATAGGTAGTTGCTAGAGATGCTTGCGCAAGTTCCCTAGAAATCCACTCCCGAGACCCAACAAGAGTGGGGGGGGGGGGGGGGGGGTCATGTCGAGTCGTCTATGGATTGGAGGAGGCGAATCGATGATTTCGATGACGATGGGATTTCGTGGTTGGGGAAAGTGGTGACGTCGGGGGCAGGGGCACGCACGAGAGAAGCACAAAAAAACGAAAATATGGTCAAGGGCCACTTGCCAGAGACACAGGCACGAGTTGCCAGAGACATGGACAAGTCGTAAGTTGCTTGGGCGGTTGACAACTTCACACCACTTTTACTGTCCAGGGAAAGAGGCCAAATTATGTGGGGTGGTAAATTTTGCACCACTTTCAAAGCAACTTTTCTGTTTATGGAAAGATAACTTTAGTGGCGCACAAAAGCAACTTCATTGTATAATGTGTACTAGTTAATTCGTCAAAAGTGATGGTATGAAGCTTGGTAGGCAACTTATAGGTGATGGTAGGTAACTTGATAGTCATCATAGTCAACTCAAAAAAACATTGGGATGATAGGTCACCATGATAGACGACCTAACCGAAAGTTGCTTACTGATACAAAAGTTGCCTCCATGGCACGAAAGTTGCTTGAGATTTTTTTCATCAAAGGCAATTTCATAGGTGATGCTAAGTAAATTGACGGTCATGAGATGATAGCCAACTTTATAAGAGCATTGAGTTGATAGGTAGTCATGATAGGCAACCTGGCAACAAGGTGCATCATGTATGTAGTACCAAAGTTGATAGGCAGTCACGGGTAGGCAACTTTCAAGTGATGCTAGGCAATTTGGTAGTTATTGTAGGCAACTCAAAAGAACATTAGGATGATAGATGACCATGATACACAACCTAACCGAAAGTTGCCTACTGTAGTATAAAAGTTGTCTCTCTCTTGCTCCAAAGTTGCTTGAGAGAAAAAGTTCATCGAAAACAAATTCATAGTTGACGCTCGGCAACTTATAGGTGATGCTAGGCAATTTGGTAGTCGTCATAGCGAACTTCAAAAGAATATTGGGATGATAGATAACCATAATACACAACCTAACAGAAAATTGCCTACTGTAGTACGAAAGTTGCCTTATCCGCGGCACCAAAGTTGCTTGAGAAAAAAAGTTTGCCGAAAGCAACTTCATAGTTGATGCTAGGCAACTTATAGGTGATGTTAGGCAATTTAATAGTCATCGTAGACAACTAAAAAAAACATTAGAATGATTGGTGATCATGATACACAACCTAACCGAAAGTTGCCTACTGTAGATCAAAAATTGCCTCTCTGTGGCAGCAAAGTTGCTTGAGAAAAAAATGTTCGTCAAAAGCAACTCCCTAGGTGACACTAGGCAACTTGACGGTCATGATAGCCAACTTTATAAGAGCATTGAGTGGATAGGTAGTCATGACAGGCAACCGGCCAACAAGGTGCTTCATATAACACCAAAGTTGATAGGTAGTTGTGGTAGGCAACTTACAGATGATGATAGGCAATTTGGTAGTCATCGTATAGCCAACTCAAAAGAACATCAGAATGATCCGATAAACAACCAAATCAAAAGTTGCTTGTTGTAGTACAAAAGTTGCCTCTTCGTGGCACCAAAATTGCCCGAGGAATAAAAGTTTGTCGAAACATATCGATATGGGATCTAGTTTTGAAGAGCTCGTCGCCAAGAATCTAGCGGTGAAAACGAATCTTAATTTTGATGCTTCGTTCAAAAGTTATGACTTTTTGAAAATTTTGAACACACGTAATAATTACACATGGGACAAGATCTTTCATATTTTGAAGTGAATTTTGCATCATAGCATTAGAACAAAATTTACCTTTTTTGGGTGTGTGCTCGGGAACGCTAAGGAGCACACGTGTGCTCCCTAGTCGCGTCCTTTTTTTAAACACATAAGTTCTTGGAATGTCCGAGGGTCAAACATGCCAGAAGGAGGTCATTAGAGGAAGCTCAGGGAGCCGGGGCGCCCACTATATAGGCATCCAAATTAATAGGGCACCCACTAGGTCCGGTTGTAGATGCTCTAATGCCCTGAGTTTTTTTGACAAGAAAAGCAAGGACCTAGTTTGCTTTACTAGAATTTATTTAGTTTTTTTTTCAAATAGAAATTATTTAGTTTATTATGCAAGTCTGAAATTTCTTTTTTTTGGCTCGCTAAGCCGGCTGCCTGGTTTCAAGTCGATGTCCAATCCGAGCACCCGTGGTGAGGCAATGACAGGTGGGGACATTTGGTCAGAATTCCAGTAACTAACTAATCACCATAACAATGGGTTGTTTTACTCAATCGCCCTAGAATTCTAGCTACGTCATAAACTCCCCTCAAAAAATTGTAGCTTTTTGTTACTACATCCCTTCAAGGTGTGACCGAAATTCTTGTAAACTAACATACAAACTCATTAGCCCTATGTCGGAGTAAATGACCACGGGTAGCCTCATCAGCCTTCCATGGTATTTCAGGACATCGGGGCCGGTTGCGCCCCTCGAGAATCAAAGACCAAAGGCCGCCTTCTTGGGGCCGGCTGGTCCACACGGTCGGCTGCCAAGAGGCGGCAAAGCACCGCAGACGATCGCCGAGCGGGCCGACTCCGGCCCTTGTACTTAAGAAGAATAACAAGTGACGCATGTGCATTGATTACACCAATCTCAACAAAGCCTGCCCTAAGGATCCGTTTGCATTACCCCGGACTGACCAAGTGATAGACTCCACAGCCGGATGCGAGTTGTTGGGTTTCTTGGATGCCTACTCAGGTTACCACCAGATCAAGTTGAACCCGGCAGACCACCTGAAGACCGCCTTCATCACACCATTCGGAGCCTTCTGCTACCTGACCATGACATTCAGTTTGAGAAATGTCGGTGCCACGTTTCAGCGTTGCATGCAGAAGTGCCTCCTCAAGCAACTCGGCAGGAATGCCCACGTCTATGTAGACGATATTATGATGAAGACGAAGAAGCGTGGAACCCTTTTGGAAGATCTCAAGGAAACTTTTGAGAATTTGCGCCGGTTTCAAATCAAGATCAACCCAGAGAAGTGTGTCTTCGGAGTACCAGCCGGTCAGCTCCTTGGCTTCCTGGTCTCGGAACACGACATAGAGTGCAACCTTGTTAAGATCAAGGCCATCGAGAGGATGGAGAGACCCACCCGACTGAAGGATGTCCAGAAATTCGCCGGCTATTTGGCATCCATCAGCTGTTTCATCAGTCGGCTGGGCAAGAAGGCTCTTTCCCTGTACCAGCTCATGAAGAAGACCACTCATTTCGAGTGGAATGACAAGGCGGACGAAGCTTTTCTCCAGTTGAAGAAGATGTTAACCACGCCGCCTCTCCTAGCGGCTCCGACTGCTAAAGAGCCCATGTACCTCTATATCGCCGCCACCAGTCGGGTGGTCAGCACAGCCATGGTAGTGGAGCGCCCAGAAGACGGCAGGGCGTAGCCGGTCCAGAGGCATGTGTACTATTTGAGCGAAGTGCTGTCAACCTCGAAGCAGAACTACCCTTACTACCAGAAGATGTGCTATGGCGTGCACTTTGCCGCCAAAAAGCTGAAGGCATACTTTCAAGAGCACCCGATCACGGTTGTCTGCACTGCACCACTTGCTGAGATCATTGGCAACAGAGATGCATCAGGCCAAGTGGCCAAATGAACCATCGAGTTGGCCCCACACCATCATTACAACAAAAAAACCCATACACCAACGTATCCATACCAACGATTTGATAATATGTGTTGTTTGGGTCAACCACCCACCTCCCCACGAATAGCAAACCTCCCGGTATCTATCTCCACGTTATCTGTACCTCCCCGTGCAAATATCACGCAGTCAATCACCCCCGATTTCTCTCTCACACGAACAGGTCAGGGGGGGTATGTGACAACAGCGAAGCCGCCGCCACCCCCGATTTCGGATAGCTCCGGCGTTCTTTCGCGCGGCCGCTCGCCGGTCAGGCTCCGAATCAGTGATCTCTTAATGATCCCCCGCCGCGGTGACGTCCTCCACTCACCGCCCCCCTGCCCTTCTCCGATTCTCCATGACTCCACCGCGGCGACGCACTTCGCGCCCCAGCTCACCGGCCCGGCTCTCAGTTCTGGAGCCGGCTCTCATCACTGCTCTCCTCGAATCCTCCGCCTCGGCAACGTCGCCACGCGTAGCCAGCGCGGCTCCGGACGCGCGGCTGCTGTCTCGGGATCGACCGTGCTTCATCGCCTTGGCTACCTCGACTCCAATGGTGATAGTTCAGTAAGGCACTCCTCGTCTCTTCTCTTAACCTCCCTAGTTCGATGTGTGGTAGGCCATGTATCACAAGAAAGAACTATTGAGAAAAAGGGGGCAATCATTATTCCGAATTAACATATACAGGCAAGCGGTGAATCACCCAATCACACATCCAAATAAATCAAGGTCGCGTAGATCATCGCCCTGATGGCCGGCTAATATTCTGCCATGGCACGATTTGGTTTTAGATTTCTTACTACTATGTGCGTGGGTAATTAATCAATATCTTTGTGAGGATGACCACATCTCATTAAGCATTAGTTTTGCTTCCACAAAGTTTGATCTGACGGAACATATGCACATAGTCACATACTGATTCACACTGTGCATGCACTGAGATTAAATTGGACAAATCAGCCGATGCTTTGTTTGCTACATGAGTTTTCGGCCTCAAGCTTATTCATAGCTTTTGGAAAACATTCTTCCAGTTCTGCCAAAAAAAAAACGATTAGCTGAATCTGCAACTTTTTGAGCGGTACAGCAAGCATTATCCATGTAGAGTGATTGGTGACATTGATATTACCCAACTACATGCTAGTTTGGTTTGAAATATGCAGATACTGATTCACACGGTGCTTGCATTGAGATTAAATTGGAAAATTAACTGGTGCTTTGTTTCCTCCATATACTTTATTTTTTGGCTCTGAAGCTTTTTCCCGGCTGGCTTTCATAAAACACTCTTTCTAGTTTAAAATAAAAACTGGTTAACTGAATCTGCAATTTTTCTGAGCGGCGACTGTTAGTCGTATAGAGTGCTCGGTGACACAAATAGAAATCAACACTAGCGCAACTACAGGCTAGTTTGATTTAATTAATTTTTAATTATTTTGGTTTTCGTCCTGCAGTACATATGAGTGATATAGGTAAATTGCTTGTTGAATAATGCAGTGCTGAATACTCCCTCCGTCCGGAAATACTTGTCGGAGGAATGGATGTATTTAGACGTATTTTAGTTCTAGATACATCCATTTTTATGCTTTTCTCCGACAAGTATTTTCGGACGGAGGGAGTACTTGAGTGAGGATATTTAATAAAGAAAAACTGAAAGTAAGAGTATGCATCATTAAGTGTAATAGTAAACCTATCCTATTTAGTAAAGATGGTCAGCAGAGAGTATATGGTGGTCGTCATAGTCCACAATTTGGTACCATTGGACAACAAATAAAGTGCTAGTATATTCATGCATGAATATATTCTTGTTTGTATTATATTGAAAATACTTACATCTTCCCTTCCACTACAGAGCAAGCAAATTATTTTGAATGATAAGGAGTTGCAACCATCAAACGTAAGCCCTGCTACTGATAAGGTATGATCACTTTTATTCTTCGGAACCCAACAAAGTTAAGCTGCAATGTTATTGATCGTACTTTTTGAAATATCAATCTTGGTTACCATTCTTGCCAATCTGACTATATATCTTTTGTCATTGAACAAAGAAACTTTGATCCACAATGAAACTATGCCACAAGGGAAGTAAATGCTAGTGCAGATAAGGTTTGTTCACTTTTTTCGAACTCAGAAACAATGTAGAAGACCATGAGAAGATTTCCAAAAGAAGTTTAATGTTGATCCACAATAGAATGAACTTTGGAAACACTGACAGTACCTTTTTTGAGCAACCTACTTCAGTTTATGAAATAAGGCTCATTCTTTTGTGAGTTCACTGTTCTATATGTAGTCTTCTTAGCCCCGTGGCTGAGTTCTAATTAATGGCGAAAGGACAATGCAATGGTTCTTGGATCTCAGGTGATCTCTGTTTGCCTCGCTCCCATGTAATTTAAAATCAACTCTAATGATAGGTTAGCGCCATTCATCACTAGATGGGATGGAATAATGGAGTCCCATGTGTAGCTATAGCTACTCGCATCCAATCCATATGCCTCTTTGTGTGCATTTGTTTTTTCCTAGTCACGATATCGTGGTAGCACTGAATCCATTTCAATAATAACACCATCAATAAGTTTCTGGGTTCTGTAATGAATTGTTGTTTACACATTAGGACCAGGAAATTGGGCACCAACATAACAAAACCCACGGTTACAGGTTTCCTTTACACACATCGTGCATTCTCAATCATCATGTATACATTTATATTCAGCTTTCTTCTTCAACTATTCCTGGTTATTTTGCTTCTTATTATTAGCATGGCGGCCAGAATATTATGATCTCAAAAGGTGCTAGTGCAAGAAATCTGGCTAATGCGTAGCATAGACCTGCTCAATCTTTTTCTTCTTTATCTCCATTTGTTAGAGCATTAATTATACTTTATACTAGTGTTCCAGAAATTATCTCGTGCATAAACAACAATTCAATGCAACAAATTTGTGCACGCCAACTCTATAGATGTATGACTATTAGGATTTGAATTGCTTGCATTGGAAATTGTTATCATCTACTTCTGTTTGTGAAATAGGTTTGCAGTATAGTATTTTCAAAGAGGCACTACTAGGGAAAAGCCTATACACAGAATCTTACTAGTAGTGAGGGTTAAAAACCCTCGCTACTGCTACTCAGTAGTAGCGCAGGTTTTTAAACCTCGCTACTACTAAGTTGATAGCAGTAGCGCGGGTTTTAACACTCGCTACTACTAAGCGGTCTCTATCGTGCCCCCCGGGACATGCCATAGTAGTAGCGCGGGTTTTTAAAACCTCGCTACTACTAAGTTTGATAGCAGTAGCGTTGGTTTTTAGCCCTCGCTACTACTAAGTGGTGCCATAGTAGTAGCGAGGGGGTAAAAAACCGCGCTACTACTAAAGGTCCCATTTTCAAACTCTACCCCCCCCTATCGCCTTTTCAGTTTTAAAAAAAATAAAAGAAAATGATGAAAATGTCAAAAAAATAAAAGAAAATAAGTTTCCCATGTGATATGTGGTCTAGTTGTTGGGAAAATTTGCAAATATGAATTTCGACTTTATTTGCAAAATCTCTCGAGAATTTGTAAAAATGGGCATAACTTTTGCATACTAACTCAGATGAAAAAGTTTTTTATATGAAAAATCATCTACTCGAAAAGTTACATTCGAATTTAACCGGGAAACCTTGTTAAACATTTTTAAAATCCTCAAAAACCTAACAGAAAAAAAGCTACGGGGCTTTTAAGATCTGGAGGCAAAAAAATTCAAAAAATAATTTAGTTTTTTAAATTTTTGTTAAATCTGGTCAAACTAATTATTCAAGAATATTAGTGTTACTAAATAATTATTTTAGTTTTTTTGAATTTTAGTCAAATCTGGTCAAACTATGGTCAAACTGTGGTCAAACTAATTATTCTAGAAATATTAGTGTTACTAATTTTTTAGAACAATAGTTTCAAACTCAAACAGTGAAATGTGTGACTTCATGCTCAAGCTAAATTCCTGAGGTTAATAGGATTGACATCTTACTATTGTTAGGAAAACAACAAGTGCAGACTTGGAAACGAGGGAGAATAGAACCCGGAAGTTAAGCGTGCTCAGGCTGGAGTAGTGAGAGGATGGGTGACCGTCCGGGAAGTTAGATGATTTGGAATGATTAGAGATTAAATTGAGCAGCGCTGAGGGGTGATTAGAGATTTGAGGTTAAAATAATTCAGAAATTTGAAAATTAGTGAAAAAAAATCGATTTTTTTTGAAAAAATTCAAAAAAAAAATCAGAGATTAGTAGTAGCGCGGGTTGGCACCCGCGCTACTGTTAAAGGACGTAGTAGTAGCGCGGGTCGCACCCGCGCTACTGCTATACGTTAGCTGTAGCGTCTTATTAGTAGCGCCGGTCCCCGCGCTATTAATAGGCCCAAAACCCGCGCTGCTGCTAGGCTTTTCCCTAGTAGTGAGGCTAGGAGATCCAAGCAAGAATAGTGCTCTTGCTACACTCCTATACATGGCGACACTCTCAAATTTTACTACATTATTAATATGTTTTTTAACTTTTGTAATGGTACGTTGCTGATCAGTTTTTGATAGGACAAACGGTTGATGCATGGCCAAGATGTTGATTTCAAGGCGCATGTTGGTGCTACTACCAGATAGCTCGACATTATGTTTTAGAATGTCATTCAATGGTCAATGTTAGAGCAGATCATATCTATATATTATGTATTCTATATCATGTACTCCTCAGATGATGTCTTGTAATGTAACAATTTTTATTTAATATATGAGGTCTTTCTTATTATATTGCTACTATTGTGCACTGTTTATATTGGCCTAATAATCCTTACTTGCTATATATAAAATACGGAATATACGAAATACCATCAATTGGTTGGTTGTGCTATGCCACAACGCTTTTAAGCGTTGTAATGATCTGTTGTGTCCATGTCAACATTCATTCTTACAGGGTAACACCAACGCATCTGAAACGTTGTTCCGCTCTTACTATATGTGTTGCCCTCTTACAACGCTTTTTCACGTTGGTTACAAACGGATGCATATGTGTTGTTGTAGACCCTTCCAACGCCACCTACGGCAACGCATATTAATCCGTTGGTGTAGACCTCAACAACGCTTATATGGACATTCGACAACACATTGGTGCGCCGCCATCAAGTCCCAAGCACTGGCCGACTTCCTCGTCAACTGGGCCGAGACCCAGTACCTGCCGCCAGCTCCGACTCCACTCATTGGCGGATGCACTTCGATGGCTCAAAGATGCGCACCGGTTTGGGAGCCGGCATCGTCCTTACCTCTCCCAAAGGCGACAAGCTCAGATACACATTGCAAATCCACTTTGCCGCCTCCAACAATGTGGCCGAGTACGAAGCATTAATACACGGCCTCCGGCTGGCCAAAGAGATCAGCATCCGCTGGATCCTGTGCTATGGCGACTCCAACTTGGTGGTCCAACAGTCGTCTGGTGACTGGGACGCCAAGGACGCAAGCATGGCAAGTTACCGCTTCCTCGTTCAGCAACTCAGCGGATATTTTGAGGGGTGCGAGTTCCTTCACGTACCACGAAACGAAAATGAGCTAGCTGATGCTCTGGCACGGGTCGGCTCCACCCGTCAAGCAATACCAGCCGGCGTTTCCCTTCAGTGCCTTGATAACCCACAAGTATAGGGGATCACAACAGTTTTCGAGGGTAGAGTATTCAACCCAAATTTATTGATTCGATACAAGGGGAGCCAAAGAATATTCTCAAGTATTAGCAGTTGAGTTGTCAATTCAACCACACCTGGATAACTTAGTATCTGCAGCAAAGTATTTAGTAGCAAAGTAATATGGAAGTAACGGTAACGGTAGCAAAAGTAATATTTTTGGGTTTTGTAGTGATTGTAACAGTAGCAACGGAAAAGTAAATAAGCGAAGACCAATATGTGAAAAGCTCGTAGGCATTGGATCGGTGATGGAGAATTATGCCGGATGCGGTTCATCATGTAACAATCATAACATAGGGTGACACAGAACTAGCTCCAATTCATCAATGTAATGTAGGCATATAGTCATACGTGCTTATGGAAAAGAACTTGCATGACATCTTTTGTCATACCCTCCCGTGGCAGCGGGGTCCTATTGGAAACTAAGGGATATTAAGGCCTCCTTTTAATAGAGTATCGGACCAAAGCATTAACACATAGTGAATACATGAACTCCTCAAACTACGGTCATCACCGGGAGTGGTCTCGATTATTGTCACTTCGGGGTTGCGGATCATAACACATAGTAGGTGACTATAGACTTGCAAGATAAGATCAAGAACTCAGATATATTCATGAAAACATAATAGGTTCAGATGGCACTCGGACCCTAGTGACAAGCATTAAGCATAGCAAAGTCATAGCAACATCAATCTCAGAACATAGTGGATACTAGGGATCAAACCCTAACAAAACTAACTCGATTACACGATAAATCTCATCCAACGCATCACAGTCCAGCAAGCCTACAATGGAATTACTCGCGCACGGAGGTGAGCATCATGAAATTGGTGATGGAGGATGGTTGATGATGACGATGGCGACAGATTCCCCTCTCCGAAGCCCCGAACGGACTCTAGATCAGCCCTCGCGAGAGAGTTTAGGGCTTGGCGGCGGCTCCGTATCATAAAACGCAACGAATCCTTCTCTCTGATTTTTTTCTCCCCGAACACGAATATATAGAGTTGGAGTTGAGGTCGGTGGAGCACCAGGGGGCCCATGAGGCAGGGGCGCGCCCTAGGGGGGCAAGCGCGCCTCCCACCCTCGTGGACAGGGTGTGGGCCCCCTGGCCTTGATTCTTTCGCCAGTATTTTTTATTATTTCCAAAAATAATCTCCATGAAGTTTCAGGTCATTCCAAGAACTTTTGTTTCTGCATAAAGATAACACCATGGCAATTCTGCTGAAAACAGCGTCAGTCCGAGTTAGTTCCATTCAAATCATGCAAGTTAGAGTCGAAAACAAGGGCAAAAGTGTTTGGAAAAGTAGATACGACGGAGACGTATCAACTCCCACAAGCTTAAACCTTTGCTTGTCCTCAAGCAATTCAATTGATAAACTAAAAGTGATAAAGAAAAACTTTTACAAACTCTGTTTGCTCTTGTTGCTGTAAATATGTAAAGCCAGCATTCAAGTTTTCAGCAAAGATTATGAACTAACCATATTCAAAATAACACTTAGGTCTCATGTTTACTCATGTCAATGGCATAATCAACTAGCGAGCAATAATAATAAATCTCGGATGACAACACTTTCTCAAAACAATCATAATATGATATAACAAGATGGTATCTCGCTAGCCCTTTCTGAGACCGCAAAACATAAATGCAGAGCACCTTTAAAGATCAAGGACTGACTAAACATTGTAATTCATGGTAAATGAGATCCAGTCATAGTCATACCCAATATAAATTAACAGTAATGGATGCCAATGACAGCAGTGCTCTCCAGCTGGTGCTTTGTAATAAGAGGGTGATGACTCAACATAAAAGTAAATAGATAGGCCCTTCGCAGAGCGAAGCAGGGATTTGTAGAGGTGCCAGAGCTCGATTTTGAAATAGACATAAATAATATTTTGAGCGGCATACTTTCATTGTCAACATAACAACCGAGAGATGGCAATATCTTCCATGCTACACACATTATAGGCGGTTCCCAAACAGAATGGTAAAGTTTATACTCCCCCTCCAGCAACAAGCATCAATCCATGGTTTGCTCGAAACAACGAGTGCCTCCAACTAACAAGAGTCCCGGGGGAGTTTTGTTTGCAATTATTTTGATTTGATTTGCATAAAGCATGGGACTGGGCATCCCGATGACCAGCCATTTTCACGTGAGTGAGGAGCGGAGTCCACTCCTCTTGAGAATAACCCGCCTAGCATGGAAGATACAGACAGCCCTAGATACATGAGCTATTCGAGCATACAAAACAAAATTTCATTTGAAGGTTTAGAGTTTGACACATACAAATTTACTTGGGGGTTTAGGGATTGGATGCACAAGCAGTATTCCCGCTTAGTACAAGTGAAGGCTAGAAAAAGACTGGGAAGCGACCAACTAGAGAGCGACAACAATCATGAACATACATTAAAATTAATAAACATTGAGTGCAAGCATGAGTAGGATATAATCCACCGTGAACATAAATATCATGAAGGTTATGTTGATTTTGTTTCAACTACATGCGTGAACATGTGCCAAGTCAAGTCACTCGAATCATTCAAAGGAGGATACCACCCTATCATACCACATCACAACCATTTTAATAGCATGTTGGCACACAAGGTAAACCATTATAAACTCCTAGCCTATTAAGCATGGCATAAGCAACTACAATCTCTAATTGCCATTGCAAACATGTTTATTCATAATAGGCCGAATCAGGAATGATGAACTAATCATATTTACAAAAACAAGAGAGGTCGAGTTCATACCAGCTTCTCCCATCTCAATCAGTCCATCTTATATCGTCATTATTGCCTTTCACTTGCACGACCGAACGATGTGAATAATAATAATAGTGCACATGCATTGAACTAAGCTGGAATCTGTGAGCATTCAATAAACAGGAGAAGACAAGACAATATGGGCTCTTGGTTAAATCAACAATAATGCATATAAGAGCCACTTCAACAATTTTATTATGGTCTTCTCCTATTGACCCCCAAAGAAAAGAAAAGAAATAAAACTATTTACATGGGAAAGCTCCCAACAAGCAAAAGAAGAACAGGAAATATTTTTGGGTTTTCTTTTAATTATTACTACTACAGACAAGGAAAGTAACTAACTAAAAGCTACTACTAATTTTTTTTGGTTTTCTTAAGGTTTTTCAAACACACAAGAAGAAAGCATAAAAAAAGAAAAATAAACTAGCATGGATAATACAATGAAAGAGTATGAGCACCGACAACTAGCATGAGCGTGTGAACATAAATGTAATGTCGGTGAGATATACGTACTCCCCCAAGTTTAGGCTTTTGGCCTAAGTTGGTCTAATGCCATGCATGGCTGGCCTAGCGGGTTTCCGAAGTTGTAACCTGGGGTCGTACTAAGATGCAGCGGCTATTGCATCGTGGGCTGCAGCTTGGAGGCGAGCTGCCCTCGTCCTCCTCAAATACTCATTTGCCTCCTCCCTGGTTATGACATATCTCCCCTTTGCCTGAAAGTCAAAGAGAGTAGGAGCAGGGAGGACAATATTGACGGCCGCCTGTCAAAGATTAGTCGGTACTGGAGAGGCGGTTCATTCCTCTCAACAAACTAATGGTGAACCATGACATTAAAATCTAGATAAGAAGGAGGCAATTCTATATCATAATCACGAATAGGTATTCCAAGAAAATTAGCTAGACGGGTTGCATAAATTCCGCCAAAGAAATATCCATTTATTCTATTATTATGTAACCTACGTGCAATAATGGCTCCCAAATTATAATGTTTATCTCCTAACACAACACTCCTGAGAACACTGAGATCAGGGACACACATGTGACATGCTTCATCGTTACCATTTATGCACCTACCTATGAAGAGAGCAAAATAATGTATAGCAGGAAAATGAATGCTCCCTATGGTAGCTTGTGTTATATCTCTAGACTCCCTCATAGTTATACTAGCAAGAAAATCTCTAAACTCAGATTTGCGAGGTTCACTAGGACTACCCCATTGTGGAAGTTTGCAAGAAGTATTAAAATCCTCTAAGTCCATAGTATAAGAATTGCGTGATGATGAAAATTCAAACCTCCTCACAAAAGAATCAGTGAGATAGTGGTACTGACGGCACTTATCTGCCTTGAAGCTCACAAGGTCATCGTTACGCACATATGCGTTAAATTCTTCCTTGATTCCTGCTCGATCCATGAAGTCCTCTGAAGGCCATTCACAAGCCCGCACCTGAGCTTCCCTTGGTGGTTCATCGTCGGCATCGCGCATTGCAAGTCTGGGTCCTTGCTTCCTTGATTGGCCACCTTGGTACATTTTCCTAAACATATTTCTTCCTCTGAAAAATTTCTGAAAATTTTAGTAACTTCAAATAAAAGTGAACCAAACTCAACAAAATTGATAGCAACTACTCCCACAAGTGCCTAGAGACTATATCATGCATTAGAACTACTTGGAACCATATAAATTTGACATGCAAGCTCAAGAACATGGTCACCTAGGCAGCGCGAATTTGCAATGAATAAAGCACTAGAACAAAAACTAATTGGACCATTGGAGGAGTCACATACCAAGGAACAATCCCCCAAAGCAGTTTTGTGAGAGTGCTTTGAGCAAGGAGATCGAAAATCGCATCAAGATGAGCTTGAACTCGTGCTCTAGCTGGTTGGTGATTTTTTTTGGGAGGAAGGAGTGTGTGGGTGCTGGAATAAGTGGAGGGGAGCCACCATGGGCCCACGAGGCAGGGGGCGCACCCAGGGGGTGGGCGCGCTCTGGACCCTCGTGGCCAGGTGCTTGCTCCCCCTGCTGTGTTCTCAGTGCCAGATATTCTCAAATATTCTAGAAAAATCATATTTCAATTTCGAGGCATTTGGGGAACTTTTATTTTTGAGGTGTTTTTTTATTGCACGGATAATTCAGAAAACTCACAGAATATACTATTTTTGCTTTATTCATTCTAAGTAACAGAAAGTAAAAGGAGGGTACAGAAAGTTATGCTTTCTAACTTCATCCATCTCATGCTCATCAAAAGGAATCCACTAACAAGGTTGATCAAGTCTTGTTAACAAACTCTTTCCGAATAACATGGAACCGGAGAAATTTTGAATAGCACTAGGTTACCTCATCGGGGATATGCACGTCCTCAATAATAAGAATATCATATTTCTTCTTGATAGTAGGAAGAGGAAATTCAAAACCTCCAAAAATAATCGATGGAATTTTTCCGATAGAGTTTATACTATGAACTTGAGGTTGTTTCCTCGGAAAGTGTATTGTATGCTCATTACCATTAACATGAAAAGTGACATTGCCTTTGTTGCAATCAATAACAGCCCCTGTAGTATTCAAAAAGGGTCTTCCAAGAATAATAGACATACTATCGTCCTCGGGAATATCAAGAATAACAAAGTCTGTTAAAATAGTAACATTTGCAACCACAACAGGCACATCCTCACAAATGCCGACAGGTATAGCAGTTGATTTATCAGCCATTTGCAGAGATATTTCAGTAGGTGTCAACTTATTCAAATCAAGTCTACGATATAAAGAGAGAGAGGCATAACACTAACACCAGCTCCAAGATCACATAAAGCAGTTCTAACATAATTCCTTTTAATGGAGCATGGTATAGTGGGTACTCCTGGATCTCCTAACTTCTTTGGTATTCCACCCTTAAAAGTATAATTAGCAAGCATGGTGGAAATTTTAGCTTCCGGTATATTTCTTTTATTAGTAACAAATTCTTTCATATACTTAGCATAAGGATTCATTTTGAGCATATCAGTTAAACGCATACGCAAGAAGATAGGTCTAATTATTTCAGCAAAGCGCTCAAAATCCTCATCATCCTTTTTCTTGGATGGTTTGGGAGGAAAAGGCATGGGTTTCTGAACCCATGGTTATCTTTCCTTACCGTGCTTCCTAGCAACAAAGTCTCTCTTATCATAACATTGATTATTTGATTGTGGGTTATCAAGATCAACAACAGGTTCAATTTCTACGTCATTATCATTGCTAGGTTGAGCATCAACATGAACATCATCATTAACCTTATCACTAGGTTCATGTTCATTTCCAGATTGTGTTTCAAAATCAGAAATAGAAATATCATTGGGATTCTCAGGTGTGTTAGCAATAGGTTCATAAGAAGCATGCAAAGTCCTATCATTTTTCTTTTTCTTCCTCTTAGAAGGACTGGGTGCATCAATATTATTTCTCTGAGAATCCTGCTCAATTCTCTTTGGGTGACTGTTGGTGTCAAAACCGGCGGATCTCGGGTAGGGGGTCCCGAACTGTGCGTCTAGGCGGATGGTAACAGGAGACTAGGACACGACGTTTTTACCCAGGTTCGGGCCCTCTCGGTGGAGGTAAAACTCTACTCCTGCTTGATTAATATTGATGATATGGGTAGTACAAGAGTAGATCTACCACGAGATCAGAGAGGCTAAACCCTAGAAGCTAGCCTATGGTATGATTGTTGTTCGTCCTAAGGACTAAAACCCTCCGGTTTATATAGACACCGGAGAGGGCTAGGGTTACACAGAGTCGGTTACAATGGTAGGAGATCTACATATCCGTATCGCCAAGCTTGCCTTCCACGCCAAGGAAAGTCCCATCCGGACACGGAACAAAGTCTTCAATCTTGTATCTTCATAGTCTTGGAGTCCGGCCAAAGATGATAGTTCGGCTATCCGGACACCCCCTAGTCCAGGACTCCCTCAGTAGCCCCTGAACCAGGCTTCAATGACGACGAGTCCGGCGCGCATGTTGTCTTCGGCATTGCAAGGCGGGTTCCTCCTCCGAATAATTCATAGAAGATTTTGAACACCAAGATAGTGTCCAGCTCTGCAAAATAAGTTCCACGTACCACCGTAGAGAGAATAATATTTACACAAGTTCAATCTGCTGACGTATTTCGTGGCGTGATGTCACACCACGGCCAAGCCTTTATTCGAATTGTTTTTATTGTTCCACCTCAGCGTGTTTAGCGAAGCGGTTTCCTTGGCATGTCTTGTCAAAGCAGAGATCGTGTCCCCTTATTTCGGGATTCTCATCAATACGGGCGTGGGTAACGCAACCGCGCCCGTTGGCACACCCCCTCTATCAAAGCGAGTCCCAAACGGCCACGGGGAGGGCTCTTGGTATTCAACCTCTTTATAACGAGACCAAGGCCTGCTCCTTTCTTTCAATCTCAAGCGAATCTGCCTCTCGCCTCGAGTTCCAACACCCAAAGCTCCAGATTCAGGCGCTTCGGACCTTCGACAATGTCCGGCTCCGACCTGCAAGGCCGGTGGATGCCTTCTTCTATCACGGAAGAAGACGTGCTAAAGCTGAGAGACGCCAAGTATCTAACCAGCGAAATTTCGCATAGGCTGCCTGCCCAAGGGCAAGTTATTCCCACTCCCGAGCCTGGTGAGAGCGTGGTGTTCGTGTCTCACTTCCGTCGGGGTTTAGACTTCCCGATGGACCCCTTCGTGAGGGGGCTCACATTTTATTATGGGTTGGAATTCCACGACTTGGATCCAGAGTCCATCCTCCACATCTCATCGTTCATTGTCGTATGCAAAGCCTTCCTCCGCATTACCCCTCACTTTGGATTGTGGCTCAAGACCTTCAATGTGGAGCCGAAGATGATCGAGGGGCAGCAGGCAGATTGCGGAGGGGCCGTTATAAGAAAGAGTGCTGATGCTCCATGGCCCGAGGGCTCTTTTCAAGAGGA
Source organism: Triticum timopheevii (assembly GCA_963921465.1). Taxonomy (NCBI): domain Eukaryota; kingdom Viridiplantae; phylum Streptophyta; class Magnoliopsida; order Poales; family Poaceae; genus Triticum; species Triticum timopheevii. The sequence goes on from OY997271.1 coordinate 46,773,764, forward strand.
GCTTGGTTTGTGGCAACAGGAGTGGTTCTACATCACCGCTCCCAGGGGCACCAGATGGGTGGCGCCACCTGCCTTTCGCTCGGGCCCTCCACAACGGCTGGCGTCATGGGTCTACAAAGGGCTTGACTGGGGGCCATCCAAGGACGTGCCTGTGTTGCAGGGCCGCATTCGAGACCTCCAAGAGAGAGAGAGATCAATCTGGTTGTAATGGCGCAGGTCATGCTGATCCGGCGCCTTCTGCCCTACAAACGTCGCCCCCTCCGGCTGTGGGAATTCAATCCGGAGGGACCGCGAGCTCTCCAACACTTCATGGGCTTGACGCCCGTGGAGATGTATAAATTGTTCTTTGGATCACAAGAGATGTGTCCGGACTTGACCGAGGACGCAGGTCTGAGCTGCAATCGCCCGGATACTCAAGTAAGTAGTCTTGTGCCCGGACACGCTATCCGTACATTTATCATAAACCTGCCCTTTAAAGAGCTGTCCCTTGAACAGGAGTGGATAGCAAAAGCGACCCCCCTTCCTGAGACCACGCCGGATCCGGTGTTAACCAAGATGCTGGAGGCTGCGCCTTTGGAAGAGGGCGAAGGGGGGAACAGGAAGGCTACTGCCTCCGCTAAGGAGGCTTTCAAGAAAGGGGGGATCGAGAATCCCTCCCTCCAGGGGGAGAAGAGGACCGCTTTCGAAGATCCGGAGGCCAAGGCCTCAAAGTGGGGGAAGAAATCTTCAGCAGAGGGTTCTGCGCCGGGAGAAGCCCCGACCGCACTATTTCCCCAAGGGAATCAGCCCTCCAGCAAGCCGTAAGTAGAAAGGGGAGTTTTGTAATAAGGGACATCCCTGTTTTTATTTCTGGATATAACCGAAGTTTTACCTTGTAGTTCGGATCTCAACCCTTCTTAGCAGAGCTCATCTTCGGGGGATCTTTGTCCGGAGATGATGGAGAGCGAAACGCCTCCATCTGCCGCACCGTCAGGCGGGGCGAACGACCCTGAGGTGTCGTCGCGGAGGGTTTCCCCGAGTCCGGCGGGGCCGGGAGGTCCGGCACCAACTGGTGTACGATCGGATGAACTGAAGGATCTGCTCGGGCGAGCGTCTATCTCAGAAGATCACCGTGCGTTAATGGGTGCAGTGATTGAAAGGATTTCATCCGTTGAGAGCGGATTGCACGAAGCCGTCAGAAGTTTACTGACGGGGTTTGAGGTACGTGAAAATGATATACCTTCTGACAGTTTTGCATATTGAATTTCTTCGTCGTCCGCATCCCAACCTACCTGACCATAGTCCGGCCAGGGCTCTCCTGATAAAGAGAGAGACTTTAGTGAATTCAGGGTGTCGCTGAAGGGTGAGTGCTGAAAGATGTCCACAGCGGTGAACTCCATGATCGACGCCCAATCGGATTCGATTGGCAGGGGCGCGGAAGGTTCGGAGTCCGGAGAGGAGTACGACACCTTGGAGTCACGGGCTTCGCAAAGGATAGGGTTGGTATTCGGCTCTATCGCCGTAGAGGTAGCAGCCCCCGAGGTGATGTCCAGCCACCCATCCTCGATCTGCGCAGTTCGGCGGCAGAGCTAGATCATGCCCATCGTAACAGTGCGGCACGCTTGGCTGTGGATCGAACCCGTAGAAGATCAAGTCTCCGCGGATGTCATCCGTATAGTTCAAACTTCCAAATCTGACCTGATGGCCAGGGGCGTAGCTTTCGATCTGCTCCAGATGGCCAAGTGAATGGGCCCGCAGTGCAAAGCCGCCGAATACGAAGATCTGTCCTGGGAGAAAAGTCTCACCCTGGACCACGTCGTTGTTGATGATCGAAGGAGCCATCGGGCCTATAGGTGACGACACAGAGGAACTCTCAATGAAAGCACCAATGTCGGTGTCAAAACCGGCGGATCTCGGGTAGGGGGTCCCGAACTGTGCGTCTAGGCAGATGGTACCAGGAGACAAGGGACACGATGTTTTTACCCAGGTTCGGGCCCTCTCGGTGGAGGTAAAACCCTACTCCTGCTTGATTAATATTGATGATATGGGTAGTACAAGAGTATATCTACCACGAGATCAGAGAGGCTAAACCCTAGAAGCTAGCCTATGGTATGATTGTTGTTCGTCCTACAGACTAAAACCCTCCGGTTTATATAGACACCGGAGAGGGCTAGGGTTACATAGAGTCGGTTACAATGGTAGGAGATCTACATATCCGTATCGCCAAGCTTGCCTTCCACGCCAAGGAAAGTACCATCCGGACACGGGACAAAGTCTTCAATCTTGTATCTTCATAGTCTTGGAGTCCGGCCAAAGATGATAGTTTGGCTATCCGGACACTCCCTAGTCCAGGACTCCCTCAGTGACCTTCAGGATACAAAGGTTCCTGAGTCACTTTACCCCCTCTAGTTGCAACTCTAACAACAAAGTCATGATTCTTACTATTCAATTCATTGAGCAAATTATTCTGAGCTTTAAGTACTTGTTCTACTCGAGTGGTAACCATAGAAGCATGTTTACTAATGAGTTTAAGTTCACCTTTAACTCTAGACATATAATCACTCGAGTGTTCAATCATATAAGCATTGCGTTTTAATTCTCTACCAACATAAGCATTGAAGTTTTCTTGTTTGACAATAAAATTGTCAAACTCATCTAAGCATTGGCTAGCAGACTTATAACGAGTAATATCACCTTCATCAAATCTATAAAGAGAATTTACCTTTACTACCTGTGTCGGGTTATCAAGACCATGTGTTTCTTCAACTGGCGGTAAATTAAGACCATGTATTTCTTCAACAAGAGGTAAATTCTTAACATCTTCAGCTTTTATACCTTTTTCTTTCATAGATTTCTTTGCCTCTTGCATATCTTCAGGACTGAGAAATAGAATACCCCTTTTCTTTGGAGCTGGCTTAGGAATAGGCTCAGGAGTTGGCTCAGGAAGTGTCCAATTATTTTCATTAGTCAACATATTATTTAATAGAATTTCAGCTTCATCAGCTATTCTTTCCCTAAAAACACAACCCGCACAACTATCCAGGTGGTCTCTAGAAGCATCGGTTAGTCCATTATAAAAGATATCAAGTATTTCATTTTTCTTAAGAGGATGATCATGCAAAGCATTAAGTAATTGGAGAAGCCCCCCCCCCCCAAGATTGTGGGAGACCCTCTTCTTCAATTTGCACAAAATTATATATTTCCCTTAAAGCAGCTTTTTCTTATGAGCAGGAAAATATTTAGCAGAGAAGTAATAAATCATATCCTGGGGACTACGCACACAACCAGGATCTAGAGAATTAAACCATATCTTAGCATCACCCTTTAATGAGAACGGAAATATCTTAAGGATATAATAGTAGCGAGTTTTCTCATCATTAGTGAACAGGGTGGCTATATCATTTAATTTAGTAAGATGTGCCACAACAGTTTCAGATTCATAACCATAAAAAGGATTAGCTTCAACCAAAGTAATTATATCAGGATCAACAGAGAATTCATAATCCTTATCAGTAACAAAAATAGTTTAAGTAGCATAAGCAGGATTATATTCATTCTACCATTCAGAGATTTTTGTTTCAGCTTAGCTAATAATTTCTTAAGATCACTTCTATCATTGCAAGCAAGAAAGTCTCTAGCAGTTTCTTCATCCATAACATAACCCTCGGGCACAATAGGCAATAGGCAATTCACTTCTATCACTTTCATCAATATTATCAGTTTCATTAATTTCATTCTGTCTAGCCCTAGCAAGTTGTTCATCAAGAAATTCACCAAGTGGCACAGTAGTATCAAGCATAGAAGTAGTTTTTCATCATAGGTATCATGCATAACAGAAGTGGCATCATCAATAACATGTGACATATCAGAATAATAGAAGCATGTTTAGGTGTCGCAAGCTTACTCAAAATAGAAGGTGAATCAAGTGGGGAGCTACATGGCAGTTCCTTACCTCCCCTCGTAGTTGAGGGACAAATTTTTGTTTTCGCGTCTTTCAAGTTCTTCATAGTGACCAATAGATATAAATCCCAAGTGACTCAAAGAATAGAGCTATGCTCCCTAGCAAAGGCTCCAGAAAATAGTCTTGATAACCCACAGGTATAGGGGATCGCAACAGTTTTCAAGGGTGGAGAATTCAACCCAAATTTATTGATTCGACACAAGGGGAGCCAAAGAATATTCTCAAGTATTAGCAATTGAGTTGTCAATTCAACCACACCTTGATAACTTAGTATCTACAACAAAGTATTTAGTAGCAAAGTAATATGGAAGTAACGGTAACGGTAGCAAAAGTAATATTTTTGGGTTTTGTAGTGATTGTAACAGTAGCAACGGAAAAGTAAATAAGCGAAGAACAATATGTGAAAAGCCCGTAGGCATTGGATCGGTGATGGAGAATTATGCCGGATGCGGTTCATCATGTAACAATCATAACATAGGGTGACACAGAACTAGCTCCAATTAATCAATGTAATGTAGGCATGTATTCCGAATATAGTCATACGTGCTTATGGAAAAGAACTTGCATGACATCTTTTGTCCTACCCTCCCGTGGCAGTGGGGTCCTATTGGAAACTAAGGGATATTAAGGCCTCCTTTTAATAGAGTACCGGACCAAAGCATTAACACATAGTGAATACATGAACTCCTCAAACTACGGTCATCACCAGGAGTGGTCCCAATTATTGTCACTTCGGGGTTGCGGATCATAACACATAGTAGGTGACTATAGACTTGCAAGATAGGATCAAGAACTCAGATATATTCATGAAAACATAATAGGTTCAGATGGCACTCGGGCCCTAGTGACAAGCATTAAGCATAGCAAAGTCATAGCAACATCAATCTCAGAACATAGTGGATACTAGGGATCAAACCCTAACAAAACTAACTCGATTACACGATAAATCTCATCCAACGCATCACAGTCCAGCAAGCCTACGATGGAATTACTCGCGCACGGCGGTGAGCATCATGAAATTGGTGATGGAGGATGGTTGATGATGATGATGGCGATGGATTCCCCTCTGTGGAGCCCCGAATGGACTCCAGATCAGCCCTCCCGAGAGAGTTTAGGGTCTGGCGGCGGCTCCGTATTGTAAAACGCGATGAATCCTTCTCTCTGATTTTTTCTCCCCGAACATGAATATATTGATTTGGAGTTGAGGTCGGTGGAGCACCAGGGGGCCCATGAGGCAGGCGGCGCGCCCTAGGGGGGCAGGCGCGCCTCCCACCCTCGTGGACAGGTTGTGGGCCCCTTGGCCTTGATTCTTTTGCCAGTTTTTTTATTGTTTCCAAAAATTATCTCCGTGAAGTTTCAGGTCATTCCGAGAAAATTTTTTTCTGCACAAAGATGACACCATGGCAATTCTGCTGAAAACAGTGTCAGTCCGGGTTAGTTCCATTCAAATCATGCAAGTTAGAGTCCAAAACAAGGGCAAAAGTGTTTGGAAAAGTAGATACGACGGAGACGTATCATGCCTCCGCAAGCCGTTAATTAAGCCTTCTCCAGAATCTGAGTCCATCTTCGTGCCGTCTCCCCCCGAAGCAGTAGAGTCCGGCTCAAGGGCTGCAGCAGCCGGCCCGGGGACTTCGGCAGGCGGCATGGGGACTACATCAGTCACACCCGGCCCGAGGACTTCACAACCCGGCCCGGGGGCCGCGGCAGTCGGCCCAGGGACTTCACCAAGCGGCTCGGGGACTGCGGCAGTCGCACCCAGCCCGGGGACTTCACAATCCGGCCCGGGGGCTGCAGTAGTTGACCTAGAAACTTCAACGATGCAGTAAGCGACAACCAACTCCAAACCGCCGCCTCCCAACCCTTCCGCCCTAGTACAAGTGGCCATAGTGGCAGTAGAAGAAATTCAAGCACCATCATGGGCGCAGCCCATCCTGAAGTTTCTGGTGAACAGAGAGCTGCCGGCCGATGAGATCTCGGCTCAACAAGTACATCGCCGAGAAGGAGCCTACACAATAGTAAACAGAGAGCTTGTCAGACGTAGCGTGACCGGAGTCTTCCAGTGCTGCGTAGAACCAGAGAAGGGCCAAGCAATCCTCAAAGATATCCACCAAGGCGAGTGCGGCCACCACGTGGCCTCCAGATCCCTTGTCGCCAAAGCTTTCCGCCATGGTTTCTTCTGACTGACTGCTTTGGAAGACGCCAAGGAGTTGGTCAAGCATTGTAAAGGATGCCAGAAGTTCAGTTCCAAGCAACATCTACCAGCTTCTGCACTCAAGACCATCCTCCTCACTTGGCCCTTTGCCGTGTGGGGGCTGGACATGGTGGGACCATTCAAGACAGCACGCGGCAGCATGACCCATCTGCTCATCGCCATGGACAAATTCACCAAGTGGATTGAAGCAAAGCCAATCAAGAAGTTGAACGGTCCGACTGTTTTGACCTTCATTGCAGATATCACCGTCCGATATGGTGTGCCACACAACATCATCACCGACAATGGCACGAACTTTGCCAAGGGAGCCTTGGCCCGTTTCTGCACGACGCAGGGCATCTGACTGGACTTAGCGTCCGTTGCCATCCACAGTCAAACGGCCAAGTCGAGCGAGCAAACGGCCTCATCCTCTCCGGCATCAATCCCCGACTGGTCGAGCCTCTGGAGCTATCAGCCGGCTGTTGGATCAACGAACTGCCGGCTGTCCTCTGGAGCCTCCGCACCACTCTGAACAAATCAACCGGCTTCACTCCATTCTTTCTCATGTACAGTGTCGAGGCCGTCATCCCAACTGACATCGAGTTTGACTCACCTTGCGTCACCATGTACATGGAAGCGAATGCAAAGGAAGCACGAGAAGACGGTGTCGATCTGCTGGAAGAGGGCCGGCTGTTGGCACTATCCGGTCCGCCATCTACCAGCAGAGTCTGCACCGCTACCACAGTCAGAAGGTCAAGCCAAGATCCTTCCAATAGGGAGACCTTGTGGTCCGGCTGATCCAGCGAACAGCCGGCCAGCACAAGCTCTCGGCCCCTTGGGAAGGCCCCTTCATCATCAGCAAAGCATTGGGCAACGACTCCTACTACCTCATTGACGCACGGAAGCCTAGAGCACACAAGAGAGACGATTCGGGCAAGGAATCAGAGCGCCCATGGAACGCAAATCTCCTCCGAAGATTTTACAGTTGATTCAGTATGTACTACGCTACCTTTTGTATTAAGCACTAAGACATCGGATCCCTCGAGGAGCACCCAGGGGTTGCCCTTTTTATCTGTATGATAAGTTCTATGCCTATGAGTATGTTCTTTCATTATTCTGCCTGGCACCGGGTTTGACCAGTCGGCCCGGGGGCTTGCCGCCTTGTACTATGTCAATGCTACCTGCAGCCGGACAAGTAGTGTACCGGCACCTAAGCCCTCTCTTGCCACAAGCCGCAGCTCACAGAGCGACTGTCCGGCTGGGAAGAGCTAAAGGCAGGAAACGGTGCCGACACAAAAAATGGCTAAGGACCAAAGCATTTGCATAGGCCGAGCCGGCTCCTCGCCCCGCCGACCGGCTGTTGAGCAGCCGGCAGGCCGGTTTCTAACTTAATTTGCTACGCTCTACCAACGGCTAAAGTACTTGCCTCCCCAAAATAGCCAAGTACTTGACCCAGCCACAGACCATAGAGTGGTTGTCCGGCTGGCAAGACGGTAGCCAAGGGAAGGCGGCAAAGGAAAAAGCCAAAGGAGCAGAAAAGCAAGACAAGTCTGAAATCGGCAAAGACAATTTACATAGCAAAGGCCTCGGCCAGCATTCAACAGAGTTTGAATACACCCCCAGCGGGTGGAACTGTGCAAACTTAACAGTTTTGTTCAAGCAATTACAAAACAGGAAAAGAAAAGATAACTTGGCCACCTAGGCCAGAGGAGCAGTAGCCGGATTAGAGGGGTCGGCAGAGGGTGAGGCTCCGAGTGGTGGAACGGCTGCCTGATGGGTCTCGGCCTGGTCAGCATCGACAGCAGTCGTCTCACCGGTGCGCTGGTCGTTGGTCGAGACCTGGTCAGGCTGAGGCCGGGTGTCGTTGCCATCATCCGGCGCATCGCCTTTGTCATCCTCATCCAACTCCTCCTTGCCTTCATCGCTGGAAGCGATCTCTTTCACCGAGTCCTCGCCGCCTTCTGGGTTCAGCCCGAACCAGTTGGGTGGCACCTCGGCGCCCGCCTCATCTAGCTCGGGGAGGAATACACTGGTGTCTGTGTACTCGGTGATCTCCACGGCACGATGATAGAGCTCGGGCGCCACCACCTCTAGTTCTTCGCCGGCTTCAGCACGGAGAGTGGCCAGCTGGTCCAAGTTCAGCCTAGGGTACCACCCGTTGATGAACTCCAAGGCCCGCATGCACCCGCCCGGGCAGAGGAGCCTTTCCACGCCTCAATGCGAGCGATGGCCACCTCCAGCCAGTCAGAGGTCCGATTGAGAGTGCGTAGAACGGGAGCACCCGGCTAGAGGGCGGAGACCACCTGGGCTCTGGCGCGCTGAATACGGAGAAGAGCCCGATGCGCCGGCTGGAGACGGGCTTGGATGGCAAGCAACTGCTTAGCAAGGCTCCGTGGGGCATTGGGCGCGATCATGGCACCAGCCAGCCTCCGCTCATTACGGCGAGCCTCGACGGTTTGGTTGGCGGCGATGGAGTAGCCAGGGAAATACTCTGCACAAGAAGAAAAAATAAGTATGAAGCTGGAAGCCGGCTTATATGACAAGACGGCAAGCAGAAGAAAGAGAAGGACAACTCACCATCGAGCAGGTCCTCGATCTTGCCATAGCCGTCCGACCAGGCCTTCTCCTTCTCGACCCAGTTCGAGCGCTGGGTCTCGAAATCGGCTTGGAGGGCCTCCTCCACGTCCTTGAGCTTCTGCAGCTCCGCCTGGTGCTTGTCCGCCTGGTCAGCCAGCTGCTTGGCCAGGCGGTCGCGCTCATGCTCCACCTTGCGGCACTCCTCCTCCTTGGCGTGTAGTGTGGTCTGAGCTTCACCAAATTGTTGCCGTAAGGTGGTGTTGGCGCCTGCAGAAGACAAGAAAGAAAAGAGACCAGCAAACCAACGAAGAAAGAAGTAGTTGCCGGAAGATCCGACCCGACTGCCCAGCAGTCGGCCCGAATCTCGGGGGCTACACGCCCCGCGGGTGCGCTGGTGCGCCCCCGCGAGACTAAGAATTGAGCGATTCAATGAAAGAAAACTGAAAAGCAGTCGCCGGAAGATACGACCCGACTGCTCAGCAGTCGGCCCAAATCTCGGGGGCTACACCCCGCGGGTGCGCTGGCGCGCCCCGCGAGAATGAAGAGCGGAGTGCTTACTCCGGCTGTCGGCCAAGTCAATGGTCCGCTTGGCCAGCTCCTGGACCTGAGAGTTGAAGGCGGCCGCCCGAATGTTGTGGTAATCCTGCAAACAAAGACAATAGAAGAAAAGAAAGGGTTAGCACTCGGAACTTACCTTTAAGTTCCGAGTCGCCTTCTCAGCAGCCGGCCCGGAACTCGGGGGCTACATCCAGTGGGTGCGCTGGCGCACCCCCACAGAAGAATTCAAGAAAGCTACAAGAATCAGAAACAAGCGGTCAAGGAACATACCCGGACGGCGGCTCGCGACGCCAGGAACATCTTCGTGTAGTTCTGCAGGGAGGTGCCTTAGTGAAAGCATAAGTGCTCCCTGGGTGATTTTGGTAATTAATGTCAACATATCTCTTGTTGGACTAACACTTTTACCTAGTATGTTTCAGATGAGTTCAACAATGAAGTGGCATGGACTAAAGGATGTGGAACCCCTTCAAGATGCTAAGGACAAAGGATTGGCTCAAGCTTCAAGCACAAGACTCTACATTTTCTATTTTAGTGATCCAAGATCATATTGAGTCTATAGGAAAAGCCAATACTATCAAGAGGGGATGAGGTGTTGCTCAATGGCTTGCTTGCTCAAAGTTCTTAGTGATATGCTCCAAAGCCCTCAACTACTTTCTCACATCCACATATGTCCTAAACCAAAAGTCTAACTCGGCCCTACGATTCTTTCTATCCGGCGCCACCGAGTTCAGATGTCATAGCCACTGCCACAAACCCTAGGCAAATCGGTCTCACCGATAGGGATCTCAGTCTCACCGATATGGGATTGTAATCTCTCTGTGTATATCCATTACCAAAATCGGTCTCACCGAGTTTGAGCAATCGGTACTACCGAGATTACAATGCAAACTCTCTGGTTAACTTATTACCAAAATCGGTCCTACCGAGTGTGTGTAATCGGTCAAACCGAGTTTGCCTAACCAACTCTCTGGTTAGCTTATTACCAAAATCGGTCCCACCGAGTTTGTGTAATCGGTCTCACCGAGATTATGTTATGCCCTAACCCTAACCATATCGGTCCTACCGAGTTGCATGTCGGTCCCACCGAAAATCCTAACGGTCACATTATTTGCTAAAAATCGGTCTGACCGAGTTTGACGATTCGGTCCCACCGAGATTGGCAAGTTGTGTGTAATGGTTAGATTTTGTGTGGAGGCTATATATGCCCCTCCACCCACTCTTCATTCGTGGAGAGATCCATCAGAATGAACATACACTTCCAACTTGCTTTTTCTGAGAGAGAACCACCTACATTTGTGTTGAGGCCAAGATATTCCATTCCTACCATATGAATCTTGATCTCTAGCCTTCCCCAAGTTGCTTTCCACTCAAATCTTCTTTCCACCAAATCCAAATCCTGTGAGAGAGAGTTGAGTGTTGGAGAGACTATCATTTGAAGCACAAGAGCAAGGAGTTCATCATCAACACACCATTTGTTACTTCTTGGAGAGTGGTGTCTCCTAGATTGGCTAGGTGTCACTTGCGAGCCTCCGACAAGATTGTGGATTTTAACCAAGGAGTTTGTAAGGGCAAGGAGATCGCCTACTTCGTGAAGGTCTACCGCTAGTGAGGCAAGTCCATCGTGGGTGACGACCATGGTGGGATAGACAAGGTTGCTTCTTCGTGGACCCTTCATGAGTGGAGCCCTCCGTGGACTCGTGCAACCATTACCCTTCGTGGGTTGAAGTCTCCATCAACATGGATGTACGATAGCACCACCTATCGGAACCATGACAAAAACATCCGTGTCTCCAATTGCATTTGAATCCTCCAATCCCATCCCTTTACATTCTTGCAAGTTGCATGCCTTACTTTCCGCTGCTCATATACTCTTTGCATGCTTGCTTGTTATGTGTTGTGATTGTTAAACTTGTGCCTAAACTCCACTTGAACTTAAAGAAGTTAAAAATTGTAACTTTTGGTACTTAGTGTCTAATCACCCCCCCTCTAGAAACCTCTTCTCGATCCTTTCAATTGGTATCAAAGCTTTGGTCTCCATTGCTTTGATTTAAACACCATTGGAGGAAGATGGATGAGTCTACTATTGGGAGTCTTAGACATAGAGTGCCTATACTTGTTGGAGAATACTTTCATGAGTGGAAAATGAGATGCTTGTGATTTTCAATCAATATCATTTGAACAAGTACATTGCTAGCCCTTGTGCACCTCATGTTGATCCTATGCATCCTACCCTTGATGAGTCAATTGACATGATTCACAATCTTAGAACTATTGAACTTATCACTAGAGGCTTGCCTAGAAACTTGATTGGATGTTTGCCTACTCTTAAGTGTGCCTACACCATATGGAAATTTCTTGAGGAACGCTTTCCAAATTATTCCTTGAAAAATCTAGATGAAATTCTCCATAAGTCTATTGCCTTGAGTAAGATGAATTCCAATGATCCTATGTTTGGTGATTGAATATTTGAGCTTACAAACCTTATGCGTGCCAAAGGAGATGTTGGAATTATTAGTGATATTATTTCCGAAGCTATAAAAAATCATAAGCAAGATCATTCTCAAACTCACTCTAACGAATCACCCTCTCTAGGATTTGATCCACCACTTGATGATGTTGAACATGGATACTATGAAGAGGATGATGATAGTGACTTTGATCTTGATGATGCAATGCGACACTTTGGTCTTATGGCAAATCTTCGGGGATATATGGCAGGAGGAAAGGAATGGGTTCTTGATAGTGGATGTACCGATCACATGACCGGAGATAAAGATATGTTTCGTGAGCTTGCTAAAAACGATGATCCTTGAAAGTATGTCACTTTCGGTGACAACTCAAAGGGTAAGGTGGTTGCCCTCGGTAAGGTGGCCATATCACATGATAGCTCCATACAAAATGTCATGCTCGTTGAATCTCTTGGCTACAACTTACTTTCAGTATCTAGACTTGCTGATTTCGATTTCAATGTCCTATTTACTGAAGTAGATTGCCAAGTGTTTCGTAGAGATAATCATAAAATGGTCTTTACCGGTGTACGTAGAGGTGATCTATACATTGTTGATTTCACTAAAAAGGCTTAACCTAGAACTTGCTTTATTGCTAAATCCTCTAAAGGTTGGTTATGGCATAGATGATTAGGTCATGTTGGCATGCGAAACCTTGACAAGCTTATTAAAGGAAATCATATCCTTGGAGTTAACGATGTCATATTTGATAAGGATAGACTATACAGCGCTTGTCAGGCAGGTGAACAGTTTGGAGGGAGCATCCCGTGAAGAACATCATGACCACAAGGAGGCCACTCGAGCTACTTCACATGGATCTTTTTGGTCCCAATGCCTACAAAAGTCTCAGTGGAAATTCTTTTGGTCTAGTTATAGTTGATGATTTTTCAAGATTTATGTGGGTGTTCTTTCTCGATGATAAATCACAGGTCCAAAAGATCTTCAAAAACTTCGCTAGGAAGGACCAAAATCAATTTGAAGTGAAGATCAAGAAGATTCGCAACGACAACGGAATGGAGTTCAAGAACGCAAATGTGGACACCTTTCTTGACGAAGAAGGTATTTCACATGAGTTCTCGGCTACGTACACACCTCAGCAAAATGGAGTTGTTGAGAGGAAGAACCGGACGCTCATCAAAATGGCAAGAACGATGCTTGATGAGTACAAGATGCCAAAGCACTTTTGGGCGGAAGCGGTTGAGACAGCTTGTCACGCAACAAATCGCTTGTATCTTCACAAGCTACTTGGCAAGACGGCATACGAGCTTCTCACCGGTAACAAACCCCAAGTTGGATACTTTCGAGTATTCGGCTCAAAGTGCTACATTCTTGATAAGCATCGTCGTTCTAAATTTGCTCCTAAGTCTCATGAAGGTTTCCTACTTGGTTATGGCTCAAACTCTCACACATACCGTGTGTACAACAATTTCACCCGAAAGGTTGAAGAAATGGTAGATGTGAAGTTTGATGAATCTAATGGCTCGCAAGTAGAGCAATTGCCAATTGATGTATGAGACAAAGACCCCTCGAAAGCAATCCAAGACTTGTCTATTGGCAAGATTCATCCAAAGGAGGTGAAGGAGAGTACCTCGTCCGTCCAAGTGGAAGCTTCTACCTCATGACAAGGTGAACCAAGAGTTGATACAGAAGCATCCACAAGTGGGACACACCAAGATGAAGAAAATGAGGGAGTGCACCAAGACGAACGTCAACAACCTCCTTCTCCACCACAACAAGAGAACGACAACGCCAACAATGAAGAAGGCCAAGAAGAAGAACAAGATGAAGGAGATGTTCAACCAAGACCCAAGCAAAAGCTTTCACGAGTTCGAGCAAGAATTGCTAAAGACCATCCCGTCGAGCAAATCTACAATGATATCCAAACCGGGAGAATCACTCGCTCTAAAACTCGTTTAACTAACTTTTGTGAACACTGTTCATTCATCTCTAGCATTGAACCTATGAAGGTTGAAGAAGCATTGGAAGATCGGATTGGATAAATGCCATGCATGAAGAGCTACACAACTTTGAGAGAAATCAAGTTTGGACATTGGTTGAGAAGCCCGAAAACAACCACAACATCATCGATACCAAATGGGTGTTTCGCAACAAGCAAGATGAAGATGGACAAGTAGTTCGCAACAAAGCACGTCTCGTCGACCAAGGCTACACACAAGTCGAAGGTATGGACTATGGTGAGACTTATGCTCCCATTGCTAGACTTGAGTCCATTCGCATCTTACTAGCCTATGCTAATCACCATGATATCACCTTGTACCAAATGGACATTAAACGTGCTTTTCTACATGGTGAAATAGAGGAGGAAGTTTATGTTAAACAACCTCTCGGCTTTGTTAATCCTAAGAAACCTGATCATGTTTAAAAACTTCACAAAGCTCTTTATGGTCTTAAGCAAGCTCCTAGAGCGTGGTATAAATGCTTGACCAAGTTCCTTATTGAAAAAGGCTTTGAAATCGGGAAAATTGATTCTACTCTTTTTACTAAAAGGGTCAATGGAGAACTACTTGTATGCCAAATTTATGTCGATGATATTATATTTGGTTCTACTAACCCTCATTTTAGTGAAAAGTTTGGGAAGCTAATGTCGGAGAAGTTTGAGATGTCTATGATGAGTGAACTCGAATTCTTTCTTGGTTTGCAAATCAAGCAAACTAAGGAAGGTACCTTTGTCTCTCAAACGAAGTACACCAAGGACTTATTCAAGAAGTTCAATATGCAAGAAAGCAAAGGTATGACTATACCAATGCCTACTAGTGGACATCTTGACTTGACCAAAGATGGTGAACCGGTTGATCAAAAGGTTTATCACTCTATGATTGGTTCATTGTTATATCTATGTGCTTCACGTCCCGATATCATGCTAAGTGTGTGCATGTGTGCACGATATCAAGCTGCTCCTAAAGAATGTCATCTTAAGGCCGTGAAAAGGATAGTGAGATACTTAATCCATACACCAAACTTTGGCAGTTGGTATCCAAAGAGGGCCTCTTTCGATCTTGTTGGCTACTCCGACTCGGACTATGCCGGTGACAAAGTTGATACAAAGTCCACTTCGGGTACTATCGTGGTTCCAAGTCTGACAGTAGAATAGGGGGGTAGGAATGGAGAGGCAAGGTCCTAGCTATGGAGTAGTTGTATACGCAAGAGATTTACGAGTTCAGGCCCTTCTCGGAGAAGTAACAGCCCTACATCTCGGATCCCAGAGGCGGTCGACTGGATTATATGCGTATGAGTTACAGGGGTGCGAACCCTTTACACTGAGGAGGGGGTGGCTTATATAGAGTCCGCCAGACCCCTCCGGCCCTCAGTTATGCAGGGTTTAAGGTACATTAAGATCTGGCGTTACTGGTAACGCTATACATAAAGTGCTATGATGACCATAAAGACTACTTAATGATAGACCGTTTGTGTGCAGAGTGACTCTTGATCTCCTGGTGGTCGAGTGAGTGGCTTCATGGTCGAGTGTCTTCGAGTCCGTCGAGTGAAATCCTTCCAGGTCAACTGAAAGGTAGTTCCTTCTAGAGATGTCCTTGGGGAGGGTATCTTGGACAGGTCCATGACCCTACCCTAGGTACATGGCTTAATCATTAGCCCCCGAATGGATCGAGGTTTGAGTGGGGAAGGAGTTGAGAACTCTTCCGACCCATTTTTCGTGTTATGAGTATGTCTTGTTCTGGATCAATGAACTTAGGTGACGGCACCAACTTCTTTCTCAGTCGCCTTGATCCATTCTTATTATTCGTCGAGTGACTTTTCTGTACTTGGAGACCTCCGAATGACAGAGCGGAGGAAA
The DNA here is from genome assembly GCA_963921465.1 of Triticum timopheevii. Lineage (NCBI taxonomy): Eukaryota > Viridiplantae > Streptophyta > Magnoliopsida > Poales > Poaceae > Triticum > Triticum timopheevii. The sequence continues at coordinate 46,789,351 of OY997271.1, forward strand.
TCTCTCATCTGACAAGTTGCTCTGCAGTTCGCGGATTTAGCAGGATTCGAATTTCGGGAAGCGCGCGAGGCGAAGGAGGCCGCAGTACTCGGATGGGATAAGGCAGGAACGCCTCAATCTCAGCGCCACCTTTTTCGCCACGTATCGCGCGCGCGACTGTTGCGGGATTTGACAGGATCGTCCGGGCCTACCAGTCAGTCACTCGGAAGCAACCCCATATAAGGCACCGGACGGGGGTTTTTGAACAGTGCACCCTCATTTACCTCTCCCTCTTCCTCAGACTCATCCGCCGCATTCGCCTCCATCCCAGCACTGCTGCTCCGTGCGTGCTTCGCCAACGATGATGGTGAAGAAGAAGACGACGGCTTTGGAGCGGGCGAAGAAGGCGACGGCGAAGGCGAAGGGAAGGGCGACCAGTCGGGGCGGATCCTCGTCACGGGCCGGTCTGCCGAAGGGCTGGATCCAGGGCGACTGGATCCGCTCGACTATCTGTTAGAAAGATCTTGACGACCTGGCCAATGAAGGACTGATCCCCCATGGATCAGCTAGGCTCCCAGGGAAGGAGTGGCAGCCGCAGCCTCAGGAGGGTGAGTGTGTCCTCTTGGCCACCCATGTTGACCGCGGGTTTTCTTTGCCGCCCCACCCTTTCTTTCGGGGATTTTTGAACTTCTTTGGGGCACAACTCCACCACTTCACACCCAACTCCATCGTGTATCTCGCTGCTTTTGTGTCCTTGTGTGAGAATTTCTTGGGTTGCCGGCCTCATTGGGGCCTTTTCAAACACATTTTCACCTGTCGCTCCCAGACGGTAAAAATGGCCAATCCGAGTGACGAGAAAACCCATGTGATTCAGATGTGTGGGGGTCTTGGGGTTCAAATGAGGGGGAAAAGTGCCTTTCAGCCATCGTCCTTCCCGAGTCGGTCCGAGGGTGGCAGTCGACCTGGTTCTACTGCCAAGACCAGCCGACGCCAGGGCAGTCGACTGGACTCCCTCCTTTTTCCATGGACCGAGTGAGCAAGCCGTCCTCTTTGAAGGTGGTCCCAGAGGAGAAGGTGCAGGTTAAGGTGCTGGTCGAGCATGTAGTCCAGCTTATCCGTGATGGGGTGACCGGCATGGACCTCTTGGAGGTCTTCCTCCGACGACGCATCCAGCCGCTTCAATATCGAGACCATCCAATGTGGATGTATTCTGGCACTGAAGACACCACTCGGATCCACCCGGAGGAGGTCGAGGATGCCACGCTGGAGAGATGGATGACTGCCATCATAGGGAACAAGGATAACCCTCGAGGAGCTAGGATGATTCCTCCACTCGACCAGTCATATGAAGTAGACAAGGTCCAATCTTGTATCTTTGACCGTGATCCTACTTTCTTCATCCTGTTTGCTTAACATCGGTCGACTGACTTTTGTCTTGTTTGTTGTCTTCCAGGTCACTACCGAGATGTACTCGATGCCCAACGGGGCGCAAGAACAGATCGAGGAGGAGGAGGGGAGCGGAGGTGGAAGTCAGGAGGAGTGGCAATCTGATGGTGGGGAGGATGAAGAAGACGACAGCTCTGGTGAAGAGGAGGAGGAGGAGGAAGAGGAGGAGGAAGTCGACCCTCCCGGCACTGCAAGGCGATCCAAGCTCGCCCATGACCCCGCAGTCGAGCGTGGCAAAGCGACCGTGCCTGTTGGGCAGTCGACGAAACGCCCTCGGACGACCTATCCGGTGCCGACTGAGAAAGCACCGAAGCAACCCCGAGCGACGTCATCAAAACCGACGAAGGCCCTGCCGAAGATGAGGATGGTGATTCCCACTATTTTCGGGTAATAGCAGAACTTGTGTTTTCTTGTTTGGCATGGATAAACTCTTGGTCGACTCGTTAGCAAAACGACTGATTTCTGAAATCTGCAGTGCTGCTACTTCCGAGACCTCAGCCAGGAACGAGGACCAAGAAATGGAAGATGCTGCCACCTCCAACCTTGGTATGATCTCTGTAGTTTCGCTTTTGGTCGATTGGGTCTTCATTTTTAACTTTGAATCTTTCCCGTAGCCCCACCTCATGTCATTGATCTCCCTGATGATGACGATGAGGCGCCTCTGAGGCCGAGGAGGAATAAAAAGGCACCTGCTGGCAAGACTGCTCAGGTTGCGCCAGCATCTGAGATGCTGGTTCAGGAGGGTGGCAACGTCACTCGGACTTCGGTGTCCTTTGCTGTGCCGCTGACGAGTGTTCGTCCTTCATCGTCGACTGCCGACCCGTCTTCCCTTTTCGCCACACACCACGTCCCAGAGGACCAAGTGGGTGCTGCTAAGGAGGCTATACGCCAGGCGGGGGTCATGATGGAGCAGGTCAAGGAGATCCGGGACGCCATCCAAGCAGCTTATGATGCAAGCTCAGCTCTTCAGAGCAACGTCCAGGTTAGTTGGTCACCGCTTGTTCTGTTAGGATATGGTACCTGAAAACTCTTCTTTCTGAAGACCTTTGTATTTGTACACCCATTGGGTGTGTCGATTGAATCTTTAAATTGGTGGGGGCACGCTGAGTGCACCCACTGGGTGTAGTCCCCGAGACTATGGTGGACTGCTGGCAGTCGACTGTAGTCTTTATACTTTGAATTTGTTCACTCTAACTTCTCCACTCAGTCTGGTCGAATGGAATCTTGGAACCAGTGGGGGCACGCTGAGTGCACCCACTGGGTGTAGTCCCCGAGACCATGGTCGACTGTTGGCAGTCGACTAAGGTCTGAAGAACATCTCTCTTTGTTTGATCGTGATGATACTGTGGCTGACTGCTGGCAGTTAGCTATGGTTTAGGATCATAACCTTTTTGTCTCTTTCGGTCGACTGATCGAACCGAGTCGGTAGAACCAGTGGGGGCACGCTGAGTGCACCCACTGGGTGTAGTCCCCGAGACTACTGTTGAATATTTTGATTCGGCTGTAGTCTTAGGAATGCTATGATTTTTTCTCTTAGTCACTCGGAAGTGACCTATCTTTGATGTCTGTCGACTAACCTTTTGCAGAAATCTTGCGAGCTTGTGTCTCGCTATACTGAATTGGAGAACAAACATATACAGCTCGAACTTGACTTGAAGCTTGTCCAGGAGAACTTCACGAAGGCGAAGGAGGAGGCAAGAGGTATGTTTGGTGAGAATCTTGACGACTGCCTTTATTTTTTTGTCCATTCCTGATTCTGATCTCATTGTCACTTTGCAGATAAACTGAAGGAGGCTCTTCTGAAGAAGAAGGACCTTGACCTCGCCGAGGCGCAGAAAGCGGCTTCGGACAAGATGAAGCTCGCAGAAGAAAAGCTGGCTTCAGTTGGTAAACTTGAAGAGGAGAATACCAATCTAAAAGCTGCTCTCGACGCGGCCAATAAGGAGGTCAGCCGTCTGAAGAATGACAAGATAGCTCTGAGTGACAAGGCTAGCGAACTGATGGGGAAGAAGAACGATCTGGAGGCTTATCTGGAAGGGCTCGCCAAGAAGTTATTCCTCATGCTTGAAGGTAATCTCTTTTATCCGACTGACTCGTTATCATCGACTCATCGTAGAACTATTGGCTTAACTTCAAACTGTGCTTACAGAATTCTGCCAAAACTTCGAGGAGGAGACCAGTCGACTGGAGACAAACTTGGACCCTATTAACTCTCCTGTGAAGGACGAGGCTGCTATGAATGTGTTCCGACTGGAGTCTCGCATTGCTGGTGTGGTGGACTACCTCACTCGACTGAAGGCTGCGGTGTCACGGATCGACACGACACTCTGGCCAAGAGAGACGCTTGAAAATGACCTCGAGTCTTTAATGACTCGACTGAATGACGTTCCAGGTCGAGTGCAGGAATGGAAGAAGTCTTTCGCTAGGTGTGGTGCTGATGTTGCTCTGTCCCTGGTACGTGTTCATTGCAAGGATGCGCGAGAGGACAAGCTGGCGTCCATCAGGGTGGCCAATACCAAGAAGCATGACTTCCAATCTTTCACGGAGACCTTCATTGCTGCTGCCACTCGGATTGCTGACGGAATCGACCTGGACCAGTTCGTCGCGCCCTCCAGTCCTCCACCTGAGGAGTAAAAAACTTCTATGCCTCACCTTAAATTTGCCTCGGAATGCCGACTGGTTTTGTAAACGATAAACTTTTACAGGCTTGATGCCTGAGCATTTCTGAATCCGTTATCTGAACTTTGCTTATCATTAAATATGCTTGCACTTGCCTTCGAGCGAACTTTGTCTTTCACTCGGAATACACTTCAACGCTTGAGATGCAGCTCTGAGGTGGAAAATCCAGTCGACCTGCACTTCACCACTTTTGCAGGTAGGGATGGAGCACAGATGGAGTGCACATTGTATTTGTGGCGTAGCTCAGAGGGAGAAGGTAGCAGTCGTCCTGCACCTCGTCATCCTTGTAGAGCGGAATAGACTAAGTACATAGGCGAGCACTGGACTGCAGCTAAGCCCCCGAGCGGGAGGTTTGCTCTCCACTGGGTAGGGTTTTCAGATACTTAGGCGAGTACTGGACTGCAGCTAAGACCCCGAGTGGGAGGTTTGCTCTCCACTCGGTAGGGCTTTCAGATACTTAGGCGAGTACTGGACTGCAGCTAAGCCCCCAAGTGGGAGGTTTGCTCTCCACTCGGTAGGATTTTCGGATACTTAGGCGAGTACTGAACTGCAGCTAAGCCCCCGAGTGGGAGGTTTGCTCTCCACTCGGTAGGATTTTCGGATACTTAGCTGAGTACTGGACTGCAGCTAAGCCCCCGAGTGGGAGGTTTGCTCTCCACTCGGTAGGATTTTTGGTGGCGTAGCTCCGAAGGAGAAGGTAACAGTCGACCTGCACCTCGTCGCCCTTGCAGGGCGCATGTTGTATTTGTGGCGTAGCTCGGAAGGAGAAGGTAGCAGTCGACCTGCACCTCGTCGTCCTTGCAGAGCGCACATTGTATTTGTGGCATAGCTCGGAAGGAGAAGGTAGCAGTCGACCTGCACCTCGTCGTCCCTGCAGAGCGCACATTGTATTAAATACTTAGGCGAGTACTGGACTGCAGCTAAGCCTCTGAGTGTGAGACTGGCTCACCACTCGGTAGGATTTCAAACACTTAGGCGAGTACTTGGACTGCAGCTAAGCCCCCGAGTGGGAGGCTGACTCACCACTCGGTAGGATTTCAAACACTTAGGCGAGTACTTGGACTGCAGCTAAGCCTCCGACTGGGAGGCTGGCTCACCACTCGGTAGGATTTCAAACACTTAGGAGAGTACTTGGACTATAGCTAAGCCTCCGAGTGGGAGGCTGGCTCACCACTCGGTAGGGTTTTAAACACTTAGGCGAGTACTTGGACTGCAGCTAAGCCTCCGAGTGGGAGGCTGGCTCGCCACTCGGTAGGATTTTTTCTTAAACTTAGGCGAAACGGATTCGTAGCTAAGCCCCCGAGTGGGAGGCTGGCTCACCACTCGGCAGGGATTTTTTTACAAACTTAGGCGAAACAGATTCGCAGCTAAGCCACCCACTGGGGGATTTTTTTTACGTAAACAAAAGTAACAACAATCAATTGGAAAATTATAACACTCTTGTATTTGAAAAACAAACTACAAAAGTACTTCTATTACATCTCATCCGAGTGAATACTTAAGTATAAAAGGGGCGGAGCAACTCCACGTTCCAAGCTCATGGCTCGTCAATCTGGTGATCGACATTGTAAAGGCGGTACACTCCATTGTGGAGGACTTTGGTGACGATGAAGGGGCCTTCCCAAGTAGGAGCAAGCTTGTGTGGCTTCTGCTGATCCACTCGGAGAACCAAATCTCCTTCTTGGAAGGCTCGACTCTTTACGTTTCTGGCATGGAACCGACGCAAGTCCTGCTGATAGATAGTCAATCGGATCATGGCCATCTCTCTTTCTTCTTCTAGAAGGTCGACTGCGTCCTGCCGGGCTTGCTCGGCTTCATCTTTAGTGTAGAGCTCGACTCGGGGTGCATTGTGAAGCAGGTCACTCGGCAGGACTGCTTCAGCTCCATAAACCAGAAAGAACGGAGTTCGCCCAGTCGACCGATTAGGAGTGGTCCTCAATCCACAAAGAACTGATGGAAGTTCGTCAACCCACGCTCCTGCTGCATGCTTGAGATCACGCATCAACCGGGGTTTCAGTCCTTTGAGAATTAGACCATTTGCTCATTCCGCTTGTCCATTCGACTGGGGGTGAGCGACTGAAGTGTAGTCAGCTCGTGTGCCTTGAGAGGCGCAAAAGGCTCTGAATTCATCGGAATCGAAGTTTGACCCATTATCAGTGATGATGCTATGTGGAAATCCATATCTGAATATCAACTCTCTGATGAAGCTGACAGCAGATAGGTTTAGCTTCGATCCACTTAGTGAACTTGTCGACTGCCACCAGTACATGGGTGAAGCCGCTCCTGCCAGTTCTCAGTGGTCCAACCATATCCAATCCCCACACAGCGAAGGGCCAGACGAGTGGAATGGTCTTCAAGGCTGAGGCGGGTTTGTGTGACATATTGGAATAAAACTGACATCATTCACACTTGTCGACTATCTCCTTCGCCATCTCATTTGCTTTTGGCCAGTAAAATCCCGCTTGGTATGCTTTAGCCACAATGGTCCGAGAGGACGCATGATGACCACAGGTCCCCGAGTGGATATCGTCAAGAATTATCTGACCTTCTTCTGGTGTTATACATTTCTGGCCGACTCCAGTCACGCTTTCTCTGTATAACTGTCCCTTTATCATAGTAAAGGCTTTGGATCGACGGACGATCTGTCGAGCCTCTTCTTCATTCTCCGGGAGCTCTTTCCTTAGGATATACGTGATGTATGGCACTATCCAGTCGGGAGTGATGACCAAGACTTCCATGATTAGGTCGACCACAGCTGGGACCTCAACTTCAGTCGGATTTGTAACACTTTTAGGCTACGGGGCTTCTTCAGTGAAAGGATCCTCTTGAACTGATGGTGTGTGGATGTGCTCTAAAAACACATTGCTGGGAATGGCTTCTCTCTTGGAACCTATTTTTGCCAAATCATCAGCCGCATGATTTTTCAGTCGGGGTATATGATGAAGCTCTAACCCCTCAAATTTCTTCTCTAGCTTTCCCACTGCATTGTAGTAACCAGTCATGGCTGGACTTCTGATGTCCCACTCCTTCATCACTTGATTAACCACCAGATCTGAGTCGCCATAGACCATGAGGCGACGGACGCCGAGTGAAATGGCCATACGCAACCCATACAAAAGTGCTTCGTATTCTGCTTCATTGTTGGAGGAATCAAAGTGGATCTGGAGCACATATCTGAGATTATCTCCTCGGGGGGAAACCAACACTACTCCAGCACCGGAACCATTCAACATCTTAGAACCATCAAAGAACATGGTCCAGTGCTCCGAGTGAACTTGAGTCGGTAGTTGCTGTTCAATCCACTCGGCGATGAAATCTGCTACTGCTTGGGACTTGATTGCTTTCTTTGCCTCAAATTTGATATCAAGGGGAAGGAGTTCAATCGCCCATTTCGCCACTCGACCAGTTGCATCTCTGTTGTGCAGAATCTCTGACAATGGGGCGTCACTGACGACTGTGGAATTGTCAGAGAAGTAATGAGCAACCTTCTTCGTGGTCATATAAATCCCATATACAAGCTTCTGATAATGAGGGTATCTTTGCTTTGATGGGGTCAACACTTCAGAAAGATAATATACTGGGCGCTGAACTTTGAAGGCTTTTCCTTCTTCTTACCGCTCGACCATAAGTACTGTACTGACGACTTGTCCTGTGGCTGCAATGTAAAGCAGCAAGGGCTCTTTGCTGATTGGGGCAGCAAGCACCGGCTGGGTGGAGAGTAGAGCTTTTAGCTCTGCAAATGCTGCCTCAGCTTTGGGAGTCCACTCGAACTTGTCTGACTTCTTCATCAGTCGGTAAGGAGGCAATGCCTTTTCACCGAGGCGAGAGATGAATCGACTTAAAGCGGCCAAGCATCCAGTAAGCTTCTGGACATCATGCACACGCACAGGGCGTTTCATTCGGAGTATAGTACCAACTTTTTCTGGGTTGGCGTCGATTCCTCGTTCGGAAACGAGAAAACCGAGTAACTTTCCTTTGGGAACTCCAAATGTGCACTTTGATGGATTAAGCTTGATATCATACCTCCTGAGATTGGCAAATGTTTCAGCGAGGTCAGTCAACAGGTCGGAACCCTTCAATGATTTGACCACAATATCATCCATGTACGCTTCCACATTCCGACTGATTTGAGTGAGCAAACACTTCTGAATCATCCTCATGAACGTGGCTCCGGCATTTTCAAGGCCGAATGGCATGGTGACATAGCAGAAGCACCTGAATGGAGTGATGAAAGCTGTTTTAATCTCGTCGGGTCCATACAGACGGATCTGATGGTAACCGGAATAAGCGTCTAAAAAAGACAGGCGCTCACATCCCGCAGTTGAGTCGACTATTTGGTCGATGCGGGGGAGAGGAAAATGATCTTTCGGGCAGGCCCGATTGATATGTTCGAAATAAATGCACATGCGAAGTGACTTGTCCTTCTTGGGGACCATGACAACATTGGCGAGCCACTCGGAGTGGTAAATCTCTCAGATAAACTCTGCCGCTAAGAGCCAAGCCACCTCCTCGCCAATGGCTTTCATCTTCTGGACGGCGGACCGTCGAAGATGTTCCTTGACAGGTTTCACTTTTGAGTCGACTCGGAGACGATGCGCAGCCAGCCCCCTGGGAACACCCGGCATGTTAGCAGGCTTCCATGCGAAGATGTCCTAGTTCTCACGGAGGAACTGGATGAGCGCTTCTTTCTATTTGGAGTCGAGTGTTGTAGAGATATGAGTTGGAGCAGCACTGGGGTCGGCCGGGTGAATGTGTACCGGCTTTGTCTCTCCGGATGACTGAAACGCTGACTTTGTAGCGGGCTTCTTGGCTCGCAATAAATCACTCAGATCTGCAGTTTTCTGGTATTCCTGCAACTCCACTACTGCCATCTGAGCATCGGCGATCTTTGAGTCCTTTTGAAAGCACTCTTCTGCCTTTTTCCGATTGCTAGTAATGGTGATCACACCTTTGGGACCAGGCATCTTTAACTTGAGGTACACATAACATGGTCGAGCCATTAAGCGTGCATAAGCTGGCCTGCCTAAAATAGCATGATAAGCACTCTAGAAATCCACAACTTCAAACGTCAACTTTTCTTTGCGGTAATGCTTTGAATCCCCAAAAACCACATCAAGAGCAATTTGGCTGAGTGACTCAGCCTTCTTCCCAGGAATGACTCCATGGAAACTCATGTTGCTGGTACTGAGTCTAGACATCGGAATGCCCATTCCTTTCAGCGTCTCCGCATACAATATGTTCTGGCCACTGCCACCATTCATCAAGACTTTGGTCATTCGAGTGCCTTCGATGACTGGGTCGACCACCAAAGCTTGCCTCCCAGGGGTGGAAATGTGTGTCGGATGATTGGACTGGTCGAATATGATGGTAGTCTGAGACCATTTCAGATAACTGGGAGTTGCCGGAGCAACCATATTCACCTCACGGTTGATAACTTTCAATCGAATTTTGCTTTCAACATCAGCAAAAATTATCAAGGTGGAATTGACCTGGGGGTATCCATCATCACTATCTTCTTTGTCTTCAACTTTGTCCGGCTCCTTTTCCTTATCTTTGGGTTGATTCCCCTTGAATTGCTGGATCAAGAGCCGACACTGTCGAGTGGTATGTTTCGGGTAAATGAATTTACCCTCCTCATCTTTCTTCGTGTGGATGTGGCACGGCAAATCCATCACATCATTTCCTTCCTTGTCCTTCACCTTCTTAGGGTTCCAAGATCCTTTGGGTTTCCCTTTAAACTTTCCTTGAGTCACGGCCAAGGATTCTCCAGGAGCAGCCGGCTCGGCCTTCCACTTCTGCTTCCGAATGGAGTTCCCTCCCCCGGTTTCATGAGCGGTTGGCTTGTACTTGCCACTCCAGAGCCGATCCTCTTCTTCACCATTGGCATACTTGGTGGCAATCTCCATCATTCGACTCAGGGTCATGTCTCCGGTCCGACCGAATTTCAAACTTAGCTCTCTGTTCTTAAAGCCTTCCTTGAAGGCACAGACTGCCTGGTGATCAGATACATTCTCCATCGTGTGATGCAATGTGATCCACCTCTGGATGTAATCCCTCAGAGTCTCATTCAACTTTTGCACACAAACCTGCAGCAATGTCAACCCTGCTGGTCGCTTGCAAGTTCCTTCAAATGTTCTGACAAACACTCGGGCAAGATCTTCCCAAGTGTAAATGCTGCTAGGTGCCAACTGATTCAGCCATGCTCTGGCCGAGCCCTCCAACATAAGAGGTAGGTGTTTCATGGCCATCTCATCATTGCCGCCGCCAATCTGAACAGCCACTCGGTAGTCCTCAAGCCAATTATCGGGCTTGGACTCACTAGTGAACTTACTGACTCCAGTCGCCAACCTGAAGTTGGGAGGAATCACTGCGGCCCTGATGGCTCTGCTAAAACACTCTGGTCCTGAGACGTGAACTCTTCTGCTGGTGGGCGCATCTCTGTCATGGCCTTCTCGGTGAGCTCTGTTCCGATCGACCAAACCTTGAACAATAATGGATCTCGCATCAAAGCCTGGTTCTCTGGGGTCGACTGGAACCCTTCGCCCAACACTGTGCTGGCGTCTATTATCTTGCTGTCTAGGAGCGTACGACCCACCCCTTGGGGGAGGAGTGGGCACTCGACATCAATCATCGTGATCGAATCAGTCATCATACTGATCACGCCGACCTCCACGTCCATCACGCCTCGAGGGTGATCTCGGGCTATGGGCGACTGGACTGTATTCACAGTGATGGATCTGCTGTGAATCCTGTTTCGCGACTGCGATATAGCTGAATTTTGATCTCCTACTGCCCGGAGCAAATCTCTGATCTGTAACAAGCCTCTGCCAGCCTTTGACTGGGAGGGCTGAATCGACTCTACTATATGGGCTGCAGCTACTAGATTCTGAATCGGAGTTCGATATACCTGAGTTGGTGGTGGAAAGAGTTGACGTCGACTGGAGTCCGGAACCCGTTGTCGTGCACGCTCGTCGAACGCTCGCTGGAGGTTCTCCAGTCGAGTGCGCTCAGCCAAGTTGGCCAAACGTGCTTCCTCTAAGGCTCGAGCCTCGGGGGTTTCTCCAACGATAGGAGTATGCAGCGCATCCATGTTCCGGCGGCGAAGCTCTTGCCTCTGTAGCGACGCAAGGGGCTCGGGCTGATATTCTTCGTGGGCGTGCGCCGGATCGCCTCCGCCATCAACTCCGTCAGTGCGGGGAAAACCGGGAGGACTGTATGGTCCATTGACCATTAGAACCTCCGCCGCTGGATCACTGCTGTCGCACTCGGATGCAGTCTCTACGGAGCCAGTCGAACAAGTCGTAGAGAGATTCGTCGGGCTCGATCGCCGCGACTTGGGGAGTGGTCGACTGGCGAGCCACCGCGTGCCTCACCCACCGCTGAAGCCTCGACCGTCCGAAGCTCTTGCGCCGGTAGGAAACAGGGAGGGAGGACGACACAGGGGTCGACCGATACTGAGTCGACGGTTGCCGCAGGAGGAAGCCGCGAACGCACGCATGAAAGTGCGTCGCCCCGCGGACGGGGAGCATGTCGATGTCGAGTGGAGCCTCCTGAAGCCAACCGGAGTCGTCGGCGATGAACGTGAGCGCGCCGAGACGGATCTCGCGGCCATCAACCAAAACTCCACCTGAAACCATGGTGAAGGAGATCGGAAAAATCGCAACTTCTCCAACAAGTCGCTAAGACACCTGCCCCATGGTGGGCGCCAACTGTCGTGGTTCTAAGTCTGACAGTAGAATAGGGGGGTAGGAATGGAGAAGCAAGATCCTAGATATGGAGTAGTTGTATACGCAAGAGATTTACGAGTTCAGGCCCTTCTCGGAGGAAGTAACAGCCCTATGTCTCGGAGCCCAGAGGCGGTCGACTGGAGTATATGCGTATGAGTTACAGGGGTGCGAACCCTTTACACTGAGGAGGGGGGTGGCTTATATAGAGTCCGCCAGACCCCTCCGGCCCTCACTTATGCAGGGTTTAAGGTACATTAAGATCTGGCGTTACTGGTAATGCCATACATAAAGTGCTATGATGACCATAAAGACTACTTAATGATAGACCGTTTGTGTGCAGAGTGACTCTAGATCTCCTGGTGGTCGAGTGAGTGGCTTCATGGTCGAGTGTCTTCGAGTCCGTTGAGTGAAATCCTTCCAGGTCGACTGAAAGGTAGTTCCTTCTAGAGATGTCCTTGGGGAGGGTATCTTGGACAGGTACATGACCCTACCCTAGGTACATGGCTTCATCAGGTACTTGTCAGTTTCTTGGTAGATCTCTTGTGTCTTGATCTTCCAAAAAACAAAACTCGGTATCCTTATCCACCGCCGAAGCAGAATACATTGCCGTTGGTTCATGTTGTGCTCAATTACTTTGGATGACCCAAACTCTTAAAGATTATGGGATATATGTGAAACATGTTCCATTACTTTGTGACAATGAAAGTGCTATCAAGATTGCTCACAATCCCATGCAACACTCTCGAACTAAACATATTGAAGTTCTTCATCATTTCATTCGAGAACACATTGCCAAAGGGGACATTAATCTTAAGCATGTTCGCACCAAAAAGAAATTAGCGGATATTTTCACCAAACCACTTGATGAGAAAGTGTTTTGCAGGTTAAGAGGTGAATTGAACATCATTGATGCTTCAAACTTGGAGTAGGACTCCATTGAATACATGCAAGACATGAGCTTATGACTAATCCTTGATATTTCTCTTATGATGATTATCTTATGTCTTGGATATATTTGCACCTTGCATGTTATCTAACCCATGTAGGTACTTGGATGAATCTAAATCTATGAGATTGCAGCTCACTCACATCTTGAGCAATCTCTACATCACCAAGTCTCTACACAATGGTGGTTGAAGACAAGGAAGCACGGAACCATTCAAACATATCCTTTGACAAATTCTATGTTGAGATTCATGATTGTCATTTTGGATACACAAGTGCTCTTCCTTGCAAAAACTAACCCATGTAGGTAGATGAACTCAAATTCCAAGTGGTGCTCCCAACTCTTGATGGGCTACATCAACCTTGGGCAACCCACACAAGTTCAACTACATGATCAACACCACCACACAAGGTATGTTATTCCATCCTAGAGAAGCTTTACTCCAAGTCATGAGCTAAAGCAACTCGACAAGATGAGAATACATCAAGATGCTTAAACAAAAAATGGTAACCCCATTTTGAGCTTAAACGATGAGTATGACCTATGATCAAGTGATCTCACTTGACTCCTAAGTCAATATACTCTAGCATAGGTGACTTTGTCGCCCACCATCTCTAGATGAAGTTTTATTGTGTTCTTTTCTGTGCTCTTGCATTTGTCTCATGCATATTTGTTTCCCTTGTTCAAAACAAAAAAAACTTCATCTAGATTTCTTTTCTGTTTTATTTGTTCTGCATTCCCTGCATCCAATTCATTGCAAATCTTTCAGTTAATTCCTTGCAAATCCTTGTGAGATCTTACTTGTCTAGTGAGCTGAGGTGACAAGTGTTTTCTCTGTGATGAACTCGGTCACACCGGTCTCTTGTTTTTGGACCAACCGAATTATTTCGGTGCAACCGAAGCATGCCACTCGGTGCCACCGATTTCACTACAGGAAAGCCATTTTGCCATTTATTCCTGCATTAATTTTAATCCAGCTCCCCTCAATGAATCTTGTCCTCTACAAGCATCACATTTACATTAGTGCTTTGTGCTGTGCCTCAAGGACCAAACCCATTCACGACAAATTCCAGAAGACCCTTCTTGGAAATTGATGTCAAAGGGGGAGAGAGAGATCACATCAAAGCTTAATCATATCTCTAGAGGGAGAGAATACTCACATTTCTAGGGGGAGAGAATACTCAAGGAGAGATTAATCTTCAAGGATCCCAGATGCTTGGTGTTCAAGAGGAGAGATGCCACATGTCTTCTTGAGGGGAAAGACATGTTCATATGTGCTTATTTGCATTAGCTCTGTTCATTTGTTTCTTTGAGCTCTGATTTTCTGTTCCCTGTTGCTACATCATGAGCTTGTGTTGGTTTTCCTCGAAGAGGAGAGGGTGATGCAGCAAAGTGTAGCGTAAGTATTTCCCTCAGTTTTGAGAACCAAGGTATCAATCCAATAGGAGGCTCCTCAAAAGTCCCACGCACCTACACAAACAAACTGAGAACTCGCAACCAACGCAATAAAGGGGTTGTCAATCCCTTCACGGCCACTTGTGAAAGTGAGATCTAATAAAATTAGCATGATAAGCTAAATATATTTTTGGTATTCTATAATATAGATGCAAAAAGTAAAGATGCAAATAAAAGTAGATTGAAAGCAAATATGATAAGAGATAGACCCGGGGGCCATAGGTTTCACTAGAGGCTTCTCTCAAGATAGCATAAGTATTACGGTGGGTGAACAAATTACTGTCGAGCAATTGATAGCAAAGCGCATAGTTATGAGATTATCTAGGCATGATCATGTATATAGGCATCACGTCCATAACAAGTATACCGACTCTTGCCTGCATCTACTACTATTACTCCACACATCAACCGACTCCTGCCTGCATCTAGAGTATTAAGTTCATAAGAACAGAGTAACGCATTAAGCAAGATGACATGATGTAGAGGGATAAACTCATGCAATATGATATAAACCCCATCTTGTTATCCTTGATGGCAACAATACAATACGTGCCTTGCAACCCTTTCTGTCACTGGGTAAGGACACCGCAAGATTGAACCCAAAGCTAAGCACTTCTCCCATGGCAAGAAAGACCAATCTAGTAGGCCAAACCAAACTGATAATTCGAAGAGACTTGCAAAGATAACTCAATCATACATAAAAGAATTCAGAGAAGATTCAAATATTATTCATAGATAAACTTGATCATAAACCCACAATTCATCGGATCTCGACAAACACACTGCAAAAAGAATTTACATCGAATAGATCTCCACAAGAGAGGGGGAGAACATTATATTGAGATCCAAAAAGAGAGAAGAAGCCATCTAGCTAATAACTATGGACCCGTAGGTCTGTGGTAAACTACTCACAACTCATCGGAGGGGCAAGGATGTTGATGTAGAGGCCCTTCGTGGTTGATTCCCCCTCCGGCAGAGTGCCGGCGAAGGCTCCAAGATGGGATCTCGCGGATACAGAAGGTTACGGCGATGGAAATTGTGTTTCGTGGTGCTCCTGGATGTTTTCGGGGTACGTAGGTATATATAGGAGGAAAAAGTACGTCGGTGGCCGCCCGAGGGGCCCATGAGACAGGGGGCGCGCCCTACAGGGGGGGCATGACCCCCTATCTCGTGGGGCCCTCGGAAGCTTCTTGACTTGCACTCCAAGCTCTACGGATCACGTTCGTTCCAAAAATCACGCTCCCGAAGGTTTCATTCCGTTTGGACTCCGTTTGATACTCCTTTTCTTCGAAATACTGAAATAGGCAAAAAAAACAGCAATATGGGCTGGGCCTCCGGTTAGTAGGTTAGTCCCAAAAATGATATAAATGTGTAAAATAAAGCCCATAAACATCCAAAAGGGGTAATATAATAGCATGGAACAATAAAAAATTATAGATATGTTGGAGACGTATCAAGCATCCCCAAGCTTAATTCCTGCTCGTCCTCGAGTAGGTAAATGATAAAAAGAGAATTTTTGATGTGGAATGCTACCTAGCATAATTCTTAATGTAATTTCATTTATTGTGTCATGAATTTTCAGATCCAAATGATACAAAATAAAAGTTCATATTAACATGAAAATGGAGATACTTCAAGCATACTAATCAAAGTAATCATGTCTTCTCAAAATAACATGGCTAAAGAAAGTTATCCCTACAAAATCATATAGTCTGGCCATTGCTCTATCTCCATCACACAAAGTATTTAATCATGCACAACCCCGATGACAAGCCAAGCAATTGTTTCATACTTTAATAATCTCAAACTCTTTCAACTTTCACGCAATACATGAGCGTGAGCCATGGACATAGCACTATATGTGGAAAAGAATGGTGGTTGTGGAGAAGACAAAAAGGAGAAGATAGTCTCACATCAACTAGGCATATCAATGGGCTATGGAGATGCCCATCAATAGATATCAATGTGAGTGAGTAGGGATTGCCATGCAACGGATGCACTAGAGCTATAAATATATGAAAGCTCAACAAAACAAACTAAGTGGGGTGCATCCAACTTGCTTGCTCACGAAGACCTAGGGAACTTTTGAGGAAGCCCATCATTGGAATATACAAGCCAAGTTCTATAATGAGAAATTCCCACTAGTACATGAAAGTGACAACATATGAGACTCCCTATCATGAAGATCATGGTGCTATTTTGAAGCACAAGTGTGGAAAAAGAGATAGTAGCATTGTCCCTTCTCTCTTTTTCTCTCATTTTATTATTTTTTCTTTTTCTTCCTTTTTTTATTTTTTTTTCTTTTTTTCTTTTTCTTTGGCCTTCTCTTTTTTTTTGGCCTTTCTCTTTTTTTTCTTTTTGTAAAGTCCGAAATGTCATCCCGACTTGTGGGGGAATCATAGTCTTCATCATCCTTTCCTCACTAGGACAATGCTCTAATAATGAAGATCATCACACTTTTATGCATTTACAACTCAAAGCTAGAACAAGATATGACTCTATATGAATGCCTCCGGCGGTGTACCGGGATATGCAATGGATCAAGAGCGACATGTATGAAAATTATGAAGGTGGCCTTGCCACAAATGCAATGTCAACTACAGGATCATGCAAAAAGCAATATAACAAAAGTAATGCATGTCATATGAATGGAACGGTGGAAAGTTGCATGGCAATATATCTCGGAATGGCTATGGAAATGCCATAATAGGTAGGTATGGTGGCTGTTTTGAGGAAGGTAAATGTGGGTATATGGTACCGCCGAAAGTTGCACGGTACAAGAGAGGCTAGCAATAATGGAAGGGTGAAAGGGTGTGTATAATCCATGGACTCAACATTAATCAAAAGAACTCATATACTTGTTGCAAAAATCTAGAAGTCATGAAAAATCAAAGCACTACGCGCATGCTCCTAGGGGGATAGATTGGTAGGAAAAGACCATCGCTCGTCCCCGACCGCCACTCATAAGGAAGACACTCAATAAATAAAATTGTGCTCCAACTTCATCACAAAGCGGTTCATCATACGTGCATGCTACGGGAATCACAACCCTTGACACAAGTATTTTTCATAATCACCTCAACTAGCATGACTCTAATATCACTACCTCCATATCTCAAAACAATTATCAAACATCATATTGATCATAGCATCCAATTCTTTTCTATGATAGTTTTTATTATACCCAACTTGGATGCTCATCATTCTAGACCAACTTTATGATCATAGCAAATACCATGCTGTTCTAAAAGACTCTCAAAATAATATAAGTGAAGCATGAGAGACTAGCAATTTCTTCAAAATTAAGACACCACCGTGCTCTAAAAGATATAAGGGAAGCACTCGAGCAAAAACTATCAAGCTCAAAAGATATAAGTGAAGCACATAGAGTATTCTAGCAAATTCTAATCAAATAGGCTTCTCCCAAAAGGTGTGTACAGCAAGGATGATTGTGTTAAACTAAAAAGAAAAGACTAATATAATACATGCCGCTCCAAGCAAAACACATATCATGTGGCGAATGAAAAAATAGCACCAAGTAAAGTTACCAATGAACGAAGACGAAAGAGGGGATGCCTTCCCGGGGCATCCCCAAGCTTAGGCTTTTGGCTATCCTTGAATATCTTGGGGTGCCATGGGCATCCCCAAGCTTAGGCTCTTGCCACTCCTTATTCCATAGTCCATAAAAGCTTTACCCAAAACATGAAAACTTCACAACACAAAACTCAACAGGAAATCTTATAAGCTCCGTTAGTGAAAGAAAACAAAACCACCACATAAGGTACTGCAATGAACTCATTCTTTATTTATTTTGGTGTTAAACATACTGTATTCCAACTTCCTTATGGTTTATAAACTAATTTACTAGCCATAGATGCATTGAAATAAGCAAACAACACACGAAAAACAGAATCTGTCAAAAACAGAACAGTCTGTAGAAATCTGTAACTAACGCAAACTTCTGGAACTCTAAAAATCCTACCAAAATAGGAAGTCCTGGAAATTTTGTTTATTGAACAGCAGCAAAAAGAATCGACGCAAAAGCACGTTCCTGTGAATTAAAAAAATTATATTCGTGCGCGCAAAGTTTCTGTTTTTTAGCAGAATCAAATCAACTATCATCGTAGGTTATCCTATAGGTTCTACTTGGCACAAACACTAATTAAAAGATAAAAACACATCTAAACAGAAGGTAGGTGCAAGATTTATTACTAAACAGGAGCAAAAACAAAAAATATAAACAAAATTGGGTTGCCTCCCAACTAGCGCTATCGTTTAACGCCCCTAGCTAGGATAAAAGCAAGGATAGATCTAAGTGGTGCCGTAATAATAAGATAGATCTTGAAAGCTCATCTCATATTCTCAATGTTCGGCAGCAAGTTTCCTTTGAGGCAAGCAAAATTAATCAAAAGGGCTAAACTTAGTGGGACAAAGATCCCCAAGATCAATCACAGGAGGAACGGGTTCCTCCCTTGGCCCTTCATAGTGTACAACTATTTCATCACTAAAAGCATTATTTTGGCAAAATCTTGTGAGCCTATACTCAAGAGAGTATCCTAGCTCGTTGTTTCGAAGGGCAAAATCATTATTAAGCTCGTTAATGCAATCAACCAAGACATTGGTAGGAACCTTTTTTCTAAGGTTTTCATTAAAAGCGACATAGTCCAAAGATTGAAAACGTCTAATTTTCTCTTGATCATAGAGGATCGCCTCTATGGGAGGACGACCGGCGTCCACCCTATAGTGCGCAAAGATTTCTTTGGCCTCTCTTATGATAAATCTAAACTCATGAGCCAAAAAGATAGTAACATCGCGCTTAACAGAAGAATGCTCAATATTAGAGAATTCTAGGAAAATTCTTTGTATGCAAGGATGCATATGCATAAATTGCCTTTCAAGTTCAACTACAAGCATAGCGATAGCATCCGCAAGACTACTAGTTCTATGAAGAATAGAACAACCCATGGAAGGTAAAGCACCGGCACAAGTAAAGAAATCTTGAATAACACCTTTGCCAATGATGTTACCGCTACCGATTCGAAACTTTTTAGTATGCAAGATAGGGGGTTCATCGGCTGGAGCTTCGGGGTTTCCTGTGTTATCATTGTTGTCCATATCGACGATAATCTCCCCAATTTCAGACATAGCGGCAAACAAAAGCAAGGCGGAAGAAAGCAAGCGAAAAGGAGAGGAGGAGATTGGGAAAGAGAGGGCGACTAAAACGGCAAGGGTGAAGTGGGGGAGAGGAAAACGAGAGGCAAATGCCAAATAATGTAAATGCGAGGGAGATGGGCTTGTGATGGGTACTCGGTATGTCTTGACTTGAGCGAAGACCTCCCCGGCAACGGCGCCAGAAATCCTTCTTGCAACGTCTTGAGCTTGCGTTGGTTTTCCTCGAAGAGGAGAGGGTGATGCAGCAAAGTGTAGTGTAAGTATTTCCCTCAGTTTTGAGAACCAAGGTATCAATCCAGTAGGAGGCTCCTCAAAAGTCCCACGCACCTACACAAACAAACTGAGAACTCGCAACCAACGCAATAAAGGGGTTGTCAATCCCTTCACGGCCACTTGCGAAAGTGAGATCTAATAAAGATAGTATGATAAGATAAATATATTTTTGGTATTTTATAATATAGATGCAAAAAGTAAATATGCAAATAAAAGTAGATTGAAAGCAAATATGATAAGAGATAGACTCGGGGGGCATAGGTTTCACTAGAGGCTTCTCTAAAGATGGCATAAGTATTACAGTGGGTGAACAAATTAATATCGAGCAATTGATAGAAAAGTGCATAGTTATGAGATTATCTAGGCATGATCATGTATATAGGCATCACGTCCATAACAAGTAGACCGACTCCTGCCTGCATCTACTACTATTACTCCACACATCGACCGACTCCTGCCTGCATCTAGAGTATTAAGTTCATAAGAACAGAGTAACGCATTAAGCAAGATGACATGATGTAGAGGGATAAACTCATGCAATATGATATAAACCCCATCTTGTTATCCTCGATGGCAACAATACAATACGTGCCTTGCAACCCTTTCTGTCACTGGGTAAGGACACCTCAAGATTGAACTCAAAGCTAAGCACTTCTCCCATGGCAAGAAAGACCAGTCTAGTAGGCCAAACCAAACTGAGAATTCGAAGAGACTTGCAAAGATAACTCAATCATACATAAAAGAATTCAGAGAAGATTCAAATATTATTCATAGATAAACTTGATCATAAACCCACAATTCATCGGATCTCGACAAACACACCGCAAAAAGAGTTTACATTGAATAGATCTCCACAAGAGAGGGGGAGAACATTGTATTGAGATCCAAAAAGAGAGAAGAAGCCATCTAGCTAATAACTATGGACCCGTAGGTCTGTGGTAAACTACTCACAACTCATCGGAGAGGCAAGGATGTTGATGTAGACGCCCTCCGAGGTTGATTCCCCCTCCGGCAGAGTGTCGCTGAAGGCTCCAAGATGGGATCTCGCGGATACAGAAGGTTACGGCGGTGGAAATTGTGTTTCGTGGTGCTCATGGATGTTTTCGGGGTACGTAGGTATATATAGGAGGAAGAAGTATGTCGGTGGCCGCCCGAGGAGCCCACGAGACAGGGGGCGCGGCCCCTATCTCGTGGGGCCCTCAGAACCTTCTTGACTTGCACTCAGAGCTCTCCGGATCACGTTCATTCCAAAAATCACGCTCCCGATGGGTTCATTCCGTTTGGACTCCGTTTGATATTCCTTTTCTTCGAAATACTGAAATAGGCAAAAAAATAGCAATATGGGCTGGGCCTCCGGTTAGTAGGTTAGTCCCAAAAATGGTATAAATGTGTAAAATAAAGCCCATAAACATCCAAAAGGGGTAATATAATAGCATGGAACAATCAAAAATTATAGATATGTTGGAGACGTATCACCTATCTTCTCCCAGTATCCCATGCTAGATTCAAGGGGAGCAAGACATCTAAGGGAAAGAAACTCTTTAAATTCATTGCACATCTTTACCTTTGGGGACATGTTGATACGTATCCAACGTATCTACTTTTCCAAACACTTTTGCCCTTGTTTTGGACTCTAACTTGCATGATTTGAATGAAACTAACCCAGACTGACGCTGTTTTCAGCAGAACTGACATGATGTTGTTTTATGCGTAGAAAAGAAAAGTTCTCGGAATGTCCTGGAAATCCACGGAGGCACTTTTTGGAATTAATAAGATTTTTTGGCGAAAGAATCAACACCAAGGGGCCCACAGGCTGTCCACGAGATAGGGGGGCGCCCCCCCTATGGCGCGCCCTCCTATCTCGTGGCCCCCCTGGACCTTCACCGACCTCAACTCCAACTCCATATATTCACGTTTGTGGAGGAAAAAAATCAGAGAGAAAGTTTCATCGCGTTTTACGACACGGAGTCGCTGTCAAGCCCTAATCTCTCTCGGGAGGGCTGATGTGGAGTCCGTTCGGGGCTCCGGAGAGGGGGATTCGTCGCCGTCGTCATCATCAACCATCCTCCATCACCAATTTCATGATGCTCACCGCCGTGCATGAGTAATTCCATCGTAGGCTTAATGGACGGTGATGGGTTGGATGAGATTTACCATGTAATCAAGTTAGTTTTGTTAGGGTTTGATCCCTAGTATCCACTATGTTCTGAGATTGATGTTGCTATGACTTTGCTATGCTTAATGCTTGTCACTAGGGCCCGAGTGCCATGATTTTAGATCTGAACCTATTATGTTTTCATGAATATATGTGTGTTCTTGATCCTATCTTGCAAGTCTATAGTCACCTATTATGTGTTATGATCCGACAACCCCGAAGTGACAATAATCGGGATACTTCTCGGTGATGACCGTAGTTTGAGGAGTTCATGTATTCACTATGTGCTAATGCTTTGTTCCGGTTCTCTATTAAAAGGAGGCCTTAATATCCCTTAGTTTCCACTAGGACCCCGCTTCCACGGGAGGGTAGGACAAAAGATGTCATGCAAGTTCTTTTCCATAAGCATGTATGACTATTTATGGAATACATGCCTACATTACATTGATGAATTGGAGCTAGTTCTATATCACCCTATGTTATAACTATTGCATGAGGAATCGCATCCTACATAATTATCCATCACTGATCCATTGCCTACGAGCTTTTCAAATATTGTTCTTCGCTTATTTACTTTTCCATTGCTACTGTTACAACTACTACAAAAACCCCAAAACAATTATCTTTACTTTTGCTACCATTACCTTTATTATCGTACCACTTTTGCTACTAAATACTTTGCTGCAGATACTAAGTTATCCAGGTGTGGTTGAATTGACAACTCAACTGCTAATACTAAAGAATATTCTTTGGCTCCCCTTGTGTCGAATCAATAAATTTGGGTTGAATACTATACCCTCGAAAGCTATTGCGATCCCCTACACTTGTGGGTTATCGCATGTCTATATCCAATGTGGTACTTAGTACTCACTCTCTACATGTCATCCCAGTCTTGGTACTCTTGTGGTTTCTTTTGTTTGCTCTAGCCAGTAGGTGTATCTGTGTTATCTAACCTTGTTTACGCAGGTTCATTCCATCCTAAGCCAACTCAAGACCACAAGGTAAATATATGCATCACAGTCATGTGTATGAGAAATTCTTGCTGATGTACATACTGTTTGCAAGAAGGACTCATAAGCATGAAGGTACATTTCCCATATTCACATCCTTTGCTCTGATGCATATAGCCAAGATACATGTAACACATTGCTTACTCTGTCATGTTTATGCATTCACATGCTTCTATATTCCATATTCACATGATTGCATACATGTAGGGGGGGCCTATGCTTGTTACATGTCTTTCCAAAGCTTTACTTGCTATTCTCTATATCTTTATCTAAAAGCTTTGATGTATGTTGTCACCAATTACCAAAAAGGGGGAGATTGAAAGCACAAGTGCTCCCTGGGTGATTTTGGTAATTAATGTCAACATATCTCTTGTTGGACTAACACTTTTACCTAGTATGTTTCAGATGAGTTCAACAATGAAGTGGCATGGACTAAAGGATGTGGAACCCCTTCAAGATGCTAAAGACAAAGGATTGGCTCAAGCTTCAAGCACAAGACTCTACATTTTCTATTTTAGTGATCCAAGATCATATTGAGTCTATAGGAAAAGCCAATACTATCAAGAGGGGATGAGGTGTTGCTTAATGGTTTGCTTGCTCAAAGTGCTTAGTGATATGCTCCAAAGCCCTCAACTACTTTCTCATATCCACATATGTCCTAAACCAAAAGTCTAACTCGGCCCTACGATTCTTTCTATCCGGCGCCACCGAGTTCAAATGTCATAGCCACTGCCACAAACCCTAGGCAAATCGGTCTCACCGATAGGGATCTCGGTCTCACCGAGATGGGATTGTAATCTCTCTGTGTATATCCATTACCAAAATCGGTCTCACCGAGTTTGAGAAATCGGTACTACCGAGATTACAATGCAAACTCTCTAGTTAACTTATTACCAAAATCGGTCCTACCGAGTGTGTGTAATCGGTCAAACCGAGTTTGCCTGACCAACTCTCTGGTTAGCTTATTACCAAAATCGGTCCCACCGAGTTTGTGTAACCGGTCTCACCGAGATTACGTTATGCCCTAACCCTAACCATATCGGTCCTACTGATTTGCATGTCGGTCCCACCGAAAATCCTAACGGTCACATTATTTGCCAAATCGGTCTGACCGAGTTTGACGATTCGGTCCCATCGAGATTGGCAAGTTGTGTGTAACGGTAAGATTTTGTGTGGAGGCTATATATACCCCTCCACCCACTCTTCATTTGTGGAGAGAGCCATCAGAACTTGAACTTAAAGAAGTTAAAAAACTGCAATTTTTACTACTTAGTGTCTAATCACCCCCCCTTTAGACACCTCTTCTCGATCCTTTCACTTAGGCCTGAAGCAGAGACTAGACTTCGTGCGCAGCCTTGTTCAAAACGCTCGTCCTGCCCCCAGACGTCCACTCTTGCGGGACGACACTAGTGGCCTCCACCTATGGGGCCGACGAGCTCGAGGCCCCGATCTCCTGAGGCCGCGGCGCCGAAGTTGCCTTCACTGCACGGCGGCGCGACGGAGTGCAAACAACGGGGGTCGCCCCCACCACCAGCTCGCCGCCGACTTGAGGCGTTGGCTGCACGTGAGGCTGATTGCCCTGGACCTCGGTAGTCGTCGTCTGTTGGAGCACCTCTGTCCTCAAGATGGTGGTGTTGCCCCCTTCCCTCTCCATGACCGGCTGCTCATGGCCGGCTCCTCCAGTCGGCACCGGGATCTCGGGTCCCGGCGGTCTAGAGCATAGGGGGAAGACAAGCTGCAGCGTCTGGTCGCACGTGGCCTTCTCCGCCCGCACCCTGGCAATTGCGTCCGCCCGCTCCTTAGCCGCGGCGTTGGCCTAGGCCTTGGCAACCGCGTCAGCTTCTTCCTGCGTCGCCTTGGCCGCCGCCGCCGCCTTCCGCCGCTCCGCCTCCTCCAACTCCTCACGCGCCTCCCGCGTGTTCCGCTCCGTTGCTGCCTGGGGCTCGGCGCGCGGGTCCACACGACGGGTGTTGGCGAAGCCCTCCGCCCCCCCTCCCCCCAAGTGATGGAGGCGGAGGTCGACCACTCAAGGGAGAGTGGGGCCCTGTTCAAGCAACACAAGAAGAACTCAGAGGGAGTTTGCAAAAAAGACAAAGGAAAACACAAGGAAGGACAAGCTCTTACGCGGACACCGTCGGCGGCTGCTTCGGGGCCCTCTAGAACCGGGCCGCCTTCGCAGCGGCCTCCTCCTGCCTGGTCGCTGCGGCCGTGCTCTTGGGATTCTTCGGCTGGCCACCTTGTAGCTGCGAGCCGGCTCGGCGCTTTGGTGTGCCACCTGGTGCAGTCAGCGCTATTGAGGAGCTCACCCCCGCCCTGTTGGCGACCGGCGGGCGGCGCAGCGCGTGCTCCTCCTCGTCGTTGTCTGGCCAGTCCTCGAGGCCGCCTCCTCCTCCGGAGCCGCCTGCTCCGTCGCCACCACCTGTGGCGTCATCCTCCTCCATGGCGGCCGCCCCCTGATACGTCTCCAGCGTATCTATAATTTATGAAGCATTCATGCTATAATATTATCTGTTTTGAATGTTTATGGGCTTTACTAAGCACTTTTATATTATTTTTTGGACTAACCTATTAATCAGAGGCCCAGCCCAGATTGCTATTTTCTTGCCTATTTCAGTGTTTCGAAGAAAAGGAATATCAAACGGAGTCCAAACGGAATGAAACCTTCGGGAAAGTTATTTTTGAAACAGAAGCAATCCAGGGGACTTGGAGTGCATGCAAGGGAAGCTTCAAGGTGGCCACGAGGCAGGGAGGCGCACCCACCTCCCTTTGGCGCCCCCCCACCCTCGTGGGCCCCTCGTGGCTCCCCTGACTGACTTCTTTCGCCTATATATCTCCATATACCCTAAAAACATCGAGGAATAGAATAAATCAGGAGTTCCGCCGCCGCAAGCCTCTGTACCCACCAAAAAACAATCTGGACCCTGTTTTGGCACCCTGTCGGAGGGGGGAACCCTCACCGGTGGCCATCTTCATCATCCCGGCGCTCTCCATGACGAGGAGGGAGTAGTTTACCCTTGGGGATGAGGGTATGTACCAGTAGCTATGTGTCTGATCTCTCTCTCTCGTGTTTTGGAGGTGATACGATCTTGATGTATCGCGAGCTTTGCTATTATAGTGGGATCTTATGATGTTTCTCCCCCTCTACTCTCTTGTAATGGATTGAGTTTTCCCTTTGAAGTTATCTTATCGGATTAAGTCTTTAAGGATTTGAGAACACTTGATGTATGTCTTGCCGTGCTTATCTGTGGTGACAATGGGATATTCACATGATTCACTTGACGTATGTTTTGGTGATCAACTTGCGGGTTCAGTGACCTTGTGAACTTATGCATAGGGGTTGGCACACATTTTCGTCTTGACTCTCCGGTAGAAACTTTGGGGCACTCTTTGAAGTACTTTGTGTTGGTTGAATAGATGAATCTAAGATTGTGTGATGCATATCGTATAATCATACCCATGGATACTTGAGGTGACAATGGAGTGTCTAGGTGACATTAGGGTTTTGGTTGAATTGTGTCTTAAGGTGTTAATCTAGTACGAACTCTATGATAGATTGAACGGAAAGAATAGCTTCGTGTTATTTTACTACGGACTCTGGAATAGATTGAGCAGAAAGAATAACTTTGATGTGGTTTCGCACCCTACCATAATCTCTTCATTTGTTCTCCGCTATTAGTGACTTTGGAGTGACTCTTTGTTGCATGTTGAGGGATAGTTATATGATCCAATTATGTCATTATTGTTGAGAGAACTTGCTCTAGTAAAAGTATGAACCCTAGGCCTTGTCTCAACGCATTGCAATACTGTTTACTCTCACTTTTATTACTTGTTACCTTGCTGTTTTTATATTTTCATATTACAAAAACCTATATCTACTATCCATATTGCACTTGTATCACCATCTCTTCGCCGAACTAGTACACCTATACAATTTACCATTGTATTGGGTGTGTTGGGGACACAAGAGACTCTTTGTTATTTGGTTGCAGGGTTGCTTGAGAGAGACCATCTTCATCCTACGCCTCCTACGGATTGATAAACCGTAGGCCATCCACTTGAGGGAAATTTGCTACTGTCCTACAAACCTCTGCACTTGGAGGCCCAACAACGTCTACAAGGAGAAGGTTAGATCTTGCAATCGAATCTTTTTGTTTCTTGTTTTACCACTATTTTAGTATATAAACAAAAACTAAAAAAATGGAATTGAGATGGCCTCATACGCTTCATCTTTTTAATATCTTTCGTAAGTATGATGAAAAGGAAAATTGTGCTCAAGTGCTAGAAGAAGAAGTCTATAAAATGTTTGGTACTAAGTCTTTGAATGATGAGCATGATTGCAATGTTGTTAGTATGAACTCCTTGAATATCCATAGTACTAATGATGATTGCACTTGTCATGATGAAAATATCTCTTATAAGCATGTCGATTTTTGTGGAGTGTATTGGGTTTGCAAGTACACACCAAATAGGGAAGATAGATATTGCAAGAGGCATAAGCATTTAGAAACTAAATTGTTGCAAGAAAGTCTTGATGTTTGTGCTAAAAAATTCAATATTTTTCGTGATCCTTGTGAACTTTTCAATGAACATGGTCATTTAAATCTCCAATGCAAACTATTTCATGACCGAATCGTGTCCAAAAATTGTGATAATTTGATTACACTTGAGCATCAGAAAGAGCTTAGTCTTCTTTTGGGGTATGAGGAAATGAAACGTATAACTGAGGGTATTCCAAAATTTAATCTAGAGAGGATTTATATGTTTGTATAACAGATTTCTTGATTTTGATCTAGAGAAGATTTGTATGTATTTTGCGGTGAATTCCATTGAAAATTCTTATATTGCCAATTACATAAAGGAAAGAAAGCAAATAGAAGATGAAGAGAACACTAATGAAAGGGAAGAGACTTCCCAATATCCTCCTATTATTTCTTATGATGAATCAGGTAATGAGGAGGAGCTTTCTATTCCACCAATCTCATCAATAAGGAGCTCAGAGAAGAAGGTGGAACCCACACATAATGTGAAGAAGAAAAAGAAAAAACAGGGAAGCAAAGGTAAAAAGGTATCCATCCCAAATGATGTTGCTCCTACTACTCATTGTGATGATGATAATTGCTATACTATTGGTGTTATCCATACTATTAATGATGAGAGTGATTATGCTTATGATATGAAAAGGCACAAGCTTGGGGAAGCTATGTTTAATGAGAATGACATATTTGAAAATATATTTTCTGAAATTAATGTTTGTCCCAAGCTTGGGGATGCTAGCTTTAATGAAGATAATATTTTTAGCCTCCCAAGTTTTGATATGCAAAGTTGTTATGATGATAGCATGCCTTCAACCTATGATAATTATATTGATGAAAGTGGGTTTGGAAGAGTTTCAACTTTAGGAAGTAATGGTCCCACTATTTTGGAGTATGTTGAATCTTATAACATTTATGAAAGTGGATTTGGAGAGGTCATGACTTTATTTAGTGATGAGTCCACTATCTTGGAAGAGGTTTCAATCGATTATGATGAGAACAAAGTTGCTACTTATGATGATTATTGTGATGAAACTTATGCTATAAAAAGTAGTGATGATTATATTTATAAAACTTGTCATGATTATGATTACCTTTTTTCTGAACATTACTCTTTTAATGTGGAAACAATTTATAGTATTCAAGTCTCTTATGATACTCCCACTATTCCGAATGAGAAGAATTTTGCTTATATGGGTAGTAAATTTTCTATGCAACTAGATCATGAAAAGAATGCTTTAGGTGCTAGTTATATTGTTGAATTCATTCATGATGCTACTGAAAATTATTATGAGGGAGGAATATATGCTTGTAGGAATTGCAATAATATCAAGTTTCCTCTCTATGTGCTTAAAGTTTTGAAGTTATGCTTGTCCTGCCTTCCTATGATAGTTGATTATTGTTCCCATAAGTTGTTTGCTCACAAAATACCTATGCATAGGAATTGGGTTAGACTTAAATGTGCTAGTAATATTGTTCATGATGCTCTCTTTATATTTCAATTCTTACCCTTTATGTGAGCATCATTGAAATCATCATGCCTAGCTAGGGGCGTTAAACGATAGCGCTTGTTGGGAGGCAACCATATTTTATTTTTGTTCTTTACTTTTTGTTCCTGTTTAGTAATAAATAATTCATCTAGCCTCTGTTTAGATATGGTTTTATGTTTTAATTAGTGTTTGTGCCAAGTAGGACCTTTGGGAAGACTAGGGTGAAGTCTTTCTGATCTTGCTGTAAAAAACAGAAACTTTAGCGCTCACGAGATTAGCTGCCATTTTTTACTGGAGAGTGATTTTAGGTTGATTATTTTTTAAGATGATTAACAGATAAATTCCTCATGTCCACCAATTTATTTCGGAATTTTTGGAGTTCCAGAAGTATATGTTTGATACAGATTACTACAGATTGTTCTGTTTTTGACAGATTCTGTTTTCTATGTGTTGTTTGCTTATTTTGATGAATCTATGAGTAGTATCGGAGGGTATGAACCATAGAGAAGTTTGAATACAGTAGGAGTAACACCAATATGAATTTAGAATGAGTTCATTACAGTACCTAAGTGGTGATTTATTTTCTTATACTAACGGAGCTTACGAGTTTTCTGTTGAGTTTTGTGTTGTGAGGTTTTCAAGTTTTGGGTAAAGATTCGATGGACTATGGAATAAGGCCAAGGTAATATTCAAGGACAACCAAAAGCCTAAGCTTGGGGATGCCCCGGAAGGCATCCCCTCTTTCGTCTTCGTTCATCGGTAACTTTACTTGGAGCTATATTTTTATTCACCACATGATATGTGTTTTGATTGCAGCGTCATTTTTTTTGTTAGTATTTGCTTGATTTTCTTTAGAATAATTTTTTTCATCTATATTTTCAATAAAAATGTCAAGGATAGCCTTTACCATGCTTATTTTGCAAGTATACACGTTGCTGTTTCAAAACAGAAAGTTTACTGCTGTTGCAAAAATTCCCTAGAAAAGTCAGAAAATGATAAAATGTTGAAATCTTTTGAATATTGATATCTGATAAATTTTCTACAGTGTAGTATTTTTCTCATAATTTTTGGAGTTAGGGAAGTATGATGAATCTTGCATTCTTTACAGACTGCACTGTTTTGGCAGATTTTTGTTATGTTTGCATTGTTTGCATATGTTTACTTCTTTAATGATTTTATTTGAGCATAGGAGTATTAAATATGCAGAGGAATTTAGTATGAAATGTTGAATAATAATTTTAGTGATTTGTTACAGTAGAAAATGATAAGGTTTTGTATTGGTTTATACTAACTTATCTCACGAGTTCTTGTTGAGTTTTATGTGAACGAAGTTTTTGAGAAATAGAGAAACCATGATATGAGAGGAATTAAGGAGACACAAAAGTTCAAGCTTGGGGATGCCCAAGGCACCCCAAGATAATATTTCAAGAAGTCTCAAGCATCTAAGCTTGGGGATGCCCCGTTAGGCATCCCACCTTTCTTCTTCAACAACTATCCGTTAGTATCGGTTGAGCCTAAGTTTTTGCTTCTTCACATGAGTTGTGCTATCCTTGCAATGTCATTTTATTTTGCTTTGCTTGATGTTTGAATAAAATACCAAGATCTGGAATTCTTAAATGAGAGAGAGTCTTCACATAGTTACATAATTATTTAACTACTCATTGATCTTCACTTATATCCTTTTGGAGTAGTTTGTCATTTACTCATGTGCTTCACTTATATCCTATGAGTAAATGGTTGAATGAGTTGAATGTCATAAATCTGAAATTATATGTGTTTCATATGCTTACCCCATTGAGAGTAATGACTTCACATCTAAGAAGTAGAGGTAGTTAATTTATTGAAGGTTAGCAAACATTGTATTGGTCACTTGAACAATTCATGAAAGAATATTGAAGGAAGAGAGATTTCACATATAAATATACTATCTTGGACATCTTCTATAATTGTGAGCCCCATTAATTATTTTCAAACCTGAGCAAATTAGTTAAAATTGGAAAAGGAAGACAACATAATGAGTTATGCTTGGGTATATTTGTATAGAAGTTAAATTGTTATGGATCCTTAAACATGTGGTGCTTGCTATTTAGAATCTTTTGCTAGCCTAAACATCTGTACTAAGCGGGAATACTGCTTGTGCATCCAAATTCCTTGAACCAAGTTTCTTCCATGAGTGTCCACCATATATACCTATATGCGGTATTTACCTGACGTTCCAAGTAAATTTGCATGTGCCAAACTCTAAACCTTCAAATAATAACCTATTTTGTATGCCCGAATCGCTCATGTAGCGACTAGGGGCTGTAAGTATCTTCCATGCTAGGTGGGTTATTCTCACGATGAGTGGACTCCGCTCATCATTCACGAGAAAATGGTTGGTAACTGGGATGCCCAGTCCCATGATCAAAAGATCAAAATCAAATCAAAATAATTGCAAACAAAACTCCCCTAGGAATGTTGGTAGTTGGATGGCACCCATTGTTTCAGACAAGCCGTGGAGTGTGATTGTTGGTGGAGGGGGAGTAAAAACTTTACCATTCTATTTGGGAACCGCCTATAATGTGTGTAGCATGGAAGATATTGGGAACTCATGGTTGTTATGTTGACAATGAAAGCATACCTCTCAAAATTACTTTGATCTCTGTTTAAAAGCTTCGGGCTCTAGCACCTCTGCAAATCCCTGCTTCCCTCTGCGAAGGGCCTATCTTTTACTTTTATGCAAGAGTCAATAGTATTCCTTCTCATTCCAACCTACTCTTTAGTTGGCAAGCATCATGTGATGGAAGATCCAAGCATATATGGCCATTCAAATATATTTGATCATGAATTATTATTGTTGACAATTATCTATACGATAAGTAAGTTGGGAGGCGAAACATTAAGCCCCTATCTTTCTCTATGTTCGATGGATGCTATTTGTTCTAAACATATGCTTTGAGTGGTAGCAATCATGCAAGACTACATGATAGTTGAGTATGTGGGATTTGCTAAATCAAAGCTCTAACATAGACCCTTCCTGAAAATAAGATGAATTGCAATTGTTTGATGACTGAGAATGAAGTTTGCTAGTTTTCAAGAAAGTTTATGGTCTATGCTTTAACATGTGAACAGCTTGTTACTTGATCGTAAGAAGTTTTATGAGATGAACTACTGTTATAACAAATAATCATGCTAGAAAAGGTGATTGAAATTATCATTGATCAAACTTGTGCACCTGCTAGCATTCACACTTCATAAATTCTTTCTTTTATCATTTACCTACTCGAGGACGAGCAGGAATTAAGCTTGGGGATGCTGATATGTCTCCAACATATCTATAATTTATGAAGCATTCATGCTATAATATTATCTGTTTTGGATGTTTATGGGCTTTACTAAGCACTTTTATATTATTTTTGGGACTAACCTATTAACCGGAGGCCCAGCCCTAATTGCTGTTTTCTTGCCTATTTCAGTGTTTCGAAGAAAAGGAATATCAAACGGAGTCCAAACGGAATGAAACCTTTGGGAAAGTTATTTTTTGAACGGAAGCAATCCAGGGGACTTGGAGTGCACGGAAGGGAAGCTTCAAGGTGGCCACGAGGCAGGGAGGCGCGCCCACCTCCCCTGGGCGCCCCCCACCCTCGTGGGCCCTAAGTGGCTCCCCTGATCGACTTCTTTCGCCTATATATCTCCATATACCCTAAAAACAACGGGGAATAGAATAGATCGGGAGTTCCGCCACCGCAAGCCTCTCTAGCCACCAAAAACCAATCGGAACCCTGTTTCGGCACCCTGCCGGAGTGGGGAACCCTCACCGGTGGCCATCTTCATCATCCCGGCGCTATCCATGACAAGGAGGGAGTAGTTCACCCTCGAGGCTGAGGGTATGTACTAGTAGCTATGTGTTTGATCTCTCTCTCTCTCTCTTTCTCGTGTTCTTGAGGTGATACGATCTTGATGTATCGCGAGCTTTGCTATTATAGTTGGATCTTATGATGTTTCTCCCCCTCTACTCTCTTGTAATGGATTGAGTTTTCCCTTTGAAGTTATCTTATTGGATTGAGTCTTTAAGGATTTGAGAACACTTGATGTATTTCTTGCCGTGCTTATCTCTGGTGACAATGGGATATTCACGTGATTCACTTGATGTATATTTTGGTGATCAACTTGCGGGTTCAGTGACATTGTGAACTTATGCATAGGGGTTGGCACACATTTTCGTCTTGACTCTTCGGTAGAACCTTTGGGGCACTCTTTGAAGTACTTTGTGTTGGTTGAATAGATGAATCTGAGATTGTGTGATGCATATTGTATAATCATCCCATGGATACTTGAGGTGACAATGGAGTATCTAGGTGACATTAGGGTTTTGGTTGACTTGTGTCTTAAGGTGTTATTATAGTACGAACTCTATGATAGATTGAACAGAAAGAATAGCTTCGTGTTATTTTACTACGGACTCTTGAATAAATCGAGCAGAAAGAATAACTTTGAGGTGGTTTCGTACCCTACCATAATCTCTTCGTTTGTTCTCTGCTATTAGTGACTTTGGAGTGGCTCTTTGTTGCATGTTGAGGGATAGTTATATGATCCAATTATGTTATTATTGTTGAGAGAACTTGCACTAGTGAAAGTATGAACTCTAGGCCTTGTTTCAACGCATTGCAATACCGTTTACGCTCACTTTTATTACTTGTTATCTTGCTGTTTTTATATTTTCATATTACAAAAACCTATATCTACTATCCATATTGCACTTGTATCACCATCTCTTCGCCGAACTAGTGCACCTATACAATTTACCATTGTATTGGGTGTGTTGGGGACACAAGAGACTCTTTGTTATTTGGTTGCAGGGTTGCTTGAGAGAGACCATCTTCATCCTACGCCTCCTACGGATTGATAAACCTTAGGTCATCCACTTGAGGGAAATTTGCTACTGTCCTACAAACCTCTGCACTTGGAGGCCCAATAACGTCTACAAGGAGAAGGTTACATAGTAGACATCACCCCCAAGTCGGGGTCGTCCTGCATCGCTCACGGCTCGGTCCGGCAGGTACTCCTGGCCCTTCTCCAGGGCGTCGGCTACCGGCTGGGTCGTGAGGAGCTGTATCATGATCGACTGATTAGTCGGCAAAGCAGAGCCTGGCACACAAAGAAAAGACCAAGAGTTAAGAAACTTACTGCAGGCGGCGGGTGTGCGCGGTAATACGGCCGCTTGCTGAACTGCCACTTCGATTCCAAGAGTTTGCAGTTCGCAATCTCGTTCACCAGGCGGGCCACCTCCATGGCCGGCATCTCCCTGGTGCTCATCCGGCTGATCAGATGAGGCCGGCTTTAAGAGGGAGAACCTGTCGCTCCATAAAGGCGGTCAGCAAGTCTGAGGCTTTGAGGCCTTCAGACTTCGTCATCACCTTGAGACGGGCAATGGCAGCGGCGGAGCCGGCCAACAGCGTCCTCGGCTTGAAGGTGCAGTTGGAGCGGGGCTCGGCCGGTGGGCCGGCTTCCTAAGCCGGCAGATTGACGAAGTTGATGGCCGGGTTGACGTTCTTGATGTAGAAATATGATTTTTGCCACAGCTTCACCGATTGCGTTAAGCTGATGGCCGGGAAGCAGTTCCCAACACTCGGGCTCCGCACCACGATGAAAGAGCCGCACTGAGCCGCCTCGTTCTTTGCGGAGACGCAGAGTTTGGTGTATAAGAATTCTCCCCAGAGCTCGAGAGTGGGGAGGACACCAAGGTAGCCTTCGCAGAGCGTGACGAAGGCCGACAGCAGCACCACCATATTTGGTGTGAGGTGGTGTGGCTGGAGTCGGTAGAATTGGAGGAAGGATCGGAGGAAGCCGCTCGCCGGCAGGCCGAAGCCACGAAGGAAGTGTGACCGAAAGATGACGCGCTCACCTTCCTCCGGCGCTGGCGAGATCTCCTTCATAGGTGGAACGCGCGTCCGGACATAGCCCTCGCCGGGCAACCGCCGTGTGTTGTGGAGGAAGGTGATGTGGTCTTCGATGACGTTCGATCCATCCCAGTCACCGGCCTGCTCGCGCACCATGGAATCTCGAGTTTAACGAGGCAACGGCGCGACGGAGAGGACGGGCTCGGTGACAACGGGCCGCGGCAGCACCTCGACACGACGCGGGAGTGTGGCGGCAGCGAAGAAAAGGAAGAGGAACGAAATGGCAAAGGGAAAGGAGGGCACGCGTGCTAGAGCTGCTCCCCTCCTCACCCTACTTATAGCCCCGGGTAGTGAAGCCGAGGGGACGGGGTGTGGGGATCATGGGATTAACTGTGCCCACGACCCCACGGCCCCGCATTTACTGCGCGGTAACAGCGCGAAGTAAATGCGCCACGGAATCCCAACCGTTCGCCTCGGTCACAGCAGATCCGCACGCGTGTCGAGGCCTGGTAGTGGTGGGCCCTGACCTACGGCAACGTCTCGTCACGCGCGTGGGTTGGCAGGCAGCCAGGCCAGCTGGCGCCACGTGGCATGCAGTTAGCTGGCGGCAAGACTGGCGCCAGGCTGGAGCGCCACCCAGCTCCAGCTGAGACGTTTCAAAAACCACCAGGCGGCCTGCCTGGTCATATCCGACTCCTTACAGTCGGCGCTCTAGAAGACGGACAAAACAAGATTGATCAAACCACTCGGAGTAAGAAGCCACTGAGGCCCCTCGCCTCTTTCAGCCGCGGCGCCCCACCAGCTTCGGGGACTACTGTCGGAGTAAATGACCACGGGTAGCCTCATCAGCCTCCCATGGTATTTCAAGACATCGGGGCCGGTTTCTCCCCTCAAAAATGAAAGACCGAAGGCCGCCTTCTTGGGGCCGGCTGGTCCACACGGTCGGCTCCCAAGAGGCGGCAAAGCACCGCAGACAATCGCCGAGCGGGCTGACTCCTAGCAGGCGGCCCCAGAGAGGCTGGCTCCTAGCAGGCGGCCCCTCCGCCCCCTTTAAGTTTGCACCACAATATGACGACGAGACGGGGCATGGCTACACTGCAGCCTGCCACCCCCGAATCCAGGGCGGAGCATGAGTACAATGCGGCGTACTGGGCGGACGACCCCTGCCCGGCGCGGCACTGTTGCCACGCAACCCATGACATCACCCATGGCAGGGAGGGCCATGCTCCCACTACGGACTATCGGTACGGCCCAAAAGCGGCGGGCCCTATCGGTTAGTGAGAAGCTAGAAGGCGGTGTGCCCGGACCAGTCGGCGCGAGGGAAGGCCGACTCCCAGCAGGCGGCCCTCTCCCTCCCTCAAAGTCCGTGCACCATTAATCAGAAGAGATGGGGAGTGGCTACAGTGATCGCCCGCCAGGCGGCGGTACTGTAGCCTCGCCTCCCCCGACAAAGCACACATCATCATTGGCATTTCCACAGTATTGAGCAGCCGGCAGGACCAGCAAGCAGCGGGTGCGGCCTGTCGGTGAAGTACGAGACAGCCGGCGGGACCCACCAGGCGGCCGGCCCCAGCGGACGGCGGAGAAGCCGGCGACCACAGACACTGACGGCCGGGTCCTACACCCGGCCGGATTACCATTGTACCCCTGGGGGCTAGGCCTATATAAACCCCCCAGGGCACCCATGCAAAGGGTTCAGCCTCATCCAGACTTTAGTCCACCAACATCCACAGATAGAGAGAGGAAGCTAGGGCTAGCCTTGTTCTTCTTCCCCCTCTAGAGAAACAGCTCAAGGAGCAATCTTGTAGCCACCATTGTTGCTTGAGTGATCATGCGGAGACCCCGCAGAGCAGGAGTAGGGGTGTTATCTCCTAGGAGAGCCCCGAACTTTGGTAAGATTCGCCAGCGGGCATGTCTGCGCCTTATCCCATTTCCTAGCACCGGCGACGTATTATTAGCCCCCTCCATGATAAGCCATCACTTGGTATATGTCGCACGACACCCCCGACACCCTAGAATTCGGGCTATGTGCTAAAACTCCCATGAAAAAATTGTACTCCATCCATTCCCTTATACAAGGCCACTATGAAAAATACACTTTGCATCTATATAAGGCCACTAACAGTAATCGAGGCAAGGATTAATGATGTTTCCTCATACTAGCAACTTGTTTAAAACTTGCATGCATATAGTCATAATGACACTGTGCTACTTCCTTCTAATTTCTTACTTGCATGCATGCAGGCGTATTAATGATCCCGGTTAACGAAAATAAAAGTTGGCTTGCAAAGCAGTCATTAAATTTTACCTTGGTACCTGTAATTTGAGTTTGTGGCCTTGTATAAAGGCCTCTTTCAGTGCAAAGGTGCTTAGATGAGGTGCTAAGTGCATTAATTAGCTTAGTGATACGTCTGCAACGTATCTATAATTTTTTATTGTTCCATGCTATTATATTACCTGTTTTGGATGTTTATGGGCTTTATTTTACACTTTTATATCATTTTTGAGACTAACCTACTAACTTGAGGCCCAGCCCATGTTGCTGTTTTATTGCCTATTTCAGTGTTTCAAAGAAAAGGAATATCAAACGGAGTCCAAACAGAATGAAACCTTCAGGAGCGTGACTTTTGGAAAGGATATGATCCGGGAGACTTGGAGTACAAGCCAGGGAAGGTTCGAGGAGGCCAGGAGATAGGAGGGCGCGCCCACCCCCCCTGGGCGCGCCCCCTGTCTCGTGGGCCCCTCAAGACTCCCGCGACCGACTTTGTTCGCCTATATATTCCCATATACCCTAAAACCATCGAATACGAAGATAGATTGGGAGTTCCGCCGCCGCAAGCCTCTGTAGCCACCAAAAACCTCTCGGGAGCCTGTTCCGGCACCCTGCCGGAGGGGGCATCCCTCACTGGTGGCCATCTTCATCATCCCGGTGCTCTCCATGAGGAGGAGGGAGTAGTTCACCCTCGGGGCTGAGGGTATGTACCAGTAGCTATGTGTTTGATCTCTCTCTCTCTCTCTCGTGTTCTCTCTATGGCACGATCTTGATGTATCGCAAGCTTTGCTATTATAGTCGGATCTTATGATGTTTCTCCACCTCTACTCTCTTGTGATGAATTGAGTTTTCCTCTTGAAGTTATCTTATCGGATTGAGTCCTTCATGATTTGAGAACACTTGATGTATGTCTTGCCGTGCATATCTGTGGTGACAATGGGATATCACGTGATCCACTTGATGTATGTTTTGG
This sequence comes from Triticum timopheevii, assembly GCA_963921465.1. Taxonomy (NCBI): domain Eukaryota; kingdom Viridiplantae; phylum Streptophyta; class Magnoliopsida; order Poales; family Poaceae; genus Triticum; species Triticum timopheevii. The sequence continues at coordinate 46,827,339 of OY997271.1, forward strand.
TGATCAACTTGCGGGTTCCGCCCATGAACCTATGCATAGGGTTTGGCACATGTTTTTGTCTTGACTCTCCGGTAGAAACTTTGGGGAACTCTTTGAAGTACTTTGTGTTGGTTGAATAGATGAATCTGAGATTGTGTGATGCATATCGTATAATCATGCCCACGGATACTTGAGGTGACAATGGAGTATCTAGGTGACATTAGGGTTTTGGTTGATTTGTGTCTTAAGGTGTTATTCTAGTATGAACTCTATGATAGATTGAACGGAAAGAATAGCTTCGTGTTATTTTACTACGGACTCTTGAATAGATAGAACAGAAAGGATAACTTTGAGGTGGTTTCGTACCCTACCATAATCTCTTCGTTTGTTCTCCGCTATTAGTGGCTTTGGAGTGACTCTTTGTTGCATGTTGAGGGATTGTTATATGATCTATCTATGTTATTATTGTTGAGAGAACTTGCACTAGTGAAAGTATGAACCCTATGCCTTGTTTCCTAGCATTGCAATACCGTTTACGCTCACTTTTATCTTTAGTTACCTTGCTGTTTTATATTTTCAGATTACAAAAACCTATATCTACTATCCATATTGCACTTGTATCACCGTCTCTTCACCGAACTAGTGCACCTATACAATTTACCATTGTATTGGGTGTGTTGGGGACACAAGAGACTCTTTGTTATTTGGTTGCAGGGTTGCTTGAGAGAGACCATCTTCATCCTACGCCTCCCACGGATTGATAAACCTTAGATCATCCACTTGAGGGAAATTTGCTACTGTCCTACAAACCTCTGCACTTGGAGGCCCAACAACATCTACAAGGAAAAGGTTGTGTAGTAGACACCAAGCTCTTTTCTGGCGCCGTTGCCGGGGAGGCTAGGTAAGGGGCCCCCACACCCCGTCAACTAAGCTCTTTTCTGCGCCGTTGCCGGGGAGGTGAGTGCTTGAAGGTATATCTTTAGATCTTGCAATCGAATCTTTCTGTTTCTTGTTTTATCACTAGTTTACTCTATAAAAGAAAACTACAAAAAAAGGAATTGGGTTTGTCTCGTACGCTTCATCTTTTTAATATTTTTCGTGAGTATGATGAAAAGGAAAATTGTGCTCAAGTGCTAGAAGAAGAATTACATAGAATGCTTGGCATGAAATATGTGAATGATGAGCATGATTGCAATGTTGTTAGTATGAATTCCTTGAATATTCATGATGCTAATGATATGCAAAGCCACAAGCTTGGGGATGCTATGTTTGATGAAGATGATATTTTTTGTCACCCAAGTTTTGATGAGCAAATTTATTATGATGAAAGCATGCCTCCTATTCCTATTTATGATGATTATATATATGAAAGTGGGTTTGGAAGAGTGTCAACTTTAGTAAGTGATGATTCCACTATTTCGGAAGAGGTTTCAATTGATTATGAGAACAAAGTTGCTATCTATGATGATTATTGTGATGAAACTTATGCTATAAAAAGTAGTGATGATTATATTTATAAAACTTGTCATGATTATGATTACCCTTTTTCTGAACATTACTCTTTTAATGTGGAAACAATTTATAGTATTCAAGTCTCTTATGATGCTCCCACTATTCCGAATGAGAATAATTTTGCTTATGTGGAGAGTAGTAAATTTTCTATGCTTGTAGATCATGAAAAGAATTCTTTAGGTGCTGGTTATATTGTTGAATTCATTCATGATGCTACTGAACATTATTATGAGGGAGGAATATGTGCTTGTAGGAATTGCAATAATATCAAGTTTCCTCTCTATGTGTTGAAATTTTTGAAGCTATGCTTGTTTTGCCGTCCTATGGTAGTTGATTATTGTTCCCATAAGTTGTTTGCTCACAAAATCCCTATGCATAGGAAGTGGGTTAGGCTTAAATGTGCTAGTCATATCCTTCATGATGCTCCCGTTATGTTTCAATCCTTATCTTTTATGTGAGCATCATTGTCATCATCATGCCTAGCTAGAAAGGCATTAAAGAAAAGCGCTTGTTGGGAGACAACACAATATTTACCCTTACTGTTTTTGTGTTTTCACATGATTATGCTACTGTAGTAATCATGTTTTATAGCTTTTGTTTCAATAAAGTGCCAAGTAAGACCTTTAGGATAGCTTACGGTGATAGTTGTATTGATCCTGCTGAAAATCAGAAACTTTTGCACCCAGTAAATTAGTTTTCCTAATTCAAAGAAACGTTATTTTGATCTAATTCTTTTTGCTCTGGATTGGTACACAAATTGCTTAGGACTTCCTAATTTTGTACAATTTTTGTAGTTACCGAAGTATACGTTTGATACAGATTACTACAGACTGTTCTGTTTTTGACAGATTCTGTTTTCTATGTGTTGTTTGCTTATTTTGATGCATCTATGACTAGTATTAAGTGGTATGAACCATAGAGAAGTTGGAATACAGTATATATTACACCAATATGAATTTATAATTAGTTCATTACAGTACCTAAGTGGTGGTTTTATTTTCTTATACTAACGGAGCTTACGAGTTTATTGTTGAGTTTTGTGTTGTGGAGTTTTCAAGTTTTGGGTAAAGATTCGATGGACTATGAAATAAGGAGTGGAAAGAGCCTAAGCTTGGGGATGCCCAAGGCACCCCAAGGTAATATTCAAGGACAACCTAGAGCCTAAGCTTGGGGATGCCCCGGATGGCATCCCCTCTTTCGTCTTCGTTCATCGGTAACTTTACTTGGAGCTATATTTTTATTCGCCACATGATATGTGTTTTGTTTGGAGCATCGTGTATGATATTAGTCTTTCATTTATTTTACCACAATCATCCTTGCTGTACACACCTTTTTGGAGAATCCCACTTGATTGAAATTTTTTAGAATACTCTATGTGCTTCACTTATATCTTTTGAGCTAGATAGTTTTTGCTCTAGTGCTTCACTTATATCTTTTAGAGCACGGCGGTGGCTTAATTTTGTAGAAATTGCTAGTCTCTCATGCTTCACTTATATTATTTTGAGAGTCTTTTAGAACAGCATGGTATTTGCTAGGGTTACAAAATTGGTCCTAGAATGATAGGCATCCAAGTTGGGTATAATAAAAACTATCATAGGAAGTGAATTGGATGCTATGATCAATTTGATACTTGATAATTGTTTTGAGATATGGAGGTAGTGATATTAAAGTCATGCTAGTTGGGTGATTATGAATTTAAAGAATGCTTGTATTGAAGTTAGCAAGTCCCGTAGCATGCACATATGGTTAAAGTTGTGTAACAAATTTGAAACATGAAGTGTACTTGGATTGTGCATCCTTATGAGTGGCGGTCGGGGACGAGCGATGGTCTTTTCCTACCAATCTATCCCTCTAGGAGCATGCGCGTAGTGCTTGGTTTTTGATGACTTCTAAATTTTTGCAATAAGTATATGAGTTCTTTTGACTAATGTTGAGTCCATGGATTATACGCACTTTTACCTTTCCATCATTGCTAGCCTCTTCGGTACCGTGCATTGCCCTTTCTCACCTTGAGAGTTGGTGCAAACTTCGCCGGTGCATCCAACCCCCGTGATATGATACGCTCTATCACACATAAACCTCCTTATATCTTCCTCAAAACAGCCACCATACCTACCTATTATGGCATTTCCATAGCCATTCCGAGATATATTGCCATGCAACTTTCCACCGTTCCGTTTATCATCATGACATACATTACTTTTGTCATATTGCCATTGCATGATCATGTAGTTGACATCGTATTTGTGGCAAAGCTACCATGCATAATTTTTTGTACATGTCACTCTTGATTCATTGCACCATCCCGGTACACCGCCGGAGGCATTCATATAGAGTCATATCTTGTTCTAGTTTCGAGTTGTAATTCATGTGTTGTAATCAATAAAAGTGTGATGATAATCATTATTAGAGCATTATCTCCAAAAAGAAAAAAGAAAAGAAAAAAAAGATAGGCCAAAAGAAAAAAAAAGAAAGTCCAAAGAAAGAAAAAAAGAGAAATAGAAAAAAAAGAAAAAATTAAAAAGGGGCAATGTTACTATCTCTTTTTCCACACTTGTGCTTCAAAGTAGCACCATGTTCTTCATATAGAGAGTCTCATATATTGTGCTTCAAAGTAGCACCGTGTTTTTCATATAGTGAGTCTCATATGTTGTCACTTTCATATACTAGTGGGAATTTTTCATTATAGAACTTGGCTTGTATATTCCTACGATGGGCTTCCTCAAATGCCCTAGGTCTTCGTGAGAAGCAAGTTGGACGCACACCCACTAGTTTTCTTTTGTTGAGCTTTCATTCATTTATAGCTCTAGTGCATCCGTAGCATGGCAATCCCTACTCCTCATGTCGACATCAATTAATGGGCATCTCCATAGCCCATTGATTATCCTCGTCAATGTGAGACCTTCTCCTTTTTTGTCTTCTCCACACAATCCCCATCATCATATTCTATTCCACCCATAGTGCTATATCCATGGCTCACGCTCATGTTATTGCGTGAAAGTTGAAAAAGTTTGAGATTATTTAAGTACAAAACAATTGCTTGGCTTCTCATCGGAGGTGTAGAATTTGGGAACATTTTTGTGTGACGAAAATGAAGCATAGCCTAACTATATGATTTTGTAGGGATGAACTTTCTTTAGCCATGTTATTTTGAGAAGACGTGATTTCTTTGATTAGTATGCTTGAAGTGTTACTATTTCTTATGTCAATATGAACTTTTATTTTGAATCATTTGGATCTGAACATTCATGCCACAATAAAGAAAAATTACATTGAGAATTATGCTAGGTAGCATTCCACTCAAAAATTCTATTTTTATCATTTACCTACTCGAGGACGAGCAAGAATTAAGCTTGGCGATGCTTGATACGTCTCCAACGTATCTATAATTTTTGATTGTTCCATGCCATTATATTACCTATTTTGGATGTTTATGGGCTTTATTTTACACTTTTATATCATTTTTGGGACTAACCTACTAACCGGAGGCCCAGCCCATATTGTTGTTTTATTGCCTATTTCAGTGTTTCGAAGAAAAGGAATATCAAACGGAGTCCAAACGGAATGAAACCTTCGGGAGCGTGATTTTTGGAAAGGATATGATCCGGGAGACTTGGAGTACAAGCCAGGAAAGGTTCGAGGAGGCCAGGAGATAGGACGGCGCGCCCAGGCCAGGAGATAGGAGGGCGCGCCCACCCCCTTGGGCGCGCCCCCTGTCTCGTGGGCCCCTCGAGACTCCCCCGACCAACTTCGTTCGCCTATATATTCCCATATACCCTAAAACCATCGAATATGAAGATAGATCGGGAGTTCCACCACCGCAAGCCTCTGTAGCCACCAAAAACCTCTCGGGAGCCCGTTCCGACACCCTGCCGGAGGGGGCATCCCTCATCGGTGGCCATCTTCATCATCCCGGCGCTCTCCATGACGAGGAGGGAGTAGTTCACCCTCGGGGCTGAGGGTATGTACCAGTAGCTATATGTTTGATCTCTCTCTCTTGTGTTCTCTCTATGGCACGATCTTGATGTATCGCGAGCTTTGCTATTATAGTTGGATCTTATGATGTTTCTCCCCCTCTATTCTCTTGTGATGAATTGAGTTTTCCTCTTAAAGTTATCTTACCGGATTGAGTCTTTAATGATTTGAGAACACTTGATGTATGTCTTGCCGTGTGTATCTGTGGTGACAATGGGATATCACGCGATCCACTTGGGGGCCGTTTGGTTTGCTGGCTGTCCATGGGTGGATGAGGGATAGCCATATTTTAGGATGATACTAGTCGTTTGGAAGAGAGGATACAGTGGATATGGGAAGCCATGTTTAGAGAATATTTCGTGTAAAACCTGGTTGACGAGAGCCGCCATATTCTCGTGGACGAGGGAAGCCACTTCTCGTCACTGAAACATTTTCCCCCATCTCTCGCCTCCCAAACAGAATCTCACGCCTTGCTTTCCCTCGAACGGAAATGGCGGCAGCGGTGGCGGCACAGTTGAGAAAAGGCGGTGGTTCCTCTCCCTTCTCTCCTTCCCTCCCTCTGGTTTGCTATATCTCGCTGGAACGAAATAGTCATAATTTCTGAGCTCCGGTAGCACGCGTCAACACCAAGGCGTCGAGGGGGCTGGTGGTGAACAAGACAGCGAGGAAGGAAGTCGATGGAGAGAGCTGGGTGGTGTGGCGGTGAGGGATGGGCCTGGGGTGCTTCTTCTCATATGAAAAAAATAGTTCATGCTTCTTCTGTATGTGGTTAGGCAGGCCAACGACAACAAGATCGCTGAATATTCAGAACGAATGATCATCTTGCTCATGAATAGAACAACAACAATGTTGTTTACGTTGGCACAAGCGGGGCTACTATTTATGTGTGTGTGTGCTTTCACAAGTAGTACATGTTGTTTACTTTTCTAGATAATTTTTATAATAACAACATGTTTTGGTTTTGTTTCCTTTGTTGTCGGATCATCAAATATAAGGTTTTTCTGAAATAACATATTATTTTTGAATGGAAATTTGTACACATTTATGAAACAACATATTGCATGTAACAGGGGTAGTCTCACAACTCTGACAAAAAGGTCAACACAACAACCTATCCACACCTAATCCTCTCAACCAAACATACAAATGGCTATCCCTAACCACGTTTCATCTTTGCAACCAAACAACAAAATGTGGCTATCCCTAACCAGTTGGCTGGGGATATCTTCAGCCAATCCACCCTCGCCCTCCAACCAAACGCTACCTTGATGTATGTTTTGGTGATCAACTTGTGGGTTCCGCCCATGAATCTATGCATAGGGGTTGGCACATGTTTTCGTCTTGACTCTCCAGTAGAAACTTTGGGGAACTCTTCGAAGTACTTTGTGTTGGTTGAATAGATGAATCTGAGATTGTGTGATGCATACGTATAATCATGCCCACGGATACTTGAGGTGACAATGGAGTATCTAGGTGACATTAGGATTTTGGTTGATTTGTGTCTTAAGGTGTTATTCTAGTATGAACTCTATGATAGATTGAACGGAAAGAATAGCTTCATGTTATTTTACTACGGACTCTTGAATAGATAGAACAAAAAGGATAACTTTGAGGTGGTTTCGTACCCTATCATAATCTCTTCGTTTGTTCTCCGCTATTAGTGGCTTTGGAGTGACTCTTTGTTGCATGTTGAGGGATTGTTATATGATCTATCTATGTTATTATTGTTGAGAGAGCTTGCACTAGTGAAAGTATGAATCCTATGCCTTGTTTCCTAGCATTGCAATATCGTTTACGCTCATTTTTATCTTTAGTTACCTTGCTGTTTTTATATTTTCAGATTACAAAAACCTATATCTACTATCCATATTGCACTTGTATCACCATCTCTTCGCCGAACTAGTGCACCTATACAATTTACCATTGTATTGGGTGTGTTGGGGACATAAGAGACTCTTTGTTATTTGGTTGCAGGGTTGCTGGAGAGAGACCATCTTCATCCTACGCCTCCCACGGATTGATAAACCTTAGGTCATCCACTTGAGGAAAATTTGCTACTGTCCTACAAATCTCTGCACTTGGAGGCCCAACAACGTCTACATGGAAAAGGTTGCGTAGTAGACATCACTTAGCAACTCAACTCCTCAATGCATAGGTGCTTAGTTTGTTGTTGCTAAGCTTACTTTATTTAATGATTTAGCATCTAAACTCTATCATGCGTTGGTCGGCTTCTTTCATTTAAGTGTTTTGCCTAGGTTCACGTGCTTGGCATTGGTTCTTCCCAAGGTCACCAAAGTGCTCTCTCTCCTCCTTAATTGGTATGCCATGTCACGTTTTCGCTTATGTGGCATGCTTAGCACCTATCCATGGTAGAGCACTGGGAAGGGCCTAAGGGAATGGAGGGAGTAGCTTTTTGTTACTACATCCCTCCAGGGTGGGTTTGATGTTGGTACAATAATATCATACACATATCCATGTTTCTGATGGGCATTACAATCCTACCCATATCCTATCCATCGGGCATAAATCCATGCTTGTGCCCATACCCAACGGCCCAAATGGGCACCCATCGGACATATCAACACATCATTGAAGGGTGGTGGCGTTTATTTGCTAAGTGCATTTGGGGAAGTTGTGATTGTGAGGAGGATGGTGTGGCATATTGCTGGAGATGTGTGAGTAGAGGATGACAGTATGGATATATAGTTTTCCGCAGTTTATATAAAAGGATTCGGTAGCTTAGATTTATGACACATGTGACCCATCTATAAGATTATCGGGTCGGATTTAGGAGTATCCACGAGCACATAATTGTACCCATGCCCTATCCATGACCATTAGGGTAGGATTCATGCACTACCCATGGGCATGAAAATATGCCCATATCCTACCCACGTGAGTTAAACAGCCATGGGTAAAATTGTCATCCTTAGCAAATTATGGCGCCCTAAATGTGGCGGGTCCGCCAACAATGACCGGCCACCCCTCAAATATCCACATCCACAATCGGTATCTCATTAGCAGGTTCTCAAACTCATATATACAATGTCATGCAACATAAAATAAATACACATGCTTTATCTACATCACACACATAACATACTTCTAGTTCATCATATATGTCATCAGACTGCCAAAAATTGGCATGTTCTAAATACTAGAGCTATGGAGAAAGTTTCACCCATGGCTGCCCTTGCCCTTGTCGCGGAAATAGCAGTCGAAGGCACAAAATGGATCGAGTCGGATCTACTCACTTTCGGGTCTGGCTGATCCGTCACAGGCCTCGTCCGGTCTTGCCACATCACGAGGATGTGGGCTCGGAGAGCATCGTCGGTCCAGTCCAACACGGTGTGCGACTCCGCCTCCGCTATTTGTCGTGCCCTCTCCCTCGTTGGGCGGGCATGCCGCCCTCGGCGCATCCACGATTGGGACATCTACCGACATTGACCTCAGACTCGGAGCCCAATGTCATGAAACGAGGCTCCGCCGCCAGCCCGGGGCCATCCGACGCGGTCACATGCCTCGAGCAAGCGGGCAGGCAGATCCAAGCACCACTTGCATGGATGCAATGGATTCCCGTTGAATAGATTCCGTTCATAGTGCTTGGGCAGATTCCTCCCAGAAGCGGCAGAGAGCCAGGCGGACGACCAACTCCTCATCATCCCTGTGGGATGAGGTCTTAGTCGATGGATTCGGAGTTGCCATAGTTGGATCCACTGCATTGTAGCAAACCAAAGTATGTGGCGTGAGTGTTTCAAGAAATTTACACCTCAATTTGCCGCGACATTTAAGATTATTGTTTCCAGCTCAGGGCAACTATGAAGCGGAAATTCAAACAAGACAGGAATTTTTTTTGAAGAGATTTCAGGTAATCTTTTCCAGTGGTTGAGATGCCGCAGCATAGATTTCTTGTCATCAAGCAAAACTAAATGCTGTAATTATGAGTATTTTCTTACTCATTAGATGCAGAGTCTAGATTATAGTACTAGTATGTGTTAAAAGATGTTAAGCCATAGGCTTTTGTTACACTCCGTAGCCATGCATGAGCGTGAGGCGGAGGGAGTAGAATTGATGATCGGTCGATCGGGTCGGTTATAACGGGGCGATGCGGCGATGGGCCACGATCGCGAGGCCTAGCTCGACCTGCTTTGTGTCCCGGTCCCAGCTGCCGCCTCTGAGCGAGCTGACCCGGTTCTGGTCCGTTTCCGTATCTCGGGACCAGTCGTGGTCGTGGTCGTGCCACGACCGGAGTGAGGCCACCTCTGAGTGAGGCCACAGTGAGGCCATGTTTGTTCGTACCGTGTCTGCTTGTACGTACTACTCCTATATACTAGTAGTATATACACTTTGTAGCCGGAGCCTAGGCGGCTAGCTAGCTAGGTAGACAGTACAGTAGCCAGTAGCCACGACGCGTCCGTGATCCCTCCGCGCAGGCCGCAAGGGGAGCCGGAGGAGGAGAGGGGTACGGTGAAAAGGCCACGAAAAGACCTTGCTGTTTGGAGTGGATGGTGTTGGTGGGCCAGGCGTCGACGGCGAGGGGAAACCGGAATCAATTTGCTTTGCGTTTTGACCTCCAATATTTCAGGGCACTCGGCTCGGCTAGTTGCCGTGGAGCAAGCAGCACCATCTTTGTTCAACAACAGCATTCCAATAAATTATTAGTGGAGTAGAAACATTTACCCTCCTCCTTTGCACAACGCGTCTTGATGCACCATTGTCCAAGCCTCCAAGGAGATCGTGTCGCGTGGGAAGGAGCCGGTACATGGACGGTGTGGGTTTGGACACATGGGGATGGAAGAGGAGGAGTTAGGCCAACTCCACCGCAATACCCCATCCGGACGTCCGCTTTTGTCCGTTTGGGGTGGGATTTGGCGGACGTCCAGGGGGCGGACACGAGGATGAGTCATCGACGCCCAGCGCGCAGAAACCCCCGGGCTGGTGGCGCCCCCGCGTCGGGCTGGCCGAACCTCCAGCAACGGCGGCGGGCATGGGCGCGCACGGCGGCTGTAGAGCGTGTCGGCGGGTGCGCGGCAGCAGTGGAGAGAAGGCACGGGCGGGAGAGACAGCAGCGGAGCTCTCGCAGTCTCACTGGTTTGTGGGCTAGAGAGAAGGCACACGCGGACGGGAGCGGACGAGAGGGACGAGAAGAGGCGTCCGTTTCTGTCCCTCGGGAGCATTTGTGGTCCAAGTTTGGTCTGGCTTTGGGGTTGGACCGGACAAAAACGGACACCAACGGACAAGCTTGTCCGTTTGGGTGTGCCCGCTGGGCCAGATTTTACCCCATACGGACAAAACCGGACCAGGTGGGGTTGCGCGGTGGAGATGGCCTTAGAGGAAGAGGTGGCCAACGGTAAGCGGCAAGTTCAGTCCCTTTGGGGTGAACTTACCTGGAGATCACCTCGTGTCGTCACGCACCACCACCACCATCAAGCGGATCATCATGAACGCCAGCTTCACTCCAAGGCCACATCCCGTCAACATCCACAAGGTATATGTAAACACCTCACCTATTTTTTTTCGACATCTTTTGTGTGGGCGTACGTCCCAGTAATAATAAGCTGAAAAAAGAAAATTGTGATGACACAAAGTCCGTCCCTCGACATCTCTCCCGTGCTCATGCTTCTATCTGTCTCGCCGCGATCCAAGCGGGTTCAAGTGCTTGAAGAGCCATGGTCAAAGCCCGGAGAAAGAGCAAGATAACTAAAGAAAGCGTTAGCGCATTGGACTCGAAATCCAAATTGTGCTACGGGTGGCAGAGTTTTTAGCTACATAAGCGCTCAAATTCCTGAATGCTTATTGGCATCATAGGTGCTGCTGCGTCTTGAGATCCTAATTGCCATGGTTCCGCATCATCCGCCGCTTTAGTCCACTCAGCCATCTCTCCACGTTCCTAAGCGAAAGGTTTCTGTGATATAATATAGGCAAGAAATAAGAAATAACGGTTGCAAAAAATCCTTTTTTTCTTTCAAAAGTCTATAAAAATTATATTGCCAATTCCATTTTAGAAACATGGGACTATTCCAGAATTTTGAATAGATACGTGGGGATGAGAGAAGTTGTTGTTGAGAAATATGAAATTGGAAAGGAAGTCAAACTCCCTAGGGAACCTGTGATCGTTCTAAGTGCCGTAGACGAATGCTTCTTGGCGGAATAAATGGTATGACACGACCTCTTTTTGCTCCATATAAACGAATTTGAAAAAGGAAGAAGGCTTTAGCTCCCTTCCATTGTCTTGGGTCGAAGATCAGGCGTGAACTTCTCCCTCATCTAAGGTTTGGTTGTGGATCCACCTACGACTGCAGCTGCTGGTACTTCATCTCTGTCGCTTTCCGCCAATCTAGAAGAAATTGTTTGCACGAACAAGCAGGGGCGGAGCCAGGCACGGCCGCACGGGCCCCTCAGGCCTGGGGTGTAGCTCCGACACTGCGGACAACATCGACGAGGTATATGTAAACACTTCACCTATTTTATCGACATCTTTTGTGTGGGCGTACGTCCGAGTAATAAGCTGAAAAAAGAAAATTGTGATGACACAAAGTCCACCCCTCAACGTCTCTCTCGTGCTCATCGCCAATCTAGTCTAGAGGAAATTGTTTGCACGAACAAGCAGGGGCGGAGCCAGGCGCGGCCCCCTCAGGCTTGGGGTGTAGCTCCGACACTGCGGACAAGCGCGACCCGGAAAAGACTATCATCAAGCTCTTGCTCGCGGTACCAGCAATTGGGAGGGATAATTGGATCCCGCCGGCTTGATGTTAAGCCTCGGAAGATTATAAGACCTTGTACTACTTTTGCATGTTTAGTTTTCGCAAGTCATATTAGTTTATTTTCAGTCTCACATAAAAAGTTGTAACTTCAGCTTTCCATGAGCAAGTGATGATTTACACGTCCGATGAATACCGTCGCTGCAATAGTCTCGTTCGTTTGTAAGGCCAATCCAACGCACAACCCCAAATAGTTCGGCGGCGTTCGTTTGATGGTAACCGGACACAAAACGCGACACAACACGCGGGAGCAAACGGACAAACGTCCGTTTTTCGTGCGCTTTCGATCCATTCCCACCCCAATTTTGTGCCGAGTTTGCGTCGAAACGGACACGCGCAGACGGGTGCGACACCACAAAAAATTGAGAATGTTTGAAATAGAACCATAAGGATGTCCCATGCAAGAAAAGCAATGAGGATAGAATGCATAGTAGTATGGACTTGGACTAAAACATCAGACCTAATGAACCAAGGATCGACAAACCAAATCGCTCTAACAAAAGGACGGAGCAAAAAAATGGAACGTTAACTCATCCTCCCGGCGGCGGCACCTACAACAATTTTAAGAGATATGAACAGAGAAATGACCCGCCCACAAACCTGTAGGTAAAGCCCTCCTAAGAAGCCTCCCGGCAAAAGTTTGCACCCTAGGTAATACATGCTTCTATTTCCAGACCAGCTTGAGAAGATCCTTCAACTCCAAAGATAGTATAGAAGGCGCAACCCTAGGATTTGCATGAATTTCCTGCAAACAAATCTTATAACCATATTTGAAAGAACATGAGCCATTAGGAGTAAGATCCCGACAAAGCAAATCTGGACCATCATCATCGATGATACCAGTTTGGACAACAATTGAAGCCATAGGCTGCTGGAAAAGTAAATGAACTAACTCATTATTCCAAACTTTCAGCCCAGGGAGCCATAGATCCCTAACTAAAGAAGAATATCTAAAACCGGGTTGTTGAATAATAAGATGGTCATGAATGACGTCCCAAAGAGTGCACCAAGGAGTGCTCCGAATTGAGATATTACATCGAGTTAATTGACAAAAAGAATGAGCTTTTAACTTAGGGATCATTTTTAAAACAGAAGTCCAGAAACTTGATTTAGGAGAGGAAGAAGTGGCTGTCCAAATGGAAGAGTGATGAAAATATTTAGCCTTAAGAACTAAGTACAACTGAGAAGAGGGGGATTTAGCAATTCTCCAAGCATCTGTAAGAACAAGACCTTCATGGATTGCCTTCAAATTCCTTATACGCAGACCACCTTCTTCTTTAGAATTGCAGATATCTTTCCATGCTCAAAGACAAAGACTCCTGCTAGAATCATTCTCCCTAACACATGTCCACCAAAAATTCCTAATGACAACAGTGAGCTTAGCAAGAAACTTCTTTGTGAACAAAATGTTAGCCATATAATAAACATGAACAGCGAAGAAAAACAGAACGAATCAATTCCAGTCTAGCAGCATGGGAAGGCATATTGGATTTATAAGCATTCATAAACTTGTCAAGAACAAAGCTATAAGCAACAGTTCTATTTTTGGCAGGAAGAATAAGCGAATGACCAAGATGGGTGAAATTGCTATCCAAGGTAGAAACAGGAAAAACTTGCTTAATCTCTCTTGAATAGTAGCTTGAGTAACATGAGAACTAAAAAGAATGGTAGATTTGGCCCAGTTTGGAGTTTGACGTGAGATAGAACAAAAGTGATGGATGAGGAATTAGCTTCCTGGATAGTGGCTTGACCATAAACCAAGACATCGTCTGCAAACAACAGAGAATGAATAGAAGGGCAATTTGGACCAAAAGAAAATCCCTGAAGATGATTAGCAACAAGAGCTTAATTGGAAGCAATAGGCAATTCATTAATAGCGGTAACAAACAAATAAGGAGACATGAGACAGCCTTGACGAATACCTCTAGAACTTTTATATTTATGCAAAGGCTGCCCATTAATAAGCACAGAGAAGCTACGAGAAGAAACACATGCATGTATCAAATTAATGAAATGGCCATGCAACCCTTTACGTGCAAGAGCAGATAGAATGAAGGTCCATTATAGTCGATCAAAAGCTTTGACAATATCTAGTTTAAGCATGAAAGCATGATGTTTCGACGATTTAAGAGAGAAAGAGTGAGTAATCTCTGAAGAAATAATAATATTGTCACTAATTCTTCTACCCTCAATAAAGGCTTGCTGAGCATGATCAATATAGTCCGGAAGATGAGGCTTAATCCTATTAGCTAATGATTTTGCAATGATTTTATGAACAATATTACAAAGGCTAATGAGACGATAATCCATGCGAACTTGAGGAACTAACTTTTTCGGAATGACAGCGATATTGGTGTCATTAATGTGAGGAGGTAAAATACGAGTTTCATAAAATTTAATCACAAGTTGAGTGACTTCCTCCCCTATCCAATCCCATATGCCGCCAAATAAAATTCAACATTAATTTGTATGGTCAACAGGAGACAAAAGACATTTGAGCAATCCAGAGTTATAGATGTATAAAATATTTGACCTCGTTGTTCCCTCTTTGATGAGCAGCAGCAGCAGAGAGAGAGAGAGAGCGGCGAACCCACCACATACCAGTCCGGTCCTGTCTCGTTGTCCTTTCTTGCCGGTCTCCCTGATGGACCATGCCATTGTCCACTGGACATTGGCCCGGCCGGCCAGTCTTTGAGACGCTGTTGATCCTTGTTGCCTGTTGGTATCCCCGCAGTACACAGCTTTGGCTACTTCTGCCGTCGGGAAAGCTCATCGGGGCCCTTGCCGGAGGGAAAGGCTGAGCCTTCCTCTTCCAGCTACTCCGAGCCGGCCGGCCTCACGCGACCGACGCACGCACTCACGTGATGGCCTTTGCCGCCCTTGCCTTCCACCCATTCATTTCCAAGGCGGGCGCTTGGCGGCAACTTGAAAACATCCAATTTCAATCAATCATTTAAACCCAAAACAAAAAAGGTATTTGTAGCATGAGTTAACTTATTAATTGCCTGGCTAACCATATATTACTTCTAGTACTACCAAGTTTGGGTTGCAACCCTATGTTACTTCTCGGTAGCCAATAAATGACGCTCTTTTAAAAAACAAATAAATAATAAATGACACTATTCTTATTTGTTTCATTTGCGCTGGTGAATTTGTTGGGTGATTGTACAAAGTCAAGGATATAGTGCAAAGTTGTGCCGCATGGGGCTCCATGGAGACTTTTTTTGTTGTTGAAAAAACATCAAAAGCCATATTTAAAAGCTTCAAAAAATTCAAAATTATTTGTGTGAAAAGTTGTTTGTATTCACTACGGATATGTAAAAAAAACATTTAAAACTACGTAATGATGTGTAAGCTACAAAAAAAATCTCAGGCAAACAACAAAAATGGCCTTTCTCACACACATTTTTTTTTTTGAGAATACATATTTTCTTTTCTTTTTCTGCATGCCAACGTATGAAAGTATATCATTATAAAATTTCACAAATATGTAGTCTACATGTATAATTCTTCCTTTTACATACATCCATATGGTCAAGGGTAGCCTTGCACCCTCTAGATGGAGATTATCTAGCCCTTCCCGCATCCTTTAGCCCCTCAAACTCCCCCCCTATCCTTTAACCCTCTCAATTTCGGGGCACTAAACTTTTGTGCACATAGTCCTTCCCCAAACTTAATCCCTCGACCAAACATGACACCACATGAAACCACCAAATGATGACCATGAATGGGCTAGGGTCTAGCATAGAGAATCCGCAAAAGTAACTTGATAGAGGCTCATCACCGCACACGATGTATGCCTGCAAAGAAGGAGTCGTCGAAATAGACAAAATCCGTCCTTCACCGGCCACAGTTTGGTCACTTATTTGTGTGAATGAATTCTTCTCCTCTTGACGATGTCATGGTCCGAAACATGATGATTCGTCGAAATCAACAATAGTGGCTGGCGATCACGTTTCTTTGTATGTTTTCTCCATGTATGTGATGTTCTCTATGTAGGTGCTCCTCCACGCTTGGCGGTGCTTTGCTCGTGGCCGGGGACAACGGGAAGGAGCTCCGCCATGGCCGGAGACGACGGGCAAGACCAAAAAAAAATTGTCGGGATATCATGGGAGACGATGGAGAGAGGGAGGCACCGCGCGGCAGTGTGGGCCGGGGTGGCCGTGTCCAACCAAGACGCGCGACAACTCAAAAAAAAAAAAACAAGTCGTGCGCCATTCCTCATTTTGTTGCCTCTCCCGACCAAATTTTCAACGAGTGGAACAATTTGAAAAAAGAAAAGCCTTTTCTTTTTTTTTTGGCTTAAAAATGGTTTGGGGGAAACGGGCGGATGCTCTCATATGAGGCGCGCCCCTTGGCCCTGAGCCCCTGACACCCCCACTACCACCCCCACCCCCCTCTCCCCCCTCTCCCTTTCCAAAGGAGTAGTAGTATACACAGCCGCTGCTGCGCTAGCTCCTCCTCCCCCCCAATCTCTCCGCCGGCGGCTCACCGGAGGCGATGCTGCGGAGGAGCTTCCGATGGTTGGATACCCAGCCTCGGAAAGTCCCTGTTCGCAGAGCAGGGTTGCCGACCAAGCCGGGTTCGGCCGGGTGCGACCCCAGTCCGGCGACGGCGGCGGCTACGCGGCCTCCCGATGGTGGCGTCCTCGTCGAAGCCGCGAGCGCCAAGATCCCGCCGGGAATCATGCAGAAGGCGACGTGCTCTCGTCCGCCGATCTCCAAGCGCCGTCCGATAGGGTGGCCTTCCACCTTGGCGACTCCACCTCCGAAGTGTTGCGGCCCCACTCCGGCGACGGCGGCGGCTACGCGGCCTCCCGATGGTGGCGTCCTCGTCGAAGCCGCGAGCGCCAAGATCCCGCCACGCCTCATGCAGAAGGCGACTCGCTTTCGTCGCCCGATCTTCAAGCTTCGTCCGCTAGGGTGGCCTTCCACCTTGACCACTCTATCGCCGAAGTGCGACCTCGACGTCCACGTCGGGAGCTCCCGCCTCAGGCCTCCTCGCTCTCTTGCTGTGCTTCCAGCAGACAGGTCGAGCGACCATGGCTTCACTTCGCCTGCCAGCGGCGACATCTCCCTCGCAGGCTGCTCGAAGGAAGAGCAAGTCCCGCCAGCAAAAGACAGGACTTTTTCTCATCCTCGAGTTCAAAGGTACTGCAATTTCATGGTCTCTCGTTTGCGCTCAATATGTAGTATCACTTCAGTGGGAAATTTTTGTCATTTGCAATGGAAAAATTATACTGCATCTTCCAGGATTGTTTTTGTGTGTGCTCAGTGTCATGTTATTTCTGTCCCCAAATTAATGTGCCATATAGGTACAACACAAACATTGTATTTTCGAAGTAGTTGTATTTTATTTGCGGCGCCATCATGATAATGATCTCCTTATGTTGATTGTTGCAGAAAGGTGAACACCCAGCTGATTCCTCTTGCGACTCATGATACATTTGATGAACACCCAGGGCCATACAATGGCAGTGTTCAAAGACAAATGAAGCCGTTTGGGGTGCATGGTATGCACCTCACTTCTCTCCGGATGCCTACCCGCGCTCTTGCTGTGCTTCGAGCCAGGTTGAGCGAAGGTGTCACTTCTCCTACCAGTGGCGACACCCTCCTCCCTGGCGAATGTTTGTGCTTGAAAGAAATTGATCAAGTCCCGCCAGCAAAGAACACCAGCTTTTCTCGTCCTTCAGATCAAAAAAGGTATTGGACTTCCATCGTTTCTCGTTTGTGCTCAATTGGTCTCACTTCAGTTGGAAATTTGTGTTATTTGTGCTCAAAAGGTGTGCGCAATGTTGTTTCTCTCATTTATGCTCAATCTATCAAATTTGTGTTACTTGTAATTGTTTCACTTTAGTAGATTTGTTATATGCTGGATCTATGCCACAATAATTCTTTGGAAGTTCAGGCTTAACCACCTCGTGCACTACATTGTGTGTATGAGGCAAAGCTGCGACATTTGTTATTCTATTTCTGTTCTCAAATGTGCCATATAACCACAGCAAAAACACTGTAGTTTCAAAGCCGTTGTATTTTCTTTGTGGTGTCTTCATGATAATGATCTTGTTATGTTGATTGTTGCAGAAACTACAACACTCCAGAGATGATGATACCAAGACGGTGGTTTTCAACAGGCCCGGCTGATCATAACATACCACCCCTGTCACCACCTCTGCCCCCTCCTGATAATCTATTGGAGGTAGTGCAGCCCTTTACCGAGTCTGAGACAAAGCTTTTCTATATCCAAGCTGTTCCTAAAGAGGCTATCACTGATGCTGTGGAGGCTGATGACGCAGTTGTTGAAGATGCACTGGAACCTAGCTCTCTTGAGAAAATCTATCATCAAAAGGTCAGGCCAGCGTTGTTGCCTAGAGGCATGTTATTACCATACCAACTGCATGATCGTAGAACTCAATGTTTACACAATACTTTCAAGAGGATTACCAATCAATTCCCAATTTACATGACCAGTTATGATCTCATGATAGATCTGATAACAACAGAAACAAAGAAATGGTTACCACTGCTTGATGATTTAAGTAAAAGGCACATTTACGTTATTGATGATTGGAACAATAGGTTCTACACATCCTCTGGGTACACCATACAGGATTATGGTCTACGAGTTGGGCCGGATAGTGGAAAAGGGTACTATCGTGGGGAATGCGATGCTTCATTCAACCGGTTCACGAAGCTGGCAAAACTATCAGCCATGATATGGCTGGATGATCAAGTCATCTATTGTGGTGTTTGCTATGACGTACGTTGTAGAGATTCTGTGCATGCAGAGGCCCTCGCTATGTCATACCTTCTGATGATAGGAGCTAAATATAAGAAGATGCAAGTTTTATCAGATTGTGAAGCTGTTATTAACACGATTAAAGGATTGAATCTAGTCGCTCCTTGGGATCCAAACTATAAATCCTTCATGCTACTGCGGTTTTTGAGCACTAAATATGATGAGCTGATACCAAGACTGGAAACTAGAGAAAAACTTGCTTTTGTTGATAGTCTTCTAAAGGAGAAAGTACAACCAACGACCTCGCCTGAGTATGTAAAAAGTATGCTGGAGAGGTGGTCGCCAGCATTGAGAGGGTCCTTGATGTTCATGGTTGGCAAACATCCACCTAGAGCTATAAAGAAACTCGGTATAAATCTCTCTACTCTTATGATTATCTCTCTTATTGCAAAACTAAATGCAAACAAACCTTAGTGTGTTCTCAACTCTTCAATTGCAGCAAGCGATAAGATTGTCTTGGAAGTGTTTCAAAAGAGTTGTTATTGCGAGGTCGAGAAAGATAGCGATAAGCTATCTGCTGTATTTCATATAATGTCAGCTCTAGGGGCCAATGACACTCACTTGATTGTCTACGACTTGGAATCAAGACCTGAGTTGAAACAACAGTTCATTCAGATGTATGGGTCTTGCGACATATCCCACACGTATGGGCGGCAGTACTTCTTGAAAGTACCAAGGCCAGCGCTGCATTCATATATTGAGCCAACAGTCCCTCTGTTTGTTGTCTTCAACGCAGCAGATGCAAGGGACTCCCTCGTGGATGATAAAGACATCTTTGTGGTGGTGTTGTCAACGCCAAATGAAAGGGCGCTCATGAAGGAGATGAACATCGAGACGTTCAGTCCACTTAGCTATGTATCGTTCCACAGATGTGAGTTTATTTCAACATCCTAATTACAGCAATAAATGTGGAGGTGAGAGAGATTTATGCTAACTCACATTTTTCCTGTGTAGACACAAATGCTAACCAAAAGGGCTTGCAAGTCATGGAAGAACAGAAAGATGAGGAACCATCTGGACCAGTACCTGGTGAGTATCAAACAACTGCTTTTGAATACTTTGCATGTTTGACAAAGGCCATCTGCAGCATTCTCCCTATGTTTCAAAATAGTGTCTTCTTTTCCTTTCAAGATAAGCTTACTACTCCCTCCGTCTCATAATATAAGAACATTTTTGACACTACACTAGTGTCAGAAACGGTCTTATATTATGGGACGGAGGGAGTAGTTCACAAACTTGCTCCTTTTCAACATGCTAATTACAGCAATAAATGTGGAGGTGAGAGAGATTTATACTAACTCACATTTTTCCTGTGTAGACACAAATGCTAACCAAAAGGGCTTGCAAGTCATGGAAGAACAAAAAGATGAGGAACAACCTGGACCAGTACCTGGTGAGTATCAAACAACTGCTTTTGAATACTTTGCATGTTTGACAAAGGCCATCTGCAGCATTCTCCCTATGTTTCAAAATAGTGTCTTCTTTTCCTTTCAAGATGAGCTTACTACTCCCTCCATCTCATAATATAAGAGCGTTTCTGACACTAGTGTAGTGTCAGAAACGCTCTTATATTATGGGACGGAGGGAGTAGTTCACAAACTTGCTCCTTTTCAACATGCTAATTACAGCAATAAATGTGGAGGTGTGAGAGGTTTATGCTAACTTACATTTTTCCTGTGTAGACACAAATGCTAACCAAAAGGGCTTGCAAGTCATGGAAGAACAGAAAGATGAGGAATCATCTGGACCAGTACCTGGTGAGTATCAAACAACTGCTTTTGAATACTTTGCATGTTTGACAAAGGCCATCTGCAGCATTCTCCCTATGTTTCAAAATAGTGTCTTCTTTTCCTTTCAAGATGAGCTTACTACTCCCTCCATCTCATAATATAAGAGCGTTTCTGACACTAGTGTAGTGTCAGAAACGCTCTTATATTATGGGACGGAGGGAGTAGTTAACAAACTTGCTCCTTTTCAACATGCTAATTACAGCAATAAATGTGGAGGTGAGAGAGATTTATGCTAACTCACATTTTTCCTGTGTAGACACAAATGCTAACCAAAAGGGCTTGCAAGTCATGGAAGAACAGAAAGATGAGGAACCATCTGGACCAGTATCTGGTGAGTATCAAACAACTGCTTTTGAATACTTTGCATGTTTGACAAAGGCCATATCTGCACGTTCTCCCCATGTTTCAAAATAGTGTCTTCTTTTCCTTGAAATATGAGCTTAATAGTTCACAAACTTGTTCCGTTTCCACTTGTTTTTTCACCATAGAAGCCTCCTCTCTCACATATTCACCGGGAGACAAAGATGTCCCCATCCAACTACATCTGCAACCTTATGTCAACTAACTTCCGCCTATCCTCTGTCCAAACTGAAATCCAGGTGGATTTTTGTTCCAACTACTATCTCAGCCTCTCCATGCTTAACAAGGAAACACTCCTTTTGCCTAAAAAAAAACCCACAATGAACAGTTACTATGGACTGAGTCAATTGAATCCGTAATACGGAGTACTTGGTAGCAGCGACCACTCACCAGTGGTACTGGATGGGTTTCAAAGCAAGCCAAAAGCGTGGTGCTTAGTTAACTTTACCTGGATAACTCTGCTGTTAAGTAGGAACAATGTATGTACTAGCAAGCAACGTGTGCTCTGCTTTTCATGTGACACTCGTTTGCTGATTTTGCAGCGGTAACAGCTTCAAGAACTTTGTGATTCAGGTGCACCAGTCAAGACCAGCTTCATGTGATTTGCCTAGGTCTGCAAAATGAAGGGAGGAACGCAAGTTTAATCATGACAGCTAGAGACAGTGAGGGAGCAAGTGAAATCATTTGATTTTTGTAGGTCGGTAAACTGAATAAAGGAAAGTAAGCTGAAGTATGATAACAGGTCCATGAAACAATGGGAGTGAAGGAAATATTTGCATAAAACCTTGGCACTTAATTTTTGAGTGATGCATAACCTCTTTGTCATGATATGCTAGAGTACATAGATGGGGATAGATAGAAAGCCCAAGCAATGACCTTCTTTAAGAGAGTCGAGATTGCGTACCGATTCGAGTGGCAAGAGATCTGTGAATCAACCAATGCAACGTTGTCGTCGTCATCAGAGCAAAAACGTCGAGCACCTTTTCTTTTTTCAGAGCGCGATCTACTCCCTCCGTTCCTAAATATAAGTCTTTTTAGAGATCTCAATATAGACTACATATGAATGTGTATAGACATAATTTAGAGTGTAGATTCACTCATTTTGCTCCGTATGTAGTTCATATTGGAGTCTCTAAAAAGACTTGTATATCTAGGAACAGAGGGAGTAAAAAATTCAAAAACATGGAGTAGGAAAAATTCAAAATAGGGATCGTCCAGCAAGAGACATGTCAAGCATTGAAGCCAAATCGAGCAGCGAGGCAGTGTGAAGAAAAATGTGTAGCGTCTTTCCACCTTGAGCAGAATCTGGAAAATCAACATGCATAATCACGGGGTAGGAAAATTAAGGGTTGAGAGTGCGTTACCAGATTGGAGGCCGGTGCCGATCGAGAGGACGACTCAAGCAGGCGTACACACATGTTTTTAAACACGAATGAGTGCTGTCGTTTCCTGTTTGTTTGTGGTTGCGTTTGTGACTGGGAGAGCTTTGGTGGTGGTGGCGGCGGCGGCGGAAGAGAGAGCGGCGGCGATATGCACTGGGGAAGATGGACCGTGAGGGATGTGGTGAGATGTTGACGTGGGCTATTTTTAGTTTCTTTTTTCTTTTGAGAAATTGGGCTATTTTTAGTTTACTTGACGTTCGGTCTACCCAAAGTTAGTTAGCACGCATGGGCTTGGATGTTGGGCTGACACGCCAACAAATAAGCCAGGCCACAGACACTGAGCGCTAGAATTTCAAAAGCTGTCTATTTGGGTCCCAACAACAACAATACTTCAAGCCCCTCTGGCCATACACCATGGTATATTCCCTCTAGCTAGGGTTTTTCTCCTCCCAGAGGCGATTTTCGCCGCCGTCGAGACCTTTTGCTTCCTTGCCGCCGATTAGTCCAGGAGAAGGCCGTGGAGCGATCAAGGGGCGATCATTGGGATCGCTGCCCGCTCCTGGTTTTGATCTCTGGCCACGGTAGACTACTAGGGTTCCATCGCAAACGCCCGATCTGTCTACACCGGGTTAGTGATCTACATGGATTTGACTGGAGCTTCGAGCTCGGCTGCTGTTAACGATGTTGAAGCGATGATGAAAGAGTTGGGGCTGCGCGAAGAGGGTCTGGACGATATTGTGTTTGATGAGGAGGCGTCGAGGTGGGTTGCCCTAGTTAGGGTAAACACCAACAAAACTTACAACAGAACCTGGTTCTATAGCAATATGCGAGCTGCCTGGGATATCGCACAAGAATCAAAGTTCCGGCCTCTAGAGGATAACCTGTATACTGTACAATCCTCCTGCTTAGGGGATTGGGAGAGGGGCATGCAAGAGGGGCCATGGAATTTCAGAGGGGATCTTGTGATCTTAGCGCCATATGACCGAGTCACAAAGCCCTCCTTGATCAAGCTTGATTTCTTGGACATCTGGGGTCCAAATATATACATGATGTGCCCGATCTCTATGCCCACCTCGTAGGTCCTCTTGCAGCGAAGGTGGGCGAGGTCTTGCATGTTGAGCAGCAGTATCAGGACTTCACGGGGAACTTTTACCGTGTATGGGTTCGGATCAAGGTTGATAAACCCCTGAAGAACGCAGTATCGATGATTAGAGAGGGTAAGCGCCAGATTTACAGAGTGAAATACGAGAGGCTGCCCGATTGGTGTGTCGTGTGTGGCATGCTGGGACATCTTTTCAAGGAACATGGCAATGGTGTTCACCCTCCCTCCGCACTGGTTTTCAAAGACCTGCGAGCCAGTTGGTACATGCGATCTGGGAAAGGGCCGGGAGAAGGAAGAGGGCGTCGTGGTTGCCGCCGCGGTGCCGTTCGGGGGGTCGCTCCAAGTTCTCTGAAGGTGGCTACGAGCATGATGACAAGGACGGGGATTCTGAAGAAGAGGATGGATCAGAAAATCCTAAGGAGGATGCGGTCATGGATGAAAATAGCAGGAAGAAGGCGATCTCGACTGAGAATGCAGCGTTGGGGGCCGAGGGAAGGCACCCCCTTTGCGGCTGGGTTGGCGCTGCTTCGGGCCGGCATGTGCTCTCTCTAGCGGCGGAGTGGGGTCATCACCTAGGGGCGGTGCTCCTTTTTTTGAGATGCCTTCCTTTCTGTTTTATTTTCTTGTGCACCAATGGATGTCTGGCGCTGCTTGGGGGGTATGCGGTGGCTGTTTATTTGGTTCGTACTCCCTCCGTAAACAAATATAAAAGCATTTAAATCACTAGAGTAATGATCTAAACGCTCTTATATTTATTTATGGAGGGAATACATGTTTGACGGGTGGATTAATGTGTTTTTGTTGTGATTTTTGCCGGCTAGGTGGGTGTTCTTAGGCGTTTTGGTGGACGATGTCCCTGGTGCTGGCCCTGCATCGGCACTGGTAGGCGCGCATCCGAATTACTCCGGGCATTTTAATGGATCCGCAATGCTCTAAACCCGTGTTCACCTCAAGGCATCACATGTACAGGCACCCTGTTTCAGCTCGGCAAGGTTCTCTGTCGGCATTTTCATTTGTACCGCACCAAACAACTGGATGTCAAACTCGCCGGATCGTTGCTCGGTATTCTCAGGGTATAATGGCGTCTTTTTTTTCTTTTCCTTTTCTTCTTTTTTCCTTTATGTGGACAATCAGGGCCCGTTGGTGTGCTGGGCATCTCGTTGGAGTATATGTTTGTCTCCAAATTTCTATTTCTCACGCATTAAAAAAAGTGGGTAATGCAGGGCGGAAAGAATATGCCTATGCAACCTTTTTGGTGGAGGCTAGGTATAATATATAGTGCAACAAAGTGCTAAATTCTTTGCTTAAAATCATGCCTTGATGTTTTGAACCTTGATCTTCTTTTCTTAACCGTAACATGCATGCTTTAGGAATCTTATTGATAGACCACAACAGCTTTCAGCGTCTTTTGCAACAATTCCACGGTGACATCACCCAAAGGGCACACACTAATTATCCTTCACCTCTTGAGCACACCCGACTGCTCATTTTGCTTATTTACCATGTCATTAATTGTGTATCCTACAAAAATGAAACCAGGACATAAATTATATTTTAAGAAACATGACAATGCAGATTGGAGGTTGATGCCACTTCCTAATAAAATAATTGAAGTACATGGCATTTCAAACATCTGGATTTTCGTTGGATTGCCGCATTTTGTTCTCTTGCAGCAGATGTGGAGTTCTATATTTGTTTGTAGTTCAAAATTTTCCATGCTTTCGCCCTCTGCATGAGAATTGACATCCAATCATTCACCTGCAGCAGCAGATATTATTCCAGTGCCTTCTTTTTAAGAAACAGGTATATTTTTGTATCAACCTTGAACCATTAGATGTTTAAGCACTATCATTAACTAATCAACTAACAAATAGTAGAAATATTCTTTCTTTTATTTGGTCAAAGGAAGTTATATAATTTCCTATTTCAAGTACGAGATGCACCTTTTTTTTTGGTCAAAGGAAGTTATATAATTTCCTATTTCAAGTACGAGATGCACCTATAACCTAACTAATGTTTGTTGGGACATAAACAGGCTGAGATCGCTCGAGCATATGAGAAAAATGGAGCGCATGCTGAGGTGTTCTCACAGATTTTCAAAATTATTTCATGTCAATAATTTTCTAGCACACCTCACAATTCTCTATTACACATAAATGATTGCTTTCATAATTAAACTAATAATACACTTTTCTCGAAGGAAATTAAGGAAGTACTCCCTCTGTAAACAAATGTAGGATATTTTTGTAGTGTAAATTAAACTGCAAAAACGTCTTGCATTTGTGTAGAAAAGAGAGTAATATTTAGTACTTCCTCCGTTCCTAAATACTCCCTCTGTAAACTAATATAAGAGCGTTTAGATCACTATTTTAGTATTCTAAACGCTCTTATATTAGTTTACGGAGGGAGTATTTATCTTTCTAGATATTTAGATATTCTAGAAGGTGTATTTCCTGACGCTTTTCGGCCCATCTCACTGCAAAACTGCACGCCCTCCAAACTACTGACCAACAGGCTAAAACCCTTAATCCCACTACTTATCCACAATGATCAGACCGGTTTTCTCCAAGTGAAGAAATATCGCATAAAGAGTCATTTATTATGCTGACCTCATCAACACATGTCATTTATGACTGCAACTTCCCACTCGCACGGCTGGCACGCCGGTCCTCGCCCCCGGAACGACCGCCGTAGTTGGGACATTCGGAGCATTCGTGGTCATGTTGTTTGGCGGCGTTGACCTTGGACTAGAAGCTCGACATCGTGAGGATGAGACCTCCTCCATTGCGCTAGTGTTAAGATAAGATGCTAAGCACATTAAAGAGCTAAGCAATTAAAGTCCTCAATGCAAAGGTGTTTTAACTTGTTGTAGCTAAGCATTCTTCGTTTAATGATTTAGCAACTAAAGTTATCCCTGCATTGGTGGGCTTCTTTCATTTAAGTGTTTTTCCTAGGTTCCCGCGCTTGGCATTATTTCTTTCTGGGTCACCACACCCATCTCTCTTCTCTTAATTACCTTGCCACATCATCTTTTTTGCCTACATAGCAGCCTTAACACATGTACAAGGTGAAGCATTGGGAGGGGCCTAAAGCTCCACCACAGAGGTTCCGCTACCAGCCTGGGGATGTCTGATTGACCCCGGCGGTACCTCCAGCTACTGCTC
Organism: Triticum timopheevii; assembly: GCA_963921465.1. NCBI lineage: Eukaryota > Viridiplantae > Streptophyta > Magnoliopsida > Poales > Poaceae > Triticum > Triticum timopheevii. Next base: position 46,854,162 of record OY997271.1, read on the forward strand.
GCCGCCTCCTGTTCCAATGCGGTCACGCGCCTCGAGCCGCCGCCGCAGCCAGATCCAAGGCCCCCTTGCGTGAACACAATGGGTTCCAACAAAGGGACTCCATGGCCTCATACTAGGACAACGGAGCTCGGGTTTCCTTCTAGGAGAGTTATGGTAACTGCTCTTCATCCCCGCATGGAACAAAGTCCAGAGTCGACGGAGAGTCATGGCTAACTCCTTGCTGTCCCCGCATGGGACAAAGTCCTGTTAGGTTGATCTCCTCCCGATCGAGCCCGACGGTTCGACAGGTCCTTGACTCACGCCCTGATCGGTGACGCCCAACCGAACTCTGGTTGGTGAGCCCCTGTCGCCGCGCTACATAAAGAGGTGTGTGGGGGGGGGGGGGGGGGGGGGGCACACGGTACAAGGTTCACCGTGCGCCGCAGCCCCCCACCGACACCCCTACCGATCTAGGGTTAGCATAGGCCGACGGGAAGCACCACCGCCACCGCTGCCCACACACACACACACACACACACACACACACACACACACACACACGCCCACGCTGTCACCCCTCCACCATGGCCACCGGCTCACGCTCCTCGAGCCAAGGAGAAGGTAGCCTACCGTTAATCTCTAACCTATCCGATCCATAGGATCTATCAAGTCCAAGTTGACGGATCAAGAGTTGCCGGTTCAAAACCATTGCCAGTCATACCAAAGATAGCCGAAGATCAGCAAAGACAAGCTGGGGACAAAGGAGACTTGAAGTGGAGTGGTTAGGGTTTGGTCCAATAGTCCGATGTGACGGACGAAGTATCCACCCCGCACCACATACCCCCTCCATGAAACCCGCACCGCATACACACTGGGTTCGAGGGGTGCTGGACAGTCCATAAATTTGGGCTGTGTATAGGGTGCCCTGTTTGGCGGCAATTTCGTGACTAGGTGACGATTATAACAGTACAGGAGCACGGTTTTGAAAGCACCAGTAGAACAACAGTTAAGGGTCTCATTGCACGGCCCGGCCGCTGCCTAACAGGAATTCAAGACTGCCTAACAGAAGAATTAGCAAACACATAAAAGTTCAAGACTTGTCTGCTTATACCAGTAGGTGCATTGCACTAGCTAGTGTGGGGTCTGCCAGGCATGGCACGCTTAATTTAGGACATCAGTAGTTCATCATGACTCTGAATAAGGTTACGTCATATGCAAAACAATCATCCGACCTCGAGACAAGAGCATGCACGGAATGATATGTGATAGATAACTTGATGGCAGGACGATGATGACCGTATAGCAAGCACCAAACCCTCGCCCCGCCGCGACCTGCATGCACAAACAAAAAACGCGACCATAAGATGACTGGCGCCATATATATAACCTGCAGATGCTTCTATTTGTTCAGACCCAAGGTGCATCAGGTAACGATATGTTTCCTACCATGAACATGCTCAGAAACTGGAACAAGAAAACCAACATTCGATCAAGGGTGGCCCTACCTCATGCCTTCTTCAACAATTTGAGCAGCATCGATGCCGCTGTACCAAACAGCTTTCTGGGTTGAGAATTCACTCCTGAACCAACCACCATCCTGGGCTGATAATTAACCGCTGTACTTAACAGCCTTCTGTGTTGCCTTCTGAAGTATTTGGGCATAGCATCGACCGGTATTGTAGTAAACAGCTCACCGGGCTTGCTACTATATACTACCATGGGAACTCGACCCAACGTAGGACCTGCAGCAGCAGACCCATCCTGGGCGGTTGCCTCCTTCGAAGCTGTCCTGCCATCCAAGCCTTGAGTAGGTTTCTTCCAATCCATCTCGAGATCCAAGCATTCAGAAGGACGTGCCCATTTGTGGGGGATGATCTTGACTTTAGACCGGGCAGATAACACTGATCTCCACCATGGGAAAAAGCTACTCCTGGCGAGTTTGTGCTCCCATCGTCTCGGTTTTCTCTTTCTTGTGGCCTGGCTCGAACATCAAAAGAACATCTGAATGTTAGAAACCTCAAAACATCAAACAGTGAAACCTGCCGGCAGCACTGCCTTGAAATATTACATAATGTGATTATGGAGAATGTAATATCACTAAACCTACACATAATTTAGTTTAATGAGTGAGATTTTATTGACTAAAGGTACAACAAACCACAAAGCATCTTTAACTAACACGTGAAGCTTCTGAATGAGTATGCTGCATGAGTATGCTGTCACCAATCCAATCGTATTTTAGCATGAGAGAGAGAAGCATTAAGACAGAATTTTATCACAGATTGGATAATAGCTCTTCAGTGTCAGATAATTCAGCTTGAATAATCCAAATTCTATGTAGTCATCAAAATCAAACAAATAAATCTTTGGAGATGATGTTTTCGTATGTTTACCTTATTCACTACTGTCTGTAGATAATCCATTTCTAGAGCTTCCCTGTTTGTGTCACTTTCCCCTGATTTTCATCATATCATATCCATCAAAAAATAATTAGGGTTATTTTTCCCCCTCACAGCTTAAAAGAAATGCTTCAATCAATACACACAGATACGTACCAGATTTGTTAGGTATATCCTCACTGGACAACACATCCTCATAGGGGCAGCTTCAAGAACAAGTGGAAGAAATAATTAAATAAAGATCATATCAGTTGTGTATGTATACAAAACATAGTCCTTGAACAAAACGTACAGGTTTCCAATTTCTATCCATTCACTAGTAGGACAAAAACCATTATCCTTGAGAATCGACGAAACACGTTCAATGACCTCCAGATGGGGCACCTGCATGAAATACGGCACCTGCATGACCATTTTAACTTGTGAGATATATGTCATGAGCACCATGAATCATGACGACTGAGGTATAAAAGAAAGAATAGTTTGCAGTGGGAACAGTATTAATATAATACAAGTGGAAAGGCCAAAGAAAAACTTAAGAACACTAATAACATTGTAGAATGTATGTATTTTTTATGACATCAATACATGTACAGAACACACGTTTTGTCTTAGTTATTTGGGTTAATTAGATAAATGTCATTGTTTTGTTTTAGTTTCCCAAATTTGCCCCAATTATTTAGTTTTGGCTTTTAAAGGAGTGGTGTCTTCAGACTGTCCACCACCATCTAACTGAAAGTAACAGCCTAGACAGGTTTCATTACATGTAAAGCTGTGAATCACTAATTGCCCAGAGTTTGTGTAAACTGGACAAGACTTCTTTTTCCGAAGAAACAAGCAGGAACTCTGCCTCTTCATTACAAAAGGAAGTTGCTATTAACACCTGCACTTTGATGGCTTGGTTTGCAGACTACTCCGAAAAGGAAGGGGGCATTTACTATTATGATTATCTGTCCTTTTTTGGGATAATGAGCTTTGTAAGCTGCTGTCTGTCCTTGGCAACTTTATTTTTGTAACAAATATCCTACTCCTATTTGTTTCAACTTTTAGTATATATTGAGTTCAGTCCTCCCCTGCTGTTCTTATTCCAACAGAAATTGAACAAAATCCTATGAAATAGCAAGATGAGCATACAATTATTTATTTGATCACTATATGTGCCAAGCATCTACAAATTACTACCTCCGTCCTGGTTTATATAAGTGCCCTTTGTATTTTGTGCCAAATTTTAACTAGAGATTTAATTAACAAATGTTAATGCATGTCACAAAAAAATATATCATTGGATTCGTATTTAAACATAGTTTTCAATTATATTATTTTTATGACATGCATTAACATTTTGTTAGTAAAATTTAAGGTCAAACTTTGGCAGTTGACACACAATACAAAGGGGACTAATAAACCAAGACGGAGGTAGTATATCAGGAGCAATGACACTAGCAGATGTTCTCTACTCATGCACCATGAACAATAACATTTAGCACAATGCAAGATAACAATTAGCTCCTATGGAAAACGTGACGCTGATTTTCGTAACTTCAATGCGATGCTAACAGTAGGTTTCAATGTATTACTTAGCATATTAACAGAAGGTAGTGGAATACTCTTTCAGTGGTATAGCGTGCATGTCAACTACAGGGCACCCATGGCGACTTCAGTCAATCTCAAGATCTGCCACCTCAGTGTCTCGGATGTACTCAAAGGGGTAGGGTGTGCATGCGTGCATTCATAGGAGTGAGTGTGTGTCTGCGTCTGTACTGTGTTCCTAAAAAAGATATAACAAACCAAATACACCCCTGACAGCCAAAGCTGCACAACCGCCTAGGCACCCCAAATACACCGATAAACAAAACTGTAAGAGGAAGCGCCTATGCAGCGGTAGGCGAACACCAGCTGCATCAACCACACTTAACACTAATTTGAACCACAATTCCCAAAACGAGAAGTTTTCGTGAAGGAGGGACTCAAAATGAACTTCATATTTTAAAAGTCATTTTACAAACTGTATTTACTGCCAATGACCCCAAACAAATCTTACATTCTTGACTGAGCCTATAATAAGTAGATACATTACAAATTTTGTTCAGTGTTTCTAGAAAAATAATATTGATCAGATAATGCAGGAATTACCAAAGAGCCAATGCTTATACTACACCAATATATGCAATTTTTGTAAAACAGAGAAAATCGAGGAATTATAACTGCAAGCACCAACAGAATGATACCTCTAGATGCTTCTGAATGTATGAATCAAGACCTTCACCAGCTTTGGAAATTACATGAACAAGCATCAATGCCATATTATTAAGCTTTATCCTTGCCTCCACTTGTTGACCCTTCTCAGACTGCAAAGCAATATTGTTGTTCCAAATACGGTCACAGATAATAGCAAACCCATCTGGCTTACTATCTCCATTTCTCTTGCGAGAAGTTCCCATGCGTATCTGCTCTTGAGCTGCCATGAGCAAAACGGCTGTCTCGGCAAGCTTTCCCTCTTTTATGTAATTCCACAGCTCATCCAATAGATTATCTGTGTATTTTGCAATCAGCCGAGTCGTATCCAAGAAGATCTTCTGCAAAAATCACCAGCACAGACCAAAATCTGAGTCTTTTTAGAATTTATTTATAGGTAAGACGGTAGTGCTGATTAACTTAAAACTGTGTTCTCAACAACAATCTAAATAAAAACACAATCTTATTTTCTTTGTTAACAACAAAATACAGTTTGTTTTCTCTCAACAAAGAGTCAAAGGCTAAAAAATGTCACTACAGCACAGAAAACAATTCCGGCTATGAAAAATGGAGATTTAGGAATTTAAGGTTCCTTTAGTATTATTGCTACGTCAGTTATTTATAAGAATATGTGACTTTGCTATGGTGGAGTAGTAAATTGTTAAGGGGTGGATGTGAGACAAACCATTTCAGGTAGGCACAGAAGATGGATGAGCTTGAAGATAAAGTTGGCATCTGCCTCGCTGTAATCCCGATGCTCGTGGTTAGGAAATAGACTGTCTTCCAGATACTTATGAATGCACGTGTTCTCGACTGCAACATGGAGTGGGAGAAGGCCCTCGATGACCTCAGCACCGGCTGTGCGTAGATTGGCGGACGCGCCGTGGCGGACGAGCAACTGAATCATGTCAACCGAAAAAAATTCAGCAGCTCGGTGGAGGGGATAGTACCCATACTGGTTCATGCAGTTGGGACCGGCTCGGCACCCATCAAGCTCAGGTGCCTGGCCCTCCAAGACAACTTTGACACATTTCAATGCATTTTGTGAAATCATATGGTTCAAAGCCTCTGGGGTGATGATCGAAGCCCATCGCATGCCCTGCCCATTCCTCTCCATATAGCTGAGAAAGCGCCGGACGCTATCCTTATCCAGGATGGGTGCCAAATGGTGCACTTTATCATGGAAGAGATGATTCACCTCCTAATCAGGATCAAAAGAGGTGAAAGGAAATCAGTTACCCGACTAGCAAAGCAAAATGAAATAAGCAGTGCACTATAGGACAACAAAACAAAAATGTTGCATAAGTAGCGCACACAAAAAATACTGCAGGGAAAAAAGTAAATAACCAAATGATTTTTTTCAAATGCAGAGAACCTTAGGGATGCGTTCTGGGAAGATTATACTGGATGCTCTGAGGGCACCAACTGCAGCTTCTTTCTCACGTGACCACTGCAAAGAGAGGGAGGGGGCATCAAGAGCTATACTAGGGAAAGCAAACATGATAAGATAGAAGTGCTATAAAGTTAAAAAAGAGTTGGTTAATTACTGCACCTTAGCTACTAAACGGATCGAGTCACTTAAGCTATTTCCAACAGCAGGAGGGCATGGAGGATACGGAGGATTCCATGGATCGTATTCATCCGTGCTTGATCCATCAGTACTGGTAGTATCTTCATGACATGTGGTTTTCACTGCCTCCTCCTTGTGTGTTTTATCCATTGCTGCCGAACTGGCCTGGAATTCCAGATCCACTGTTTGTTTGGCTGAAAAGAGTTTAACCAACCAGGATCCCAAATCAGTTTCACACCTAGTTTGATTCAACATTTTTTAAGAGATGGTGGAGCAATACGAAATTGGGATGCTAGAATTTTCAGAGGAACCTCCAAACTTCACATAAATGTCAAATGTGGCAATCTCATCAGTTAGGTTAAAAAAAACATATTTCATGAAAAAGACTTACAAGTAATACAATATGGAAGTGCTGTATTGTGCGCAATTTTACAGTAAGGCATTGCAAACTTCATTCATAACTGCTTCAACACTGAAATGGCTTTTGTTCCTACAAACTGCTAGTGCTAGTTGATTCAATTGAGAAATACTACTGTACTTTGTCAAATAAATTTGACACTGTAAGCATCGGTCAAGCACTGATGTCGAAGACAATGATGTCAAACCGCAGCCTCGTATTTCTAAACAAAATCAACACATGTCCTGCAAATTAAATGAAAAGCTCTTTCCTGATCCGCATATAACATGAAGTTAACACGTAGGTTAGGCATATGCCAAGTGAACTAAATGTAAGCATTCCGTGTGTAGCACTAGTTCTGGTACTAGATAACTTGATTAAAGCCTACATGCATAGCAATTGTGGAAGTTGAACAAATTAACCAATATACAGATACAGGCATCATTTTATCACAGAAACAAGTGTGAAGCTTAAATAAAGCTACTCCCTCTGTCCCAAAATATATGGAGGGAGTATTTATTTTTCACGGGACACCAATTATTGGTGATACTTATCAGTTAGGAACCGCTAGTAGGTATATTTCCATTCAAGCACCATGAACAAAATGAACTTGTGAGAAGAAAACCCTTGAGGGTTCGTTCCAGCAACAATCCGATAAAAGGAACTGCAGTAAATGAAATTCGGAATAGCCACCGTGGGCTGCAAACCAGATCTGTATGCAACGACGACGAAAGCTGCAGATCCCAACTTGAAAGCAGCCCCCGAGAAGGGCTTTTGGAAACAAACAAAACTGAAGAAGAAAAAAACTGTTCTTTTTTCCTACAAAAATGCAACCAAGCACAACCGCGAGAAAACGGAATGCAAAGATTTTAGCTTTCGTGCGTAGAACCGCTGAATCAGGGGCGGATCTAGACGGCGTCCAGAAACCCTGGAGCAGGGTCGGTGGGGTTGCCGGATGAAAATAACCCCGTACCCGATGAAAACCCAATGGCCAGAGCTTGCGGACGGGGTGGACGCGGCAGGGGCGCGATGAGGAAGAAGGTGAATGGCAACGGCGGCGGCGACACGCGAGCGAGCGAGAAGGGGTGGGTATTCCGGCGTCGGCGGTGACAGAGGAGGACAGGTGGGGACTCGGGTGAGGAAGAGGAAAGGGGGGGCAGTCTAGTCCATTATTATGTTGGGCTCGGACGGACGGGTCACGGGTGGAGAGTGGGCACGCACGGAAAGCCCGCGGTCTTCTTTCTAAAATGCTAACCAGTAAATGTTTACCTCGTATGACAAAGTGGTAAACGATATTATTCCGCCGGCTTTGCTGGCCAACCACGTGTCCCCGCCGTCCACAGCCATCCCGCTTTCCTCAATTCCACAGCTCCACGCGCCGACCCATTTCAAAAAAGTTTCGAGTTTTTTTTTGATTTATCAAAAAAGTTTCGAGTTAATTGCATCTGCAGTACAAGAACTTACCGCGAACTAATAGTACACAAACTAAAAAAACCCAGAAAAATGGTACACTAACTTGTCTATCAGTACATTTTAATTCAATTTCCGTTAATTCTAACAGCGCACCGTTTTGTAAGCTATTAGAGCAACTCCAACAGGCCGACCCAAACGGAGGGCGCATTTGTCCGCTTTTTGTTCATTTGGGTCAGGCGTCCGCCCAGTTTTGCATTTGGGTCGGCAGTGTGCCCAACGCGCGACCCATTTCATACCCGCATTCAACTTTTAAATAAAAAGGGCCCGCGGCCGATCATGCCAGCGGCCATGTCTCATGTCGGCACCATGCCTGTGCCGGCATACAATGCCGGCTTCAGAAAATATCACCACAGTTCATGCTGGCGCACTCGCCAGCCGGCCGGCACACATGCCAGCATACAAAAAAGGGTGAGACTTAAGTTCGATCACGCCATCGCAGCTCCCGTGGTCATGCCGGCATACAAAAAAGATGGTCCTCGCCGCCATAGATCACTCGTCGTCGAACTTCAGCATGTCGGTCTGCATCTTCTCGAACCACGGCCTCTTCCTTGGCGACACGGTGTTGAGATCCACCTTCATGATCTCCACCCCGGTCATCATGCTCGCAAAGAGCCACTTCTTTCGCCTTGGTCTTGGCATTGGCGGCCTCGTTCTCTAGCATCCTAGCTTGCTTCTCCGCCTCGAGCTCGAACATCTTGGCTTGCTTCTCGGCGTCAAGATCAAGCCTCCTCCTTTGGATCTCCATGAAAGCATCCATTTGCTCCGCCTTGAAACGCCGGCGCTCCTCCTTCCTTGAGTCCTTCTTATTCATCATGTCGTCCACGCTTGTGATCAAGGCGTTGGTGGCCGCATCTCGCTTGTCCTCCTTCTTGGAGTTGGTCTTCCCCCGTGGCCGTGCCGGCTCGCCCTCCCCAACATCCTCCATGTGCCTTGAGTGCAGCATATTGTGCCTTGAACTTCTCTTTGTCCTTGATGACCCGATAGCAATGGGAGAGGTTGAAGCACTTGCCATTGTGTTGAACCTTGAATACCTCCAAAGCTTGAAATGCCTACAAAATGTTTCCATGCAAGCATATGGGCAAGTGATAGCAAATGAAGACGTAAAAGGATGATCTCGATGACACAAAAGAGGGCGGCTTGCTTGCTAACATACCATATCTTGAATGCCGATGCCGCTCACGGGGCGGGCCTTGACGCTCTCAAGGATGGCGCAAAACTTGTTGCACTCTTGTTGGATCACCCTCCACCGCTTGGAAATGGAGACCCACCCGCGCGTGCTCACAAATTGGTAAGGTGGAAACTTCTTGCGCTCATGAAACTCTCGGTGCACATGAGTCCAAAAGGTCAAATGCTTTTGCTCGGCGCCCGTCTTTGGGTCTTGTCCAATATCTCGCCAACACTCGCAAAGAAGCTTGTCCTCGGCAGCTGTGTACGCCTTCGTGCGCTTGCTCTTGCGCTTCGGCTTAGGACCGGCGGCTTGGTTGGTGAGCTCGTCCTTGAACAAAGGCTCCACTTCGATGTCGCACTCGTCCTCTTCCTCTAGCCCATAGTCGTCCGGGAACTCGTGGTCGAGGGGGAAGCCGTCCAGGTCGATGCCGACTTGATCACGCATGAAGGCCGCCTGATCGGGATCATAGCCAGCGGTCGGCGTGAACGCCCTGCGATCGTCCTGGCTTTGTGTCTCATCGGGATCGTAGCCAGTGCCCAGCGCACCACCCTCGAAGATGAGGTTTTTCATGAAGTCCTCGTCGACGGCAGACGACATTCCCTTGAACAGGTTATAGGCGTTTGGGAGCCCGCCGGCCGACCTCTGCCGCGCGCGTTTCCTCGTGCCGCCGAACAACGAGCTACCGACCACCAGGGTGGCGTTGAGGTCGATGGGCGCGGCGCGGGTGTGGAAGGCGCGACCACGCTCACGTCGGGTGAGCACTCCCCGGAAAGGCGGGAGGCCTGTGGGTAGACGTGGAAGCCGGGGACGGGGTTGCAAGCTGACGCACGGGGTGACTCGGGCAGCACCATCCGAGGAAACACCGACGAGCCTATGCTGGCCGCGGCGACGGCGGCTTGGACGAGGCTGTGCTGGCTAAGGTTTACCCCTAGCATGTAGAGCACCTCCCTCGTTACCGTCGCGATGCGGGCGTTGGTGAACTCCTGCTGCGTGGCGGCGACGGCGGCCTCATCCCTCGCGTCCGCGGCGTGCCTCCGGCCCTTCCTCTTGGCCGACTCCCTTGACCGCTGCCCGCGGCGACGGCGGCTTGGACGAGGCTGTGCTGGCTAGGGTTTACCCCTAGCATGTAGAGCGCCTCCCTAGTTGCCGCCGCGACGCTGGCGTTGGTGAACTCCTGCTGCGCGGCGGCGACGGCGGCTTGGACGAGGCTGTGCTGGCTAGGGTTTACGGCGGCGGCCTGCGCGGCGGCCTCATCCCTCGCGTCCGCGGCGTGCCTCCAGCCCTTCCTCTTGGCCGACTCCCTTGCCCGTTGTTCGAGCGTCAGCGCCTTCTTTGGCTTGGTCGCGGCGCCGGTATTGCGCGGGGCGCAAGGCTTGCCTTTCTCGGAGGGGGCGACGGCGCCGGACGAGGCGAGGGAGGCGAGGCCGACGGCGGCGTCGAGGTCGAGGTCGATGGAGTCCTCCATGGCTAGTTGGGGGGCGGGGGCACGCGCGGGCGGGGGTGTTATTTGGGGAAAATGGCGCGTCGGTGTATATTTACAAAATGTTTCTTTTTTGAGAGAAAAATTCCAATCTATTCATCAATCATGGCATACATAGAACACTAGAGGTAAAAAATTACAAAAAAATCCATGGACCACCTAGCGACGACTACAAGCACCGGAGCAAGCCGAAGGCGCGTCGCCGGCGTCGCCCCTCCCTCACTAGAGTCGGGCAAAACTTGTTATAGTAGACAGTCAGAAAGTGGTCGTGCTAAGGCCCCAAAGGACCAGCGCACCAGAGCAGCAACCATTGTCGATGAAGAGATTTGTAGATTGAAAAGATCAAACCTATAACCATAGGAACGAAGATGAAAAAACATTGATCCAAATCGATCCACCGAAGACTAGCACCGAACCGAATCCCGCAAGATCCGACAAAGACACATGTCGTGGTATTCTCACGGGGGGCTTGCGAGTCGACAGATGCCACAAGGGCTTAGTGTGAGGGTAAGACTGCTGCTGGTAGGACCGGGAGCGAGTATGCGAGTAGCACGCGGTGGTTTACCCAGCTTCGGAGCTCTCCGGAGAGATAATACTCCTACTGCTGCATTTCTGAGCGTATATATCTCGGGTGTACATCGGTCCGTACAAAGTGCTCCTGGAGCTGTATCTGGGATCAGTGCCACGGGCATCTGACTCTGTATATGTGTATGGCTGGAGTGAGCATGCATGCTCTTGTGGCTAGGCAGGGCCGTGGTGGAGTGTGTGGCCGTGGGAATCCATCCCCTGGATGGATGGATGTGTGCCTTTATATAGGCATGGCTAGCTTACTTCCTAAGCTATGTAGTGGCATGGGCAAGTGGGCATGGGGGGCATGGTGTGGGTGTCATGCTTGTCTCCTGGGTCATTTTATGAATAGTGCCCAGGGACAAGTGACACTGTACATGATGGCGTCGCGGTACAGCTGTCTCGTCCGCGGTATGGCCGTCTCGTCGAGGTCTTGTCGGTGTCGGATCGGGCTGCAGTCGGCAGCCGGCTGGGTGGAGCAGTCGGACGGGAGCCGGCAGGAGCGGCCGAGCAGTCGGACTGAGGGGCTTTGCTAGCCCCGATGTCTTGAAATATTGTCTTGCCATCTTCGGGGTACCCGTGGTCAATTACTCCGTCAGTAGCCTCCAAGCCTCTGGGCAACTTGGCAAAGTTGCGCAGAGGTTTTTTGGCGGGTGTTGATGTAGAAAATGTCGGTGACAACCGGCTACAGGCCGTAGCCAGCGTAGCTTGCTTCGGGCGGGGGCGCGCCAGCGCACCCGCTGGGTGTAGCATCCGAGCCTCCGGGCAACTTGGAAAAGTTGGGCGGAGGCTTTTTGCGTTTGTTGGTGCAGATGATGGCATCGAGGGTGCCGGGCGCGGACACGAAGTCTGCCGGCTGGAGCTATCGTGCGCGGACGCGGGGTCCGTCGACTGATGATGTCGGGCGCGGATGCGGGGGTCCGTCGACTGATGATGTTGCTGACAGCCAGCTGCGAGCTGCAGCCGACGTGGCTTGCTTCCAGTGGGGGCCCGCCAGCTCACCCACTGGGTGTAGCCTCCGAGCCTCCGAGCGAGGAGGGGGGTTCCCCACGAAAATGATCATGCAAAAGACAAAGTTAGTCTGCGCAGATATATCAAATGTTTGCTTTTCGTGTTGTAAGTTTTATGTGGAGGGTGCCGACTCGGTTTCGTTTGATCCCCCTTCTATCTTTTTCATGTCCCCTCCGCTCTTTGGCTTGTGCTCTCGCTAGCCGGACAGTCGCTCTGCGGTCTGTGGCTGAGAGTGGGCCGCGGAGTGGAGTGTACAATACTCAGACTCTGGGAGCGATTTAACCGAGCAGATACTCATAAAGGAAACGGCCGGGTCGCTCGAACCGTTTTTTCCTCCCGGACGTTTTTCGCGTGGGCGGCCTCCAGCGTTCACTCTTGCTAGATGGACAACCGCTCTGCGGTCTGTGACTAAGAGTGGGCCTTTGGTACCGCGCATGCTACTAAGCCGTCTGCGGGAACTAACGTCTCAGGCCAAGCGGCCAGCCTCCGGGCCAACTCTGGCTGGCGCCGGGGCGAATAGTGATGCAACTGTAATAAAATACGGAGGTGTTCCCCGAGCGTCGCTCGGGGTTATCCATGTTTGCGTGGTGCAAAAATATGCGGGTGAGGAGCTCACATTGATTTTCGTGTAGTCGTGGTCGTCGAAGACAGCCGGCGCGACTCGGCACTCGCGGAGCGCGTCGGCGCACCCGCTGGGTGAAGCCTTTGAGCCTCCGGGTGCTCGAAGGGGGGTCCTAGCCGGTCAGGCTCGACCGGCTAGGCGGCGAGGCGTCTTGCAGCGCCCTTTTTCTTCTTTTTTCTCTTCTGTCGGCTGCTGGCAGCCGGACAAAACTCTTCTTTTGTCTCTTGCTTTTGTTTCTTGCAGTCTTCCGTGGGGGCGCGCCAGCGCACCCACTGGGTGTAGCCCCCGAGATTCGGGCCGACTGCTGAGCAGTCAGGCCGGATCTTCCGGTAACTACTTCGTCTTCTTCCTCGCAAGGGCGCGTTAGCGCACCTGCTGGGTGTAGCCCCCGAGCCTCTGGGCGCTCGAGGGGGGTCCAGCCGGTCGGGCTTGACCGGCCCGAGGGCGAGCGGGACATGGCCGAGCCGGCGCTCTTGCCAGCCAGTCGTTGAAGCGGGCAGGCAGGTCGGGTCGCGTTTGGCGGTCCGAGTGGCGAAGCAGGCGGACGGACAGACGGACATTTTTTTCACCAGTGGGCTTGGCACTTTTTTCCTCTGACTTCTCTTCCTTCTTTTCTCCAGCCGACCAGGGGACCGCAGCAAGGACCAGCAGGGCGGCCGGAGGCGAAGCCGCGGGTGGCGCAGGACGTCGCAGACCCGGCGCGCGGAGCTGGCAGCTGGCTGGGGCGGCAAGCCGGCGCGCGCGGAGGCCGGACCCAGTGCGGGAGGCCGATGTGGCTTGGCGGAGCCGGCCCGCCGCAGCCCGGGCGAGGGCTCGAAGACCCGGCGGGAGCAGGGGAGCCGGCGCAGGCGGCGCGAGGCGAAGTGGGGCGGGGAAGCCAGCCGGCCTGAGCAGCGAGCCGGTAGGTGGACGTGGTTGCCGCGAGCCGGCATCAGGAGCGGGCGCGGAGCTGGGGTCGGCCAGCACGGGAGGCGGCCAGGCGCGGGAGGCGGACCCTTCTTTCTTTTCTTTTTCTGTCCTTTTGCTTCTTTCCTCCAGGAGCCGGTCACAGCAGGCGGCTTGGAGCAGGACCTGGCGGGGGCACGTGGGGAACAGCCGGCCACGGGGCCTGACCCGGGAGCCGGCAGCGGGGGCGCGCGACCCGGCCGGCCAGGCGTGGGTGAATACGGCGAACGGCGAGCCGGCCCGGCGTGTAGGCGACAGGCGGAGCCAGCCGGACTTGGGGAGGCGACCCGAAGTCGGCGGCGGGAGCCGGAGCCGTCCGCGGCCGTGCTAGCGGGCGGCCACGAGGGAGTCGGAGCCGGCAGAGGTCGCCAAGGCCGAGGCGAGGCGACGCGGGCGCAGGTGCCTGGGGCGGACGAAGCCGGTGATGGGGTGCAGCCAGATGGTGCACGGGAGGCGACGACGAGCGGAGCCGGGTACTGCGCAGTCGACGGCAGGCGGGATTGGTGGGAGCCGGACAGAGCCAGAGTGGCTAGCGGAGTTAGATACGGCGAGCTGACGGGCGGCCAGCCGCTTGCACGGAGCGGGGGAGGCCCCGGCCGCGGACAAGAAGGCAGGGCACGGGAGGCGGCTAGCACGAGGCGGCGATCCGGCGGCGGGAGCAGCCACGCGAAGGAGGCCGGGCCGCCAGGCGCACGGGAGGCAGCCGGACCTGGAGGAAGCAGCCGGAGGCCGCGCAGGGGAACCGCCTGGTCGCGGGTCCCGGGGCGGCGCAAGGCGAGGTGGAGCCAGCCCGTCGTGCGGCGGGGGCCGGGCAACAGAGGCGCAGCCGCGAGCGGAGGCGGAGCCGGTGCGAGACGGTCGGGCAAGGCGGAGCCGGTCAGGGGCGGACAGGCCACGGGCGGAGGCGGCCGGCGCGTGCGAGGACGACGGGCCGGGCGTGCGGGATGGCTGCAGCAACTAGCAGCGCCATAGTCTGGGTGTTGTCTGGGGGTATCTGACTAGTATCCGGCCAATATCTGGCTTTGCATCTAGGTTCTGTATGGGTAGTGTATGAATGGTTCGGCCATTGTTGACTAGCATCTAGCTAGCGAGCATAGATGATATATGGAGGAGTGAGCGCGTGGATGGCCACGGCTGACCGAAACGAGGGCCCCAAGCGCGGCGCGCGCGGACGGACGGTCGGCGTTGTGGTGGTGGTGAAGAAGATAAGGCCGACGGCGAGGACGCGCCGACCCTCACGGCCATTCCGGGGGCA
The DNA here is from genome assembly GCA_963921465.1 of Triticum timopheevii. Classification (NCBI taxonomy): domain Eukaryota; kingdom Viridiplantae; phylum Streptophyta; class Magnoliopsida; order Poales; family Poaceae; genus Triticum; species Triticum timopheevii. The sequence goes on from OY997271.1 coordinate 46,869,263, forward strand.
TGTCGATGTCGAGCCCCCGACCGCTATCTGAGAGACGACGGCGACGCCGCGATGATGACGAAAGTGGTCCACCCGGACTGCGAAACCAGCAGCAACGTGGTAGCATAGTAGTAGTACCACACCACGGTGGGCGCCAACTGTCGTGGTATTCTCACGGGGGGCTTGCGAGTCAACAGATGCCACAAGGGCTTAGTGTGAGGGTAAGACTGCTGCTGATAGGACCAGGAGCGGGTATGCGAGTAGCACGTGGTGGTTTACCCAGCTTCGGAGCTCTACGGAGAGATAATACTCCTACTGCTACATGTCTGAGCGTATATATCTCGGGTGTACATTGGACAGTACAATGTGCTCCTGGAGCTGTATCTGGGATCAGTGCCAAGGGCATCTGACTCTGTATATGTGTATGGCCGGAGCGAGCATGCATGCTCTTGTGGCTAGGCATGGCCGTGGTGGAGTGTGTGGCCGTGGGAATCCATCCCCTGGATGGATGGATGTGTGCCTTTATATAGGCATGGCTAGCTTACTTCCTAAGCTATGTAGTGGCATGGGCAAGTGGGCATGGGGGGCATGGTGTGGGTGTTATGCTTGTCTCCTGGATCATTTCATGAATAGTTCTCAGGGACAAATGACACTGTACATGATGGCGTCGCGGTACAGCTGTCTCGTCCGCGGTATGGCCGTCTCGTCGGGGTCTTGTCGGTGTCGGATCAGGCTGCAGTCGGCAGCCGACTGGGTGGAGCAGTCGGACGGGAGCCGGCAGGAGCGGCCGAGCAGTCGGACTGAGGGGCTTTGCTAGTCCCGATGTCTTGAAATATTGTCTTGCCGTCTTCGGGGTACCCGTGGTCAATTACTCCGTCAACACACTTCCACACATCCGCCGACGACGCTATTCGCACCATCCGGACAAGGGTAGGACATGAGAGACATTATTTCTACTGACAAACATCACCACCACCACACAGCCCCAACCAATACATTGAACCTAACAAAAAACGAGAACGGAGTCCCTCCGAGGGACGAGATCCTCCACACCTCGATGGTCCAAAGGCCATCAGAGGTGGGGCGGGTCGATGGCGCCGCCGGTGGGAGAAGGAAGGAGACTTTTCTTGAGAAGGAGGAAGGAGACTTTTCTTGAGGAGAAAAGACAGAGGTTACCATACTTAATACACAGGGTTACGTATTTGCAAAAAATGTTCATCATACACTAAAAAGTTGAGTGTGTGTTTGAAAACAAATGTTCACTGTATAATGAAAATAAGTCACCCTGTATTGCAAATGCTATAAAAAATAAATGTGCAAAAAAAAAGAAAAACAAATACCCAAGATTTTAAAAAATAAAAAAAATAAGAAGCCGAAACAAAAAAGGACAAAAACAGCCGAAAATGCCTGGCGAAGCCAGATCTAGCCTCCTGTCGCAGTATAGAAAATATTCTGCCTCATTGTTCACATAGTCTTTCGAGTGGCGCAATGGTCACTATGCCCCAACCGGTGTAATTTTGGGGTCTCTATTTTTCGTTTCTTTTGTTTCATTGTCGAACTGACACAGTGGACCCACAAGGTACAGGGAGAGGCCTGAGCCCGCTGTCAGACCACGTGCAGACGGTAGTTAACAGCGACGGACAGTGCGCTGTTAGAATTAACGGAAATTGTATTAAAATATGCTGTTAGACAAGTTAGTGTACCATTTTTCTAAGGCTTTTTAGTTTGTGTATGATTTTGTTAGTTTGCTGCAAGTTCTTGTACTGCAGATGTAATTAACTCTTTAAAAAAAGCAGATGGGACGGCCGCTCGCACGGTGGGCAGCGGCTGCTCCCCCGCTGCTGCTCCACGTTAGAGCAACTCTAGTAGACAACATAAACAGCATGGATTAAGGATGGCAATTGGTCGGGTTTGGATCGGGTTGAACAATATCGAATCCATATCCATATTCATGAAGATAGTCTTTACCCGTCCATGAAAAAATCCACGGGTGAAAAATTGTGTTCATGTCCAAACCCGATGGATATCCATACCCATTGGATATCCATTGGGTCCTCTGCATATAAATAAGACAGAACACAATGTTAACATAAGCTCTTCCATTCTTCACCTCGTGGCAGGCTAGGCTTCACTTATGGTAAACACCAACTTATGGTAAATCAATGTCCATTAACAACCTAAGATCATTTAGTATTTTTTTAACAGATGAGAATGGCGGGTCATTTAACAAGGAGATAAAAATAAAGGAAGGGGTGTTCGAGTTTGTAGAGGGGATTGAATGTCAATTAATAATATTGACGATGGGGATTGTGTAATTTCTTTTCCATGTTTGAGATAACAAAGTGTAAAATTGCAGTGCGACATGTGACCGTGGGGTAGGAATAGAAAATTTTCCCCATTAAGTCATACTATCGGATCGGGTTTGGGTATATCCACGGGTACAAAATTATATCCATGCCCCACCCACGAGCAATCGGGTCGGGTTTGGGCGCTGCCCATGGACACAAAATCATATCCAAACCCTATCCATTCGGGTCGAATATCCATGGATATCCATGTCCATGGGTAAAATTGCCATCCTTAGCGTGGACCCGCAAAATCCCGGCGAATATACGGACCCCGCCTATTTTCTTGGTCAGAACATAGCTCGCATACTCGTTCGGCCCATAAAACTTTTTACGGTGGCTCGTAAACCGTCTCCCTCCGACGCAGTATATCTACGGGTTTGCGGCGCAGATACGGGTCGAAACCTTATTCCTCCGCCGTCACGATTCCCCCGACCCCCTTTCTATTTCTCGCCGTCGAGTCCAATCCAGCCGCCGAACGCCACCATGTGGGGCGGAATGTGGAGCTCCGGTCGCAGCTCCGGCGGGAGGGATGACCCTGAGCGCCAGCATGTGTCCGGGCGGACGGCGCGGAAGTACACGAACAACGGCTTCCAGCCTCCGGATTCGCTCCTCCGCCGCGAGACGGAGGAGTATGGCCGCCGACACTGGCTGATCTACTCCGGCGCGGGCTCCTCCTCCGGCTGGGGGCTGAGTCCTCGCACAACGGCCCTCACACCGGTGAAAAGGGAGGCGGCGGATCTCCTAGGCCTCCGCGTGGAGAAGCGGGAAGTCGAGGCAGAGGTGGTGGTGCGGGGCGGTGGCGTCATCGGGCTGGAGGATTTCCTCCCCCGGTCGAGGCGCAAGTCTTTGAGCGGGCGATCATGGTGCACAGCGCGGGAGGAAGAGGAGGAGCGCCGACGGTCGCTTGCGAACCTCGACGACGTCCTCCTCAAGCATTGACTCGAGAAGCAGAAGGAGTTCGACGAGAACCAAGACGCATGGCGCCGCGAGAAGAACGCGTAGGACGAGGTGTACATCGACCCCGTCTTTGACAAGGACGACTGAGAGGATGTCCGCCGCCGCCGCACCCGGATGGCTTCGGTGAGCCAATTTTGGCCTGTAGGGTACGGTGGCCGCCTATCCCCTAGCTATTGTAAAATTTAGTGTGTGTATGAATTATGTATGGTGATCAACTACTATGATGACTCGTTCTGTTTGTCCCGCCAAGCTTAAATTTAAAATTTACAGTTCCATTTAAGGTTCCTATTTTTTCGCGGAGGTTTTCGGCCCGTATCCGAGGCAATGACCGAACTATAAACTGAGTTTACAGGTCCGCGGTTTGCGGGGTCTGCTAGAGTTGCTCTTACTCTTGCTAAGAGCATCCCCAACAAGCACGCAACCGCGCGACGCGCTAAATTATTTTTACATCACTGAAATAGCCTTTTTTGTGCGCAGCGGTGCGCTTGCTCCAGTAGGCGCTGCAAAAATATGGTGTGACGCTATAGCTCCAGCAGCCGCGCTAAATTTACAACATGCTCGAGCAGCCGGTGCTTGGCCAAGATGAACAACACATATCCATTTGACAATATGATGATCTTTCAAACATTAAACAAGTGTGCAAAAAAAGAGTTGGAGCAACATAGCATAGTTCAATTGCATGGCATAGTTCAAAACCATCCAACCAAATTCATGACAAATAAAAGTTCAAACAACTGGCACATCAACAATCATGCCGCATCATCTTCCTCCTCTTCTTCCGACTCTTCTGAAGACGACTCTTCCTCCTCTTCTCCATTTTCAAGCGCGTCATCGTCATCGGGAGCTCGGATGGTGTTTGCACTATCTCCAACGGCATCATGTGAAGGTATGTGAGGCACACCGGAAGCCATGCGTCCACCCATGTAAATCGGCGGTGCTCCCATGCCTCCCATGAGAGACCTAAAACTCATGCCTCCCAAGCCTCCCATGGTAACTCCGAGGTCACCCATGCCTCGCTCCCATGCCTCACATGCCGCCCATGGTAGCTCCGAAGCCACCCATGTCTCCCATGCCGCTCATGCCTCCCATGCTTGTTCCTCCCATGGTAGCTGATACGTCTCCAACGTATCTACTTTTCCAAACACTTATGCCCTTGTTTTGGACTCTAACTTGCATGATTTGAATGAAACTAACCCGGGTTGACGTTGTTTTCAGCAGAACTGCCATGGTGTTATTTATTGTGCAGAAAACAGAAGTTCTCGGAATGACCTGAAAATCCACGGAGATAACTTTTGGAAAATATAAAAAATACTGGCGAAAGAATCAAGGCCAGGGGCCCACACACTATCCACGAGGGTGGGGGGCACGCCCCCTCCCCCTGGGCGCGCCCCTTGTCTTGTGGGCCCCCTGTTGCTCCACCGACCTCAACTCCAACTCTATATATTCTGTTTCACGGAGAAAAAAATCAGAGAGAAAGTTTCATCGCGTTTTACGATACGGAGCCGCCGCCAAGCCCTAATCTCTCTCGGGAGAGCTGATCTGGAGTCCGTTCGGGGCTCCGGAGAGGGGGATTCGTCGCCGTCGTCATCATCAACCATCCTCCATCACCAATTTCATTATGCTCACCACCGTGCGTGAGTAATTCCATCGTAGGCTTGCTGGACGGTGATGGGTTGGATGAGATTTACCATGTAATCAAGTTAGTTTTGCTAGGGTTTGATCCCTATTATCCACTATGTTCTGAGATTGATGTTGTTATGACTTTGCTATGCTTAATGCTTGTCACTAGGGCCCGAGTGCCATGATTTTAGATGTGAACCTATTATGTTTTCATGAATATATGTGAGTTCTTGATCCTATCTTGCAAGTCTATAGTCACCTATTATGTGTTATGATCCGACAACGCTGAAGTGACAATAATCGGGATACTTCTCGGTGATGACCGTAGTTTGAGGAGTTCATGTATTCACTAAGTGCTAATGCTTTGGTCCGGTTCTCTATTAAAAGGAGGCATTAATATCCCTTAGTTTCCATTAGGACCCCGCTACCACGGGAGGGTAGGACAAAAGATGTCATGCAAGTCCTTTTCCATAAGCACGTATGACTATATTCGGAATACATGCCTACATTACATTGATGAATTGGAGCTAGTTCTGTGTCACCCTATGTTATAACTATTACATGAGGAATCGCATCCGACATAATTATCCATCACTGATCCAATGCCTACGAGCTTTTCACATATTGTGCTTTGCTTATTTACTTTACCGTTGCAACTGTTACAACTACTACAAAACTGCTATCTTTACTTTTGCCACTGTTACCATTACTATCATACTACTTTGCTGCAGATACTAAGTTATCCAGGTGTGGTTTAATTGACAACTCAACTGCTAATACTTGAGAATATTCTTTGGCTCCCCTTATGTCGAATCAATAAATTTGGGTTGAATACTCTACCCTCGAAAACTGTTGCGATCCCCTATACTTGTGGGTTATCAAGACTATTTTCTGACGCCGTTGCCGGGGAGCATAGCTATATTCTTTGAGTCACTTGGGATTTATATCTGCTGATCACTATGAAGAACTTGAAAGACGAAAGAACTAAGATTTTTCCCTCAACTACGAGGGGAGGTAAGGAACTGCCATCTAGCTCTGCACTAGATTCTCCTTCTGTTTTAGGTAAGCTTGCGACACCTAAACCTGCTACTGCTATGAATTCTGATATGTCGCATGTTATTGATGATGCCACTTCTGCTATGCATGATACTTATGATGAAACTACTTCTATGCTTGATACTACTTTGCCATTAGGTGAATTTCTAGATGAACAACTTGCTAGGGTTAGAGAGAATGAAATTATTGAAGATGAAATTATTGATGATAGTGATGATGAAGGTTCTCCCCCTAAGTATGAATTGCTGTTGTTCCTGAGGGTTATGTTATGGATGAAGAAACTGCTAGAGATCTTTTTGCTTGCAATGATAGATCTGATCTTAAGAATTTACTAGCTAAACTTAAACAAAAAAAACTCTAAATGCTAGAATGAAATATGACCCTGCTTTTTCTACTTCACCTATCTTTGTTACTGATAAGGATTATGAATTCTCTGTTGATCCTGAGATAATTACTTTGGTTGAATCTGATCCTTTTTATGGCTATGAATCTGAAACTGTTGTGGCACATCTTACTAAGTAAAATGATATAGCCACCCTATTCACTAATGATGAGAAATCCCGCTATTACTATATCCTTAAGATATTTCCGTTCTCATTAAAGATGCTAAAACTTGGTTTAATTCTCTTGATCCTGGTTGTGTGCGTAGTCCCCAGGATATGATTTATTACTTCTCTGCTAAATATTTCCCTGCTCATAAGAAACAAGCTGCCTTGCGGGAAATATATAATTTTGTGCAAATCGAAGAAGAGAGTCTCCCACAACTTGGGGGAGGCTTCTCCTATTGCTTAATGCTTTGCCTGATCATCCTCTTAAGAAAAATGAAATACTTGATATCTTTTATAATGGATTAACCGATGCTTCCAAGGACCACTTGGATAGTTGTGCTGGTTGTGTTTTCAGGGAAAGAACAGTCAACCAAGCTGAATTGCTATTGAATAATATGTTGACTAGTGAAAATAATTGGACTCTTCCTGAGCCAATTCCTGAGCCAATTGAGCCAACTCCTGAGCCTATTCCGAAACCAACTCCGAAGAAGATGGGAGTTCTATTTCTCAGTCCTGAAGATATGCAAGCGGCAAAGAAATCTATGAAAGAAAAAGGTATTAAAGCTGAAGATGTTAAGAATTTACCTCCTATTGAAGAAATACATGGTCTTAATATACCGCCTGTTGAAGAAACACATTGTCTTGATAACCCGACACAGGTACTAAGGTAAATTCTCTTTATAGATATGATAAAGTTGAAATCCCATCTACTAAATTTCATAGCCAATGTTTATATGAATATGATGACTTTATGGCTAGACAAGAAAGTTTTAATGCTTATGTTGGTAGAGAATTAAAGAGTAATGCTTTCATGATTGGACGCTTGAGTGATTATATGGCTAGAGTTAAAGGTGAACTTAAACTCATTAGAAAATATGCTTCTATGGTTACCACTCAAGCTGAACAAGTACTTAAAACTCAAAGTGATTTGCTCGATGAATTAAATAATAAACATGATTTTGCTGTTAGAGTGGCTACTAGAACTGGTAGAATGACTCAGGAACCTTTGTATCCTGAAGGCCACCCTAAGAGAATTGAGCAGGATTCTCAGAGAAATAATGTAGATGCACCTAGTCCTTCTAGAAATAAGAAAAAGAAAAATGATAGGACTTTGCATGCTTCTAGTGAACCTGCTATAGACACACCTGAGAATCCTAATGATACTTCTATTTCTGATGTTGAAACACAATCTGGTGATGAACATGAACCTAGTGATAATGTTAATGATAATGTTCATGTTGATGCTCAACCTAGCAATAATAATGTTGTAGAGGTTGAACCCGCTGTTGATCTTGAGAACCCACAATCAAGGAATCAACGTTATGATAAGAGAGACTTTGTTCCTAGGAAGCACGGTAAAGAAAGAGAACCATGGGTTCAGAAACCCATGCCTTTTCCTCCTAAGCCATCCAAGAAAAAGGATGATGAGGATTTTGAGCGCTTTGCTGAAATGATTAGACCTATCTTCCTACGTATGCGCTTAACCGATATGCTTAAAGTAAATCCTTATGCTAAATACATGAAGGATATCATTACAAATAAAAGAAAAATACCGGAAGCTGAAATTTCCACCATGCTTGCTAATTATACTTTTAAAGGTGGAATACCTAAGAAACTTGGAGATCCAGGAGTACCAACTATACCATGCTCCATTAAAAGAAACTATGTTAAAACTGCTTTATGTGATCTTGGAGCCGGTGTTAGTGTTATGTCTCTCTCTTTATATCGTAGACTTGAATTGAATAAGTTGACACCTACTGAAATATCTTTGCAAATGGCTGATAAATCAACTGCTATACCTGTCGGTATTTGTGAGGATGTGCCTGTTATGGTTGCAAATGTCACTATCTTAACGGACTTTGTTATTCTTGATATTCCCGAGGACGATAGTATGTCGATTATCCTTGGTAGACCCTTTTTTGAATACTGCAGGGGTTGTTATTGATTGCAACAAAGGCAATGTCACTTTTCATGTTAATGGTAATGAGCATATGGTACACTTTCCAAGGAAACAACCTCAAGTTCATAGCATCAATTCTATTGGAAAAGTTCCAATTATCATTATTGGAGGTTTTGAATTTCCTCTTCCTACTGTCAAGAAAAATTATGATATTCTTATTATTGGGGATGTGCATATTCCCGTTGAGGTAACCTAGTGTTATTCGAATTTTCTCCGATTCCATGTTATTCGAAATGAGTTTGTTAACAAGACTTGATCAACCTTGTTAGCGGATTCCTTTTGATGATCATGAGATGGATAAAACTAGAAGGCACAACCTTCTGTACCCTCTTTTTTACTTTCTGTTATTTAGATTAAATAAAGCAAAAATAGTATCATCTGTCTGTTTTCTGAATTATCCATGCAATAAAAAATTATCCCGAAAATAAAAGTTCTCCAAATGCCCTGCAATTTTAGTATGATTTTTTATGGAATATTTGAGGATTTTAGGCACTGAGAACACAACAGGGGGGCAAGCACCTGGCCACGAAGGTCCATGGCGCGCCCACTCTTACTGGGCACGCCCCCTGCCTCGTGGGCCCATGGTGGCCCCCTCCACTTATTCCTGCACCCACACACTTGTGACGCCCGGATATTTAAGCTACAGTAATTCCCTACTAATGATGCCACATCATCATGGTCACTGTTGTTAAACTCGCGTTGGTTCGAATCCGGTCCAAATTTAAATTTAAATTGAAGTCAAAGTTTTAAGTTTTCAAATGGCAAAACTAAAATTTTCAAGGTGCTGCAAGTAATTCCTCGATATTTGTCATGATGAACCAACATTTTTATAAATTGGTTTAATGCCCTAAAATAAATATAAAAGAAAGCAAAAAAAGAAGAGAAAAGAGAGAAGACCCACCTCCTGTTTCTCCCCTGGGCCTCGGCCCACCCGATGCCAGCCCAGCCCCCACAGCCCCCCTCAGTCGCCTTCGACCTCCCGCTACAGGAGGGCGACCGAGGGCACATGTCTTCGCCGTTACCCTCGAACCACCTCGCCATCTACGCCACTACAGGGAGCCATAGGAGGATAAGATCATCCCCGAGCCCTCCCCCCTCTCGCCCGAAATATCTCCACTTCTCTCACTCACTCTCTCTCTCTCTCTCTCTCTCTCTCTCGCACGCGCCCCCTCCTCAGATCCCCTTTCACTCGATCGCTCCTGTGGTCGTCGGCGTGCACCACCGCAGCGACCGACACCCCCGCAGCGACTGACACCCCCGCGCCCTCTTGTCGAGTCCACGAGCCCCTCCGCCGTTCGCCTCGTCGACCTCGACCATCGGTTCGAGCACAACACCGTCGCAACGCGCCGTTCGAGTTCGTCTTCAACCCCAGATCACCGCCGGTGTTCGTCTTTGATTCCGGCGCTGTCGAGCCCTCCACGAGCCCACTTAGCACCTCTACAAGCTCGCTGTGAGCTTCTCCTCTGGTTCCCCCTATTTTTCCCCTTTCAACCACCGCCGTAGGCCGCCGTCATCGTTGCGCTCGATGCCGTCGGAGCTCGTGCTCACCGCGTCATTGTCCACCCTCCCGCGCGCCCCTGGCCACGTACGGCCACGCCCTTGGCCGCCTGCGCGTGCCCCCGCTCGTGCCCGCTACTCCTTGGCTGCGCGTGGCCTCGCCCCGCCCGCTGGCTCCTTTCCCCGGTGTCCTAGCTGCACCCCACCGAGTCCCTTCCTCCGCCTCGGCCTGCTGTTGCACATCGCCGTCGCGCCTCCCGTGTCACCGCGCTCACCAGCTCCCACTTGCGGCCATCTTCCCTCCACCCCGCCGCCTAGTTCCGGCCGGCGCTTGTGTGGTCCCTGGCCGCCGGCGCTCGTGCCCGGCTTCCCCCCGGTTCGTCGCTCGGGTCGACTGCGCCTTCTCCCCAGGGGCTCCGCCCCGTTTAGCCGTGCCCCTGCTATGGCCCCTGTGCCACTACCAGGGGGCCCCAAACCCTGTAAAAAAAGGGGTTTTAAAAAAGTATATGTTAATAAAAACAATTAATTGATTAACTAATTAATTTGTTGGTAATTAATTATTTAACTTAATTAACTCTATTTAATTACCCTAATTAACTAGGTTAACTAATTAGATCTGTTTGATTAAGTAGAGTCAATGACATGCGGACCCACTTCTACTATTCACTGGTTGACTAGTCTCTATTGACCTGGTCAACTGGGCCCTCCGGCCCCATCTGTCAGCTGCATGTGCTTAGTGCTGGGTACACTTCTGTGTACCCGTAGCATTTGTTGTTTATTTTCGAAGTAATAATAACACTAGAAAATCATTTAAAACATTGAAAATTCATAGAAATTCAACCGTAGCTCAGATGAAAATGTTTTCTACATGAAAATTGCTAAGAATTTTGAGACAAATCCGGATACGCGGTCCGTTCATCTCTCACATGCCCCTATCATAGCAAACATGCAACCTTTCCCTTCCGTTTCATCTGCCCGAAAATGCCTAACTCTGGGAAAACTTCCCGGATGTTATCACCCTTCGCCGGTATTGTGTAGCACCGCGTTAGAACACGCCTAGCTCTGCCTGTTGTCCTGTTATGCTCTTGCTTGCTATGTATTTACTGTTTTCTCCCCCCTTTTCTCTTTGGTAGACCCCGTGACGGCTGCCGATGCCGCTGTGATCGACTACGTCGACGATGACCCCTCCTTCTCGCCTGAGCAACCAGGCAAGCCCCCCCTTTGATCATCCCGATATCGCCCATTCCACTCTCTCATGCTTGCATTAGATTTTCCTATTGTTATTGTTTGCTCCTATTCTGATGCATAGCCTGCTTTTATAACCTGCTCATTGTACCTTACCTGTTTATCCTAAACTGCTTAGTATAGGTTGGTTAGTGATCCATCAGTGACCCCCACCTTGTCCTTGTTGCCCCTGCTTCATCTTTGATGACTCGATAGACATGATCGAGGACCAGAGCCTGATACCTCACATCACATCATGCCCCTTTAGTTGCTCGACTCTGTAGAGCTACTATCGAGTGCCGAGGGTGATCCCTCATAACGCACTCCTGATGATAATTCTGTAGTGTAGCTATTCGGTCGTGATCATTGAGGGTGGTTCCTCTTTCACCATTCCCGATACGCTCTGTCGTGCAACACCTCAAGTGTGAACCTCGAGGGTGGTTCCTCTTACGTTCACCTTGATGATTACATCGAGTGGAATCCACTGGGGGTGATTCCTCGGGATTTCCCCTTATGTTTGGACACATGGTTACCTTGACTTACTTGAGACCATTGATGAAGTCGGGTCGGCCCTGAGGGGTACCCGCGAGTTGATGTGAAAGTCGGGCGGGCCCGTAGAGCATTCGTGAGTTTTCCACGTGGCACGGCCGGGCAGTCTGGACTCTTGTCGTAAGTCCATGAGACGGGGCGACAGGGTCACCTTATCCCGAGTCTCTGCTTGTTTCCGCGAGCCCCCAATGCACTAACAGGTTTGGGTATGTATTATGAGTTGGCCTCTGGCCTTTACGCACTAACCACCACGCGAGAATAGATATGGGCCTCGACGTCGCAGTATCAGCCGAAGCTTTCTCAGACGTCCAGTTCAGCAGTGCAGCACGGTCGGATCGTGCTGGCCATCCGAGGCGGTGCTGGTGACTGCGCGCAATGACCCGGAGTGCTGCGGGCGATGGGCCCAAGACCCCAGAGCGCTTAGGATGTAGACCAGTGGGGACCTCTCTACTGAGCCTAGGTAGGGCTGTGACGTGTTGATCTTCCGAGGCCGGGCATTGACCGCAGAAAGGTGTGTATGTCCAGAGTGATCAAGCGTGTTGGGTAACGTGGTGCACCCCTGCAGGGAAGATATATATTCGAATACCGTGTCCGTGGTAATGGGCGTTCAGACTTATATCCCGATCTTATATAACTAGAAATGGATACTTGAGATATGTGATGGATATGTGGCCCCGGGATTGCTTTCTCGTAGGGAGTCGAGGAAGGATCTCTGGGCGTTGATACTACAACATGCTTGTTAATTATAAACTGCTACTCTTTACTCTTCTACATGCTGCAAGATGCTTGGAGCTGCTTGAATATGCTAGTCTTCGATAGGCTAGGCCTTCCCCCTCTATTCTGGCATTCTGCAGTTCAGTCCATAGATACAAACCTTCCATTTGATACCAATGCATAATTAGTATAGATCTGATGCTTGCGAGTACTTTGGATGAGTACTCACGGTTGCTTTGCTACCCATTTTCCCCCTTCTTTCTTCTTTCCGGTTGATGCAACCAGATGGTGGATCCCTGGAGCCAGATGCCACCACCGACGGATGCTACTACGTGAAGATCACCGACGACCAGGAGTAGTTAGGAGGTCCCAGGCAGGAGGCCTTGCCTCTTCGATCGTTGATGTTTGTGCTAGCCTTCTTAAGGCAAAATTTGTCTAACTTATGCCTGTACTCAGATATTGTTTCTTCCGCTGACTCTTGTGTATTGAGCTTGTATTCGGGCCCTCGAGGCCCCTGGCTTGTAATATAAAGCTTGTATTATTTTGATTTGTGTCTAGAGTTGTGTTGTGATATCTTCCCGTGAGTCCCTGATCTTGATCGTACACATTTGCGTGTATGATTAGTGTACGATTGAATCGAGGACGTCGCAAGTTGGTATCAGAGCCGACTGCCTGTAGGATCCCCCTTTCCAACTCCTTGGCCGAAGTTGAGTCTAGTCTTTGAAAAACTGTTTTACTAACATGGCTCTGTGGCTTACGGGCCCTCGTCGCCATTGGGTGATATTAGGATCTTTTATTCCTCGTCTATACTCTAGGAATCTGATCTCTCTTCTATTTGGGTTAAATGGTTTTGCTAACTATAACTCTAGGTTCTCATAAATACTTCCCCCGGAGAGCCCCTTCATTGCAAGTGATGGCCCACTTCACCAGAAGATTCTGAAGATACTCTCCGATGCTTTCCCTGAGACCCTTGTACCCTTAGCCGATGTGATCCCTACCACTGATAAATCCTTATGAGTAACTACCTCCAATTGTCGTTCATACCTTCATCCCCAGTTGCTCTTGTTATTACAAGGTGCCCCGAATTACTCTTTGTTGTCCTGAGAAGCCATTGAGCCTACTGCCTTGCAGCTCTTTGCCACATGAATACCCCTACGGATAATTACTCACGCTTGTCGAGTATCCTTTTATCCACAGTTGTTCATGTGTTTCACAAAATTCTTTGTAATACTATCCGATCTTCCGATAACCCTCTCCAACTATTGATCTACAAATACTTGTCTGCTTGCATTATGGATACTTTCCATATGTCTGGCAATATTGGTAGTATCCTTTGTGGTCGTCATTTTTGAACATTTGATTCGATATGTTTTTTTAATGCTTGCAATCATCCATCTCAATTGGAATTCTTCCCTTCGGCCCAGACGTCACTCCTGACATGAGCTAGTGTTTGACAAATCAAACCTTGATTGGTTGTCGATCTATGTCTATTCAACTTACTTGTCTTTGATCAGAGCCTCTGCTTTTGATCGCCGTTTTGGAAATCATAATTTCCTTTGCATTTGAGCTTTGAATTAGTGAGTTGTTTATCCTTGCATTCTTTCTTCTTTTGGTTGAGTATCGATACTCACATTAGATCCCTTGTGGACCACCAGATCCTTTGTGGGGTTTTATCCGACATTGTCCATATTTAGTAACCTTGTAAGCCTCTCCTCGGATACATAATGCCTTTGGTAAAATGTATCCCTCGCTCTTGTCAACCATGCTCTGCTTCCGAGCTTGAGTTATTTATTTCTAAAGTTTGTGGTATATGTTCCTAAGATTCCCTGATGGATTGAACCTACGCCTTCCCTAATTTGTGTGAACCCGAAGATTATGCGAGTTATATCTACTAGTGTTTCTTTGGATAAATTTTCAATTCTACAAATTCATCGAAAACGAGAAGTAAATGGAAGGTTATGCATTGATGAAGTGGGAGTCGACCTTGAGCCTTTGTGTTCATGCCCATGGACCCGATGTAGATCCTATCATGGAAGCTTCTTGAAATAATAACTATTTCCTTGATATAATATCATCTAGGATCTGTGAATTGGTCCTTTGCAACCATGGTTTCGACCATATTGTTCTTCTTTGATCCCAATTCCTAGACAAGTTGAGTACTTATCTTCTGTAGATCATTTCACCTGTCCAACCTCTATTCTTCTATACCCTCGAGTATTACCCTATGGTATCTCGAGAATATCACGGAACTACATAACTTCCTATGAGTTCTTCATCAACTATTATTTCTCGCTGATTCCAGTTTTCCATGGGTTCTGAGTTGTTAGACACCCGAGAACACCGACAATTGATTCGAGTCTACACTTTCCTTTCCATTGTTTTGTTTAGCCTTTCTTGTAACCTGACATAGTGGAGCAGTGATAATTCCCTGCTTATGTAAATACCTCGATGTACAAACTCTGTCAGTAAGACCTTGTTACTGTTGTTGATGACATTCTGGTAGCCACTGATGGATGAGAACTTACCCTATAGGTCCGCCTCGTCTTGACGAGCAGGAAAATGGTTCTCTTCGTCCCTCGCCCTTGGTACCAATGTTGTTACCAACATAACTGATAGTCTATCCTCTGACCTGCCTTGCTATCATGACCATGCAAATGTTAGCGCCCTTCCTACGTTCAACCCACATGGTGGGCCCATAACCCACAGTTCCACAAGATCGAAACCTGACTCTCCTATACATCCTTGTTTTCAAAGTTATCCATCGCGCTTGGCTTTGTATGTAATTCACGGGCCACCTTCCGTGTAATCCATTTTGGTATCAGACGCAATACTTATTCCCATAGCTCTGAACCACTTTCACCCTCTGTTTCAGGAAAGGAACAATTGCCTACCAGTTGAGGCTTCTTATTGCACCCCCTTACCTTGCTCTCGACGTATTTCTTGAATTTCAACTTGAGAGGTGCCTCTATGCCATGATCACTAACATAGCCCCTCGGTACCTATCTTGTGTTGAGCCCCGTTCTTCCCGAGTCTTTCCCCCTTACTCCACCACTTAAATCTCGGGACGAGATTTCTTGTAGTGGAGGAGAATTGTGACACCCGGATATTTAAGCTACAGTAATTTCCTGCTAATGATGCCATGTCATCATGCTCACTGTTGTTAAACTCGCGTTGGTTCAAATCCGGTCCAAATTCAAATTTAAATTAAAGTCAACGTTTTAAGTTTTCAAATGGTAAAACTAAAATGTTCAAGGTGCTGCAAGTAATTCCTCGATATTTGTCATGATGAACCAACATTTTTATAAATTGGTTTAATGCCCTAAAATAAATATAACAGAAAGCAAAAAAAAAGAGAAAAGAGAGAAGACCCCCCTCCTGTTTCTCCCTTGGGCCTCGGCCCACCCGATGCCAGCCCAGCCCCCACAGCCCCTCGGTCGCCTTCGACCTCCCGCTACAGGAGGGCAACCGAGGGCACGCGTCTTCGCTGTTGCCCTCGAACCACCTCGCCACCTGCGCTGCTATAGGGAGCCATAGGAGGATAAGAGCATGCCCGAGCCCTCCCCTCTCTCGCCCGAAATATCTCCACCTCTCTCTCTCACTCGCACGCGCCCCCTCCTCAGATCCCCTTTCACCCGACCGCTCCTGTGGTCGCCGGCGTGCACCACCGCGGCGACCGACACCCCCGCGCCATCTTGTCGAGTCCACGAGCCCCTCTGTCGTTCGCCTCGTCGACCTCGACCATCAGTTCGAGCATAGCACCATCGCAACACCCTGTTCGAGGTCGTCTTCAACCTCGGACCACCACCGGCGTTCATCTTTGATTCTGGCGCCGTCGAGCCCTCCACAAGCCCACTTAGCACCTCTATAGGCTCGCTGTGAGCTTCTCCTCCGGTTCCCCCTATTTTTCCCCTTTGAACCACCGTCGTAGGCCATCGTCACCGCCGCGCCCGATGCCATCGAAGCTCGTGCTCACCGCATCATTGTCCGCCCTCCCGCGTGCCCCTGGCCACGTATGACCACACCCTTGCACTACAAAAAAAAGACACATCCGTGACATTTTGGGCCGAACGAATTTTTTTCCTGTCATACTTATGACACTTCTATGACGATAATTGTGACAAAACCCGGTATCATCCTAGATGTGGTGGGCTCCTACTTCTATGACAAAAAATCATGACAGAAAATGGGCTTTTTGTCCTTGGCGGGCCAGAGACGCAACTGCATGACATTCTTTGGGCCGTCCATGACGGAAAAAACCGTGGTAGAAGCGAGGGCGAGGAAAATTTCGGGGAGTTCCCGGTTACGGTGGGTGGTCGGGGGCCGAGCAATGCACGTTTCTCTCGTACACGTACGCGCGTGTGTGCTAGGCGTTGGCTCTAAATGAACCCAAGCGAGGCGTTGGGCTCTAATGAACCCGAGCGATTGCACTGTAGGCCACGCGTTACTGAACCCGAGCGATCGATCGATGGCTATTAACTGAACCCGATCGAGCGGTTCCTTTGCCACTGGTGCTAACTGAAGCCGATCAATGCTACCTCTGGATGAACAGTGAGTGTTGCAGGGGGGGGGGGGGGGGTTTCGATGAACAGTGAGCGGTGGGGGTGGATGAACAGGACCCCGTGGCGTTGCCTCTGGATGAACAGGACCCTGATCGATCGAGCCAGTTGGGGCTGGGTGAACAGGACCCCGTGGAGGGCT
This sequence comes from Triticum timopheevii, assembly GCA_963921465.1. Lineage (NCBI taxonomy): Eukaryota > Viridiplantae > Streptophyta > Magnoliopsida > Poales > Poaceae > Triticum > Triticum timopheevii. The sequence goes on from OY997271.1 coordinate 46,886,413, forward strand.
GGATGAACAGGACGACCCCGTGGAGGGCTGGATGAGCAGTAGATGGTGGAGGGGTGCCCGTGGAGGGGTGGTTGAACAGTAGCCGGTGGAGTAGCGCACGGTGGAGGCTGGATGAACAGGAGCCCATGGAGGCTGGAGGAGGTCGACGGTGGAGATGAACAGTATCCCCTGGAGTCCCGTTTTACGGTACGCCACACCCCTCCCGATGAACATGACCCCCGTTTCAACCATAGCGCTCTAACACAAGTCCGTTTCGTCCGTTTCGTGGTACGCCACACCCCTCCCGATCAATAGGACCCCCGTTTCGACCATAGGAGGTCCTTTTCCTCCGTTTTGCGGTACGCCAGACCCCTCCCAATGAACAGGATCCCGTTTCAAATGTGGCCAGTCGAACACAAGGCCATTTCCTCCGTTCTACGGTACGCCAGGCCTCGTTTCCATCGCCTATTCCGTCCAAGCCCTCCCGATGAACACGACAACACATTCTGTTCCGACCCAGCCGGTTGGCTCCCCATGAACACGACGATGACGCTATTTCTCCGTTCCGACCTAGCCATGTACACGAGCCCTGGCCGTGCATATGCGCGAGTAGGCGTTCGAGACCCCGCCCGTATGTACACATACGTGGCCGTATTTTCTTTCTTGCACACTGGCTGCTATACGTACGTGTACATGCTACGTGCACGCCTCTGCTACGACATATGCGCGCCTCTACATCCACCAGTATTTATGTATGTACAGTCGTACACGTTCGCGACCCAAATGACAACGCTACGTACGCTTCGACCAGGTGGGTCCCGACTGTCAGGCACTTCCTTGCGTGCGAAGATGTAGCTGGTGGGTCCAAGCAGTCAGGGGGGAAATCGTTTTTTTTCTGGACACACTTCCTTTCGTGCGAAGATGTAGCTGGTGGGTCCCAGCAGTCAGGGGGGAAACATTTTTTTCGCGAAATACATGTTGGGGAACGTTGCAGAAAATTAAAATTTTTCCTACGGTTTCACCAAGATCCATCTATGAGTTCATCTAAGCAACGAGTCAAGGGAGATGCATCTACATACCACTTTGTAGATCGCGAGCGGAAGCGTTCAAAAGAACGGGGTTGAAGTAGTCGTTCTCGTCGTGATCCTATCACCGGAGATCCTAGCGCCGAACGGACGGCACCTCCGCGTTCAACACACGTACGGAGCGGATGACGTCTCCTCCTTCTTGATCCAGCAAGGGGGAAGGAGAGGTTGATGATGATGGCTCCAGCAGCAGCACAACGGCGTGGTGGTGGTGGAGCAGCAGCACTCCGGCAGGGCTTCGCCAAGCGCGTGACGGAGGAGGAAGAGGTGTAGCAAGGGGAGGGGGCGCCAGGGCTTCAGGGTGCGGCTGCTCCCTTCCCCCTCCCTTTATATAGGCCCCCAAGGGGGGGCGCCGGCCCTGGGAGATCCAATCTCCCAAGGGGGCGGCGGCCAAGGGGGGTGAAGTGCCCCCCAAGGCAAGTGGGGCGCCCCCCCACCCTAGGGTTTCAACCCTAGGCGCAGGGGGTGGGCCAAGGGGGGCGCACCAGCCCACTATGGGCTGGTTCCCCTCCCCACTTCGGCCCTTGGGGCCCTCCGGGATGGGTGGCCCCACCCGGTGGACCCCCGGGACCCTTCCGGTGGTCCTGGTACAATACCGGGTGACCCCGAAACTTTCCCGATGGCCGAAATGCCACTTCCTATATATAATTCTTTACCTCCGGACCATTCCAGAACTCCTTGTGACGTCCGGGATCTAATCCGGGACTCCGAACAACATTCGGTATACTGCATACTCATATTCATACAACCCTAGCGTCACCGAACCTTAAGTGTGTAGACCCTACGGGTTCGGGAGACACGTAGACATGACCGAGACGGCTCTCGGGCAATAACCAACAGCGGGATCTGGATACCCATGTTGGCTCCCACATGCTCCTCGATGATCTCATCGGATGAACCATGATGTCGAGGATTCAAACAACCCCGTATACAATTCCCTTTGTCAATCGGTATGTTACATGCCCAAGACTCGATCGTCGGTATCCCAATACCTCGTTCAGTCTCGTTACCGGCAAGTCACTTTACTCGTACCGTAATGCATGATCCTGTGACCAGACACTTGGTCACTTTGAGCTCATTATGATGATGCATTACCGAGTGGGCCCAGAGATACCTCTCCGTCATACGGAGTGACAAATCCCAGTCTCGATCCGTGTCAACCCAACAGACACTTTCGGAGATACCTGTAGTGCACCTTTATAGTCACCCAATTACGTTGTGACGTTTGGTACACCCAAAGCACTCTTACGGTATCCGGGATTTACAAGATCTCATGGTCTAAGGAAGAGATACTTGACATTGAAAAAGCTCTAGCAAAACGAACTACACGATCTTGTGCTATGCTTAGGATTGGGTCTTGTCCATCACATCATTCTCCTAATGATGTGATCCCATTGTCAATGACATCTAATGTCCATAGTCAGGAAACCATGACTATCTGTTGACCAACGAGCTAGTCAACTAGAGGCTCACTAGGGACATGTTATGGTCTCTGTATTCACACGTGTATTACGATTTCCGGATAATAAAGTTATAGCATGAATAAAAGACAATTATCATGAACAAGGAAATATAATAATAACCCTTTTATTATTGCCTCTAGGGCATATTTCCAACAGTCTCCCACTTGCACTAGAGTCAATAATCTAGTTACATTGTGATGAATCGAACACCCATAGAGTTCTGGTGTTGATCATGTTTTGCTCGCGAGAGAGGTTTAGTCAACGGATCTGCGACATTCAGATCTATATGTACTTTGCAAATATCTATGTCTCCATCTTGAACATTTTCACGGATGGAGTTGAAACGACGCTTGATGTGCCTGGTCTTCTTGTGAAACCTGGGCTCCTTGGCAAGGGCAATAGCTCCAGTGTTGTCACAGAAGAGTTTTATCGGCCCCGACGCATTGGGTATGACTCCTAGGTCGGTGATGAACTCCTTCACCCAAATTGCTTCATGCGCTGCCTCCGAGGCTGCCATGTACTCCACTTCACATGTAGATCCCGCCACGACGCTCTGCTTGCAGCTGCACCAGTTTACTGCTCCACCATTCAACATATACACGTATCCGGTTTGTGACTTAGAGTCATCCAGATCTGTGTCGAAGCTAGCGTCGACGTAACCCTTTTACGACGAGCTCTTCGTCACCTCCATAAATGAGAAACATGTCCTTCGTCCTTTTCAGGTACTTTAGGATATTCTTGACCGCTTTCCAGTGTTCCTTGCCGGGATTACTTTGGTACCTTCCTACCAAACTTACGGCAAGGTTTACATCAGGTCTGGTACACAACATGGCATACATAATAGATCCTATGGCTGAAGCATAGGGGATGACACTCATCTCTTCTTTATCTTTTGCCGTGGTCGGGCATTGAGCCGAGCTCAATCTCACACCTTGCAATATAGGCAAGAACCCCTTCTTGGACTGATCCATTTTGAACTTCTTCAAAATCTTATCAAGGTATGTGCTTTGTGAAAGACCTATGAGGCGCCTTGATCTATCTCTATAGATCTTGATGCCTAATATATAAGCAGCTTCTCCAAGGTCCTTCATTGAAAAACACTTATTCAAGTAGGCCTTAATGCTGTCCAAAAGTTCTATATCATTTCCCATCAAAAGTATGTCATCTACATATAATATGAGAAATGCTACAGAGCTCCCACTCACTTTCTTGTAAATGCAGGCTTCTCCATAAGTCTGCATAAACCCAAACGCTTTGATCATATCATCAAAGCTAATGTTCCAACTCCGAGATGCTTGCACCAGCCCATAAATGGATCGCTGGAGCTTGCATACTTTGTTAGCATTCTTAGGATCGACAAAACCCTCCGGCTGCATCATATACAGTTCTTCCTTAAGATGCCCGTTAAGGAATGCCGTTTTGATGTCCATCTGCCATATCTCATAATCATAGTATGGGCAATTGCTAACATGATTCGAACGGACTTAAGCTTCGCTACGGGAGAGAAAGTCTCATCGTAGTCAATCCCTTGAACTTGCCGATAACCCTTAGCGACAAGTCGAGCTTTATAAATGGTGACATTACCATCCGTGTCCGTCTTCTTCTTAAAGATCCATTTGTTTTCTATCGCTCGCCGATCATCGGGCAAGTCAGTCAAAGTCCATACTTTGTTTTCATACATGGATTCTATCTCGGATTTCATGGCTTCTAGCCATTTGTTGGAATCTGGGCCCGCCATTGCTTCTTCATAGTTCGAAGGTTCACCGTTGTCCAACAACATGATTTCCAGGACAGGGTTGCCGTACCACTCTGGTGCGGAACGTATCCTTGTGGACCTATGAAGTTCAGTAGCAACTTGATCCGAAGTACCTTGATCATTATTTTCCTCTTCAGTTGGTGTAGGCATCACAGGAACATTTTCCTGAGCTGCACTACTATCCTGTTTAAGAGGTAGTACTTCATCGAGTTCTACTTTCCTCCCACTTAGTTCTTTCGAGAGAAACTCTTTTTCCAGAAAGGATCCGTTCTTGGCAACAAAGATCTTGCCCTCGGATCTTAAGTAGAAGGTATACCCAATGGTTTCTTTAGGGTATCCTATGAAGACGCATTTTTCCGACTTGGGTTCGAGCTTTTCAGGTTGAAGTTTCTTGACATAAGCATCGCATCCCCAAACTTTTAGAAACGACAGCTTAGGTTTCTTCCCAAACCATAATTCATACGGTGTCGTCTCAACAGATTTAGACGGTGCCCTATTTAAAGTGAATGTAGCTGTCTCTAGAGCGTATCCCCAAAATGATAGTGGTAAATCGGTAAGAGACATCATAGACCGCACCATATCCAATAGAGTGCGATTACGACGTTCGGACACACCGTTTCGCTGAGGTGTTCCAGGCGGCGTGAGTTGTGAAACGATTCCACATTTTCTTAAGTGTGTACCAAATTCGTGACTTAAATATTCTCCTCCACGATCAGATCGTAAGAAATTTATCTTTTGGTCACGTTGATTCTCTACTTCATTCTGAAATTCCTTGAACTTTTCAAAGGTCTCAGACTTGTGTTTCATCAAGTAGACATACCCATATCTACTCAAGTCATCAGTGAGAGTGAGAACATAATGATATCCTCCGCGAGCCTCAACGCTCATTGGACCGCACACATCGGTATGTATGATTTCCAACAAGTTGGTTGCTCGCTCCATTGTTCCGGAGAACGGGGTCTTGGTCATTTTGCCCATGAGGCATGGTTCGCATGTGTCAAATGATTCATAATCGAGAGACTCTAAAAGTCCATCAGCATGGAGCTTCTTCATGCGCTTGACACCAATGTGACCAAGGCGGCAGTGCCACAAGTATGTGGGACTATCGTTATCAACTTTACATCTTTTGTTATTCACGCTATGAATATGTGTAACATTACGTTCGAGATTCATTAAGAATAAACCATTGACCATCGGGGCATGACCATAAAACATATCTCTCATATAAATGGAACAACCATTATTCTCGGATTTAAATGAGTAGCCATCTCGTATTAAACGAGATCCAGATACAATGTTCATGCTCAAACTTGGCACTAAATAACAATTATTGAGGTTTAAAACTAATCCCGTAGGTAAATGTAGAGGTAGCGTGCCGATGGCGATCACATCGACCTTGGAACCATTCCCGACGCGCATCGTCACCTCATCCTTCGCCAGTCTCCGCTTATTCCGCAGCTCCTGCTGTGAGTTACAAATGTGAGCAACGGCACCGGTATCAAATACCCAGGAGTTACTACGAGTACTGGTAAGGTACACATCAATTACATGTATATCAAATATACCTTTAGTGTTGCCGGCCTTCTTGTCTGCTAAGTATTTGGGGCAGTTCCGCTTCCAGTGACCCTTTCCCTTGCAATAAAAGCACTCAGTCTCAGGCTTGGGTCCATTCTTTGACTTCTTCCCGGCAACTGGCTTACCGGGCGCGGCAACATCTTTGCCGTCCTTCTTGAAGTTCTTCTTACCCTTGCCCTTCTTGAACTTAGTGGTCTTATTGACCATAAACACTTGATGTTCTTTCTTGATTTCAACCTCTGCTGACTTCAGCATTGAAAATACTCCAGGAATGGTCTTCACCATCCCCTACATATTGTAGTTCATCACAAAGCTCTTGTAGCTCGGTGGGAGCGACTGAAGGATTCTGTCAATGACCGCCTCATCTGGGAGGTTAATGTCCAGCTGGGACAGGCGGTTGTGCAACCCAGACATTTTGAGTATGTGCTCACTGACAAAACTATTTTCCTCCATCTTACAACTACAGAACTTGTCGGAGACTTCATATCTCTCGACCCGGGCATGAGCTTGGAAAACTAGTTTCAGCTCCTCGAACATCTCATATGCTCCGTGTTGCTCAAAACGCTTTTGGAGCCCCGGTTCTAAGCTGTAAAGCATGCCGCACTGAACGAGGGAGTAATCATCAGCACGAGACTGCCAAGCATTCATAATGTCTTGTTTCTCTGGGACGGGAGCGTCACCTAGCGGTCCTTCTAGGACATATTGTTTCCTGGCAGCTATGAGGATGATCCTCAGGTTCCGGACCCAGTTCGTATAGTTGCTGCCATCATCTTTCAGCTTGGTTTTCTCTAGGAACGCGTTGAAGTTCATGTTGACATGAGCGTTGGCCATTTGATCTACAAGACATATTTTGCAAAAAAAGTTTTAGACTAAGTTCATGATAATTAAGTTCATCTAATCAAATTATTTTAATGAACTCCCACTCAGATTAGACATCCCTCTAGTCATCTAAGTGTTACACGATCCGAGTCGACTAGGCCGTGTCCGATCATCACGTGAGATGGACTAGTCATCGTCGGTGAACATCTCCATGTTGATCGTATCTTCCATACGACTCATGTTCGACCTTTCGGTCTCTTGTGTTCCGAGGCCATGTCTGTACATGCTAGGCTTGTCAAGTTAACCCTAAGTGTTCTGCATGTGTAAATCTGTCTTACACCCGTTGTATGTGAATGTAAGGATCTATCACACCCGATCATCACATGGTGCTTCGAAACGACAAACTTTAGCAACGGTGCACAGTTAGGGGGAATACTATCTTGAAGTTATTATAAGGGATCATCTTATTTACTACCGTCGTTCTAAGTAAATAAGATGCATAAACATAATAAACATCACATGCAATTATATAGTAGTGACATGATATGGCCAATATCATATAGCTCCTTCGATCTCCATCTTCGGGGCTCCATGATCATCTTCATCACCGGCATGACACCATGATCTCCATCATCATGATCTCCATCATCGTGTCTTCATGAAGTTGTCATGCCAACGACTACTTCTACTTCTATGGCTAACGCGTTTAGCAATAAAGTAAAGTAATTTACATGGCGTTCTTCAATGACACGCAGGTCATACAAAAAATAAAGACAACTCCTATGGCTCCTGCCGGTTGTCATACTCATCGACATGCAAGTCGTGATTCCTATTACAAGAACATGATCTCATACATCACAATATATCATTCATCATTCATCACAACTTCTGGCCATATCACATCACATGACAATTGCTGCAAAAACAAGTTAGATGTCCTCTAATTGTTGTTGCATCTTTTACGTGGCTGCAATTGGGTTCTAGCAAGAACGTTTTCTTACCTACGAATAACCACAACGTGATTTTGTCAACTTCTATTTACCCTTCATAAGGACCCTTTCCATCGAATCCGCTTCAACTGAAGTGGGAGAGACAGACACCCGCCAGCCACCTTATGCAACTAGTGCATGTCAGTCGGTGGAACCGGTCTCACGTAAGCGTACGTGTAAGGTTGGTCCGGGCCGCTTCATCCCACAATACCGCTGAAGCAAGATAAGACTAGTAGCGGCAAGCAAGTTGACAAGATCTACGCCCACAAAAAATTTGTGTTCTACTCGTGCAATAGAGAACTACGCATAAACCTGGCTCTGATACCACTGTTGGGGAACATTGCAGAAAATTAAAAATTTTCCTACGGTTTCACCAAGATCCATCTATGAGTTCATCTAAGCAACGAGTCAAGGGAGATGCATCTACATACCACTTTGTAGATCGCGAGCGGAAGCGTTCAAAAGAACGGGGTTGAAGTAGTCGTTCTCGTCGTGATCCTATCACCAGATATCCTAGCGCCAAACGGACGGCACCTCCGCGTTAAACACACGTACGGAGCGGATGACGTCTCCTCCTTCTTGATCCAGCAAGGGGGAAGGAGAGGTTGATGATGATTGCTCCGGCAGCAGCACAACGGCGTGGTGGTGGTGGAGCAGCAGCACTCCGGCAGGGCTTCGCCAAGCGCGTGACGGAGGAGGAAGAGGTGTAGCAGGGGGAGGGGCGCCAGGGCTTCAGGGTGCGGCTGCCCCCTTCCCCCCTCCCTTTATATAGGCCCCCAAGGGGGGGCACCGGCCCTGGGAGATCCAATGCCCCAAGGGGGCGGCGGCCAAGGAGGGTGGAGTGCCCCCCAAGGCAAGTGGGGCGTCCCCCCCACCCTAGGGTTTCAACCCTAGGCGCAGGGGGTGGGCCAAGGGGGGCGCACCAGCCCACTATGGGCTGGTTCCCCTCCCCACTTCGGCCCTTGGGGCCCTCCGGGATGGGTGGCCCCACCCAGTGGACCCCCGGGACCCTTCCGGTGGTCCCGGTACAATACCGGGTGACCTCGAAACTTTCCCGATGGCCGAAATACCACTTCATATATATAATTCTTTACCTCCAGACCATTCCGGAACTCCTCGTGACTTCCGGGATCTCATCCGGGACTCCGAACAATATTTGGTATACTGCATACCCATATTCATATAACCCTAGCGTCACCGAACCTTAAGTGTGTAGACCCTACGGGTTCGGGAGACACGTAGACCTGACCGAGACGGCTCTCGGGCAATAACCAACAGCGGGATCTGGATACCCATGTTGGCTCCCACATGCTCCTCGATGATCTCATCGGATGAACCACGATGTCGAGGATTCGAACAACCCCGTATACAATTCCCTTTGTCAATCGGTACGTTACATGCCCGAGACTCGATCGTCGGTATCCCAATACCTCGTTCAGTCTCGTTACCGGCAAGTCACTTTACTCGTACCGTAATGCATGATCCTGTGACCAGACACTTGGTCACTTTGAGCTCATTATGATGATGCATTACCGAGTGGGCCCAGAGATACCTCTCCGTCATACGGAGTGACACATCCCAGTCTCGATCCGTGTCAACCCAACAGACACTTTTGGAGATACCTGTAGTCCACCTTTATAGTCACCCAATTACGTTGTGACATTTGGTACACCCAAAGCACTCTTATGGTATCCGGGAGTTACACGATCTCATGGTCTAAGGAAGAGATACTTGACATTGAAAAAGCTCTAGCAAAACGAACTACACGATCTTGTGCTATGCTTAGGATTGGGTCTTGTCCATCACATCATTCTCCTAATGATGTGATCCCGTTGTCAATGACATCTAATGCCCATAGTCAGGAAACCATGACTATCTATTGACCAACGAGCTAGTCAACTAGAGGCTCACTAGGGACATGTTATGGTCTCTGTATTCACACGTGTATTACGATTTCCGGATAATACAGTTATAGCATGAATAAAAGACAATTATCATGAACAAGGAAATATAATAATAACCCTTTTATTATTGCCTCTAGGGCATATTTCCAACAATACAGTGGCCCTTCTGGTGGGTCCCAGCTGTCAGGTGGAGGAATCATTATTTTCCGCGTAATAAGGAGGCACTTCCTTGCTGCGGCCATGGACCCAGCTGTCAGCCTCTCCACGTACAGTCCATGTCTGATGGAAGTCGTTCCTTGACTACGTTGACCACGCCACGCCGAGAGCACCACGGCGGTGGATGACGGCGAGGCCTAGGAAGGGGACGACGCGGAGCTGGGGAAGACGTGGCAGTGGATGCCCACGCGGAGAGGAGTACGAGGGTTCACTGGTTCGGCTGTGGTGTGAGGCTGCCATCGCCGCTGAATAACAGGGGGTGTGGGTGAGTGGAGGGATGGCCTGGCCAGCGGTGGGAGTAGTAGGGGGAGGTGAGGCCTCCGTGGCAGCACAACCGGCCACGGGAGGTAGGAGCAGGCGGCACGACCGATGCTGCTTTTGGCGGCTGGAGCAAGAAGACCAGAGGTTGAAGAAGCACGACGGTCGTTGGATGGACATCGTACGGTCACTGCAGCTAGAATCGTTTAGATTGACTAAGTTGACAAAGCCCTTGGTACGTCAACTTAGTAGGCCCACAGGTCAGCTTCCGAAACGGTGCGCCCAGATGTCAGGGGGAGGAATCATTTTTTGGGCGGGTGAATCTAGAATATCCAAGATTGAAGAAGAAGCACGGCATCCGTTGGATGGATATCCAACGGCCACTGCTGCTAGAACCGTGTGTTGACTATAAGTTGACAAAGCCTTGCATACGCGTCAACTCTCTTTTTTATGGGACGTGTCAACTTAGTAAGGCCACAAGTGTGTGGAAGAGAACTTATAGCCCATTTGAGATTTGTAAGAATGTGCAACCCATTTTTGAATTCTAATGGAATTTACTACAGCCCATTTACAGTTTGTTAAAAGTACAGCCCATTTCAACCAACCATTCAAAATAGAATTCAATAAAATTTCCCACATTTTGATGGGATCCAAAATATTTTTATCCCGAAATTTCTAGTCAGATTAAATACAATTTCAGTATAAATTTATATTACGTAAAAATCCAACGAAACATTGCACTCGCAACAATTAATGAAATTAAAAATTTCAATATCCAAAAATAATATTTTATAAAGTAATTACGTGTTTGGTCAATCTTTTTATAGTTACTGCCCAGTTTTTATAATTACATCCCATTTATTATTTCTTAAAGCCTATTTTCTTGTTAAGACTAATGCATCCCTCCTAGGAAAGATTTGCAGACCAGCGGAGCGGAGAATAACAACTTGACCTTGTCTGGGTATTCCTAAAAAAATTATAGCTATGCTAGCCATTTTGAGCTTGAAAAAAATTAATATCTGGGCTGGATATCTGGCCTGGGCTAGACGGGCCACAGCCCGCCCAGTTAATACCTGCAACGATGTTTTCGTTGTTGTTCAGAGGAGAAAAATTAATATCTGGGCTAAACATCAAAAAACTCTGCAGCGCTCACACCTCAAAAACACAAATACTGCTCGAGCTGCTTGGTCCCAGCTGTCGGCCGCTTCTTGTGCAATTCTCTCATTTATTGACTACTCCCTCCATTCCGGTTTATAGTGCTCAATTCAAAAATCTCACCAATCAAGATAGATGGCGAGTGGTGGAATACTTTTTGTAGTTTTGCAAAAGCACCTAATTAATACTCTTGTTTTCCTCAAAAAACTATGTTTATCAATGCATTAGTTGCAATGCATGCATGCATAAAGTACATGCATTGGTCAATTTTCTCTTAATACTTGCATGCAATGATTTAATGCACCTTGGAATCTGAACATGTGATGGAAAACAACCAAATTGAGCCATATAAAATGGAAAAACTAAAATTTTGAGATAAGCCCTATAGACCGGAAAGGAGGAAGTACATAGGTTGACAATGGTGTGGGACCGTGATGTCAGGAAACCAAGAGGAAACAATATATATATATATATATATATATATATATATATATATATATATATATATATATATATAGACACACACACACACACACACACACACATATATATATATATATATATATATATATACATACATAAACACTATTCTGATCACGGGATCAGAATAATATTTTGATCACAACCTGAACTGCCCGGGTAACGCTCCTGAACTTCCCACTGCATGAACCCGACCTTCGTGCTATCTTCGCAACCGTGCCTTCTACCGCAAGTTTTTCTGATCATTCATGTTTTTGGCGATGTAAGTGTAATGTTTGCATGGTTTTTAGAATCTAAATGCTTGTTTTTGATTAGGAATCTAGCTGTTTGGCGGATGTGCTCTCGGGCGGCGTTGAACAACAATCTGTCGTAGTTGTTTTGCATGTACTGGATGTTCTAGTATCTGTAACAGGATGAAAATTGTGTTTAGGTACGATTTTACTTCATGATTTGTTGTTTTTTCGAACGAATTCGATTTAGTGTTCCGCCAGATATGTTCTTCGTCTGCGGGTTTCATTTCGGCCAGTTTTTAGATTTGTAGGTTTTCTGTTCAAATTCGGTGTGGATTTCACGTGCATGAGTGAGACAGAATGCTATCCATGTGTTAATTTGATTATTCGGGCTCATACAAATCATAATCCGGCGATTCGATCTTCTGCCTCCCGCCGTGGTTTTTTGTTTGAGGGACAATATAACGGGGATCATTTTCTTATTTTATCTGGAGCATGTTGATGTTCGAAATGGCTGTTGAATCCTTCCCTTTTTTGTTAATTCATTTTGGCTGGCTCGTTCATTCCTAATTTGCGGATCACAATTTTCGCCTCCCGTCGTGGTTCGTTGTGTCGAGCGCACTGATTTTATGGCTGATTTTTTTGGATGTTTTTTCTGTAGTAGGAAGATGTTCGAAATGGCCGTTGACGTGTCGTAATTGACCCAAGAGATTAAATCTGGGAACCAAAATTAATCGGGGTTGTGGTTTCAATCAATTTTCCTTCTGTTTGTATAAGCTGGACTGCTAGAACTTTCGCACCTGAACTTCTGCGTTCTAGGTATATGCTGGACTTCAGTTGATGTTTGTTGTTTTCAATAATCACTATCTTCAGAAGATGCTGGACTTCTTTCTAATTAATGGTTGAACTTCTGTGTTTCCAGATTGCATTCAATATGTTGCAATGCGAAGGTGCATGGTGCTACATATTTTCTTATTTTCATTTTTTTATAATTTTAGTTCCTGAGATGTTAGTTTTAAAGTTTGTCTCGTGGGCAATAATTTGGTTAGTCCAAGTATGCATGCACTTTTTTTCCAGATCATCTAACGGTTGTTGTACAAGCTGGACTTCTGTACTGTCCATACATGAACTTCTGTTTTTCATTCTTTGCAATGTAATGGGAAGCAAGCCCCTCTGTATTTCTTTCTGTTTTTATGTTATTTTTCGTACTTTTGCATTGCTTTCAGATTTTTTTGATAGACCCATGAGCAACCATGTAATTTTCCTACGGATATGCGTATATTTCTTATATTTTTCTAGTATGTTTTCGTACTTATAGTATTTGTTTGGTCTTCAGTTAGTAACTATCCCGAACTTCTGCATGCTAATTGTTTTTATAATGGTAATTTTGAGGTTTTGCCAAAGCCCCGAACTACTTCTTTTTGTTTCTTTATGGTTTATTTATTCTTATTGATTTACTTCTTTTATTATAGTACTTGTACTTCTGTTCTTTATTTTTTGAACTTCTTTTCTCTTGTTTTTAGGGGCATATTTATGTATGTATGCTTCTTCCTTTAGTAGTTTATTTTGCCATCTATTTTTTGGTTTTGAGGATATCAGCTTTGCTGTTTTTGTGATCTTATCTCATCATAATAGATGCATTCAAATGGTGCATTTATTTTATCTAGACATGTATTTACTATTTTAGCTCTTGGGGGTAAAACTGTAAATTTGGTGTGGCTTCAAGTCCCACGACAGACATGCATTAACTGGCCATCTCCCTCGCCACCACCTGTCAGAAATTTCCTCTCCCTCTGTCGCTCGCTCTCTCTTCCCTCTCCGTCGCTCCGCTGCCTCCTTCAACTGCTACTCCCCACGATTTCTCCGCCCCTGTCCCGTGCGCTCGCGAGTGGAGTAACCGGCGCACTCCCCCGCTCCTATTACTCCCCCGGCCCCGCGCTCTCCCTCTCCCAGCCCGCGCTCCTCTGCTCTGAAGCGAGGGCGGCAACTGCTTGCGTGTGGCGTTGTGGGGAGTGAAGAACCGCCGCAGAATCCTGCTTGGAAAGGTACAAACGCTGCGCCCCGCCCCCTCCCCCCTAATGCCTGTATTCACTTTTGCCAGATCTATGGAGGCCTGCCCTGATTGCTCTGTTTGCTCTCGCGTCCGCCTCCTACCCCCCTTTTTTGATGGTTTGGTGGGACATTAGGTAGGGTTCTTGGTCGTGTGGTGGTTGGAATGCACCCCCCTCCCCCCCGCGGCCAGATTTGTTTGTGATATGCTTGTGTGTGATTTTTCTTTTTCGCCTTTGTTGATTTTAGGAGTCAGGTGCATGTGAGAAAGGTTGCGGTGTGGTTGTTGATGCTAGATCTGTTGTATCTAATGGCATTGGTGCTGTGGATTTGGAGGTCTATATTATGTTTGGGACATTGTAGTTAGTTTCTGGATACGTTTTTTGTTGTGGTTGCCTATATGTGCTACTGTCTATTTCATACTTGTTGGTTCTAGTTGTTTGTAGTTGGTTCTTGTTGTTTGTAGGTGGTTCTAGTGTTTGATTTAGTTCCCTTTTTTGCATTTTGTTGTATGTTTTTGTACTTTCTAACTATATGGAGTTAATCTTCTTTTGCTTACAGGTTGTTCTAGTGTTTGGGCATTCATTGAGGTGGTTGTGTTGTCATGGCTTCAAAATCATCTCCGTGTATCCTAATGCAGTTGTATCTTTTTTTATAAATAGTAGTATTGTTATATGTGTCTGCCCATTTCTTCATTTGGTATTTATGTTGGACTGCCAGTCTTAGTAGTGTGAACTTCTAACAAGTTTTGTGTGTATGTATTTTTACACATAGTTTATGTGTGTGCCATTTCATATTTAAAGTGCATATCTTTGTTTTTTTATTTTGTTGTCTTTGATTGTGATGAAATTTGGTTGAAGTTCTGTTTATGCACCTTTTGTTTTACTGCTTTGTTTTATATTGTTGAACTTCAGGATTAATCTTGTATGTAGTATCACCTCTGGCGTAGTGTTTTTTTATATTTAGTATGTAATTTTTAGATTGTTTTGTTATGTTTACTGCTTTGTTAGTTATTGTTGAACTTTAGGGTATTGGACATTGAAGTAAAAGTAGAAGTCCCTTTTGTGTAGGATTGTGCATTAGAACTCAGCTGCCCTTTTTACTTGCATTTTTTGTAGTTGGTGATGAGTTGACTAGTTCTGAAAAAATGCCTGCGATAAAGATGGAGCTTCAGAGGTTAATACTGATGCTCCAATATCTGATGCGACTAAATCACCCATTATTCCTTTGACTATGATTGCTGAGGTTGCTTCGAGCCTTGAGAATTTTTCAAGCCTTGAGGATCTTGCTTCTGCAGCTCTTGCTTCACCTAGTATGTGAAACCCCTTTTCTTTTCATTTTAAAGTTTTGAGCCATGTTTTTTAGCTTGTTCATGTTGTTTGTTTTTGTTATTGTTCGTTACTTTTTTATTTTTTGCTTCTATTTTTTGTGTTCTTTGCAGATGTGTCCACAGAGGAGGAAGCTTTGAACACCATCAACGATGTTTTATCTAATTTGGGTTTATCAGAAACCCCTATTGCTGCTGAGGAGGGGGCTCCGTCAGTCAAAGGTTGTGATTCCGTTCAGGATCCTTTGTGCTCTCTTTAGATGTCAAAGACGCAATCGCAGTCTATTGATGGCACTGAACCTGTCACACAACCCGAGGATGTGCCTCTTCAGCTTCTCCTAGAGGACCAACGTAAGAGGAAGAAGCAAGAAGATTTTGACAAGAAGAGGGCGGCCTGCCTTGAGAAAGGTTCTGATGTTCCTGGATCTGTTTGTGCGGCTGATCTCATTGTTGAGGAAGACGTGCCGTGTGGTAGTGATGGCACTGTTGTCCCTGTTAAGAAGAAAATCAAGAAGACTGCTGCGAGGAAGCTAGTTGTTGGTGTAGTTACTCCTCGGAAGAGCCCACGTGTTTCAAGACCTGCACAAGTTGTTGAAGATGAAGGGTTAGGCCTTGGTGGTACGCCATGCTGTAGTCCTCGTGTGCTTGCCACTGCCGCGCCTACACCTTCTCCGCTTGGTGCTGGTGCATCTGGTAAGGGGAAGAAATGCAGCGTGAAGCGCAAGGTTCCACCTGCAAAGGTCAACAAGGGTGCGAAGAAGCATTCTCGTGTTAACCCAGAAGACAAGGATGATGCTGATTTCAATGTTGATGATGAGGGCGACGTCGACGATGCTGCTGCTGCTAATCAGGTATTAATGCCCCATGTTTACTGTTTTTCAGAGCATTTGCCACTATTTGCTGTAGTTTTTTTAGCACTGCCTTGGCGTACATAGGTGACCTTCTGCTCCATCTCCATGTAGACGAATAAATTAGCCAATGTGCTTTGCTTTTACGGTATTACTACCTTTGTGTACATAGTTGGACTTCTGGGTATATACATGAACAAATTAGCTTAATTGTTTTGGTATACATGTTTGATTACTGCATTAGTGTATATGGTTGAACTTCTGCTTTTTTAAATTTCCAACATTTTTTAAAGCATGTTAACTAGTGTTCATACATTGTTGTACTGCCTATGTTGACATAGTTGGACTTCTGAGATATATGTTTGATTACTGCTTTTGCATACATGGTTGAACTTCTGCTTTGTATATTTTCAAGAATTTGAAAGCATGTTAACTTCTGGTCATACATGGTTGTATTGCCTATGTGACATAGCTGGACTTCTGGTATTTATTTTTTATTACTACCTTGTTGTACATGGTTGAACTTCTGCTGTGTAAATTTCCAACGTTTTGTTAGCATGTTAACTTCTGGTCATACATGGCTGTACTGCCTATTTAGACATAGGTGGACTTCTGAAATGTACTGAGTTTGTAATTTTGTAGGCACTAGTGGAATTTTGGTGTAGCTTGTGTATCTCATCGTGTATCTCATTTTTTTCCAGTATCGGCTTGTGGAGCGGCCTGAGAGGAGGAAGAGAGGATGCAAAGCGCCCGAAGAAGGTGGCCAAGGAGGAGGTGAGGCGAAATGTTTTAACAAGACGGTTCGCTGCTCACTTGGAGAGGTGAAGACGTGTGCGAAAATGCTACAACTTAGGCACAAGACGAGGGTTATCAAGGCTGGTTTTGGTTGTGTGTTTGACCTGAAGGTTGATTCCAATATTTCTCGCCCTTTGATGGGCAACATCTACATGAGGATTGACCCTGCAACCATGGTTCTGGATATGGGTGAGGCGAACAAGGTTCTGCGTATTACAAGTGATGCTATTCACCATCTGTTTTGATTCCCTCAAGGTAATCGTACCCCTCCTAGGACTTTGAATGATGGGTTTGATGACGCTGTTATGAGGTTGAAGGGCAAGCTTGGGTACGCTAGGAGTGACGACATCAAGACAAAGGATCTGCGGAATATCCTCGTGGATCTTGTGAAGGATGAGACGAAGGATGATCTTGCTCTGCAGGTGTTTTACCTGATTGTTTTCATGAAGGTGGTTATCCCTGGAACATCTACACGAGTGTCCAGGGAGGCAGCAATGGCTGAGAATCTTGTGTTTGAGGATATGGCAGATATGGACTACTGCCAGTTGGTTGTTGATGACCTTCGAAGTGCTGTTATTAGGTATCAGCAAGGTACTAGCAGAGGAAAAGCTGTCACAGGCTATGCCATCGCGCCGCTTCTTATGTACCTGAACTGCCTTATCATTGGCAAGACGCCTAATGTTGACTTGAGGACGCCTTGCATCAATTACATGGATCAGGCTAAGCTTCTTGAGCTCGCTGCGGCTGACTTGGTCAGGAAAGGTGATGACGACCCAGCCAACTGGGTGTTTGGGAGACTACCTGTGAGTGTTTCTTCTTTTCTGTGTAGTTAGTAGTGCCTTTTGTGTGCATGGTTGAACTTCTTCTATGTACATAGATGACCTTCTGGTTCATATAGATGATGGTAAATTAGCTGAACTGCTTGGCTTATATGGCATTACTGCCTTTATGTACATATGTGAACTTTTGGATATATTCATATGAAATAATCTAAACTTTGTTGTTACACATGCATGGTTGAACTTCTGCATTTTTAATTTTCCAACATTCTTGAAAGCATGTTAACCAGTGTTCATACATGGTTGTACTGCCTATGTAGACATAGTTGGACTTCTGAGATACATGTTTGATTACTGCCTTGGTATGCATGGTTGAACTTCTGCTTTTTAAATTTCCAACATTCTTGAAACTAGTGTTCATACATGGTTGTACTGCCTATGTAGACATAGTTGGACTTCTGAGATACATGTTTGATTACTGCCTTGGTATGCATGGTTGAACTTCTGCTTTTTAAATTTCCAACATTCTTGAAACTAGTGTTCATACATGGTTGTACTGCCTATGTAGACATAGTTGGACTTCTGAGATACATGTTTGATTACTGCATTGGTATGCATGGTTGAACTTTTGCTTTTATAAATTTCCAACATTCTTGAAAGCATGTTAACTAGTGTTCATACATGGTTGTACTGCCTATGTAGACATAGTTGGACTTCTGAAATGTACTGCGTGTGTAGGCATTATTGGATTTTTTGGTGTAGTTTTTTGTAGACATAACTTGAACTTCTGCTACTGTCTTCTGTATTTCTGCTTCGATGTTCTTTTCATTTGTTCTGTGACGTGTTGATTTTTGTTTTCATATATGCAGTGGAAGACACAGGCTGAGATTGTGTTCTTTAGGGTCATCGAACGCCCTGTTCTTACTATGGCTCGTGCTGCCGGCCTAGGTAGTGGAAGTTCTCCAAGATTTGAATTCTCGCGGGATGTTAACACTGGTGCCCCCCTGTAGATCCAGGAGGTTCTTCTGCCCGTGTGAGTGCTGCAGGTGGTGTTTCTTCCGATAGTTTGTTCGATGCTGCGAATATTTCCCTTTCTAGGATTGATGGACTTCTGGAAACTGTTTGTGGAGAGATGGCCCGTGTTGCGACAACGGTTGAGCGCCTTAGTCGCGTGGACGGTATTCTTCCTCCCAGCCACGGTTTTGATTCTGAGTCTTCGAAGGAGATATTGTCGATTGAAGCTAAATATCTTGCCGAGCTTCGTGAGAGCACTTCCCACCTCCGGGCTAGTTTTGTGCTGTTCAAGGAAATGCAGGACGCCCGATGCAAGCCTTTTGAAGATGAGGCGAGTGTTGTTGTGAGAGAGATTCAGAGGCAGGACCCCGTTCATTTGGGTCGTGAAAGAGGCCATGTGGAGCGTATCGAAGAGGTTTGTTTATGTTGGCTTTTGATATTTCTTTTTGCACTAGTGTTCATTGTTAGCTTTGAGTTATTACTGTTATGCAGTTATAGGGTGACCTTCTCTGTTTATAGGACCTGAACTTCAAGTGCTTCAGCAACTGAACTTCTATGATTTTTGATGATTGGCCCTTTTTTGTTACTTATTGTATCAAATGGTAGTTTGGTATGTTATCTGCTATGTTTACTGTATTTGGACTTCCATGATGTATCAGTTGTTATAGCTGACCTTCTCTGATTATGTAACGTGAACTTCTGCTGATTAGGTATTTGTTTTCTACATGAATATTTTCTAGTCTTTTTTCTTTTTTGGTAGTAGTGTGTTCCTAGGTGACCTTCTCTGTTTATAAGACATGAACTTCAAGTGCTTCTGCACTTGAACTTTTATGACTTTTGATGACTTTCCCTTTTTGTCTTTTTTTTTGCATCTTAATGTTAGTTTGATATCTGGTCTGCTATGTTTACTGTATTTGGACTTCCATTTTGTGCCAGTTGTGATAGCTGACCTTCTTTGATTATGTAATGTGAACTTTTTGCTTATTAGGTATTTGTTTTCTGCATGATTATTTTTTCTAGGCTGTTGATGATGGTGCTGGGGGTAGGGAGGATGTTTTACCTGTGCATGAAGATGATCATGTGCATGAAGCTGCCCCTGTGCATGATCCTTTCCCCTCTAGTGATGTATTAGTTGATGAGGTTAATGGCAGTGAAAATAAGGTACCATTTTTTCTTGTCCATTTGTCTTGTTGCCCCTGAGACGGACTTGCTGCCCCTATGCATGAGGTTCAGTCAGCCCTTTGTAATGACTTTTTGTTTCTTTTTTGGAGCAGCAGAATGATGATGTTAGTGTTGCTCCAGAGAAGGCTGCAGGCATGTCCGTCTCAGGCACGGGCTGCTCCGACGGTGTGGTCTTAACTGAACCTCAGTCGTCCGTTGGCGCTGAAGTTTCTGATGCTGAGCAGGGCAAGACTACTGGAGACATTATTTTGGAGAAAGATCATGTTGAGTCTGCTGTAAAAACTGGTGGTAGTACTGCTGCAAGCCCGGAGAAGTATCATGTAGCAGAGCCATCTATTGATGTTGATGCTGTACAAACTGGTGGTAGTACTGCTGCAAGCCCGGAGAAGTCTCCTGCAGCAGATCCATCAGTTGATGTTGATGCTGCACAGGCACAACCAAATGTTTTTATTGTTTCAGATTCTCTGGTTGCTACAGCTGCTGCTGGTGTCCTTCTCGACGACGCTGCAACGTCTACTGAAGACAACGATGAAGATACCGAAAGCGATAGCTATGGAGAGGAGGTTGATCATTCCAGTGCTGCCACTGGTCTAGGCAATGATCCATGAAGAGAGGAGCATGCTTCTCTCTTCTTTCCCCATCCCCTCCCATCTTTGTTGTTTGGTTTTAGTCCATGATATCCCTTGTGAACTGCCTGCGTGGTCTAAGTTGAACTTCTTGTTTTGTTGCTTGTCGTGTGGGTTGTAAAGAATGTTAAGTGAGCCTGTTTTTCTATGTGGGTGGATGTTTGTAATGCACGTGTTGTGATGTCTATGATGCTGTGGATTTATCCTTTCTGATGTAGCAGCTGAGATGTGTTTATGTTTTTGAATGTTTTTGTGCTTGAATGTTGGTCTTAATTTATACTATCGTGAATCTATGTGCTTTGAGTGTTGCTGTTAATTGCTATTTTCTTTTTGGTGAGCAGATAGCGACTTTGCTGTCGTCCGAAAGAAGGTTGATGACTTTTATTACAGCGTAACTAGGCTTAGGAATGATCGTTCCAAGAGGTGAGTGCAGCTGCTCAATTTTTTACATCATCCATGTGCCCCCTATGATTTGCCTGTGGTTTCTTACCTGAACTTCCCAACTATATGTACCTGAACTTCTTGTTTTTTACTTATCTGTTGCTGAACTTCTGGCCTCTTTTATGTACTTGTACTGCCTGTTTGTGATATAGCTGAACTTCTGTGCTTACATGTGTTATGAACTCCCTGAGTTTTCTGAGGCTGAACTTCTTTTACTTTCTGTTCGCTTGTTTTAGATCAATGATTATGTTCCAAAACAAGGAGTGTGAAGCTTCTGTTGAAGATGTCGCAATATCTTTTGGTCCACGCAGAATGCTTCGGTCAAATGTGGCTGAGTGTGCACTCTACTGTCTACGTGCGAAGTACCAGGGATCAGACAAACTCATCCTGCCGTATTGGGTTTGTGTAAGTCAACCATACAGTGATTTCTTTTCCATTTTCTTCCTTACCATCTTTTTAGTTAAAACTTGTTTGTCTCTTTTTTGTATTTTTTTCATATGTTGGTGTTGCCTGCATTATTATAGGACAAGATTTTCAGAGGTCAATTTGATTCCCGTGTGAGGAAGTACTTCATGGCGAGTGGTCCAGATAGCATGGATGCACATGATTCGATATGCAATATCTTGTTATTTGCCTCTGTATTAGTTTTGCAGTGCGATCCACTGTGTTAATATTTGTTTTTTTTCTTTTGTACAGTTCTGATATTAATTCTCATTTTTTTAATGAATCGTGTGTTTATGATTGTTCAGGTTGTTTTCCCTAATTTTGACCCTCCCGAGGTTCCTGCTTCCATGGGTGGTGTCGGTCATTGGGTGTCGGTATTCCTTGACCTGAAGAATTCAAGGTTCCAGCTTCTTGATTCCTACTATGGACCAAAAGATGAATGTGCGGTACTCCTGTTTCGGGGAAGGATGCCAGCAACGATAGGGAGACACCCTTCAGTCCAGTTAGCATCGACAATTTCCCTCTAGATTGGATTGATGTCCCCCAACAGCAAAACAAGTATGATTTCCACTTTTTCTCTTTTATCACATCTGTTTAACTGTAGTTGTACTTAAGCTGCGACGTGTTTAATTCGTTGGCTTTCTTTTTTCTGTTTAACACTATTCTTTTTACTTCGTTTGATGGCAGTATCGATTGCGGTTTCTTCATGCTTACGAATGTTAATTCGTATCATGACAGGGTTCTTGCAAATTATTCCCATGAGAATATCGGGGATATCAGGAAGACATGGCTGTACTCAGTGGCTTCTTCTAACCTATTTGAGACAGACTTCCAATCTCTGTTTGGCTACTACACATGTAAGTATTTTGGAAGTTGGAATGCTTACCTGCACTTCATCTTTTATTCTACCTGAACTTCATATTTTTTCTCTCAAACTTGGACTTATTCTTGAGATCTAGCTGGGCTGCTGGTTTTGGAAGGAGAGGAGCATTTTCTTTGTACATGAACTTCATTTCTATCTTTTTTAATTTTGCTTGTGTGTTTGGTTTCAGTAATTTCTGTCCTTCCATTGCTTAAATGGACATGAGCTTTTTTTTTCTAATTTGAACTTGAGAGATGATGGTTTTCTATGGTTTTTGTTAGTTGTAGTTGAATGATTTCGAGTTCATCGGTTTATCTTGAACTGTGCCTCTGGTTGTGCCTGAACTTAATTTAGTTTTTTACTGCAACTAATTTTTTTAGGTCAGCTTGAGTAGTAACCATGTCATCTTCATTAGTTGGACTGCACATTGTGATGTTCCTGAACTTCAGTTTGTATTTTAATGGTGATGTTTTCTCTTCTTTTTTTTTCTTTGAGAGTGGATCCATTGGAGTTGACCGATTACCACTACTCATTCCTCGGGTCACAGGAATACCAGCCTAGGGAGGAACCGATGAGTACAACTCCGATAGAAGATGATAGACCTCGGACCCTCATTCCTTCCAAGTTGGGGGAGCAGGCTGGCGGTATTCGTGGTACTCCAAAAACCCCATGCTACAGGAAGGCTGATGTAGTGGAAGCAGCCGAAGCAGAAGTGATTTCGTCCGATGATGGTTTTGAGAAGAATGCTTGCCCGAAGAATGCTAAACGTGCTGCTGGAACTGTTGCTGGTAGAGGTGGGAAGAATGCTGTGATGACCAGGAGGAAACCGTCAGTTGAGTTTGAGAACATAACTACCTCCAAGCGAGCATCAAGATTGCCTTTGAAGTGGCGTTCTCCTGTCCCTCCCCTGAAAAAATATATTTACCCTCATCTATCCGAGTCCCGGAAGTTGAAACAGTATGTGCTGAGTAAAGACGGTCTGGAGAAGTATTCTGGGTGAGTTACCCTCATCTGTCGTTCCCATGCCTTGGAGTTGTAGTGTCTGAACTTCTGTTGTTGTATTGTCTGAACTGCCATTGTTTTAGTATATGAACTTCTGTTTTATGTCTCCTCTTGCCTTTTGAGTTATAGTGTCTTGACTTTTGTTTTGTTGTTGTATCTGAACTTCTAATATATTTTTTACCATCCTTTTGTATTCTGCAGGACAAGCTACTGCATGTTTACCATCCCTGGGAATGTGATTGACCTCACAGGAGATTTCCTTTATAGGCTTTTCGGTGATGGGCAGCAGATGGAAGGAGACATAATGGATTATCTCATAACTTTGTGGAAGGATAACCCGGAGACCTTTGAGATATTCTCTAATCCTGACAGGGTTGTACTTAGTCCCTACTTCATATAGGTTTTAGTTCTTTGCACCCCTATCTCCTTTTTTTGCCTTAGTTTTGTTGTAGTGGCATCTGGGAGGTGTTTTAATTGTGTTTTGGTGAATGCACAGTACTGCCTAGAGTATGATTTCTTCTCTGCAACAGTTCCAAAGTTTGATGCAAAAAAATCTGCTGGTCTCCTCCCAATGTTTGTTCGCAAGGAAGAAGACCTTCTTAACGCAAAGCCGATTAGTTTTTCATAACTCTTGCTTTTTTTAATTTCACGTGCATCCTTTTGCTGAGTTTGTCAATAAGTTTTTGTTCATGTCGTTTCTTCAGTACATATGCTTTATAGTTTGTGTTCACCGGTCCTTTCATTCTTGGCAGGTTTTATTGATTCTATTCAAGCCAATTGGCACAATGGCGCACTATAGTGTGTATGTGGTGAATAGATATCGTGGCAGCATTGACATCCTTGATTCACATTCTTACGATAATATGGAAACGTCGCGATCGAGTTACCATGGGGACTGCCAAAGTATCATGAGTGTTTCTTAGCCTGATCCTCCTTTCACATTCTCTTGTTTGACACGGAGATTATTATGCCTTGTGTTGACAAAATATGTTGTTGTCTCTGTGTTTGGTAATACTGCTTGAACTGACTATCATTTAGAAGTTGAACTTCTGCTAGTTTGTTTAGGTGGATCTTATGCGAGTGTCGCTTTTTTATGTACCTGAACTTAACTATTTTGGTTAACATGTTTTAGACTTCATCTAATTTTGTTATTTCCGGCAGATAAAGAGATTTGTTGGGTTGCTCGAGGAGGTGTACGGCAAGGCAGCGTATAAGGCGAGCAAGCAGCCTAACTGGGTGACTATTGCAAAGAGGCCGACTTTCATCGATGTTCCGAAGCAGAAGAGTAATGATTGTGGTTTCTTTGCCGTGAAGTTCAGCTCTTCGTATGACGGCGACGAGATTGTTGAAGATTTTGGTGATGTTGAAGTATGTTCTGTCTTTGTTCTTGTCTCATCATCCTTTGATTTTTCTTTTGTGTTTTTGCTGTGACGCTCCTGCTGTGGTTTTAGATATGCATTACTAAACCATCGTTTTCACCTTTATTTTTGTTTGCAGGCTGCTGCAGATGACTGGAAGGCTGAGTTCATGCACACTCTGATTTTTAGCGAGAAGAATGAAGTCATGCGTTCAGAGCTCCCTAAAGAGATCCAGTCCTTTGTCCCGTGAATTGGAAGCATTAGTTTCATCTGTAGATTTGATTTCGTACAGATTTTTAGGTTTGGCAATGATTTGAACAATTCCGTAAAAATTTCGGTGTAAGAATGTTTTTAGTGATTTGTGTATCTACTATAGGTGAAGCACTTCTACTTATGATGTTGTGGACAAATGCATTTGGTGTGAAGAATGATTTGGCTTTGTGAATTTCAATGTAATACGTCGTTTTTTCAATATCCATGTGTTGAATGTTTTTGCCCCAACAGATGTACGTGAACTTCTGCCTCGGTTTTGGTTGAACTGCTTGATTTTTTTGGTGTTGTTTATTATTGGCCCCCCAACATATGATTGTAGAATTGAACTACTGCTTTGAGATGTGGCTGGGCTGCTGTTTTCAGATGGAGAGGATATTCTGTGTTGTGTAATGTATTGGTAATTTTCAACCCAACCAATATGTACGCTTTTGCATAGAATCTGTATTTGTTTTTTGTGTTTTTTCAAGTGGGAATATATTACTCATGTAAATTTGTGCAGAGATATTGTTGACGTTTCTTTTATCTTTGTCGGCATTGTACATGAACTTCTGCACGTATCCAAGCATAACTTGACATTTGAACACGTTGTCCTAGGCTAGGCTTGATAACCTTAGTTTATCTGGCGAAACTTTATTGTTTTAAGCATATTCTTTTCCTACATCGATTTTACATTCCAGAACTTCTTCTGGTTGCTCTTTCATGGAATACAACACGAGCACTTCCTCTCATTTCAAACCAGAACTTCTGCAGTAATATTACTTGAACTTCATTCTGTATGTTTTTCATGTTTGTTCTTGCTTGCACTTTCATGCAATACATCACCAGCCAATCTATTCCTTTCATAACATACCAGGACTTCTGCAGTAATATTACTTGGACTTCACAATGTTTGTTTTTCATGTTTTATTTTCGCTTGCACTTTCATGCAATACATCACCAGCACATCTATTCCTGGCATAGCATACCAGGACTTCTGCAGTAATATTACTTGAACTTCACAGTGTATGTTTTTCATGTTTGTTTTTTGTTTGCACTTTCATGCAATACATCACCGGCACATCTATTCCTGGCATAACATACCAGGACTTCTGCAGTAATATTACTTGAACTTCACAGTGTATGTTTTTCAATTAAACACTGCTTGCACTTTCATTCAGTACATCACCAGCACATCACTTCCTGCCTTAACATACCAGGACTTTTGCAGTAATATTACTTGAACTTCACAGTGTTTATTACTAGGGGATGATGACATAATGTTCTAATTGTGTTAATTGACCTATTCTAATTGTTCATGAGCCTTGCGCTCCTCCTAGGCTTTGGCGGTAGAGGTTTTTTCTTGACATGTACCTCTTCCTCTTCATCGTCCTCTTCCTCTTCATCGTCGTCTTCCTCTTCCTCTTCGTCGTCGCATTCCACTTCCTCTTCATCTTTGTCTTCCTCTTCTCCGTCATTGTCTTCATCTTCGTCTTCCTCTTCATCTTCCACCACCTTCTTGTTGTTGGCACTAGGTCTTGTTTTCTGTTTCTTCTCTGGTATTTTGCTTGTCTTTTCAGCATCTGCGCACTTCGGGCATGTTCTTGCATTATGTGGTTCATACTCCTTGCATATGCTACAAAGCCTGCTGCTTGCTTTCCGTGGGTGTGGTCCCTTTTTTTGTTCCATAACTTTGGGCTGCTGTTTCTGAGATTTTGGTTGCTTGACCTCCTCAGCAATGTTTCCTTCCAAGAGTGTTGGGCAGGTCAGCTTGTTGTGTCCTGCAACCTGGTTGCACACACTGCATTTCTTGTGTCCAAGTGGCACTCCGTTCTTGTCGTGCACGACGACTCTTCCTGCAGGTGGTGCCTTTATTTGAGCTCTCTTGTCACTTTTCTTTGCTGCAGTAATTTTCTTCCTACCCTTTGTTTCAGAATACAACGACAATTTCATCGTCTCTTGCTATTGCTGCTCCATTGACTGGCCATCACCCTGTTGCATTGGCTGGCTTCAGCGGCGGTGTTGAGCATTTTTCAGCTGCATAATAATGAAGGTCATCTTCAATTGCAGCGTCCTCTTCAGCCATTCTTTCGTCAGCATCCGCTTGATTTGTTGAATGTATTGCATCAAGCTCTTCCACAAGCCTCTTGAGAACATAGTATGCTCTGTCATATTGCTGGTCACATCTCATCGCTTTCTTGTTAACCATCAAATTCAGCTGCAGCAATATGTCTTGCTTCGATAGCCTTGAGCTGTCATCTGATGCCGTTGTGTTGTAGTCCCTTGTATCAAAAGTTGGTTGTGATCTTGCAGTCTTTGTGTACCGTTTGAGGATATACTTGTTTGGAAAATTGTCAGGCTTGAGGTAGTCAAGTATGTTCATGATGTGAAGGCAGAACAGGCCTGCATTTTTGTGATGAATGCAGAATGCATAGTTTGAGAGCCAGCAATGAGTTGATATGATACTACCAGTCTAGCTATTTAATGAGGTTGTTTTTTCTCTCACCTGTGTGTGTCCAGAGCTTGCATTCACACTCGTATATTTCATTCTCTGGGTCAGCTACAACCTGGAATTCGTGCTTTGACCAGGAAAATCTTTCTTCATCATCATTGCCAGGCTTGTTGTGGTTGTACACAAGGTACTTAGTTGGCTCCGCTGTACGCTTTGCGCGGAATAGCGTTGCCTTTCTCATCCTATTTCTCATCTCGGTGTACATGACTCTCGTGTACTTGATCGTCATGTCTTCCTCGTAGCCGTAAGTTGTTTTTGTCACAGGATTGGTCTGCACATATCAAAAAGTGAGATACTAGTCGAAGCAGAGTCACGGGTTTCATTTTAAAAAAATTCAAAGTGCACATGTTTGAATGTAAAACAGAACATGGTGGGGGTGTTTTGTACTTGTCATCATACCATGGTGGTCATTGTTTGCTCGTTCTCCTTCTGCATCCGAGTTTGTATGCAAGCATTGACCCGCCTAGCAAACTTGTGTAGGTTCTGGGTCCCCTTGACAAACCCTTTCTTTAGCACATGGTTCATGCTCTCGCTTCGTTGTGTGGAAGTCATTCTAGCACAGAAAATGTTTTTGTAATATGCTGAAATCCACATCTTCCTATCACTCCAGAGCTGCATCATCATCTGGTCATTCTCCAGGTTGTACTTGTGCACGAGTTTAGCCCAGGCATCTTCAAACTCCGTTGGCATCAGCGGCCAGTTTAATATAGCTGTGAACTCCTCTTTGAATGTTTTATACTTTTTGTACAGCAACGCGAGGTATTCCCTGTACTTCTTCATGATGTGCCAACGACATAGCTTGTGGACGGTGTTTGGAAATGATTGTGGTATAGCTTTCGCCATCGATGGGCATTGGTCTGCATGAATTAAAAAAATGAAACTTGATTCTTCTTTTGTTCTGATGGTGAACTTATGTTGTACAAATACTTGAACTTCACATGCAACAATATGGTATCTAAGAATGTCACATATATTTTTTCTTTACAGCAGTGTTGCTGAACTTCTGAGGTATGAGTGCTTGAACTTCACAGTTAGTAGTAGGACAAACTAGTAGTTTCGCAATCAAAAATTTTCTTAAAGCATTGTTGCTGAACTTCTATGGTGGCAGTGCTTGAACTTCACATAAATAACTATATTTTTTCTGAACATGTTACATGTTTTTTTCTTTACATCTATCTGTCATTGAACTTCTATGATTCCTGCACTTGAACTTCACATTCATGACCAGTTTTTTCTAAACATGTGACAGATAATTTTGCTTTCTTCAACTGTTAGTTGGACTTATGTGCTAACAGTGGTCGAACTGCTTGCTGTATATTATTTTTAGATAAAACCAAATATACCCAAAACAGACCCATGCACTAAAAACATGATGAAACTTGAGGAGTTTTTTATTTGAACTCACCTGTTAGAATGCAAGTTGGGTGCTTGTTGTTCATGCACCATAGAAATGTATCGAACAACCACTTGAATGACTTTGCATCTTCGTCTCTTATCAGGGCGACAGCAAATATCGTTGACTGCAAGTGATGGTTTGTTCCAACAAACACTCCCAGGGGCATGTGAAATCTGTTGGTCTTGTAAGTCGTGTCGAATGTTATGCAATTGCCGAAGTCTTGATAGGCTCCTTGACAGCTTGCATTGGACCAGAAAATGTTTTTAATTGTCTTGTCCTTGTCCACTTGGATGTCATAGAAAAACTCATCATTTATCACCTTCATGTCTTTGAAGAATGAAACAAGTTTCAATACATCATCTAAATCATCTTTCCTTGCATTCATGGCTTTCCTGCAAATCACATGCAAACATGCATTTGTTCATTTTTTGCTAGCAAAGGATTGTGAGCTAGGATGCTCTTTTTACATTGCAGTATGTTGGTGTTTGAGTACTTACTGGTTTAGCAGGTCTCGTCCGGTCATGCTTAGGAAGTAGCTTCCATCTTCATTTTCAGATAGCATTGACATGATTGTTCTATGCTTGACATCATGGTACTGCAAGAGCTTTACGTACTCCAAGATAGTGGGGTCATAATTCTTGTGTGAGTGCAAAAACACCAGCATATCATCAGTTTGCATGAGCTGGTGATTATGATTGTACTCAATGTCCACTGCCACGCATGTGCCATCCTCTTGCACCTTCACCCTCATTTTTGCGTTGCAGCCCGTCCTTTGTGATGTTTTGTTTCACTTCCTGTTGGCCTGTGAAACTGAAGATGTGTGTATCCCTTAGAAGGCGCAAACAAAATACTTGTGGTTGTCATTTCCACCCGTTTTCCTGATTCCAAAACCAGCGTGTCTGGCGTATCTGTTATAAAATTCCCTTGCTTTCTCTACATCTTTGAATCAGATCTTTAGTCTTGGTATTAGATAATCCGGTAGATCTGGTGTCTGCAGAAAAAGAAAAAGAAATCCAATTAGCACCTTAGAATGCAGTTTATGAACTTGTTATCCTGGAGGGGGCAGAAAATTTGTAGATAATACAAGATGTGTATATAAATATTTTTTTGTCTCACTTACGTGCGTGTATGATCGCAACTGCGCCGGCGTTGGCTGCTGTCCCTCTGGGATGGGGCATGGCGGAGTAATCATAGCAGGATGCAGCAGTAGATCATGAGGAGGAAGGAGGGCTGAAGATGGCCTCTCTCTTGTTTGCGTTCTTTTTGCTTGAGGTGGTTGTGGAGGTATTGCGATCCTGTTCTTGGTTTGCTCTTTTTTTTTCTGAAGCAATCCATCTACCTTATGCCCCATACAATTATGACTTGTAGCAGCAGCAGCAGGATCAATCGGTGGCAGTGTGCAGATCACTCTCCTCTGTGTGTGTGTTGCTGTTGGATTTGTCCTGGGATCCGGTTTAGTTGCTTCGCTTTGGCATTGATGATGCACACCAGGATAACCTCCAGAGTTACACGCAGGACTTGAGCTAACCCCCTCTTCCATCGGCGTGCTTGGGAGTCTGCTGGTGGATATAAAGAATCCGCGGGGGATTTCCGGCGTCACCCAATTAGGTGGAGGCGCAAACTTGTGCGGATAGGGCTATGACCCAGCTTCTCGGGAGTATCCGTGTGTTTCGGGTGTCGTCCATTTTTTGTCTGGAGCAGGTTGGTAATGCTGTTGGTGCGTTTGAGGTGTGACCCATTGAGAGGGTGGTGCAATGCGTACATGCTTTGCATTGTGAACTTGCTACTTGGAAGTTCTAAGCTTCTTGATGCGTCTCTCGTCTTGCTGACATAAAAGGAAAAAATGTCTGTTAGCACACGGGTTATATCTGGATATACCTTCATAACTGAACTTAGCTTTGTTCACAGCCTGAACTTCTCATATAAAAAGTGGTGAGAGACATCACTGTAAGCACTGAAGTGAGCATCTGCCAATGCCTTTGTACCTGAACTGAGCACCATTCACAGAACGAACTTCATAGCGAGCGTTTTTAATTATGCAATATTAGATTACTTATATGTACCTGAACTGAGCACTTTACACAACCTGAACTTCTTGTCTTGCAAAGGGGAAATATTGTCTACAGTTAGGAAACCTGAACCTTCACTAGTTTTTTGAATGGTTGGACTACTAGTGCATACCAACCTGACCTTCAAGTCTCATCATATGCATGTTCTATTTTCATTTTTATTTTTTTGAATGCGAAATGCTAATGTGAATGCAGGCAGATTTTATAGTGTTTGTAGCCTGGACTGAGGCTCATGCACTACCATAACTTCTCATGGTTGTAAGCACGAGATTTTAAAAAAGCATTTGTAGCCTGGACTGAGGCTCATACACTACCAGAAATTCTCGTGGTTGTAAGTAGACAACAAACCGAAGGAAGGAAGAAGTTCAACCATACCCTGGCTATAAGTTCGGCCAACCTTTTTCCAGCAGCTGATAGGCTACCCTGGGAACAATTCGTCGTGGAGGTATGAGAGGAATCCCATGGCAATCCTTATCTTGCAAAGGGCGCGAAGTTCATCTGTACGAAGCCAGAAGGTCAGAGAATGCAATATTGAAGAAGAAGGCAAAATTGGGGAGGAAGTTCATGTACTGTTGCGGCTGAATTTGAGGGCACAGCAGATGCCGCCTCCGCGGAGGAGTTGCTCCGTTGGTCATGTCGCTCGCCGCCGGTCCCGTCATCTGGTCTGCCAAGTCTTCGGGCGGTGGTGATGTGACGAGGATGCGGCTTCCTGAAGTCCATGGCGGTTTCGCCGCGTCCAGGCGACGCGGGCTCCCTCGCGCCGGTGTCCACCGTCGTTCGCTCGCCCGCGCCGGTGGCCGGCAACGAGCTATAGACAGAGGGGAGGCGGCAGACCCGGCCGGCCAGGAGCTGGTGAAGAAGGGGAGGAGGCGGATCCGGCAGGCCAGGATCTGTAGACGGGGGGGAGGGGGCGGATCCGGTGATCGGCGGCCACCACGGGGGGAGGTCGGGGGATCGAGGGAAGGAGTTGGGCTGGGGCCGCCCGGGATCGGGATCAGGTGGATCCTGTCGGGGAGGCCTCGGGATCGGCTGGGATCTTGTCGGGCCGGAACGGCAGTTCAGGAAGTTCAGGAGGGCCCTGTCGGACCCTTATAGAGGCTGCTGTGATCCGAATAACTATTCTAATCCTGGGATTAGAATAGTGCTACTCTATATATATATGGTGGTAGTTACTCCACATGTCTCATACTAGCATGTGGTACTATATATACTATTTTATTATTTTAAATATGTTCATGTACTATATCTAAGATATTTCAAAGCAAGTTACATGAAAAAATTGCATATGAGCCCATAGTTTTTGTTATATTTGTAAAATATGTACGTATTTGTACGTAAAAATGAGCATACTCAAAAAATGGTACATACTACCTAAAAATTAGTATATATACTACCTAATCATTGTTATATACTACATACTACACGTACATACTCTCGGTTCCGACAGATACTACATACAACATACAAAATGCAAGTGGTGGTAACTACCGCTGCTTGTAGGAAACATTTGTCCTATACAAAATAAGGAGGCACTTGCGTACGTGAGGCCATGGCCCTGGTGGGTCCCCATTGTCATCCTCTCCAAGTAAAGTCATCTCCTCGCCCGCGCAGGCTTTCTGCCCGAAACAGTCAGCGCCGCCCGCCCCGCTTCCCGGTGCAGGCGATTGCTCCGCCTTCAAACGACACAAGTGTTGTCCATCCGTCCATCTGCCGCCCACATTAATGATACGCGGTTGCCGAGGCAGCTACTCCGGTGCCACACGTCCATCCCTCCGCCGCCCAACATTGCTATATAAACTGCTGCACCGGCCATAACCGCAGTCATCCGCATCCGTTCCCTTTCTCCTGTCCACACCACTACTGCCCACCATGGCTTCCTCGCACTCCAGTGCTCTTCAGTACGGGGGGATGACGGACCACAAGGAGATGGCAGCCATTGCTACTGACCATTGGATGCCATCCTCGCTGGTGCATTACACCATGACCATCGGCGAGGCCCGTGCCCAATATATGGACACGGTGAGGCAGATGCGTGAGGAGCAGTTCCGGGAGGCGTAGGCCAACGCCGCCTACAACCACCATCTCCTCCAGGAGCACCTACAGGCGGAGGAGCAGATCGCCGCGGAGCGGGCGGAGCAGGAGGCACTGCTCGACTCGTACCGCTCCGCCCGCGAGGGCCGCCTCGAGCACTGGCGGTACCGCATGCGGGTGGCGGAGGCTGCGGCCACCTACAAAGAGGGCGATGAAGCGGGCGAGGCGCTGTTTGGCGAGACCGAGGACGAGGCAGAGGACAATGCCAGCTCCGACGAGTGTCCGCTCCACTGGCGTCGATGAGGCCCTGCTCCGCCGAGGCCCCATGGCGCCAACAATGAGGCAGAGGACACCGCCGGCTCCGCCGAGGCCCTGCCTCGCCAACAACGAGGCAGAGGACATCGCCGGCTCAGCCAAGGCCCCACCCTGCCAGCAACGAGGGGGAGGATTTCCACCGCTCCGCCGAGGCCCCGCCCGTCGGCAACAAGACAGAGGACATCGTCGGCTCCGCGGAGGCCCCGCATCGCTGCCAACGAGGCCACACCACACAGAAAACGAGGAAGAGTAGAACACGGTAGGTCACCGCCGCTCAGGTCCAAGTATGGCCACCACTGCTACTCTCCGGTTGAAGCCAAGCTAGGCGGGTTGACCATTGATGGCCGGTTAGCTTCTTGGCGGCGACGTGGAGTCGGAGAGCTATGTTGGAGAAGAACGCTGCTTCTACTTAACTGCTGATGCAGTTGGCTGACTGACACGTGGGCCCAACAGGCCACATGTCAGTTACGCAACTGCACCTGCAGTTAAGTCACTGAAGCTTCTGTTCGGCTCAGCAGGACATACGTGGGTATCTTCGGTTAATTAATTATACCTCCAGTGCACCCCTTTTTAGTTGAAGAATGTATGAAATGTAATGAAATATGACATGTTTATATGAAATCTGACCGTGTATGAATGAATTTATTTCGAGTAGTTCGAATTCCTGTATCACTGGCATTGGATGAACATGCAAAACAATACGTACTAGCATTATTCCCAGGGTGATCACCTCGTTTGCTGCAGTTTCACATGTACTCCCTCTGGTCCTTTCTAGTCTGCATACAAGTTTTGTCTGCAGTCAAAGTATCTCTACTTTGACCAATCTTATAGAAAAAAGTATGCACTTTCACAATGTGCGAAGTAAAAAGGAACAGAAGGAGTACAAGGAGTTTGAGCAGCTTTTTAGCGCTTCCGTAAATTGCAATCAAACACACAGGGCTGTCAATTCATAGAGAACATTAAAAACAATCGATGATTATGCATCTCAGCGACTCACATGTCAGAGGCAATATTTACTTCACAACTAAAGAATAAAGAAAAAAATTGATCGACGCTGCTGACAGCAAAGGGCGTCCCATTCGAAAATATCAAACACATGTCTTGCTAAAATCAATGAGCAAAATTTGACAAGGTTGTCCCATTCCAAAATATCAAATGCCTATGATTGTGGAATGGGTAGGGTTTGCCATCAGTTCGGATATTGACATGGCACCTCGTGCTAAATAAACAAGCTGTTCTTTTTGTGTAGTTCCACCAAAATCAACCAAATTCGCGCGTAGCTTGTATGATTTCTCCCTTATATGTTGCAACGCCTTGAACTTATCGGCACCTCCTTTCTTGTGGTGGAAATGAATGATTCGATGTATTCATGAACATTTTGTGTAGTTCCCATTGAAATCAAGCTAATCACCCCTGTTTGCACAAATACAAAAAAGTGATTAGTATAAAGCAAACTGTACTATGAATTGACAGTTTAAACAGGCACCTACATGGTCCATGTAGAGCACACTTTTAGAAAAATGGAACTCACCAGAAAGAATCCTAGAACAACATTGTACTCGCGCATCACGGCAAAAAAATTTGGAGATTTGTCAGTCCTTCTAAGCTAAAGTTAGTTTGGTCTTGTGGGGAGTAATGTAACCATCCTTCAACTGCTCCTTCTGATGAGAAGATAGACATGGCTTCTTCATCCTGGCATAATCGGAACTAGTCACTTCATGTACTCCATATTCTTCTTCAGAGGAAGATGATCCTATTGTGCAAAGACAAGAGGACAACTAAATGCTAGCATCCCTGTTTGCTCGAAAAAAGGAAAGGAAATATTTAAAACAACACAGATGAAGCACTTCTCAAGGACAATACCACTTTTTCATGACAGTATCTAAACAGTAGCACAACACCAATAGAGATGACAAAGCTCAATCATATGGATGAAATTAGTGGGTGAGTACCAACCTTTGTCAGGAGGCTTATTGTGTAGAGCATACAGATGAAGTACTTCTTCGGAAGCATATGTTGCTATCTACTGTGGTGGCCATGCTTACTATATACTCCTCAATTAGTTTAATGTTTCCAACATCTTCTTGTGTAGTTCCACTAAAATATATGGTATCTTCAAAGAAGATCCCTGTTTGCACAAGTAGAGATAATTACATATTACATTAAGAGTGTCATCAAATTAGTGGCAAAACAATTGCTTGTTCCAGCCATAGCAAAAAATTAAGATGCAAAACTATATCATTACTTGTGTCATCACAGTTGCAATGCTTCATTACAGCACTAGGAGTTGATTTTTGTTTTTCTTCCACTTGTTCTTCCCCTTCATCACTTGGTTCAATAACATACAAGCTTCGCCTTCAATGAAAGATTTTGCTTGTCAATTTGGGAGCACAAGTATAGCACCAAACAATGACATTAATTTTTTGATGGAAGTGGCAAAATACAGGCCAACAGTTGTGAAATATCCTTATCTTACCTCAATGTGATATTACGGTGCACATACAGATTGGAAGTCTTGTCTCCATTTGTGCAGTTCACTAAAATCAAGCAACATTACCATACAAGTAGCACAACATATGAAAGCACACTGCAGAATCATGTGAAAGAAGGCTAGTACTGACCTCTCATGATGCGGAATTCAAACAACTCACAAGGAGAAGATCTGAACCAAATTTGCCAACACGGATAGGAAGTAAGATCTCCTCTTGTGCAGTTCCACTAAGATCAAGCAATCAAGCAACGTTGTCGGTGTGACCTTTTGGTTGAACTGCACAAAACACTCTTAAAACAAAAGTGTTTTGTGCAGTGCAACAAAAGGTCACAATGGCAACAATGTGAAGTAGATAACCCTGTTTACGCAGAGGTGCAAAGGAAACAACTAGTGGTCAATAACGATGGATCACACAGAAGCCAACAAAAAGAAGCATCTACCTTATCTAAATGGGAAAGAAAGCAAGACAGTAGCATTTCTCAAACGATGGCATTGATTAATATTAACATAGAGTTCATATTAACAATAAAATTTGTTAAACATGTAATTTGCTTTTAACTGTGGCATTGCATCAATTTTCCAGCGGCATTATTAGAGGGTGTTTGTTTACAGGGACATTTTGGTGTAGGGACTAAAAAAACTCCGTGTCAGTCCCATCTAAACCAAACAGGAGGGACTTTTAGGGACTAAAAGTGGGAATTTTTGGGACTAAAGAAAGAAGACCCCGAGGGAGTCTTTTTGGGACTTTTTCCAATAGTTGCCCCTGCCACAAATCACACCTTGTCTCTATTAGTTCATTACTAGGGGTAACATGGTCTTTTAGCATGTCATTTAATAACCTCTAGTCCATGTTTAGTCCCTGGAACCAAGCAGGTAGGGACTAGGGAGTTTTTAACCAAATAGGGCCTTAGATTAACAACAGCTAAAGAGTTGCACGGGACAGTGAATGCACCAGCACCATGTGCGTCTACCGATGTACTGTGGTCACGCACAATCTGTTGCAACAAAGAATAAACAACCAAGGAGCATATTTGTGTTGGTCCCAGTTTTGTTATCTTTAGACACCTTTCCCTATGTGAGCGTAGCAAATCTAGTCCTGCTCAAACTTGTACAACTCTACAGCCTTGTCCCCCAAAACAAAAGATCAGTTTGTTACAGATGTGCGTACTACGTTTGTCATTGTTTTCCATTTTCGACCAACGTAGGTGCTGGATAGTCAGTCTATACTAGTACTTTCGCCTCTTCCTTTCCTCTTTGAACCACGTCCTAGATTTATGCGATACAGCTTTCCCCACTACTTTCCCCCATTCCTTTCCTACTTGAACCACGTCCTAGATTCATGCTATACAACTTTCCCCCTTCCTTTCCTCTTTGAACCACATCCTAGATTCATTCTATACAACTTTTCCCACTACTTTCCTCCACTCCTTTCCTCTTTGAACCACATCCTAGATTCATGGTATACATGCAGCTAGAGAAATGCATGTGGAATAAGTAAATTATACCTTAAGGTTCTTGGGGCATGGTTCGGTGGGCGACGGGACGGCGGCAAAGAAGAAGGGGTCGGAGGCCCTCCCGCGCCGCTATTGGGTGAAAGTGAACAGCTGCGCCGGTAGTGGATTCCCTCCCTCGTAGACGGCGACAGTTAAGCCTCCTTCCCTTCCCGGTGGACGGATCCTGCCAGCTCTTTGAGAAGAAGTGAGGGGAGAGAGAGGCTATCGAAGTCTTGTTTAGATCTGGAGAGGGTGAGAGAGTGTGAAGAGAGCAATTACAAGCGCTGAGGCTCCAGCGTGTATATATATATATACTGGAGAGAGAGTGTGAAGCCTGCAAACCCTAGAAAACAAGCGCCGAGGCTATAGCTTATACATGATGAGGTGACTATACGGTCACTACAAGATCGTATAGCTCTGTATCCATCCATTTTGACCAGTCAAAGAATCCTCCTGGCACAAATTATGCTCAAGTCTAGTTATCGAACCCGAGACCTCAAGTTTTTTTTGAGTGGAACCCGAGACCTCAAGTTTGATGAGCGAACAGGCTAACCAGCTACATGATAACCCACAAGTGTAGGGGATCGCAATAGTTTTCGATAAGTAAGAGTGTCGAACCCAACGAGGAGCTAAAGGTAGAATAAATATTCCCTCAAGTTCTATCAACCACCGATACAACTCTACGCATGCTTGGAGTTTGCTTTACCTAGAACAAGTATGAAACTAGAAGTACTTTGTAGGTGTGATAGAAAAGGTTTGCAAGATAATAAAGAGCATGTAAATATAAACTAGGGGCTGTTTAAATAAAGATGCAATAAAGTAAATAAAGCGAGTGTGGAAAAGTGGCTGTAGGAGTTGTGGAATTGTCCCTAAGCAATTGACTATGTTACTAGACCGGTAATCATTATTGCAATTCTATTTGAGGGAGAGGCATAAGCTAACATACTTTCTCTACTTGGATCATATGCACTTATGATTGGAACTCTAGCAAGCATCCGCAACTACTAAAGATTCATTAAGGTAAAACCCAACCATAGCATTAAAGTATCAAGTCCTCTTTATCCCATACACAACAATCTACTTACTCGGGTTTGTGTTTCAGTCACTCACGCAACCCACTATAAGAGAATCATGAACGCATTGCAACACCCTACAGTGGGAATCCCTCACGCTTGCGTCACACGGAGGGCACCATAGGACAGCACAAATAATAAAACATGCAACTCAAACCAATCATAGCAATTCATCAATCACCGATAGGACAACGAAAATCTACTCAGAGATCATAGGACGGCAACATATCATTGGATAATAATATGAAGCATAAAGCATCATATTTAAGTAGAGGGTACAGCGGGTTGCGGGAGAGTGGACCGCTGGATATAGAAGGGGGAAGGTGATGGAGATGTTGGTGAAGATGACGGCGGTGTTGGTGAAGATCGTGGTGATGATGATGGCCCCCGGCAGCGCTCCGGCGCCACCGGAAGCAAGGGGGAGAGAGGCCCCCTTCTTCTTCTTCTTCCTTGACCTCCTCCCTAGATGGGAGAAGTGTTTCCCTTCTGGTCCTTGGCTCCCATGGCTTGGGAGGGGCGAGAGCCCCTCCGAGATTGGATCTATCTCTCTGTTTCTGCGTTCTCTGATTCTGCCCCTTCACCGTTTCTTTAATATCCGGAGATCCGTAACTCTGATTGGGGTGAATCTTTCGCCCAGATTTTTCTCATAAAATTAGCTTTCTTGCGGCAAAAGAAGGGCATCAACCGCCTTACGGGTAGCCCACGAGAGTGCCAGGAACGCCCAGGGGGTGTGGGCGCACCCCCCTGTCTTGTGGCCACCTCGGACACCATTTCGCGTTGATTCTTCCTCCGGAAAATCCCAAATATTCCAAAATAATTCTCCGTCCATTTTTATCCCGTTTGGACTCCGTTTGATATTGGTTTTCTACGAAACATAAAACATTCAACAAACAGGAACTGGCACTGGGCACTGGATCAATATTTTAGTTCCAAAAATAGTATAAAAAGTTGCCAAAAGTATATGAAAGTTGAAGAATATTGGCATGGAACCATCACAAATTATAGATACGACGGAGATGTATCAGCATCCCCAAGCTTAATTCCTGCTCGTCCTCGAGTAGGTAAATGATAAAAAATATATTTTTTGATGTGGAATGCTACCTAGCATAATCTTGATCATATGTCTAATCATGGCATGAATATTAAGATACGAGTGATTCAAAGCAATAGTCTATCATTTGACATAAAAAATGATAATACTTCGAGTGTACCAATAAAGCAATCATGTCTTTTCAAAACAACAAGGCCAAAGCAAGCTTATCCTTACAAAATCATACAGTTTGGCCATG
The DNA here is from genome assembly GCA_963921465.1 of Triticum timopheevii. Classification (NCBI taxonomy): domain Eukaryota; kingdom Viridiplantae; phylum Streptophyta; class Magnoliopsida; order Poales; family Poaceae; genus Triticum; species Triticum timopheevii. The sequence goes on from OY997271.1 coordinate 46,925,967, forward strand.
CTTCATTTTCGTCACACAAAATGCTCCCATCATGCACAACCCCGATGACGAGCCGAGCAATTGGTTCATACTTTTTAACGCACTTCAGCTTTTTCAACCCTCACGCAATACATGAGCGCAAGCCATGGATATAGCACTATAGGTGGAATAGAATATAATGGAGGTTATGTGGAGAAGACAAAAAGGAGAAAGTCTCACATCGATGCGGCTAACCAACAGGCTATGGAGATGCCCATCAATTGATGTCAATGCGAGGAGTAGGGATTGCCATGCAACGGATTCACTAGAGCTATAAGTGTATGAAAGCTCAAACTGAAAACTAAGTGGGTGTGCATCCAATTTGCTTGCTCATGAAGGCCTAGGGCATTTAAGGAAGCCCATCGTTGGAATATACAAGCCAAGTTCTATAATGAAAAATTCCCACTTGTATATGAAAGTGACAACATAAGAGACTCTCTACATGGAGAACATGGTGCTACTTTGAAGCACAAGTGTGGAAATAGGATAGTAACATTGCCCCTTTTCTTTTTCTTTTTCTTTTTTTCTTTTTTTTTTCTTTTTTTTTTCTTTTTGGGTGGGCTTCTTTGGCCCCCTTTTTTATTTAGGCTTCTTTGGCCTTTACTTTTTTTTTTCTTTTTTTATGGGGCAATGCTCTATAATGATGACCATCACACTTTTATTTACTTACAACTCAATATTACAACTCGATACTAGAACAAAGATATGACTCTATATGAATGCTTCCGGCGGTGTACCGGGATGTGCAATGATCTAGCATAGCAATGACATCAAAAACGGACAAGCCATGAAAATATCATGCTAGCTATCTTACGATCATGCAAAGCAATATGACAATAAATTCTCAAGTCATGTATATGATGATGATGGAAGTTGCATGGCAATATATCTCGGAATGGCTATGGAAATGCCATGATAGGTAGGTATGGTGGCTGTTTTGAGGAAGATATAAGGAGGCTTACGTGTGATAGAGCGTATCGTATCACGGGGTTTGGAAGCACCGGCGAAGTTTGCACCAACTCTCAAGGTGAGAAAGGGCAATGCACGGTACCGAAGAGGCTAGCAATGATGGAAAGGTAAAAGTGCATATAATCCATGGACTCACATTAGTCATAAAGAACTCATATACTTATTGCAAAAGGTTATTATCCCTCGAAGCAAAGTACTACTACGCATGCCCCTAGGAGGATAGATTGGTAGGAAAAGACCATCACTCGTCCTCGACTGCCACTCATAAGGAAGACAATCAAAGAAACACCCCATGCTTCAAATTTGTCACACAACGGTTACCATACGTGCATGCTACGGGACTTGCAGACCTCAACACAAGTGTCTCTACAATCCACACCCACCCACTAGCATGACTCTAATATCACCACCTTTATATCGCAAAACTATTGCAAGGAATCAAACATATCATATTCAGTGATCTACAAGTTTATGTAGGATTTTATGACTAACCATGTGAATGACCAATTCCTGTCATCTCTCTAAATAGATATAAATGAAGCAAGAGAATTTAATTCTTTGTACAAAAGATATGCCCACGCTCTAACAAATATAAATGAAGCAAAAGAGCATTCTACAAATGGTGGTTTTCTATGTGAAGATAAACAGGCAATCCAAACTTCAAACGATATACGTGAAGCACATGAAGCATTCTATAAAGCCATACTCAAAAGATTTAAATGAAGTGAAATGAGAATTCTATAAATCAACCAAGGACTATCTCATACCAGCATGGTGCATAAAAGAAAAATGAAAACTAAATGCAAAAGACGCTCCAAGACTTGCACGTAATGCATGAACGAAACGAATCCGAAAACATACCGATACTTGTTGAAGAAAGAGGGGATGCCTTCCGGGGAATCCCCAAGCTTAGACGCTTGAGTCTGCATGAATATTTACTTGGTGTGCCTCGGGCATCCCCAAGCTTGAGCTCTTGCCTATCTTCCTTTTCCTCATATCGAGACCTCCTCGATTAGACACTTCATCCACACAAAACTTCAACAGAAAACTCGGTAAGATCCGTTAGTATAATAAAGCAAATCACCACTCTAAGTACTGTAGCAAACCAATTCATATTTTTTTTTGCATTGTGTCTACTGTAATATAACTTTTCCATGGCTTAATCCACTGATATAAATTGATAGATTCATCAAAACAAGCAAACTATGCATCAAAAGCAGAATCTGTCAAAAACAGAACAGTCTGTAGAAATCTGAACATTCACAATACTTCTGGTACCCCAAAACTTCTTCCAAAATTAGAAAAAATAAACAAGTTGTACATCAAGACATTACAAAAGGAATCAGAACCAATGAACATTCCAGTTGAAAATGTAAAATCACGCACTACAGCCAAAGTTTCTGTCCTGCACCGTACAAACCAACAAGCATTGTAAACATCCTAAAGGCAAACCTTGGCACATTATTTTTATAATACAATGGAATTATACAAGGGGATAATTATTTTTTATGGAAAGTTTCTGTAATCAAGATTCACAAAGTTTCCGTGAGCATGAACAAAGTTCAAGGAGCTCTCCCACTTCAACAATGCTTGTCTGTCTTTCTCACTTTCACTTTCCTTTTTGAAAAGTTTTTAGGTTCCCCTCTTATTTTTTTGTTTTTAAACTATATGAAAGCACTCAACAGAAATAAATGACTCTTTAATTGACTCTCTAAAACTTCCGGGTTGTCTCCTTGGCAGCGCTTTCTTTAAAGCCATTAAGCTAGGCATATAGTGCTCAAGTAATGAATCCACCCGGATCCCAAGGTATATCAAAGCCAATTTTAATTAACAATGATTTGTAATTTAGTAGTGAGCACAAAGTAACATATATCATGCAACAACGAAGTCTAACTCTCTTCCTATGCATCGGCATGTCATAAAAGAACAATTCATGACACCAAGTAAAGGCCAATGCATAGTATAAGCAGATTCTTGCAATTCTATCGTGTTGGAAACATAAAGAGGCGGAGATATAGTTCCTCTTTCATAATAATTGCAAGTAGGAGCAGCAAGCACATGCATATTATATCTATCAAAATCATCATGTGTAGTGGTAAAAGGTAACCCATCAACATAATCCTTAATAAGCACAAACTTCTCCAATATAGTGTAGGTTGGAGAATTCAAAAAGATAATAGGACTATCACACGTGGGTGAAATAGCAACAATTTCATGTTTAACATAAGGAACTATAGCTAGTTCATCTCGATAAGCATAATTCATATTGGCATCTTGGCCACAAGCGTAGCAAGCATCATCAAAAAGGGATATTTCATACGAATTAAAGGGATCATAACAATCATCATAGCAATCATCCTTCGGTAAGCACGAAGGGGAATTAAACAATGTATGAGTTGAAGAGTTACTGTCATTAGAAGGTGGGCACGAGTGATCAATCCACTCTTCCTCCTTTTGTTCTTTGCTCTCCACATCATCTTTTTCATCCAATGAGTCACAATTTCATCACTTTCTTCTTCCATAGCTTCCTGCAAAATATTAATCTCTTCTTGGACAGCGGAGACTTTCTCAATAAATGCACTAATATAGTAATTGTATTCATAATTTTCATAGCAATATCTAAGTATAGCAAGATTTTCAGGCCTATACACATCATCATCAAAAGCTTCATACTTTTCAAACAAAGATTCAATTTCATAAGCAGCCTTAAAAGCAACAAATTCTTCAATTTGTTCAACATCATAGTAATCATACATACCATTAGCATAAGAAGCTAAGGTTTTATCATCATTAAATTTGCATGAAAAGGGAAGGTGTGGAGCCTTCATCCTAGACCAACAAGTAATATCATATCTTAAGCATAGATCCCAGGCATACCAACGCAACATAATAAATTGATCCCATAATAGTTTCCCTTTTTGTGTCGAGCGATAATCCCTAAAGTATTCACGTTGATCCAACGTGTCTCCCATTATAAAGTTGAACGGGGTTTTCTCAGGATTATCAAAATACTACATAATATCTTTCACATAATGAGAATCGGGGGTTTTAGGAGTTACCCCATCTACATGAGTAGCAAGTACCTCTAATTTTTTTGGTATTTTGTGTTCCATATCCATAACTAAAGATAGAGAACAACTAAGAACAGCAAATAAAAATTACTTAGTGATAAAGCAAACAAGCACACACGAGAATATTGACCCCACGCTATGACTCCCGGCAATGGCGCCAGAAAAAGGTCTTGATAACCCACAAGTGTAGGGGATCGCAATAGTTTTCGATAAGTAAGAGTGTCGAACCCAACGAGGATCTAAAGGTAGAATAAATATCCCTCAAGTTCTATCGACCACCGATACAACTCTACGCATGCTTGGCGTTCGCTTTACCTAGAACAAGTATGAAACTAGAAGTACTTTGTAGGTGTGATAGGAAAGGTTTGCAAGATAATAAAGAGCATGTAAATATAAACTAGGGGCTGTTTAAATAAAGATGCAATAAAGTAAGTAAAGCAAGTATGGAAAAGTGGTGGTAGGAGTTGTGGAATTGTCCCTAAGCAATTGACTATGTTACTAGACCGGTAATCATTATTGCAATTCTATTTGAGGGAGAGGCATAAGCTAACATACTTTCTCTACTGGGATCATATGCACTTATGGTTGGAACTCTAGCAAGCATCCACAACTACTAAAGATTCATTAAGGTAAAACCCAATCATAGCATTAAAGTATAAAGTCCTCTTTATCCCATATGCAACAATCTACTTACTCGGGTTTGTGTTTCAGTCACTCACGCAACCCACTATAAGAGAATCATGAACGCATTGCAACACCCTACAGCGGGAATCCCTCACGCTTGCGCGACACGGAGGGCACCATAGGACAACACCAATAATAAAACATGCAACTCAAACCAATCATAGCAGTTCATCAATCACCGATAGGACAACGAAAATCTACTCAGAGATCATAGGATGGCAACACATCATTGGATAATAATATGAAGCATAAAGCACCATGTTCAAGTAGAGGGTATAGCGGGTTGCGGGTGAGTGGACCGCTGTATATATAAGGGGGAAGGTGATGGAGATGTTGGTGAAGATGACGGCGGTGTTGGTGAAGATCGCGGTGATGATGATGGCCCCCGGCAGCGCTCCGGCGGCACCAGAAGCAAGGGGGAGAGAGGCCCCCTTCTTCTTCTTCTTCCTTGACCTCCTCCCTAGATGGGAGAAGGGTTTACCCTCTGTTCCTTGGCTCTCATGGCTTGGGAGGAGCGAGAGCCCCTCCGAGATTGGATCTATCTCTCTGTTTCTACGTTCTCTGATTCTACCCCTTCACCGTTTCTTTAATATCCGGAGATCCGTAACTCCGATTGGGGTGAATCTTTCGCCCAGATTTTTCTCATAAAATTAGCTTTCTTGTGGCAAAAGAAGGGCATCAACTGCCTTACGGGTGGCCCACGAGAGTGCCAGGCGTGCCCCCCTGTCTTGTGGCCACCTCGAATACCGTTTTGCGTTGATTCTTCCTCCGGAAAATCCCAAATATTCCAAAATAATTCTACGTCCATTTTTATCCCGTTTGGACTCCGTTTGATATTGGTTTTTTGTGAAACATAAAACATTCAACAAACATGAACTGGCATTGGGCACTGGATCAATATGTTAGTCCCAAAAATAGTATAAAAAGTTGCAAAAAGTATATGAAAGGTGAAGAATATTGGCACGGAATAATCAAAAATTGTAGATACGACGGAGATGTATCACTACACAACCCTCCCTTTATGTTCAACGAGAGGAAAGTAACCTTTTATACATTCCTGCATTCGTGTGACAAGCATGGCGTGTTTTTTTGTGTGTGTGGGAGTCATTGGGATTTAAATCATAATCGTGTCATGTGGCTTTGGTGGTAAGACTATCCACAGTGGTGCATAAATAATGCAGCCTTAGTCACCTTACCTCTCTCCATGTAGTATGTTGGGTCCCACCAGTGAGAGGGTGAAACAAATAAATTAATAAGAAAAATTAAAAGCGCCAACGGTGTATCTTACCTCACACATCTCGCTACTGCTCGGGAACATTGTCCAATTGATCCCTCTGTTCGCTCACGTACTATTTTAAGTGAATCCTTATTATAACATGCACACAATTTTGGGCACATGTATTCGACCTAAGTCAGTGTGCCACCGTATCTCGTACTTACTACTCTGTTCGTCTAGGTGTAATAAGTCACGTTAGAAGGTGCGGCGGGACCAAGGTGCGTGCGTGTGTGTGTGTGTGCGCGCGCGTGTTTAACGGCATGTGTGTGTTAGAGAGAGCGATAGATCGACCTACTCCTACAGAGGGATGGTGTGTAGTGTACGATTTTAACCGTGAGAGTTGGTGCATCCTCTCGTTTCTGGGCATGTCCGGTAGGGACAGGCGGACAGCTGCCACGCCCGCTCCTGACTAGCCTGTCCCACCCAAAGCCCCTCCATCGCCCGTGCACGCTTCTTGCCCGAAATGGTCAGCGCCGCTCCAAAGAATCGGTGTCGCATTCATGCCCGGGTAGAGCGGACGCGACCTCTCACTGGCGCAAGAGTGATGGTTGCTTCGTCCGTCCAACTTACTACTGGGTCTATGTGATTTGATGGCTCATTGGTCTTTATTACTGAGGTGGTAGGACTGCTGGATGTCCCACGCTTTCGGCGAAAGGAGGTACTACTAGATTACAATTTTCTCCATTCTTACAGCGGAGGAGTGCAAGAGCAGTGAAAACACGCAGGCTCAGTGATTACATGGCCCACCTCACACTATCACCATATTTTCTGGACACCGCGCGACACCTAACTCTTTACATAGTACTCCCTTTGTTCCTAAATACTAGATGAGTCCCCGCGCATTGCCGCAGAACAACCATATATCTCTCTGCATAAAATTATCGATTTCATAGAACTAAAAAAAACTCTATAACTGCATGACAAATGTGGTAGCCAAACTAAAAAAACTCCCATCCTCATTTAGATCATCCCACGTAAGGAAAAAAGATCAGCCAACTCCTACTGCATAATGGGATTATATTTTTCTTTTTGACATGTTAATGGGACTTAAAAGCTCACTTACATGCATGCTACCGGTGCATGCTTGCATGCAGACATGTTGATGTGATTTAAAACCCACTCACATGCATGCCATGGTATTTCTGCATGCTTGCATGTGGCTTAGTGCGGAGCCTCTCAACGTCTAGATCAGACGGCTATTATGGACTGATTTAGTTCATCTAACGGCTACATTAATTTTGATGATGTGGCTCAAGGAGAGGATAGAGAATTCCTAGTAGTGGGGGCTAGCTATTACTAGTAGATAAGTCTTTGTAGAGATTCCACTAAGTGAACTACATACGGAACAAAATGAAAGAATCTACACTTAAAATGCATCTATATACATCTGCATGTGGTTCATGGTGAAATCTCTACAAAGACTTATATTTAGGAATGGAGGAAGTACTAGTATAGTATGTACTGTAATTTATCAGTGAGATAAATTTGTACAATGCTATGAAGCTTCCAGCTTCTGTTACATGTATCTTGCATCCAAGGTTGCCCGTTGCAACATTTCATCAAATACTACAAAGGAGACTAACATGCATGCTATTGCATCTCAATGATTGACAGATCATAGCAAATATGTACTCCCTCCGTTCCAAAGTAAGTGTCTCAACTTTATGCAAAATTTAGTACAAAGTTGTACTACTACTAAAGTTGACACTTATTTTGGAACAGCGGCAGCTAAAGAAAAAAACGATCCATGAAGTCCCTAGCCCTTGAACCGTGAACCCTAACCAGGCTTCAATTTGCTGGCAATGTTCAAGCTTCCTAAGAAATGAAGTTTGCGACCTTTTGACCATTAGATCATTTTGTGCAATTTCACCAAAATTGAGATGAGCATCCCTGTGGCAAAGAAATTGAAGAAGCGTGATTAGAATAAGATTACTGGGACTAGTTGATGAGACATAAACTCATCACAAATACAGTATGTAGAAGCCAGTAGAGGTATGTGCGGGGCAAAGAAGTAGAGAAATATCCGCATGGAGTGATGTGGGCAGCTGGTGCAGTGGTGCAAGCCAACTATAAAGGGAGTTGTACCTGAGGGACGTAGCTCAACCTTGAGGAGGGCAGTGGGAGGCGGCAACTGCCCACGTCGCGACAGTGAGCAAGGGACGAAGGCAACCTCACCGGCTCTGTGAGGGAGAACGGCGGGGACCCCTGATCGGGACGTGCCGACAGTGGGGTTTCGCCGTCGGCGACGACGACCACATCTACACTAAGCATCCACCCCTTCCCCTGGCGGACGTGATCCACCGGGATGTTAGAGATGTGGTCACAGTCGTTTTGTGCGAGAGAGTGTGAAGAGAGCAACCCCAGCAAGCAACCGTGTAGGCTGGCCCGTCCTGACTATGTATATAGTGGAGCGGTTTCCTTTTCTCTCCATATGAACCTATCATATTGCGTACGTGCCACTGAAGAAAAAAAACTTTATTTATAAATGACGCGGCACCTACTACTCGTTCTCCTATAACCTTGCGCTTGGCATCTCCAAAATATTAACCTTGCGATTGGCTCTTCACCTCTTCGGGAAGTCGAGCAATAATGGTAGTACAACGTATATCGTTCTGGCTATATGAGACCGAATGAATTTGCACATCCACCACGTGGGTGAGGGTCAAGGGGCGAGGGAGAGTGCTATATACGGAGCAAAATGAGTGAATCTACACTCTAAAATACGTCTGTATACATTAGTGTTTGGAGTATGTACTAGTAGTTCATATTGAAATCTACTAAAGGACAATATATTCCAAACAATATGATATAATCTCTATAACGAAGGTAGTAGGGACGAGGAGTAAACAGAGGGAGTAGTAAATTTTTCTCCTCGTCCTGCGAGCCACCGCACGCATGGGCGAGGGAGCGGGCGTAAGGCGGACATTACTACTAAGCAAGCTTCACCTCATCCTGCGAGCCACCGCGCCCGTGGGCGGGGGAGACGGCATACTAAGCAAGCTTCTCCTCGTTCTGCGAGTTGATGGGACACATCAAAAGTACTCTAGTGCATAGAGCCTTGCCTCTAAGGTAGGCCCCACATGGTTTGCCTCTTTTTTAACATAACGCATCAAGTTGCAATTTGTTTGTTCATCTATGGTAGACGATCCTCCCTCCACCAATTGGACAACCTATACACGTGCCAAATTACCACGTGGGCTGCCTTTTTCGTACATAAATGAGCTCCACCATGTACCCGCGCGGGTGTGGTTGGGAAAGAGATGGGAGTACATGCGTCGTTCATGCACCTCTTCTCTTCGTGCATGTCCCCCACCTACGTGGGTGTGTGTGAGAGATACAAACCGTGTTCATGAGTGTTTTTTGTTTTGGGGTGGGGGGTTGATTTCGTGAATGTATTTGTGGGAATATGTGTCGATGACATCTCAAACAAAATTTTGCATGCAATATGTGTGAAATGGAGGCCTATCCATATCATATATAGAGGGTCGGGCAATCCACGAGAAGAGAGGGAGGGGTCATAGATATCGGTAGAGTCGAAGAGAGGATCAAGTGGGTGGGTGCGAGATCGATGAAGAGAGCCATCAAAATTGTGTGTGTGTGCAAGTTAAAGATATAGGATGACTGACCTACCGGAACGTCAGAGGGCACATGTCAAGTTTGTGTGTGGCAGGAGACATGACTAGAGCGCTCGATGTATCGGTGTGTGTGTGTGGGGGAGGGGGGGTGGGGGGAGGGGTAGGCAGAGGCCTAACTATAGAGGTAGAATGACTCGTATATGTGTTGAGAAGGAGAGACCCGGCTATGTCTTGAGGGAGATCGGTCGACATCCATACATAACTGAAGGACGGGAAATATGATGGGACAGAGAGAGAGAGAGAGAGAGGGAGGGAGAGGGGTAGAGTGCTGGATGGGTGATGGAGTTGCTTCTCGAAGATGGTGGGAGAGGCCTACTAGACAAACTGAGGGTGGAACTACAATGTTATCAATAAGAGTGGGGATGTGTTTCTGTGTGTGCCTGTGCATGATAGATCTGTCAGGACGCATCCATGGATGATGAAGGGGAACCATGTGTTGGGTAAGCAAACCTAACTAGATCGGTAGATCAATTGTTGTTTGTCGGAGGAAGGGAGAGACATAACTAATGAGGTAGATCGATCGACGCGTGGGTAAAAACGAGTTATAAGGACCTAGCTAGCTATATGTATAGTGAGAGATCGGTCGGTGTACGTCCATTTGTTAGAGGCAAATAAGGCCCAGCGAGACAGATAGACAGAGAGAATGGAGCTAGGAGGTGGTGTGATAGGCCCAGCTACTAGCTAGATAGGGGGAGAGTGTGCGGTTGTGAGATCGATGAAAAGAGGGGCGAGAGTTTACACGTGTGTGTGACCATATGAGAGACACGAGGCAAGGACACATAAAGGAGGAGATTGAAGGTGCGTGTGTATGTTGTAGGCATGCATCGCTGGAGAGGTTTATCAATCGGTGTGTGTCGGAAAGTAGTTGTGGAGACTCTGGGAGAACGACCTAAAGAAAAAAAATGAATGTGCCTGGTGGATAGAATGCCGAGGGAGGGGGACGGCGAGGAGGGCGTTTGCATGCACGAGAGAAAGTTAGTGGTAGCTACAAAGGTTAGAGGATTGTGTGGGTGTAAGAGAATAACAAAGATCATAATTTGATATGAAAGCGGATTCATATATTTGAATATGAGATCATAGTGTTTTAAACATATGCATGCATGAATATAGCGGTGATACACGTGTTGTGCACATGTTATACCATAATGTGATAATGCATGGCGTTTGCAACTCACAGCTAAATGTCGAACAATCTAAACCATACTATACATCAAACAATCTCACATTTTATTTGAATTTGTGATAATGTGTGGCGTTTGCAGCTTACAACTAAATATCGAACAATCTAAACAATACTATATATCGAACATTCTCACATTTTATTTGAATTTGTGGTAATGCGTAATGTTTGCAACTCACATCTAAATACTTGTACGCGTAGGGGGCGGGGCACCATACATAATGTGATAAACACATTATACATATGAGACATGGTTTAGATTATGAAGATTTAGCTAGAGCTAGAAATGTAATGTGATTTGAAATCAACATAAAGTGGATTCAAAAAATCGAGTTCGAGTTCATATATTACACATAGTTCATATGTAACTCGAGACTAATCATGTGGTGTGCTGTGAAGATAATACACAAACGGTGGTTTAACTTGACAATAATGATGATTGTAGATCTTATTAAAACAGAGAAACAAATTCAAATGCTTTGACTTCACAACAATCATTACTGTAGATCTTATTCAAATAGAGAAACGAATTCAAATTTAGTTCATATTGAAGCGGTAGTATATACGTTTGGAATGCACTAAAATGTTCATTTGAGTAGTAGGTTGCATGCATTATACACGCAGCGAAATATTTTAATTGAACATAACATGAATTCTAAGTTTTGAATGACATTTGTAGTGGGCATTGATTTGGTACAGTACATGTTAGGCTTGTCCGGAAATTTCAACCATCTCCTTGTTAGCCCTAAGTATTTAAGATATATCTTTGTCTCGTCGTGCTTCGACAACTCCCTCCATCTCAACCCGCACCATGCTATTCCAAAATTACAAACGCGCGCGAAAACTCCCACCTCCTGTGAAATCCCGACACAGGAAATGCCCGTGGTAGCCCTGAACTGAAAGAACCGCATCAAATCGGTTGGGGTACTTTTGTAACTTACCCCACATTTCGGACAAGCGCGTCCCTAAGCCATGGTTCCCCACTACCACCCCATCCGCCCACCCATTCGTACACCAAGGCCGCGAAAACCCGCGACAAAGCCCCACACCCTGCTCCGTCCGCCACCCAGCCGGAGCCTCTTCCCCGACGACGTCGTCCACAACAACACCTCGACGTCCCTCATCCACCGTACCGGATGAGGATCTGTCGTCGATCTCGTCGTCCCGCCGATTCAGCCACCCCGTCCTCCACCTCCAAGGAGCTACCTCGACGTTCCCCTCGTCTTTTGCGCCACCTCCATTCCCACACCACCGTCTTCACCCGCACCGCCGGAAGAGCATCATCATCACCGTTTCCTCAGATGAAGTTGCGGCCTAATCGGTGCCACCAAAGAGGTTGTACACTAATCGCCGCATTTTCTTCTTGATTCGATCTCACGGTACTGCCGGCGCTCGGTCCCGAGCCGACATGGCGCGGCTCCATCCACGTCGGCATCGCCGGCCACTTCCTCCATGGCATCGCTCCCTCGGCGGCGACGTCCACATCAGTAGGAGCTGCTGCTGCTTTAGCTCTTGCTCGCGTTGCTGCTCTGCTCTTGCTCTCGGTCCCCTGCCTGGTCTGCTCTTGCTATTGCTCTTGCTCGCGCTGCTGCTCTCGCTCTTGCTCTTGCTTGCGATGCTGCTCCGATTTAGCTACACTTCAGTCGACTGAATCGACTTTTGGGTCAGTTGATTTTCAGGGGGGGCTCGCCGGGGTGAAGTAAGAACCAACCATAGCGGGGAGGGGGGCTCACCGGAGAGGTACCCCACTATGTATATTAGGGTTCAGGGTGGGGGCGGTGGTCGCCGGTGGTGGCTGATGACCCACAAGTATAGGGGGTCTATCGTAGTCCTTTCAATAAGTAATAGTGTCGAACCCAACGAGGAGCAGAAGGAAATGACAAGCAGTTTTCAGTAAGGTTTTCTCTGCAAGCACTGAAATTGTAGGTAGCAGATAATTTTGTGATAAGATAAATTGTAACGGGTAACAAGCAATGAAAGTAAATAAAGTGCAGCAAGGTTGGCCAATCCTTTTTCTAGCAAAGGACAAGCCTGGACAATTCCTTATAATGAGAAAAGCACTCCCGAGGACACATGGGAATTATCGTCAAGCTAGTTTTCATCACGCTCATATGATTCGCGTTCGGTACTTTGATAATTTGATATGTGGGTGGACCAGTGCTTGGGTACTGCCCTTACATGGACAAGCATCCCACTTATGATTAACCCCTGTTGCAAGCATCCACAACTACAAAAGAAGTATTAAGGTAAACCTAACCACAACATTAGACATATGGATCCAAATCAGCCCCTTACGAATCAACGCATAAACTAGGGTTTAAGCTTCTGTCACTCTAGCAACCCATCATCTACTTATTACTTCCCAATGCCTTCCTCTAGGCCCAAATAATGGTGAAGTGTCATGTAGTCGACGTTCACATAACACCACTAGAGGAGAGACAACATAAATCTCATCAAAATATCGAACGAATACCAAATTCACATGACTACTAATAGCAAGACTTCACCCATGTCCTCAGGAACAAACGTAACTGCTCACAAAGCATATTCATGTTCATAATTAGAGGAGTAATAATATGCATTAAGGATCTGAACATATGATCTTCCACCAAGTAAACCAATTAGTGTCAACTACAAGGAGTAATCAACACTACTAGCAACCCACAGGTACCAATTTGTGGTTTGGATCCAAGATTGGATACAAGAAATGAACTAGGGTTTTGAGAGGAGATGGTGCTGGTGAAGATGTTGATGGAGATTGACCCCCTCCCGATGAGAGGATCGTTGGTGATGACGATGGTGATGATTTCCCCCTCCCGGAGGGAAGTTTCCCCGGCAGAACAGCTCCGCTGGAGCCCTAGATTGGCTCTGCCAAGGTTCCGCCTCATGGCGGCGGAGTTTCATCCCGTAAGCTTGCCCACGATTTTTTCCAGGGTAAAAGCCTCCATATAGCATAAGATGGATACCGGAGGGCCACCAGGGGGCCCAGGAGACACGGGCGCACCCAGTAGGGGTGGGCGCGCCCCCACCCTCCTGGCCAGGGTGTGGGCCCCCTGAGGTGTTTCTTCCGCTCAATAATTCTTTTTAATTCCAAAAATAAGTTTCATGGAGTTTCAGGATTTTTGGAGCAGTGCAGAATAGGTTTCCAATGTTTGCTCCTTTTCCAGCCAGAATTCCAGCTGCCGGCATTCCCCCTCTTCATGGTAAACCTTGTAAAATAAGAGAGAATAGCCATAAGTATTGAGACATAATGTGAAACAACAACCCATAATGCAATAAATATTGATATAAAAGCATGATGCAAAATGGACATATCAACTCCCCCAAGCTTAGACCTCGCTGGTCCTCAAGCGGAAGCCGAGATCGAAAAATATGTCCACATGTTTAGAGATAGAGGTGTCGATAAAAATAAAATACGGACATGAGGGCATCATGATCATTCTTATAACAGCAACATATATAGATTTTATCATATGACTTCCTATGCTCAAGTAACAATCAATTCACAATGTCAAGTATGGTTCAGAAACTTCATTGAGAGCTAGCAAACTATAATCTCAGTCATTGAAGCAATTGCAATTTATCATAACATCAGAAAGAGTCAAGAATAGAGCTTTTCAAAAATTCCACATACTCAACTATCATGTAGTCTTCTACAATTGCTAACACTCACGCAATACTTGTGGCTATGGAGTGTCAGCCGGACACTGAGAAAGATAGGGGCTTATTGTGTTGCCTCCCAACATATTCACCTTTTGGTGATGTCAACAATAATAATTCATGCTAACTTACATCTAATTGGATATATATATCAAGATCTTTCAAACACGAGGAGCTTGCCAAAGGATAATATAAAAAAGGGAAAGGTGAAGATCACCTTGACTCAAGCATAAAGTAAAAACATAAAGTAAAAGATATGCCCTTCGCAGAGGGAAGCAGAGTTTGTCATGTGCTTTTAGGGTTGGGTGCACAAAATCTTAATGCAAAAGAACGTCACTTTATATTGCCACTTGTATATGGACCTTTATTATGCAGTCCATCACTTTTGTTGCTTCCATAACAAGATCGTATAAAGCTTATTTTCTTCACACTAATAGATAATACATATTTAGAGAGCAATTTTTATTGCTTGCAACATGACAACTTACTTGAAGGATCTTACTCAATCCATAGGTAGGTATGGTGGACTCTCATGGCAAAAAAAACTGGGTTTAAGGATATTTGGAAGCATAAGTAGTATCTCTACTTGGTGCAAGGAATTTGGCTAGGATGAGGGGGAAAGGAAGCTCAACATGTTGGGAAGATCAATGACAATATACTTTAACTGAGATGTGAGAAAACATAAACCATTATGTTGTCTTCCTTGTCCAACATCAACTCTTTTAGCATGTCATACTTAATGAGTGCTCACAATCATAAAAGATGTCCAAGATAGTATATTTATATGTGGAAACCTCTCTTTCGTTATTACTTCCTACTAAATGCAACGATGACCAAAACTACGTTTGTCAACTCTCAACAACTTTTATGCCTCATACTTTCTATGTGTGAAGTCATTACTATCCACAAGATCAATATGAACTCTTTTATTCTTTTTATTCTTTCTACTTCCTCAAGATCATAGCAAGATAGCAAAGCCCTTGACTCAACACTAATCTTTATTATAGATAGCTCACAGACTCGATTACATAAAGAGATCACAAAGCAAAACTCAAAAACTACTTGATATCAAAACTTCAATCTACTAGATCAAGATACTACTAAAATGATCGGACTAAGTAAAACGGTAAAGATAGGAGTGTGATGGTGATACGATATCGGGGCACCTCCCCCAAGCTTGGCAGTTGCCAAGGGGAGTGCCCATACCCATGTGATTATGTCCTCGGAGGTGGTGAAGTAGGAGTTGTTGATGATGTAGGCTTGTCATCCATCTTGCCAGGCATAGGCTCACCATCATAGAAGGATGATCGAGTCTCCGGGATCCTCAAATCTGCAGCCAAACTCATCCTCTTGAATCTATATTCATACTCACAGTTTTGGTTTTGCAGGTCATAGGTCTGGAATTGGAGGTGCTCGATTTTCTCTTGAAGCTTAAAGATGGTCTCCCCAATGATCTTGGCATCCATCTTGTGGTTGTTGGTGAACTCCGTGATCATCATCTGGTTGGCGTTGAGTCCATGCTCCACCATCCCTTGGCACTTGAAAACTTGTTGCTCCATGGCTTCGAGCTTTGTCTCCACGCTTCTGGCACGCCTTCGTCCCTCCACATCGCGGATGTGCAGCACCCCCTCACGCATCTCAATGGTTTGAGGGTGTTGCAGCACCTCCACGAGATAGGGGTTGATAACCCTCTCGAAAAACTTGTCCTTGGGAGCGCTTGGAGACGTCATGATGCTCTAGATCTGTCAGAAAAATAGCTCGAAATGAAAACAGAGGATATTTGCGTGATACGGTGGTCAAAACTTTCGAGAGATTATATAATGAATTTTTACCGACCAAAATACGTAACATGCAAGAAAACAGAGTCCGAGAGGCACACGAGTTGGCCACGATACAGTGGCGCGCGCCCAGGAAGGGTGGGCGCGCCCTCCATCCTCGTGGAGGCCTCGTGTCCTTCCCGGATTACTTCTTGCTTTCCAAAATTCTTAAATATTCCAGAACGGAGAAAAATTGCCATTAGAATTGTTTTGGAGTCGGTTTACTTACTGTATAACATACCTATTCCTTTTCGGAGTCTGAAACATTATGGAAAGTGTCCCTTATGTATTCCTCCGGGGTTACGGTCTCAATAATATTAGTTTCAACATTGATAGGATTACCTGAGATATAATGTTTGATTCTTTGACCGTTCACCACCCTCGGACTTGTGCCTTCGAAGTTGTTGATTTTTATAGCACCGGAATGATAGACCTCCTTGATAACGTAAGGACCTTCCCATTTAGAGAGAAGTTTTCCTGCAAAAAATCTTAAACGAGAGTTGAATAATAACACATAATCACCTACGTTAAATTCTCGCTTTTGTATCCTTTTGTCATGCCAGCGTTTGACTTTTTCTTTGAACAGCTTGACATTCTCATAGGCTTGGGTTCTCCATTCATCAAGTGAGATAATATCAAATAACCTCTTCTCACCGGAAAGTTTGAAGTCATAGTTGAGCTCTTTAATAGCCCAATATGCTTTATGTTCAAGTTCAAGAGGTAAGTGACATGCTTTTCCCTAAACCATCTTATAAGGAGACATACCCATAGGATTTTTATATGCAGTTCTATAGGCTCATAATGCATCATCAAGTTTCTTGGACCAATTCTTTCTAGATCTATTCACAGTCTTTTGCAAAATTAACTTGAGCTCTCTATTGCTCAACTCTACTTGACCACTAGACTGCGGGTGATAAGGAGATGCGATTCTATGATTAACATCATACTTAGCAAGCATCTTACAGAAAGCACCATGAATAAAATGTGAACCACCATCAGTCATAAGATATCTAGGGACTCCAAACCTCAAAAAAAAATAACTTCTTTAAGCATTTTAATAGAAGTGTTATGATCAACACTACTAGTTGGAATAGCTTCTACCCACTTAGTAACATAATCAACAACAACTAAAATATGTGTGTAACCATTAGAGGTAGGAAAAGGTCCCATATAATCAAAGCCCCAAACATCAAATGGTTCAATAACAAGAGAATAATTCATAGGCATTTCTTGACGTCTACTAATATTACCTATTCTTTGACATTCATCACAAGACAAGACAAACTTATGAGCATCTTTGAAGAGAGTAGGCCAATAAAAACCAGATTGCAATACCTTATGTGCAGTTCTATCTCCAGCGTGGTGTCCTCCATACGATTCAGAGTGACACTTGCGTAGGATCTGTTCCTATTCATGCTCAGGTACACAACATCTAATAACACCATCTACTCCTTTATAAAGGTGTGGGTCATCCCAGAAGTAATGTCTTAAATCATAAAATAACTTTTTCTTTTGTTGGTATGTGAAACTAGGTGGTATAAATTTAGAAACAATGTAATTAGCATAATCAGCATACCAAGGAGCAGTACGAGAAGCATTAACGACCGCTAATTGTTCATGAGGAAAGCTATCATCAATAGGTAGTGGGTCATCAAGAACATTCTCTAACCTAGACAAGTTATCTGCAACGGGGTTCTCAGCTCCCTTTCTATCAATAATATGCAAATCAAATTCGTGGAGCAAGAGAACCCATCTAATAATTCTAGGCTTAGCATCTTTTTTTCCATAAGATATTTAATAGCAGCATGATCGGTGTGAATAGTAACTTTAGAATCAACAATATAAGGCCTGAACTTATCACAAGCAAATACAACTGCTAAGAACTCTTTTTCAGTAGTAGCATAATTTCTCTGGGCAGTATCAAGAGTTTTACTAGCATACTGGATAACATTCAATTTCTTATCAACTCTTTGCCCTAGAAGAGCACCTACAGCATAATCACTAGCATCACACATAATTTCAAAAGGTAAATTCCAATCAGGTGGCTAAACAATAGGTGCTGTGATCAAAGCTTTCTTAAGTATTTCAAATGCTTCTACACAATCATCATCAAAGACAAAAGGAATATCTTTTTGTAATAAATTAGTTAGAGGCCTAGAGATTTTAGAAAAGTCCTTAATGAACCTCCTATAAAAACCGGCATGACCAAGGACACTTCTTATACCTTTTATATCCTTGGAACATGGCATCTTTTCAATAGCATCAACTTTAGCTTTATCAACTTCAATACCTCTCTCAGAAATCTTATGCCCCAAGACAATGCCTTCATTAACCATAAAGTGGCACTTTTCCCAATTCAAGACGAGACTAGTGTCTTCACATCTCTGCAAAACTCGATCAAGGTTGCTCAAGCAATCATCAAAAGAGGATCCATAAATGGAGAAATCATCCATGAATACCTCACAAATCTTTTCACAAAAGTCAGAGAATATAGCCATCATGCATCTTTGAAAGGTAGCGGGTGCATTACATAAACCAAAAGGCATACGTCTATAAGCAAAAGTACCGAAAGGGCAAGTACAAGTAGTTTTTATTGATCCTCCGCTGACACAGGTATTTGAGAGAAACCAGAATAAACATCTAGAAAGCGAAAATGTGTGTGTTTGGATAGTCTTTCTAGCATTTGATCAATAAAAGGTAAAGGGTAATGATCTTTCTTTTTAGCTTTATTTAACTTACGGAAATCAATTACCATCCTATAACCTGTAATAATTCTTTGTAGGACCAATTCATCTTTATCATTAGGAACGACAGTAATACCTCCCTTTTTAGGGATGCAATGGACAAGACTTACCCAATCGCTATCAGCAACGGGATAAATTGTACCTGCCTCAAGGAGCTTTAGTATCTCCTTTCTTACCACTTCTTTCATCTTAGGATTCAAGCGTCGTTGAGGATCTCTAACTGGTTTGGCGTCTTTCTCCACATTTATTTTGTGTTGGCATAGAGTGGGTTTAATGCCCTTAAGATCGTCAGTATATCCAATAGCAGCACGGTGCTTCTTCAGAGTTTCCAATAATCTTTCTTCTTCTTGCTCTGAAAGGTTAGCACTAATAATAGCAGGATATATTTTCTTTTCATCAAGATAAGCATACTTAAGATTATCAAGTAATGGTTTGAGCTCAAACACGGGATCAGCCTTGGGTGAAGGGGGATTGAGGGAGTCCCGGACTAGGGGGTGTCCGGATAGCCGAACTATCATCATCGGCCGGACTCCAAGACTATGAAGATACAAGATTGAAGACTTCGTCCCGTGTTCGGATGGGACTTTCCTTGGCGTGGAAGGCAAGCTTGGCGATACAGATATGTAGATCTCCTACCATTGTAACTGACTCTGTGTAACCCTAGCCCTCTCCGGTGTCTATATAAACCGGATGGCTTTAGTCCGTAGGACGAACAACAATCATACCATAGGCTAGCTTCTAGGGTTTAGCCTCCTTGATCTCGTGGTAGATCTACTCTTGTAACACACATCATCAATATTAATCAAGCAAGACGTAGGGTTTTACCTCCATCAAGAGGGCCCGAACCTGGGTAAAACATCGTGTCCCTCGTCTCCTGTTACCATCCGCCTAGACGCACAGTTCGGGACCCCCTACCCGAGATCCGCCGGTTTTGACACCGACATTGGTGCTTTCATTGAGAGTTCCTCTGTGTCGTCGCTGATAGGCTCGATGGCTTCTTCGATCATCATCAACAACGCAGTCCAGGGTGAGACCTTCCTCCCCGGACAGATCTTCGTATTCGGCAGCTTTGCAGTGCGGGCCAATTCGCTTGGCCATCTAGAGCAGATCGAAAGTTACGCCCCGGGCCGTCAGGTCAGATTTGGAAGTTTGAACTTCATGGCTGACATCCGCGGGGACTTGATCTTCGGCTGATTCGAGCCGCAGCCAAGCGCGCCGCACTGTCACGACGGGCATGATTTAGCTCTGCAGCCGGACAGTACCCTGGAGGCCGCACTCGAGCCCGCTCCGATCTTCAATTCGGAGCCGGCTGCGCAGATCGAGGACGGATGGCTAGACATCGCCTCGAGGGCTGCAACCTCTACGGTGATAGAGCCAAACACTGATCTTGTCCCTCACGAGGCTCGTGACTCCGAGGTGCCGGACTCCTTGCCGGACTCCGAACCTCCCGCGCCCCCACCAATCGAATCCGGTTGGGCGCCGATCATGGAGTTTAATGCCTCGGACATCTTTCAACACTCACCTTTTGGCGACATCCTGAGTTTGCTAAGGTATCTCTCATTATCAGGAGAGCCCTGGCCGGACTGCGGCCAGGACGGTTGGGATGCGGACGATGAAGAAATTCAAAACCCACCCACCACCCACTTGGTAGCCACTGTCGATGATCTAACCGACATGCTAGACTACGACTCTGAAGACATCGACGGTATGGACGACGATGCCGGAGACGACCAAGAGCCAGCGCCTACCGGGCACTGGAAAGCCACCTCGTCATATGATATATACATGGTGGATATCCCAAAGGATGGGAATCGCGAAGGGGCAGCGGAGGATGACCCCTCCAAGAAACAGCCCAAGCGCCGGCGTTAGCGGCGCCGCTCTAAATCCCGCCATAGCAAGAATGAAGATTCCGGCACCGGAGATAATAACACCCCGGATAGTGCCAAAGACAACCCACTCCAGCAAGATCCAGCGCAGGAGGACGGGGACGCCAGCCCTCATGAGAGAGCAGCAGAGGAAGAGGTAGAGGATTATATGCCTCCCTCCGAAGACGAGGCAAGCCTCGACGACAATGAATTCATCGTGCCAGAGGATCCCGTCGAACAGGAACGTTTCAAACGCAGGCTTATGGCCACGGCAAATAGCCTCAAGAAAAAGCAGCAACAACTTAGAGCTGATCAAGATCTGCTAGCCGACAGGTGGACTGAAGTCCTCACGGCCGAAGAGCATGAGCTCAAACGCCCCTCCAAAAGCTACCCTAAACGTAAGCTGCTCCCCCGATTAGAGGAGGAGGCATATGAACCCGCATCACCAGGAGACAATACGGCTGATCGACCACCCCGTGGTCGCGATAGAGAGGCCTCTAGGCCCTTCACTAGACCCGTACCCCGACATCGCTCGAAAAGCACAAGGACACAGGGGAACGCTCCGGACTTGCGAGATATATTGGAGGATAGGGCAAGACAATCAAGATCGATCTATGGATCGCGTGGGCGCCCCACGATACGTGACGACAACCGTCGCACAGGACAAAGTAAGTCCGACCGGGCCGAACAGAACAGACAAAGCTCTTTTGAGCTCCGTAGTGATATCGCCCAGTACAGAGGCGCCGCACACCCACTGTGCTTCACAGATGAAGTAATGGATCATCAAATCCCCGAAGGGTTTAAACCCATGAATATTGAATCATACGATGGCACAACAGACCCCGCGGTTTGGATCGAAGACTATCTCCTTCACATCCACATGGCCCGCGGCGACGATCTTCATGCCATCAAATATCTCCCCCTCAAGCTTAAAGGACAAGCCCGACATTGGCTTAACAGCTTGCCAGCAGAGCCAATTGGGAGTTGGAAAGACCTGGAAGCCGCATTCCTCGATAACTTCCAAGGGACGTATGTGCGACCACCAGACGCTGATGACCTCAGCCACATAATTCAGCAGCCAGACGAATCGGCCAGACAATTCTGGACACGATTCTTAACCAAGAAAAACCAAATCGTTGACTGTCCGGATGCGGAGGCCCTAGCGGCCTTCAAGCACAATATCCGTGACGAGTGGCTTGCCCGGCACCTAGGACAGGAAAAGCCAAAATCCATGGCAGCCCTCACATCACTCATGACCCACTTCTGCGCAGGTGAGGACAGTTGGCTAGCGCGCAGCAACAACCTCAGCAAAAACTCTGGCAGTCCGGATATCAAGGACCGTAATGGCAGGTCGCGTCGTAACAAAAACAAGCGCCGCATTAACGGCGACAACAGTGAGGATACGGCAGTCAATGCCGGATTCAAAGGCTCTAAACCCGGTCAGCGGAAAAAGCCATTCAAAAGAACTACTCCGGGTCCATCCAATTTGGACCGAATACTCGACCGCTTGTGCCAGATACATGGCACCCCCGAAAAGCCAGCTAACCACACCAACAGGGACTGTTGGGTATTCAAGCAGGCAGGCAAGTTAATTGCTGAAGACAATAACAAGGGGCTGCATAGCGATGACGAGGAAGAGACCCGGCCGCCGAACAATAGAGGACAAAAGGGTTTCCCCCCACAGGTGCGGACGGTGAACATGATATACGCAACACACATACCCAAAAGGGAGCGGAAGCGTGGACTCAGGGATGTATACGCGATGGAGCCAGTTGCCCCGAAGTTCAATCCATGGTCCTCCTGCCCGATCACTTTTGACCGGAGGGACCACCCCACCAGCATCCGCCATGGCGGATTCGCTGCATTGGTCCTAGACCCAATCGTTGATGGATTTCACCTCACCAGAGTCCTGATGGACGGCGGCAGCAGCCCGAACCTGCTTTATCAGGACACAGTGCGCAAAATGGGCATAGACCCCTCAAGGATTAAGCCTACCAAGACGACCTTTAAAGGTGTCATACCAGGTGTAGAAGCCAATTGTACAGGCTCAGTTACACTGGAAGTGGTCTTCGGATCCCCGGATAACTTCCGGAGCAAGGAGTTAATCTTCGACATAGTTCCGTTCCACAGCGGCTATCATGCTCTGCTCGGACGTACCGCGTTCGCAAAGTTCAACGCGGTGCCGCACTATGCATACCTCAAGCTCAAGATGCCAGGCCCTCGAGGAGTCATCACGGTCAACGGAAACACTGAACGTTCTCTCCGCACGGAGGAACATACAGCGGCTCTCGCGGCAGAAGTACAATGTAGCCTCTTAAGGCAATTCTCGAGTCCGGCCGTTAAGCGGCCGGACACAGCTAAGCGCGCCCGGAGTAACCTACAACAAGACCACCTGGCACGTGCCGAGCACGCGTAGCAGCGCGGCCCCAACCCCAGCTCCTGTAAAACGTCAAGACAGGTCCTTCGCGTACACCATTACGCTCTGAAGATACCATGGGCAGGGGGAGAGGGGCGCGACCACGATAGGCCCAGACTGCGGCACAACCACACCAGGGGCTCTCAAGTGTGTCGTTCTTTTTCTTTTTTCTTTTTCTTCTCCTTTTTTTACCCACAGGACTCCGTTCGTCAGAGGCCCTGTCCGGCAGTAGACCTGCCGAACTCACGATGCAACAGCCAGGGAAGAAGAAAGGCTACAGCGAATATCCAGGTGGTCTCCATTACGAGCATTAAATCTGTTTTATACACCATTCCGCAGCCTACCCCTGGAGGGGGACATGTTTAACAGTCCCATCCCTTGCTTATCGCACCATTTGTATCGTTCTGCACTTATAGAAGTTTTTCTTGAATAAGTAATGCATCACCTTTTTGCTTCTAATTGCATTTCTCTTTCATACATATGTTCATTTATGACATTTCACATCTGTACGTTAAGGTACGGCTAAATACACCAGGGGCTTATGTTTCCCGCATCATGGTGTGATAAGTCCGAACACTTTCACAAGTGCGGCACCCCGAACTTATAACACTATATGCATCAGCTCCGAATCATGTCTTGGGTCAATAGTTGGGTTTTCCCGGCTCCCATGTTTTGGTACCTTACGTTCCGTTGTATCGGCTAAGGTAGCATTGGGAGAACCACTGCGATTGCGCCCCAGTTGAGCTGGGTTAGTGCCTCAGTGGAGAAAGCTAAAACTGACCGTCATGATGAGGCGAGAGCTGGTCGCTGTTCGAGAGGTTTTTGCGAGTCCCTAAAGACTTATGCCGCTTAGAGCAAGGAGCCGGTTTTTATCCGGCCCAGGCGTGGATAGCGCCCCAAATTCGGCCTTCCGAAGACTAGGGGCTTCGCCGAAATTTAAAATTATAAAATTCTATGGCTAAGTGAGAGTGTTCAAGCATTATAAGTCCGGTTGCCTTGTTCGTTGTGTTGAGCGCCTCCCTAGATGGAACCAAATATGGGAACAAGAGTGCTCAAATTTATCCCGAACACCCCAGCACTCGTGGCATGGGGGCTGAAGCCGACGACTTGCCATCTCTCATATTTGATAAATAGCCGCACAGAAGGTAATATTTTAAATTAAAAAGCGTTGCTTAGCACAAATGAACTAAGTTTTTAGCGCACAGGATAACAAAATGTGAGTCTACTCAAATATTACATCTTTGGAGCACTCACCCGCAATAGTGCAGGCACCCTTCAGCACACTCTTATAATACATCTCGGGCGTGCGATGCTCCTTGCCTTCCGGTGGTGGGTCCGTCACAAGCTTCTGGGCATCCATCTTGCCCCAGTGCACCTTTGCGCGGGTAAGGGCCCGACGGGCACCTTCAATACAGGCGGAGTGCTTGATGACTTCAACACACGGGCACGCATCCACCAGCCGCCGCACCAGGCCGAAGTAGCTCCCAGGCATGGCCTCCTTAGGCCACAGCCGAACTATAAGGCCCTTCATGGCCTGTTTGGCCGCCTTGTGGAGCTCGACCAGCTGCTTTAGCTGGTCGCTAAGGGGCACCGGATGTCCGGCCTCAGCATACTGAGACCAGAAGACCTTCTCCGTCGAGCTCCCCTCCTCGGCCCGATAGAACGCGGCAGCATCGGACACGCTGCAAGGAAGATCTGCAAACTCTCCTGGAGAGCTCCGAATCCGGGTAAGCAACAGGTAATTAACACTCACATGCTTACTTTGCATGAAAAATGCCTTACCCGCTGCTATTTTCTTCAACGCCTCGATTTCCTGGAGGGCCTTGTAGGCTTCTGCCTTAGCGGCTTTGGCACTCTCAAGAGCTGTTGCAAGCTCAGACTCTCGAGTCTTCGAGTCACGCTCCAGGCTCTCATGTTTTTGCATGAGATCCTGGAGCTCTTGCTGTACCTCCGCCACCCGCGCCTCCTGCTTCTCTCGCTCGGTGCGCTCCGCAGCCGCATCACGTTTGGCCGCGGCCACCACTTCTTTCAGGGTCGCCACCTCGTTAGTGGCCCCTGCAATACCCACGTTATCCTTGTCATTCTTTTTGCAACCAAAATCCTTTTCTGTAAGGTGCAATTTTAATAAGGTGTTACTCACCTTCCTTGTCCTCGAGCTGCTTCTTGGTACGGCCGAGCTCGTTCTCGGACCGCTCGATGTTTTTTTCAAAGTATTGACCTCCGCATTCAGTGCGGCAGAGGTCAGCAGCGTAGCCTACAATCCCATATCGACATATTTTTTATGACTCCTCCGTATATCTTCTTAGATCCTCAGTCCGGCTTTTCTTTCCGAACACCGAACCGAGTATCAGGGGCTACTGTCTATGCGGTACTATTTTACATATCTCAAATTTCTTACCTCAAAGCCTATTAAAAGGCTGCTGCAGGCTTTGGTCAGCCCGCTCTTGGCGAGCTGCACCTTCTGAATCACCGCACTCATAATAGTGCGGTGTTCCTCTTCGATGGAGGCGCTATTGAGCGCCTCCAGCAAGCTATCAGGTGCCTCCGGTTGGACGGAGGCTGCCGGCGTCATGGTCTTACCCTTCTTACGAAGGGGCCGCCCGCCGGACTCTGGAGCCACTATGGGATCCGGAGCCGAGTCCGGTGCAAAGTCCGGGAGGTTGTCCTGCGACACCTCCAGGGCCTCCTCCTCCTGGCGGGTCCCTTCCCGGGATCCCACCTCGGCGTCATCCGTGTCACGGGGGGTGGAGGCGGTCGGAAAAGAATCCATATCCGATGCACCTAAGGACCCGCTCGATGAAGCGGGGAGATCGTCCTTGGGCGGACTGCAGGGTTGTATGCGGCATTAGAAAGACATTGCGTGGCAAAAAAGATAAACCATGAAGTTATTCGGGAATCCGGATACTCACGATCTCGCCAGGGGCTTGGCCCTTGGAGGCCAGTCCTTGTCATTGTCACTGGCGTTGGCAGAGCAGTCCGGGGGAAGAGTTTTTCCCTTCTTGGACCCTTCGGCCTCCCTCGATGGGGAGGCCTTCCTTTTCTTCTCCCCCCCCACCCGCTGGGGAAGAGGCTTTCTTCTTCTCCTCCTCACCTTGGTGAGAGGAGTCGGCCTCGGATTCATCATCCGATAGCACCTGAAAACGGGAACTCTTCCGAGTCCCCGTGGCCTTCTTCTTGGCCTTCTTCTCCGGCACCACATGGGGCGCCGGAGCCAGCAGCCCCGTCAAACGGGCGTCCGCTGGGTCCTCTGGCAATGGGGCCGGGCAGATAGCATGTGCAGCCTTCTTCAGCCAGTCCTGTCAAAGGAAAGGGAGTTTAGATCCCGCATAGAGTCAAACTATGGAAAACAAGCATCCCTTAAAGGGCAAAATCACTTACCTCGTCAGCTGGACGCTCCGAGCTGAATCCGCGATCTTTGATAGCGGATGCGGGAGCCTCGGCACCTTTGAACATCACCTTCTAGACATCTCCGTACGTAGTGTCAAAGAGCCCATTCAAAGTCTGGTACTACGCCGGATTGAACTCCCACATGTTGAAGCCCCGTCGTTGGCACTGGAGAATCTGGCGGATGAGCATGACCTGGATTACGTTGACAAGCTTGAGCTTCTTGTCCACTAGCTTTTGGATGCAAGCTTGAAGTCCGGTTAGCTCCTCCGAATCACCCCATGTCCGGCCGCTCTCTTTCCAGGAAGTGAGCCGTGTGGGGATGCCGGATCTGAATTCGGGGGCCGCTGCCCATTCAGGGTCACGCGGCTCAGTGATATAGAACCACCCCGATTGCCACCCCTTGATGGTTTCCACAAAAGTGCCCTCGAGCCATGTAACGTGGGACATCCTGCCCACCATGGCGCCTCCGCACTCCGCTTGACTGCCCTTCACAACTTTCGGCTTGACACTGAAGGCCTTGAGCCATAAGCCGAAGTGGGGCTGGATGCAGAGGAAGGCCTCGCACACGACGATAAACGCCATGTTGAGGATAAAATTCGGGGCCAAATCATGGAAATCCAGGACGTAGTAGAACATGAGCCCCCGGACAAAGGGATGGAGTGGGAAGCCCAGTCCGCGGAGGAAATGGGGAAGGAATACTACCCTCTCATGGGGCTTGGGGGTGGGAATGAGCTCTCCCTCGATGGGGAGCCGGTGCGCGATGTTGCTGGACAGGTATCCGGCGCTGCGCAGCTTCTGGATCTGCCCCTCCGTGACAGAGGAGGCCATCCACTTGCCTCCTGCTCCGGACATGGTTGGAGAAGGTGGAGGTGAGATGTGCGGGCTTGGGTGTTGGAGCTCGGGTTCGCGAAGATGGATAAGCCAAGGAGGAAGAAGGCGTAGGTAATAGGGTTGGATCTTTATCCCCTTATATGGGCTGACGAAAACATGCGTCCCCACCGGCCTGGTAAAACTCGCTTATCCCCCAAGCGCCGCAATCAATGGCGCGGTTGGGTTACCCACGTCCGTATTGATGGGAATCCTGGAATAAGGGGAACACGATCTCTGCTTCGACAATACGTGCCAAGGAAACCGCTTCGCTAAATGCGCTGAGGTGGTATAATAAAAACAATTCGAGTAAAGGCTTGGTAGTGGTGTGACGTCATGCCACAAAATACGTCAGCAGATTGAACTTGTGTAAATATTATTCTCTCTACGGTGGTATGTGGAAATTATTTTGCAGAGCCGGACACTATCCTGGTGTTCACAATCTTCTGTGAATTATTCGGAGGGAGAACCCGCCTTGCAATGCCGAAGACAACATGCGCGCTGGACTCGTCGTCATTGAAGCCTGGTTCAGGGGCTACTGAGGGAGTCCCGGACTAGGGGGTGTCCGGATAGCCGAACTATCATCATCGGCCGGACTCCAAGACTATGAAGATACAAGATTGAAGACTTCGTCCCGTGTCCGGATGGGACTTTCCTTGGCGTGGAAGGCAAGCTTGGCGATATGTAGATCTCCTACCATTGTAACCGACTCTGTGTAACCCGAGCCCTCTCCGGTGTCTATATAAACCGGATGGCTTTAGTCCGTAGGACGAACAACAATCATACCATAGGCTAGCTTCTAGTGTTTAGCTTCCTTGATCTCGTGGTAGATCTACTCTTGTAACACACATCATCAATATTAATCAAGCAGGACGTAGGGTTTTACCTCCATCAAGAGGGCCCGAACCTGGGTAAAACATCGTGTCCCTCGTCTCCTGTTACCATCCGCCTAGACGCACAGTTCGGGACCCCCTACCCGAGATCCGCCGGTTTTGACACCGACAGGGATCCCATAGGATTTCAACAGGTAAATTGTGTTTTAGAATAGGACCCTGCTGAAGGAACACTTCATCTATTTCCCTTCTTTCATTCATAAACATATCATTTTCATGGTCTAGCAAATATTGTTCTAATGGATCAGTAGGAGGCACGACAATAGAAGCAAGACCAATAATCTCATCCTTACTAGGTGATTCTTTATCACGGGGTTGTCTATGAAACTTAGCAAAATTAAACTCATGAGACATATCCCCTAAGCCAATTGTAACAATATCCTTTTCACAATCAATCCTAGCATTAACAGTATTCAAGAAGGGTCTACCAAATATAATGGGACAAAAGTCATCTTGTGGGGAACCAAGAACAAGAAAATCAGTAGGATATTTAACCTTCCCACACAAGACTTCAACATCTCTAACAATCCCAACTGGCTTAATGGTGTCCCTATTGGCAAGCTTAATAGTAACATCAATACCTTCTACTTCAGCAGGTGCAATATCATGCATAATTTCTTTATATAAGTCATAGGGTATTGCACTAGCACTAGCACCCATATCACATAAGCCATGATAACAATGATCTCCTATTTTAACAGAAATAACAGGCATGCCTACAACAAGTCTATGTAACTTAGCATCTGGTCTAGCAATATTAGCAGTCTCACCACAAAAATAAATAACATGCCCATCTAAATTATCATCCAAGAGATCTTTAACCATAGCAATACTAGGTTCAACTTTGATTTTCTCAGGAGGTGTATAAGTCCTAGTATTACTCTTATGAACAACAGTTGAAGTTTTAGCATGATCCTTCATCCTAACAGGAAAAGGTGGTTTCTCAACATAACTAGTAGGAACAATAGGATCATTATAAGCGACAGTCTTTTCTTCAACTGTAATAGGTGCAACTACTTTTACTTCAATGGGAGGATTATATTTAAACAACTTTTCCTTAGGGAGATCAACGTGAGTAGCAAAAGATTCACAAAAAGCAACTACTATCTCAGAGTCAAGTCCATACTTAGCGCTAAATCCACGAAAAGCATCGGTATCCATAAAAGATTTAACACAATCAAACTTAGGTGTTATACCTAACTCCTTACCATCGTCGGAACCACAATCTTCAGAGTTGCGTTTAATTCTTTCCAATAAATCCCACTTGAATTCAGTAGTCTTTAGCATATAAGAACGGACACAGGAAGTATCAAGCATGGTGCGATCATTGAGAGAAAGCCGATCATAATTTTTTTGAATAATTATCTCTCTTGGGAGCTCATGATTGGGGCATGAATATAACATTGACTTAAGCCTCCCCCAAGCTTGAGCGATGCTTTCTCCTTCGTGAGGCCAGAAATTATATATGTAATTAGGATCACGATGAACAAGATGCATAGGATAGAACTTCTGGTGAAATTCCAACTTCAATCATTTATAATTCCAAAATCCCGTATCATCACATAGCCTATACCATGTCAATGCATCTCCCTTCAAAGATAAAGGGAAGACCTTCCTTTTGACAACCTCATCGGGAATACCTGCAAGCTTAAATAATCCACAAACTTCATCCACAAAGATAAGGTGTAAATCGGGATGCAATGTTCCATCTCCTGCAAAGGGATTAGCTAGTAGTTTCTCTATCATACCTGAAGGAATCTCAAAGTAAATATTTTCAGTAGGTTCAGTGGGTTGAGGAGCAACTCTTTGCTCTTCTGGTCGGGGTGAAGATACCTTGAACAAGCCCCTCAAAGCATTAGTTTCCATAGTAACAAGTGACAGAAAATTTCAGCACACTATATAAATGTTTCCTTACCAAGTTCCACTCACCAAAGGCACTTCACTCCCCGGTAACGGTGCCAGAAAAGAGTCTTGATGACCCACAAGTATAGGGGATCTATCGTAGTCCTTTCAATAAGTAAGAGTGTCAAACCCAACGAGGAGTAGAAGGAAATGACAAGCGGTTTTCAGTAAGGTTTTCTCTGCAAGCACTGAAATTGTAGGTAACAGATAGTTTTATGATAAGATAAATTGTAACGGGTAACAAGCAATGAAAGTAAATAAAGTGCAGCAAGGTGGCCCAATCCTTTTTGTAGCAAAGGACAAGCCTGGACAATTTCTTATAATGAGAAAAGCGCTCTCGAGGACACATGAGGATTATCGTCAAGCTAGTTTTCATCATGCTCATATGATTCGCGTTCGGTACTTTGATAATTTGATATGTGGGTGGACCGGTGCTTGGGTACTTGTAACGCCCCGGATGCAACTTTCCATATTCGTAACTCCAATTCTTGCCTTTTCTGGAGATGTGTTTTGATATTTCCTTCGTGGTTGGGTTTTTGTCTTTTGTTTTGCATTTTGTTCATGTCATGCATCTCATCTCATAGCATCATGCGCATTGCATCTGCATGTTTTCATATAGCTTGCACCCGTTCTTAGTTGCCGCGTCCCCCCTTGCTTTCATAGACCGTTCTGAGACCAATCGGATTTTGCTTCCCTCTTGACCGTGACCACCTAACCCCTCTTGCCAGCTCTCAGACCCCTCACGCGCGCGTCCGAAACTCCCTCGTACCCGAACTGGGCTGTCGTTACCGATGGGTCCGGATCATCCCCAAACATCTATAAAACATCCTCGATTTCGTTTTTGGACTCCCTAGCCTATTTATTCTCATCCGTCGGTTTTCGATCGGAAGGTCCAAACTCTCTCCCTTCCCTATATATAGTCCACCCACATGCCTTTTTGGACAAACCCTAGAGCAACTCCCTAAAATTCCTCCTAGCCGCCGCCACCCCTATCCATTCTCTCCCCCTTCCTCGGGATCTCACCCGCCTACCCATCCATTGGCCGCCACTCTCTCCATCGGGATCCCTCCCGATCCACCACCTCCCCTCGTTTTCAATCCCTCGCCGTCGTCCTCTGCTCGAGAATGAGCACGGCGCTCACTGCCCTCTGCTTCGCGCTCCTGGGCCTGCATCGCGCGCGTAGCCTCTTCGCCTTGGGCCACTTCTGCTGTACCTCGCCAAGGCCCAGCCGCGCCAGATCTGCCAGCCCAAGCCGGCCTCCTCCATCGACCGGGCCAAGAGCCCCTGGTGAGCACCCCAACAGCCTGCAGTTTTGGCCCATAGTGTTTTTTCCCGCTGCTGCGATTTTGTCTAATTATCCAGGAATTAATGTTTTACAGAAAAGTCCCTAGAGTTCATGCATTTAATAATTCACAAGTGGTGCATCAGATTTAAATAAACTATACATGTAAAATGCTTAGAATTTTGTGTAGATTAATAATTTGCAACTTTCACCCATGTTAAAATTGTTTAAATGTGTTGTTTGAATTAATTTGCTCAAATGCCATGCTAAAATGATTTATTTCATAACTAAATAACCGTAGCTCGGTTTTAAATGTTCTTCATATGTAAATGGGGTGGAAAAATGCCTCGTTTAACATGGTGCACTTTATTTTCCTGTTTAACAACCTTAAAATATGGTTTAGGGCAGAACTGTACCAAATTCATTTTATGCACATGGAGATTTTTTGGAATTGTTGTTTTGTTGTTCCGGCCTCATTTAAACTTGCTTAGATAGGTAGTTTTATTATGCCTCACCTCTTGCCATGTTTAACAACATTTAATATTGTTTGGTAGCTTAAACGAGATTAAACTAAATATGTCCATGTGGTGTTTTGTCAATATGCAACTCGTTGCATATTGAGCTCCACTTAACTTGTAGTATTGTTTGTTGCATTTTGCCATGCCATGCCTCTTTAAACTAGACATGCATCATACTTGTTTGTGCATCAAGCCATGTTTATGCGTGTGCATTTACCATGTTGTTCGTTTCTTTCCGGTGTTGCTTCTTAGTTCCGGTAATGTTGCGATTGTGAGGATTCATTCGTCTACACTTGGTCCGTCTTCGTGGCTTCATCTTCTTCATGGACTCGTTCTTCTTCCTTGCGGGATTTCAGGCAAGATGACCGCTACCCTGGATCTCACTACTATCATTGCTATGCTAGTTGCTTCGTTCTATCGCTTTGCTACACTACCTATCTTTTGCTCATCAAGCCTCCCAAATTGCCATGAACCACTAACCTTTGACACCCTTCCTAGCAAACCATTGTTTGGCTATGTTACCGCTTTTGCTCAGCCCCTCTTATAGCGCTGTTAGTTGCAGGTGAAGCTAAAGATTGCTCCATGGTGGACATGATTATGTTGGGATATCACAATATCTCTTATATTATTAATGCATCTATATACTTGGTAAAGGGTGGAAGACTCGGCCTTATGCCTGGTGTTTTGTTCCACTCTTGCCGCCCTAGTTTCCGTCATACCGGTGTTATGTTCCCGGATTTTGCGTTCCTTATGCGGTTGGGTGATTTATGGGACCCCCTTGACAGTTCGCTTTGAATAAAACTCCTCCAGCAAGGCCCAACCTTGGTTTTACCATTTGCCTCACCTAGCCCTTTTTCCCTTGGGTTTCCGGAGCCCGAGAGTCATCTTTATTTTAGCCCCCCCCCGAGCCAGTGCTCCTTCGAGTGTTGGTCCGAACCGAGCAACCTGTGGGGACACCATGGGGTAACTCGAGGGCTGGTTTTACTCGTAGCTTGACTTATCCGGCGTGCCCTGAGAACAAGGTACGTGCGACTCCTATCGGGATTTGTCGGCACATCGGGCGGCTTTGCTGGTCCTGTTTTACCATTGTCAAAATGTCTTGTAAACCGGGATTCCGAGTCTGATCGGGTCTTCTTGGGAGAAGGTATATCCTTCATTGATCGCGAGAGCTTATCATGGGCTAAGTTGGGACACCCCTGCAGGGTATAAACTTTTGAAAGCCGTGCCCATGGTTATGGGCAGATGGGAATTTGTTAATGTCCGGTTGTACATAACTTGACACCAGATCTGAATTAAAATGCATCAACCGCGTGTGTAGCCATGATGGTCTCTTTTCGGCGGAGTCCGGGAAGTGAACACGGTTTTGGGTTATGTTTGACGTAAGTAGGAGTTCAGGATCACTTCTTGATCATTGCTAGCTTCACGACCGTTCCTTTGCTTCTCTTCTCGCTCTTGTTTGCATATGTTAGCCACCATATATGCTTAGTCGCTGCTGCAACCTCACCACTTTACCCCTTCCTTTCCCTTTAAGCTTTGCTAGTCTTGATACCGATGGTAATGGGATTGCTGAGTCCTTGTGGCTCACAGATTACTACAACAACAGTTGCAGGTACAGGTTATGCGATGATCTTGACGCGAGAGCGATGCTTGCTTGTTTTGGAGTTTCGCCTTCTGCTTCTTCTTCGATCAGGGGATAGGTTCCAGGTTGGCAGCCTGGGCTAGCAGGGTGGATGTCGTTTGAGTTTCTGTTTGTGTTTCGTCCGTAGTCGGATGATGCTCTTATGTATTGTGATGTTGTATTCGTGTGGCATTGTATGCCTCTTGTATGTATCCCCATATATTATGTAATGTTGATGTAATGATATCCACCTTGCAAAAGCGTTTCAATATGCAGTTCTATCCTTGGTGGGACCTTCGAGTCTCTTTAGGATAGTATCGCATATTGGGCGTGACAAGTTGGTATCAGAGCCTTGACCAACCATAGGAGCCCCCTTGATTGTTGGCCGTTGTTGAGTCTAGAAGAAAACTATTTTGAGTCTTAGGATTATATATATCGGAGAGTAGGATTCTTTTTACTCCTCAGCCCCCTTCGTCGCTCTGGTGAGGTCTCCTGACGTAGATGTTTTGACTTTCCTCTCCTCAAATTTCACTAATTTTTTTTAGGATCACGCGGGTATCTTGGAATCGTTCCGATGGTTTTGTGACGAGAACATTGTTCTTGGTGCCTCCTGTCTTTTATGTGGCAGTGACCTGGGGAGTTGAGCTCCGAGGTGTTGTCGTCACAATTTTATCGTTGCAATTCT
Organism: Triticum timopheevii; assembly: GCA_963921465.1. Lineage (NCBI taxonomy): Eukaryota > Viridiplantae > Streptophyta > Magnoliopsida > Poales > Poaceae > Triticum > Triticum timopheevii. The sequence goes on from OY997271.1 coordinate 46,960,454, forward strand.
GGAATACCTGAGTTTTGCCGACATCGAAAATCTCTTTTATGCAGTTGTTGGTGAGATAACCTCGACGCCACCCAGTACTGGGGCGGGAGTTCAGGAGTATTGCCATAACTCGTATAATGGATGCTTTTCGAAGGTTGAGGTACACGATTTCCGAAGGTTTCTTGGTTATGTGTGGACGGATGGATACAGCTGGATGTAGGGATTGTTAGTTTGGGTGAGATATATTGCTTCCTCTGTATCCCCAACACCAGATTGCATAACCTGAAAGTTTCGGGAGTTTTATAGGTGGGAATTCAAGTAGCTCCTAGAATATCTTTCCGACAGATGCATGATATGGGATTGGGTAAATCTCTGTCATTTGTATTTGTTCCGGCTTATTTCTGCAAGCCAGTCCTTTGTTTTGTTTTGAGTTGTGGTATTCGATTTGCTTCAATGTCAAGTGTTGATTCCATACCTTTCAAGCGGTGTTCTCATATTTCTATGGGAGTACTAATACTTTTGATCATCGAGATTGTCATGTCAATTCTTTCCAACCGGTGTGCTTCTCTTCAGGTGGATCCAATCATTTCAACATTCGCGAGATCAATTCTAAGTTTTCTTCAACGGTATCCATTCCATCTGCCCCAAGTTGCCTTTGTTTTCACACCCTTCCACCCTTTTTCTTCAAGGACTCAGATTTCTTAATCAAGTATCCATTTATTCATGTGAAGTCTCTTCACTCTTTTCAATCAATGTTTTGATCCGGTGATCCCTCGTGAAGATGCTCACGAGCTTCAAGCATCAATCTTCATTCTCGTATTCTTTTCCGGTGGATTTAATTCAAGCTTTTAGTGTTGATCATATTCCTTTCCTCGTGTCAAATGCTTTCTCATGCCGGTGCACCTCTCAATCACTCACCTCTTGTTATTCATTTGTTCCGGGGTGTTGAACATATCTTAGAAGATTTGTGATTCCATTCTTAATCCGTTCAATCTATTTGGAGATCATTATCTCATTCAAGTCATTTAATTCAACCGGTGCCATCCCCCCTTTCAATAAATCGTTCAACAGTGTATCTTTTTAGCGGCCCCTAACCCACAGGTCTTTTCCCAGGATCTTACCTGACTCTTCTAATTATTCCGGAGCTATTCCAAATTCTTTTCAGAGTTTGACGTAAGAATGAATTTCATCAGTCAGATCGTTTCCAAGATCGTTTTCAAATTCTTTTCATTGTTGGCTCAACCTCTTCGCTTTTCATTCTCCTAGAGTATCTCAGCAATTTTGGTGGTGTTCCTCGTCGTCTTTTGAAGACCGAAGAAGTGTTTCTTCTAAACACTAGTGCAGAACCGGGAAATAGCACCGGTTCGTAAGGCCCTTTAGTGCCGGTTCCATAACCGGCACTAAAGTGTGGGCACTAAAGGCCCCCCCCCCCCCGCTTTAGTACCGGTTCAGCACGAACCGGTGCTAAAGGGAAACCACGTGGCATGAGCCAGCTCCAGGGGCCTGGAGCTCCACGTAGAACCAATCATGCATATATATATATATATCATCAATGTCTCACAAACCATCATATTAATTAATTCACACATACACACATGTATAGCTATATACAATTTCTCCTACATATGCATGTTGCCTTCGGAGCCAGTGGCATTAGCCTAATTGGTGCCTTCGGAGCACGATGACAATTGGAAGTGGTTTACATGGGGGCGGTAGCGGGTAATAGTATTCTCCCTTCGGATTTATGACCTGGTCGAGCAAAAATCCCGCTATTTACTCTTGAAGTGCTTCTACGCGCTCCGTTTCTAGGAGCTTCGCCCGCACCTCTCTGAACTGTTAAGAAGGAGATCAATATGCATGTGTATTAGTTGTGTGACTAGATATCGATAATGGTGTAAAAATTGTGAATAGTGTTTTGACAAGCGCACCCATTCCTGTCTTTGAGATCTGCTCCTTTCGGACGCCATCATGCGAATGTTCTCGCAAAGGCGGAATGCACACAGATCAGTCCCCTGCGCCTGCTTCAGGGCCTTTACGAGAATGGAATTTGATCAGATAATAATTAATCAAGCATGATAATTAAAGAGATGGCAGCTAGCTAGCTAGCTAGTACTACTTAATTACTTACCTTGGGTCTTCCCCATTTAAGCTTTTCTTTCCATTCGCCTTCCGTGATGCTGATGAACCTTTCCCAAGCCCTGCCCGCCGACAAAGAAAATGAATAAAGGGGTTATTAAATAGTTCATATCATGAAATGACGAACTAAATAGGATGAGATATATAGTTAATAATGATTGAAATTACCTGTTGACTATCCCAAACAAGATGTTATAGTCAGTTTTTTCTTTGAGTAGTGAGTCCAGTATTTCAACTGTTCCGGCGTCAACTTTAATGATACACAAGACCCAGTGAAATCTGCATGCACACACGTTTGCATGTCTTAATTAAGCGGGCATATGTAAGCAAAAACATGTAGCTAGCTAGTAGGCAAAAACAGAGAATTTGTAGTACAAGACAGTGTGGCTCACTGGAAGTTGTAAGGAAGTAGTATATCTTCATTGTATTTGAGGCGCTTCAAGAACTCTAGCATGCTGTCCTCTACGGCCTTTTGATGACGTGCATCTATTTTCCATGTGTATTCATTAACGGTGTTTGGGTCAATGAACCCAATGCCATAGCGTCCACCTTTTTTCATTTCATACATCTTCATCCTGCATATAATACCACAGAAAAGAATATAGTGAGGATAATTACAGGTAATGATTGATCAAAAGGATCACTACAGCTAGCTTGAGACTTAAATTACAGAAAGAAATCACTTACAAACAATAGCAACTGACGATAGATTTGTCGAGTGCGTCTTGATTGTATAACTGAAACAGTTCAGAATACTCAACGGACACAGCTTTCTCATGGTAGTAACGCCCCTCCTTGACATTCACCATGAGGGACAATCGATCGGAAATCTTGGTAATGTTCATGTACCATTGATGCAATTCATACATTCTCGTTGGGAGGTTCTTGACCTTGTCTGGCTCGACCAAAGGTTGGCCCCGGACATATTTCCGTTTTATTTCATCCTCTCTAAGCACAGGCATGGGCTCGATCTCGAGGAGTTGTCCAACAGTGATTTTGAGAACTTCAGCCTGCATTATATGGTCCTCCGTTATTACCACATTGCCCACCTCAGGAACGTAAACTGTTTGCCCACAATAACATTGGGCGCGCGTACTGTCACGTGTTGTTGGCACAACAAGTGAGGGGATCGATTGCACCGCATGTTCTCCCAGCTGGGGAATGGTTTTCCCGCATTTTTGGACAGCTGCTTCTTGTTTGCTTGATCCCGAGCTCGCCTCCTTATGTAGACGTGCTCGATTTAACTTCCTGATGTGGCGCTCATAGTCTGTGTCAACAGGCTTGGGAGCTGGTGGTTGAGCCATACGAATGAAGTGGTCAATCGTTTCCTCAGGCACTTTCTCCCTTGGCGGCGTTGGCGGTTTCGGTGCAAAATGGGCTTCCACCTCGGACTTCGATATGGCTGCGATTTCCTCCTCGGACCTGTCATAAGCCCTCTGCGGAAGAGGCGTGAGGCTTGGACCATATTTATATCGCTTGCCTCCGCCTGTACTTCCTGTACTACCTCGACTCGTACCCCTACGCACCATAGCTGCGGGGTGTCTCTTCTGCGATTGCTGAGGCGTCGGAGACGGCTGACGGGGCTAAGTTGGACGAGGAGGAGTGGCCGCCTGAAGCTGTGCCAGACTTGGAGGAGGAGTGGCCTGAGGTTGTGCCGGACTTGGAGGAGGAGTGGATGTCTGACGCTGTGGCGGACTTGGAGGAGGAGGAGTGGCCTGACACTTTGACGGACTTGGAGGAGGAGTGGCCTGACACTTTGCCGGACTTGGTGGACTTGCAGGAGCGGGAGACTGCTGACTCGGTGGCAGACTTCGACGAGGAGTCGGCTGACGCGGTGTCGGTGGCCTTCGAAAGATGATGCAATCCTTTTTCCATAGGATGATACGATGGTTGGCGTCTCCGAGAAAGCACTCGTCGTCACCTCCAGGAATGTCAAGCTCTAGCTTCGAATATGGGTCCACCACCTCATCAACCAAGACACGAGCATAGCCCGCTGGAATCGGGTTGCAATGGAAGTTTGCCTCGGGGGGATTTGTAAAAGCAACGGCGTCCGCCACCTTCATGGATATGTTCTTTATTTTGACGTGTAGCTCGCAGCTAGTGTTCTCCGTGATGTCATCCACGGGGTATCTACCCAGCATTGCATCGTCCAGGGCAGAACCCACGCTACTTCTCGGCATGGATGGGGCGGTGCTATCCAATGCTGGATCATTCGCTAGCTGCTGCAGCTGCTGAGACCCCCTTTGCTGGGTAAGTGAGTCGATCTGCTCCCGCTGCCGCTGGAATTTGACTACCAATTCCGCTTGACTTGCTTCCAGGCCTTGAAGGCGTTCATAGTCCCGCTTCCTCTGCTCCTCCTCCATCTTCCTCTTCTTCTCCTCCGCAATCTTCTTTCTCGCACAGGTTTTGTAGTCGTTGTTCCAGTCTGAAAACCCCTCATACCACGGAATAGCGCCCTTGCCTCGTGTTCTCCCGGATGTTCAGGATTTCCCAGGGCACGCGTAAGCTCGTCGTCCTCTCTGTTGGGCTGGAACACCCCCGATCGTGCCTCTTCTATTGCAACAAGTATCACATCGTCGGCTCCCTTCAGACTTGCCTTTGTCAAAACATTGCCTGTCTTCGGGTCCAACTCCCCCCCATGCGCATAGAACCAAGTCTTGCACCTGGGGGGCCAGCTCTTAGTAACCGGAGTGACACCTGCATCCTCCATCTCTTTCTCAGACTTATCCCACTTAGGCATTGCCACCGCATAGCCACCTGGCCCCAGCTTATGGAACTTATCCTTTTTTTCGGCATTCTTCTTGTTTATTCTCGACCGTTCCTTAGCTAATTCTGAATCCTTGAATTTCACAAAATCGTCCCAATGAGCACGTTGGTTCTCTAGTGTTCCCTCGAATACTGGAGTCTTCCTTCCTCCCTTGACGTACTTGTCCCATTCACGATTCTTGTGGTTCTTGAATGCAACCGCCATCTTCCTAAGAGCAGCGTCCTTGACTTTCTGCACATCTGCTTCTGTGAAATGATCTGGTAGGGTGAAATGTTCCATGAGAGTATCCCAAAGCAGATCTTTTTGATTCTTGTCGACAAAAGTAACATCTGGACGTGGAGCAGCGTCCTCTTTGCCTTTTTGTCTTTTGTCTTTTGCTGGCTCTCTCCATTCTTGAAGGGAGCTCGGGAGTTGGTCCTTCACAAGAACTCCGCACTGATGAACGAACTTGTCCGCAATCTTCTTAGGCGCTAATGGTTCGCCATTAGGTCTGACTGCCTCGATATTGTACTTTACGCCCTCCTTCAACTTTTTATTCGGGCCTCGTTTCGTCCTTTTTCTTGAAGATTTGCTCGATCCGGATGGCTGAAAGAACAAAGATCGATTCGTTAATATATCTTCAAGTCATTTAAAACATGTGATGATCACCAGATACCTGCTTATATAAATATATATACCTCGCCGGTCTTTGTTGTTTCAGGATCAACATGTTCTTCGTCATCGTCATAATCGTAGTTCATGACTTCATCAATTCGGTCGTCGTGATCGAATATCATATCACCCTCTCCGGTGTTGTTTAGAAATTCGGAGCCGTCATAATCTTCTTCATTCTGATCATCATCTGGCCCGCATATCATATCGAACATGGTCTGTTCTCCCTCTCTGTCGGTATTGTCTGCCATAGCTTTTATTTAACTAATTCAAAAGAAATATAAAACAATTTAGTATTCAAATTACATCGTCTCGAATAATAGATATAATCTCGAATACTTCGTGAATAATAGATATAATCTCGAATACATCGTCTCGAATAATATATAATATTGAATAGTACATCACTGGCAAGCTAATTAAAGATCGAATACTACAGAAGAATCTAGGAAACTCGCGGTTCCTGCGGCGCGGGCGGTGGACACCCAAAGAGAAGGAACCCTCACAGGATCATAGCTGAAGTGAGATCCCCGAAGATACTGCCAGGTATTGGAGAACCTGCCGCCCTCTAACGCAACCATGTAGCGATGGACGTGCTCGTCCTCCTCCCTGACACGGCGACGTACCACCTCCGGCGGGGCCGGGTCCCTCCGCACCGAAACTGGCCCACGCGAACGCCACCAAACGATATCAGGGTCGATGACGGGACCCGGGGCCGGGTTCCTCATCAGGCGGCGCGCCCCTCCAAGCAGCACCTCCCAGTGCCAGCCCGGCGGAGCCCATTCCCGGACATGGGTCGGCTGGACGTCGTCGCGGACGGGTCGACGGCGAGTATGCGGGCCGGGCATCGTCGAGAACAAATACTAGCTATATGCCCGCAAAAAGTAATATTTTTTTAATGATTGGATTTTGATAACTAAAATTTCTAACATTTCTACTATTTCAAAAATCTATATACTATTTCATACTAATTAAGCATCTAACACTAAAAACAGAAAACACAACTTCTATACATCCATTAAAAAACTGAAAAACAACATTATATAAAAAATTTCCATACTAATTAAACACTAATTATATACTACTAATAATAATCTAAATTATATACTAATTAAACATAAAAAATTTCCATACTAATTAAACACTAATTTCCATATAAATTTTTTTGATAACTAAAACAATAATAATCTAAACTAATTAAACATACAAAATACGTATATACTAATATATACATGCATTAATTCATACATATATATGTGTGTGTGTGTGTTCCATACAAAATTTTTTGATAACTAAAACAACAATAATCTAAATAATCTAAATTATATACTAATTCATGCTTGTGTGTGTGTGTGTGTGTTTTGATAACTAAAACAATAATAATCTAAATAATCTAAATTATATACTAATTCATGCGCTTGTGCGTGTGTGTGTGTGTGTGCTCGGGGCCGGGAGGGGCGGCGCCCATGGTGGCCGCCGGGGGCGAGGGAGAGAGGTTAGAGGGGGAGAGCTCACAGCGGGGCGACAGCGACGGCGAGGCGACGGCAGCGACGGGGACGGGGGCGGCGACGGGGACGGGGGGGCGGCGACGGAGACGAGGGCGGCAACGGGGACGGGGGCGGCGACGGGGACGGGGGTGGGCCTAGGGCGGCGACGGAGACGACGACGGCGGCGACGAGGGGCGGGGACAGCCGGGATCGGCGACGAGGGGCGGGGGCGGCGACGTCGACGGGGACGGTGTCGATCGGGGCAGGGTGGCACGACGGAGAGGGAGAGGAAATAGAGGGAAGAAACAGAGGGAAACTGAATTTTTTTAAGTGTTGTATATATAGGATGGACCTTTAGTACCGGTTGGAGCCACCAACCGGTACTAAAGGTCTGTTTTGGCCAGGCCAAGCGGCGGGAAGCGACCCCCTTTAGTACCGGGTGGTAGCACAAACCGGTACTAAAAGCCCCCCCTTTGGTACTGGTTTTTGCCACGACCCGGTACTAAAGGGGGTGCGCTGGCGCAGGTGCCGTGCGGCAAGTTTAGTCCCACCTCGCTAGCCGAGGGGCGACCGCACTGGTTTATAAACCCCCGTGCGGTCGCTCTCTCGAGCTCCTCTCCAAAGCAGGCTAACTGGGCCTACGTGTTCTTTGCAGCCCTGTGGGCCCACTTGGCCTTTGCGGGCCTGCATCCTGGCCCAACGACAGGTTGGGTTTCTAGTCGTATGCGGGCCGCTCTGGCCTAGTAGGCGGGCTTTTTTTTGCTTTATTTATTTTTGTGTTTTTTTGTGTATTTAGAGTTTCTTTGTGAACATTTTAGTTTTAGGTACAAAAAATTACAAACTTTCTGTTAGGGCTTTTTTTATTATTTTTTTGCTTTATTTATTTTTGTGTTTTTTTGTGTATTTAGAGTTTCTTTGTGAACATTTTTGTTTTAGGTACAAAAAATTACAAACTTTCTGTTAGTGCCCGTAGTTTTCAAATTTGAATAGTTTAAATTTTGAATTATTTGAAATTAGTGTGAATCACTAGTTTGTGAATAACTTAACTTTAAAAATCAGTAAAGGCATGAAAGAATTTGTTTGCACATAAAATTTCTTCGCGTTTCAAATGCCAAAACACATAACTACCCTAACTATTACAGAGATTCCCCTCTCGGTGCGAAACACAGAAGAAAGTGATGATAGCTAGTGAAGCCGATCACATCCCAGATCTTTGGGTGTGAAACTTTTTCTTCGCGTGTGTCCCTTTGCGCCGTAACCATGGAAAATCTTCATCATTTAACGGGATGCTCGGGTCAATATTCACTGTGAATGGAGCAATTTCATCAAACTTTTCATAATCTTCTGACTTGTTTGTCTTGTCATCCACTCCCATGATGTTTCTCTTCCTAGAAAGAACTATGTTCCGCTTTGGCTCATCGTACGATGCATTCGCTTCCTTATCTTTTCTTTTTCTTGGCTTGGTAGACATGTCCTTCACATAGAAAACCTGTGCCACATCATTGGCTAGGACGAACGGTTCGTCTGCATACGCAAGATTGTTGAGATCCACTGTTGTCATTCCGTACTGCGGGTCTTCCGTTACCCCGCCTCGTGTCATATTGACCCATTTGCACCGAAACAAAGGGACCTTTAAACCACGTCGATAGTCAAGTTCCCATATGTCCTGTATATAACCATAATATGTTTCCTTTCCCGTCTTGGTTTCTGCATCAAAGTGGACACCACTGTTTTGGTTAGTGTTCTTCTTATCTTGGGCGATCGTGTGAAATGTATTACCATTTATCTCGTACCCTTTGAAAGTCATTATATTCGAAGATGGTAACTGGGACAGCAAGTACATGTCATCTTCAATAGAGGTGTCATGCATGGTACGTGTCTGCAACCAGCTGGAGAAACTCCTGGTTTGTTCACGTGTAATCCAGTCATCAGACCGCTCCGGGTGTTTGGAGCGTAGCAAATTCTTGTGTTCATCCATATACGGAGCCACCAAGGCGGAATTCTGTAGAACTGTGTAGTGTGCTTCAGTGAGAGAATGTCCGTCCATACATATTATTTGTTCCCCTCCTAGCGTGCCTTTTCCATCCAGTTTGCCCTTATGCCGCGATTCAGGAACACCAATTGGCTTAAGGTCAGGAATAAAGTCAATACAAAACTCAATGACCTCCTCATTTTGATGGCCCTTGAAGATGCTTCCTTCTGGCCTAGCACGGTTGTGAACATATTTCTTTAAGACTCCCATGAACCTCTCAAAGGGGAACATATTATGTAGAAATACAGGACCCAAAACGTTAATCTCTTCGCATAGGTGAACTAGGACGTGCGTCATGATGTTGAACAAGGATGGTGGGAACACCAACTCGAAACTGACAAGACATTGCACCAAATCATTCTATAACCTTGGTATGATTTCTGGATCGATTACCTTCTGAGAGATTGCATTGAGAAATGAACATAGCTTCACAATGGCTAATCGAACGTTTTCCGGTAGAAGCCCCCTCAATGCAACCGGAAGCAGTTGCGTCATAATCACGTGGCAGTCATGAGACTTTAGGTTCTGGAACTTTTTCTCTGCCATGTTTATTATTCCCTTTATATTCGACGAGAAGCCAGACGGTACCTTAATACTGAGCAGGCATTCAAAGAAGATTTCCTTCTCTTCTTTGGTAAGAGCGTAGCTTGCATGACCCTGATGTATGCCGTCTTCTCCGTGCATACGTTGCTGGTCCTCCCGTGCCTCAGGTGTATCTTTTATCTTCCCATACACGCCCAAGAAGCCAAGCAGGGTCACACAAAGATTCTTCGTCACGGGCATCACGTCGATTGTGGAGCGGACCTCTAGGTCTTTCCAATATGGCAGGTCCCAAAATATAGATTTCTTCTTCCACATGGGTGCGCGTCCGTCAGTGTCCTTTGGAACAGGTTGTCCGCCAGGACCCTTTCCAAATATCACCTTCAAATCCTTGACCATATCATGTACATCAGCACCAGTACGGTGGCGAGGCTTCGTCCGGTGGTCCGCCTCACCTTTGAAATGCTTGCCTTTCTTTCTTACGGGATGCCTGCTCAGAAGAAATCGACGATGTCCCAGGTACACATTCTTCTTACAACTATTCAAATATATACTGTCGGTATCATCCAAACAGTGCATGCATCCACGGTATCCCTTGTTTGTCTGTCCTGAAAGGTTACTGAGAGCAGGCCAATCATTGATGGTCACGAACAGCAACGCCTTTAGGTCAAATTCTTCCCCCATGTGCTCATCCCACGCACGTACACCTGTTCCATTCCACAGTTGTAAGAGTTCTTCAACTAATGGCCTTAGGTACACATCAATGTCGTTGCCGGGTTGCTTAGGGCCTTGGATGAGGACTGGCATCATAATGAACTTCCACTTCATGCACAACCAAGGAGGAAGGTTATACAAACATAGAGTCACAGGCCAGGTGCTATGGTTGCTGCTCTGCTCCCCAAAAGGATTAATGCCATCTGCGCTTAGACCAAACCATACGCTCCTTGCGTCATCTGCAAACTCCTTCCCGTACTTTCTTTTGATTTTTCTCCACTGCGACCCGTCAGCTGGTACTCTCAACTTTCTGTCTTTCTTACGGTCTTCTCTGTGCCATCGCATCGCCTTGGCATGCTCTTTGTTTTGGAACAAACGTTTCAACCGTGGTATTATAGGAGAATACCACATCACCTTGGTAGGAATCTTCTTCCTGGGGCGCTCGCCCTCGACATCGCCATGCTCATCGCGGCTGATCTTATAGCGCAATGCACCACATACCGGGCAAGCGTTCAAATCCTCGTACTCACCGCGGTAGAGGATGCAATCATTTGGGCATGCATGTATCTTCTGCACCTCTGACCCTAGAGGGCACACAGCCTTCTTTGCTTCGTACGTACTCTCGGGCAATTCATTGTCCTTTGGAAGCATATCCTTTATCATTACCAGCAACTTTCCAAATCCCTTGTCAGATACACCATTCTCTGCCTTCCATTGCAGCAATTCCAGTGTGGTGCCCAGCTTTTTCTTGTCACCTACGCAATTCGGGTACAACAATTTTTTGTGATCCTCTAACATGCGCTACAACTTCTTCTTCTCCAAATCACTTGCGCAGTTTCTCTTTGCATCGGCAATGGCCCGACCTAGATCATCAACTGATGGCTCTTCTTCAGCTTCTTCCCGCATTACTGGCTTAGCTTCTTCCCCCATTGTTGTATCATCGTATTCAGGGAACCCATGGCCAGGATAGCTATCATCGTCCTCTTCTTCTTCATTGTCTTCCATCATAACCCCTCTTTCTCCGTGCTTGGTCCAAACATTATAGTGGGGCATGAAACCGGACTCAAACAGGTGGACGTGAATGGTTCTTGACGTAGAGTAATTGCGACCATTCTTACAGCCAGCACATGGACAAGGCATAAAACCATCCGCCCGCTTGTTTGCCTCAGCCGCAAGCAGAAAAGTATGCACGCCCTCAACAAACTAGGGAGAGCATCGGTCATCGTACATCCATTGCCGGCTCATCTTCATTACACAACACCGAATAGACCAAATTAATACAAGTTCATACATAAAGTTCATACAACACTTAAATGCAACAAACAAATAACTCTCTAGCTAAAGCATTTAAATGCAACAACAAATGCGATCAAGATTGCAACTAAGGTAATAATTGATCGAACATCATAATGATACCAAGCCTCACTATCGATGGCATATTTTCTAATCTTTCTAATCTTCAAGCGCATTTTCTCCATCTTGATCTTGTGATCATCGACGACATCGGCAAGATGCAAATCCAATTCCATCTTCTCCCCCTCAATTCTTTTCAATTTTTCTTTCAAGTACTCGTTTTCTCTTTCAACTAAATTTAACCTCTCGACAATAGGGTCAGTTGGAATTTCTGGTTCACATACCTCCTAGATAAAAATATCTATGTCAACTTGATGGGCATAATTTGTCATAAACACGAAATGCAACAAATAGTTTTAAAAGAGAATATACCACATCCGAATCATAACAAGGACGAGGGCCGACGGGGACGGATATCAAAACCATGGCACTATGTATAACAAACAACATACAGGTAAGATAATTATTATACGAGTAACTATATATCCAAATCACACAAACATCAATTTTTTATATAAAATTTCATGAACAAGAGGCTCACCACAAGGTGGTGCCGGCGACGGGACGGTGCGGGCGATTGACGGTGGTTATGACGGAGATTTAGAAGGCACTAAGTAAACCACACCTACATATGCAAACTAAGTGTTATTTTAACCTCAAATTGCATATAAATCAAATACTAGCACATATATATATTTCCTCCCAAATTACTAAACTCACAAATTAATAACTATATAAAGCATTGCAAGAGCTAATCTAGCAATGAGAGATGAAAGGACAAAGTTGCTAACCTTTGTGATCATTTGAATGGATGGGGGCCTTCAAATCTTGACAAATTTTGGGCAAAATGTGTGATGAGCTCGAGAGGAAGAGGGGAAGAACAGAGAGGAGAGGGGAAAGGGGAAGAACAGAGCAAGCTCGGGTGGATGAAGGGTTTATGTAGGACGACCTTTAGTACCGGTTCGTGCCAAGAACCGGTAATAAAGGTGCTGGAGGGGGCCCAGACTGACAACATCCTACCACCACTCTCATTAGTACCGGTTCGTGGAATGAACCGGTGCTAAAGGTTAGCCACGAACCGGTACTAATGAGAGCGGCCCGGCTAGCCATTGGAACCGGCACTAATGTATACATTTGTGCCGGCTCAAATACAAACTGGCACTAATGTGCTTCACGTTTGACCCTTTTTCTACTAGTGAAATCTTGGTCCATTCTCTTGAAGATTCATTGTTCTAGCTTCAAGCTATCCTCATAATTGTTTTGATTGTGATATTTCTTTTCTTACCATCCGGAGCATTTCATGAGTTGTTTCCATTTCTTTCCTCCGAAGGCCATCATGTCATAATTCTTCATTCTCAGCGTGTAGCTATCATTCTCCAAATCTTACCGGTGCATCGTTCAAATACCCTCTAATCAGTTCATGATTTCTTTGTTCTCATGTATCTAAATCCCCTCAAGTATCTTCATTTGTTTTCTAATTCTTCCCGGTGAATTGTGCCCTTGCTACTCTCTTTTCCAATTTTTACGGTGGTTCGTTCAAGATTTCACTTCCTTCGTTATCATATCAAATATTCATTGTTTCCAAATCCCACCGGTGGTTCCATCAATAGCTTCTCAAGTTTGCACTATATCTCTCTTAATCCTTTCTACGCGAATAAGTAGTATGCAAAATCCGTTGTTTGTCATCAATTTAAATTGGTGAAGGATACGCATAACATAATTCTTATTATTGTTTCATCCAAGTGATCTAGTTTCTCCTTTCCAGAGTTGTTCATCATGTCATTTTTCTCGGTTCGAGATGCTTCATCTTTTTTTTTCCGGAGTTCCAAGTTTTTCCGCATTATCTCGTCGCGAAGCTTCATCATCATGACAAGGTTCACCTTGTTCTTTCAACTTCTCTTTCTTCCTATCATTCTTTTATTACCGGAGTTCTTCATGGAAGCTCTACATGGTGATTCGTCAAGGATTCCTTTCATTCTTCAATTGCTCTTCAAGATTTCTCTCGGAGTTATGATCCGCCAAGCTATATTCAAAAATAAACAAGGTGCCCAACACATGTTTTGTTTTGAGGAGTTCAAGTATTCTTCTTCTTGCATTTCGAAGTGCAATTCTTTCTACCTTATCTTTTGAGGTGGTGTTATATCATTCTTGACAATTTTCATTCATGTTTTGCGACTCACAAGTTGTTAAGAATGAGATATTTAAATCCATCATTTTCTAATAGTTCAAGAGATCTTTCCAACCAATCAATCTCTTTGTTGGACTTATCTTGGGTTATATTTCACCTAAAGCCTTCCCTAAGGAATGTTGCTATTGTGGTGCTTATTAATGGTCCAAGTTATCTCTTTATCATCTTGGTGGAAGAAGTTTTTCATCCCATTGGTGTTATCAATTATATCAATTGTTTCGTTAGTGGCAAATGTCATCTCTAGCTTAGAGATGTTTTCATAAGTCCAGGAGGAGTATATCATTTGATTGTTGATTCTTCAACAACTCCGTTCAATCCTTCTTTTAAGGATCCTCTGTCAAATTCGATTGTGGTACAAGTTGTCATTCCCTTCTCCCTACGCTTTTATTCCAATGATCTGTCTTCTATTCTTTCTTCCGGAGGCATTGTGATGTTGCTCTCTTCACTCATCATCTTGTTTTGCCAAGATCATGTTCTTTTCATGCTTATCCATTTAACCGGAGTATCGTGTCCTCTTTTCAAGTTCTTTTTCATCTTATCAAGTCTTGCATCTCTTTTCAACCGGAGTGCTGTCCGAATTTGATCTTCCTTGTTCCGTGTTTATCTCATTTCAACCAGAGTGGTTCCAATTCCTTCTTGTCCATTGTACTCGTCATTCATAGCTTTGCAGCCTCCAAGGTTCACATGGTGTTCCTTCTTTCTATCCTCTACTGCAGCGCTCTCAATTGTATTCAACTCCGTTGTATTCTTTCTTTCAACTTTTCAACCTCTCGGGGTTCATTGGTTTCACTCATTGGTCGAAGAAGCAACTTAGTTTTATCTCTTCTCTTCCTCTTCTGTTTCTCTTTGGTGCCATCCCTAGATCTCAGGACGAGATCCTCTCGTAGTGGTGGAGTGTTGTAACGCCCCGGATGCAACTTTCCATATTCGTAACTCCAATTCTTGCCTTTTCCGGAGATGTGTTTTGATATTTCCTTCGTGGTTGGGTTTTTGTCTTTTGTTTTGCATTTTTTTCATGTCATGCATCTCATCTCATAGCATCATGCGCATTGCATCTGCACGTTTTCATATAGCTTGCACCCATTCTTAGTTGCCGTGTCCCCCCTTGCTTTCGTTGACCGTTCCGAGACCAATCAGGTTTTGCTTCCCTCTTGACTGTGACAACCTAACCCCTCTTGTCAGCTCTCACACCCCTCGCGTGCGCGTCCGAAACTCCCTCGAACCCTAACCGGGCTGTCGTTACCGATGGGTCCGGATCATCCCCAAACATCTATAAAACATCCCCGATTTTGTTTTTGGACTCCCTAGCCTATTTATTCTCATCCGTCGGTTTTCGATCGGAAGGTCCAAACTCTCTCCCTTCCCAATATATAGTCCACCCACATGCCTTTTTGGACAAACCCTAGACCAACTCCCTAAAATTCCTCCTAGCCACCGCCACCCCTGTCCATTCTCTCCCCCTTCCTCAGGATCTCACCCGCCTACCCATCCACCGGCCGCCACTCTCTCCATCAGGATCCCTCCCAATCCACCACCTCCCCTCATTTTCAACCCCTCGCCGTCGTCCTCTGCTCGGGAACGAGCACGACGCTCACTGCCCTCTGCTTCGCGCTCCTGGGCCTGCATCACCAACTTGTGACGCCCCGATTAGTGTACGATTAAATCGGGGACTCACGGGAAGATATCACAACACAACTCTAAAACATAAATAAGTCATACAAGCATCATAATACAAGCCAGGGGCCTCGAGGGCTCGAATACAAGTGCTCGATCATAGACGAGTCAGCGGAAGCAACAATATCTGAGTATGGTCATAAGTTAAACAAGTTTGCCTTAAGAAGACTAGCACAAACTGGAATACAGATCGAAAGAGGCGCAGGCCTCCTACCTGGGATCCTCCTAACTACTCTTGGTCGTCGTCAGCGGGCTGCACATAGTAGTAGGCACCTCCAGAGTAGTAGTCGTCGTCATCGACAGTGGCGTCCGGCTCCTGGGCTCCGACATCTGGTTGCGACAACCAGGTAGAAGGGAAGGGGGGAAAGGGGGAGAAAAGCAACCGTGAGTACTCATCCAAAGTACTCGCAAGCAAGGAGCTAAACTACACATGCATGGGTATATGTGTAAAAAGGAAATATCGATGGACTGAACTGCAGAATGCCAGATTAAGAGGGGGATAGCTAGTCCTATCGAAGACTACGCTTTTGGCAGCCTTCGTCTTGCAGCATGTAGAAGAGAGTAGACTGAAGTCCTCCAAGTAGCATCGCATAGCATAATCCTACCTGGCGATCCTCCCCTCGTTGCCCTGTGGAAAAGCGATTACCGGGTAGTCTGTGGAACTTATCTGGGTGTGTTTTATTAAGTATCCGGTTCTAGTTGTCATAAGGTCAAGGTACAACTCCGGGTCGTCCCTTTACCGAGGGACACGGCTATTCAAATAGATAAACTTCCCTGCAGGGGTGCACCACATAACCCAACATGCTCGATCCCATTTGGCCGGACACACTTTCCTGGGTCATGCCCGGCCTCGGAAGATCAACACGTCGCAGCCCCACCTAGGCACAACAGAGAGGTCAACACGCCGGTCTAAATCCTGTGCGCGCAGGGGTCTGGGCCCATCGCCCATTGCACACCTGCACGTTGCGAGGGCGGCCGGAAGCAGACCTAGCCTCCCTTATACAAGAGTAGGTGTTCCAGTCCAATCCGGCGCGCGCCGCTCCGTCGCTGACGTCAAGAAGGCTTCGGCTGATACCACGACTTCGAGTGCCCATATCTTTCTCGCGTAGTTGGTTAGTGCGTATAGGCCAGTGGCCAGACTCAGATCAAATACCAAGATCTCGTTAAGCGTGTTATTATGAAGTAACCGCGAACGCCGACCAGGGCCAGGCCCACCTCTCGCCTAGGTGGTCTCAACCTTCCCTGTCACTCCGCCACATAGTAACAGTCGGTGGCCGTCGGGAACCCAGGCCCACCTCTACCGGGATGGAGCCACCTGTCCTTTTAGCCCCCTTATCGAATCACTTGCGGGTACTCAACGAGCCAACCGACTTTAGTCACCATATGTATAATATTTATATATGCATAGTATATACCCGTGATCACCTCCCGAGTGATCACGGCCCGATAGTATAGCAAGGCAGACTGACAAGAATGTAGGGCCAATGATGATAAACTAGCATCCTATACTAGGCATTTAGGATTGCGGGTAAGGTATCAATGAATGTAGCAACAATGGCAGGCTATGCAACAGAATAGGATTAATCGAAACAGTAACATGCTACACTACTCTAATGCAAGCAGTATAGAGAAGAATAGGCGATATCTGGTGATCAAGGGGGGGGTGCTTGCCTGGTTGCTCTGGCAAGAAGGAGGGGTCATCAACACCGTAGTCGAACTGGGGGTCGCCGGCAGTCTCTGGGTCTACCGGAAAGAAGTAACAGAAGGGGAACACAATAAATAACAGAGCAAACAAAGCATCACAAAGCGTAACATGCAAATACGCGGTGCTAGGTTTGCCCTAACGCGGTAGTAGGTGATACCGGCGAAAGGGGGAAACATCCGGGAAAGTATCCATGGTGTGGTTGTGCTCACGCACAAGCACACACAAGGGGCGCTGACGGCCATGGCCAAGCACCAACAACAGCTAGCGGCAGTAGTATATCAGCGGCGGCATGAACAGCAACTGCGCATGGGCAGCCGCAGTAGTGCGCAGCATAGGGCAGCAGCAAGCAGCGACGACAGTCAGCGGCTGCGGGCGCGTGCATGCGAGGGGAACAACAGTAGAGGAAGTAGTCGCAGCAGTAGTGGCGCAGTAGCAGCAGGCAGGGCATCAGCGTCGGGCGCGGCGTCGCACACGCGGATGGCGCAAGCTAGGGACGTCGGGCACGGCCGGGGGGCCAAGGTGCGGGCGTGCATGGGCGCAACAGGAGCGCGGTCTAGCAACACGGGAGCAGAGCTTTGGACGCGGCGATGATGAGCATGGGCCGGCAGTGGCGAGCACGGGGAAGCACCTACGGCGACCAAACCGAGCAATGGTTCAAGCCATCCTAACGAGGACACCACGCCGCGTCTGTAGGTGGTACGAGCGTGAGCTAGGGTGGCCAAAAAATTGGACTACGGCGGCGACTAGCCGTGATCGATGCGGTGCTCGACGAAAGCTTCGTTGCGGAGCACAAGCGAGCAAGCCGCGTGGTGAAATTGATCCGTAGGAGTGCCTGGAGCACGCACGCATCACAGGCAGGTCCATAGAAGTGCGGCATGCTCGACCTCATCGGCCATGGCGGACGGTGGTGCGGCAACACATGGGGACGACGCTATGGAAGGAAATCGAGCATGGGTTGAGAGGGAAAATGATGATGAGCTCACAGCGAAGCTTGAAGAAGGCTCGATGATGCCGGAGCTCGTTGGAGAGACGCGGATCGAGCGACGGTGACCGGCGGATGTAGTCGAGGAAGGAGGCCGATGGAGACGGCTCAAGCACGCTCCGGCTCGACCTGGCGCTTGCAGTCAGTGCAGAAGAGGACGTCAGTGCTCCTGGACAGTTTTGGAATGGCGAGGGGGAGCCAATGGCCGCGACGACAGAGATGTGGCAACGACGAGCCCGCTTGGGCGAACGAGATAGAGAGGGAGGTGGCGCGAGAGGGATAAGGTGGGGCTAGGGTTCTCCTGGGGGTCGCGGGCTCAGCCTTTATGCTCCAGGGGAGCCAGGGGATGGCCGGCACGCGGCATGGCGCAGCCATGGCCGGTGGATCCCTGCCACGATCCCCCCTATGAACAGAACGTAAGGGATGAATGTGGGGGTGGGCTGGGCCTGCACTGTGGCCATTAGGGCCCAGTGCAGCAGTAGCAATTTCTCTTCTCTCTTCTTTTCTTCTACTTTTCTGTTTTCCTTTTATTTAAACTATTTTCTATTTTCTTCTGTAGTAAAATAGTTTTATAAAAGAAATAAACTTGCACCTAAATTAGTATTGCAATTTAAGCCACTGCCATAATTAGTTTTAGCATTTAAATAAAATACTTAGCAACATTTATTATTTAAAAACATTTAAATAATTGTTTTAGCCACTGTTTTAATTAGTCTAGGCATTTACATACTTTATAAAAATGTTGTTTTACCACCATAATTAGTTATGGCTTATTTTTCACCTGATGAACATTTTAGTTTTCATGTTTGAGAATTTATTTATTTCACTTATGATTTGAATTTGAATTCGAGGTTGAAATATTTCTTAATTGTTTTTCTTAGGGCATAATGATGATGACTTGGCGTCGTTAGCATGGAGTTACTGTAGCATGATTATCCGGGCGTCACAATCGCGCACGTAGCCTCTTTGCCTTGGGCCGCTTCTGCTGTACCTCGCCAAGGCCCAGCCGCGCCAGATCTGCCAGCCCAAGCCGGCCTCCTCCACCGACCGGGCCAAGAGCCCACGGTGAGCACCCCAACAGCCTGTAGTTTCGGCCCGTAGTGTTTTTTCCCGCTGCTGCGATTTTGTCTAATTATCCAGGAATTAATGTTTTACAGAAAAGTCCCTAGAGTTCATGCATTTAATAATTCACAAGTGGTGCATCAGATTTAATAAACTATACATGTAAAATGCTTAGAATTTTGTGTAGATTAATAATTTGCAACTTTCACCCATGTTAAAATTGTTTAAATGTGTTGTTTGAATTAATTTGCTCAAATGCCATGCTAAAATGATTTATTTCATAACTAAATAACCATAGCTCGGTTTTAAATGTTCTTCATATGTAAATGGGGTGGAAAAATGCCTAGTTTAACATGGTGCACTTTATTTTCCTGTTTAACAACCTTAAAATATGGTTTAGGGCAGAACAGTACCAAATTCATTTTATGCACATGGGGATTTTTCGGAATTGTTGTTTTGTTGTTCCAGCCTCATTTAAATTTGCTTAGATAGGTAGTTTTATTATGCCTCACCTCTTGCTATGTTTAACAACATTTAATATTTTTTGGCAGCTTAAACAAGATTAAACTAAATATGTCCATGTGGTGTTTTTTCAATATGCAACTCGTTGCATATTGAGCTCCACTTAAGTTGTAGTATTGTTTGTTGCACTTTGCCATGCCATGCCTCTTTAAACCGGACATGCATCATACTTGTTTGTGCATCATGCCATGTTTATGCTTGTGCGTTTACCATGTTGTTTGTTTCTTTCCGGTGTTGCTTCTTAGTTCCGGTAATGTTGCGATTGTGAGGATTCGTTCGTCTATGCTTGGTCCATCTTCGTGGCTTCATCTTCTTCATGGACTCGTTCTTCTTCCTTGCGGGATTTCAGGCAAGATGACCGCTACCCTGGATCTCACTACTATCATTGCTATGCTAGTTGCTTCGTTCTATTGCTTTGCTGCGCTACCTATCTTTTGCTCATCAAGCTTCCCAAATTGCCATGAACCTCTAACCTTTGACACCCTTCCTAGCAAACCATTGTTTGGCTATGTTACCGCTTTTGCTCAGCCCCTCTTATAGCGTTGTTAGTTGCAAGTGAAGCTAAAGATTGCTCCATGGTGGACAGGATTATGTTGGGATATCACAATATCTCTTATATTATTAATGCATCTATATACTTGGTAAAGGGTGGAAGACTCGGACTTATTCCTGGTGTTTTGTTCCACTCTTGCCGCCCTAGTTTCCGTCATACCGGTGTTATGTTCCCGGATTTTGCGTTCCTTATGCGGTTGGGTGATTTATGGGACCCCCTTGACAGTTCGCTTGGTATAAAACTCCTCCAGCAAGGCCCAACCTTGGTTTTACCATTTGCCTCACCTAGCCCTTTTTCCCTTGGGTTTCCGGAGCCCGAGGGTCATCCTTATTTTAGCCCCCCCGAGCCAGTGCTCCTTCGAGTGTTGGTCCGAACCGAGCAACCTGCGGGGCAACCACGGGGCAACTCGAGGGCTGGTTTTACTCGTAGCTTGACTTATCCGGTGTGCCCTGAGAACGAGGTACGTGCGACTCCTATCGGGATTTGTTGGCACATCGGGCGGCTTTGCTGGTCTTGTTTTACCATTGTCTAAATGTCTTGTAAACCGGGATTCTGAGTCTGATCGGGTCTTCCTGGGAGAAGGTATATCCTTCGTTGATCGCGAGAGCTTATCATGGGCTAGGTTGGGACACCCCTGCAGGGTATAAACTTTTGAAAGCCGTGCCCGCGGTTATGGGCAGATGGGAATTTGTTAATGTCCGGTTGTAGATAACTTGACACCAGATCCGAATTAAAACGCATAAACCGTGTGTAGAGCCGTGATGGTCTCTTTTCGGCGGAGTCCGGGAAGTGAACACGGTTTTGGGTTATGTTTGACGTAAGTAGGAGTTCAGGATCACTTCTTGATCATTGCTAGCTTCACGACCGTTCCTTTGCTTCTCTTCTCGCTCTTATTTGCGTGTGTTAGCCACCATATATGCTTAGTCACTGCTGCAACCTCACCACTTTACCCCTTCCTTTCCCTTTAAGCTTTGCTAGTCTTGATACCCATGGTAATGGGATTGCTGAGTCCTCGTGGCTCATAGATTACGACAACAACAGTTGCAGGTACGGGTTATGCGATGATCTTGACGCGAGAGCGATGCTTGCTTGTTTTGGAGTTTCGCCTTCTGCTTCTTGTTCGATCAGGGGATAGGTTCCAGGTTGGCAGCCTGGTCTAGCAGGGTGGATGTCGTTTGAGTTTCTATTTGTGTTTCGTCCGTAGTCAGATGATGCTCTTATGTATTGTGATGTTGTATTCGTGTGGCATTGTATGCCTCTTGTATGTATCCCCATCTATTATGTAATGTTGATGTAATGATGTCCACCTTGCAAAAGCGTTTCAATACGCGGTTCTATCCTTGGTGGGACCTTCGAGTCTCTCTAGGATAGTATCGCATATTGAGAGTGACAGTACTGCCCTTACTTGGACAAGCATCCCACTTACGATTAACCCCTATTGCAAGCATCCACAACAACAAAAGAAGTATTAAGGTAAACCTAACCACATCATTAGACACATGGATCCAAATCAGCCCCTTACGAAGCAATACACACTACAAAAAAAGACACATCCGTGACATTTTGGGCCGAACGAATTTTTTTCCTGTCATACTTATGACACTTCTATGACGATAATTGTGACAAAACCCGGTATCATCATAGATGTGGTGGGCTCCTACTTCTATGACAAAAAATCATGACAGAAAATGGGCTTTTCGTCCTGGGCGGGCCGGAGACGCAGCTGCGTGACATTCTTTGGGCCGTCCATGACGGACAAAACCATGGTAGAAGCAAGGGCGAGGAAAATTTTGGGGAGTTCCCGGTTACGGTGGGAGGTCGGGGGCCGAGCGATGCACGTTTCTCTCATACACGTACGCACGTGTGTGCGGGGCGTTGGCTCTAACTGAACCCGAGTGAGGCGTTGGCTCTAACTAAACCCGAGCGATTGCACTGCAGGCTACGCGTTACTGAACCCGAGCGATCGATCGATGGCTGTTAACTGAACCCGATGGAGCGATTCCTTCGCTACTGCTGCTAACTGAAGCCGATCGATTGGATGAACAGTGAGCGTTGCTGGGGGGGGTGGATGAACAGTGAGCGGTGGCGTTGCCTCTGGATGAACAGGACCCCGTGGTGTGGAGGGCTGGATGAACAGTAGACGTTGGAGGGGTGGCCGTGGAGGGGTGGTTGAACAGGACCCCGTGGTGTGGAGGGCTGGATGAACAGTAGATGGTGGAGGGCTGGATGAACAGTAGATGGTGGAGGGGTGGTTGAACAGTAGCCGGTGGAGTAGCGTGCGGTGGAGGCTGGATGAACAGGAGCCCGTGGAGGTTGGAGGAGGTCGACGGTAGCCCGTGGAGGTTGGAGGAGGTCGACGGTGGAGATGAACAGTATCCCGTGGAGTCCCGTTTTGTGGTACGCCACACCCCTCCCAATGAGCAGGACCCCCGTTTCGAACATAGGATGTCCGTTTCGTCCGTTTTGCGGTACGCCACACCCCTCCCGATCAACAGGACCCCCGTTTCGACCGTAGGAGGTCCGTTTCGTCCGTTTTGTGGTACGCCACACCCCTCCCGATCAACAGGACCCCCGTTTCGACCGTAGGAGGTCCGTTTCCTCCATTTTGTGGTACGCCACACCCCTCCCGATCAACAGGACCCCGTTCCAAACGTAGGAGGTCCGTTTCCTCCATTGTGCGGTACGCCAGGCCTCGTTTCCATCGGCTGTTCTGTCCAAGCCCTCCCAATGAACACGACCACGCATTCCGTTCTGACCCAGCCGGTTGGCTCCCCATGAACACAATGACGACACTGTTTCTCCGTTTTGACCCAGCCATGTACGTATGCGCGAGTAGGCGTTCGAGACCCTGCCCGTATGTACGTACATGGCCGTATTTTCTTTCTTGCACCCTCGCCGCTGTACGTACGTGTACATGCTAGGTGCGCGCCTCTACTACAACACTTGCGTGCCTATACATCCACCAGTATATATGTACGTACACGTTCGCGACCATAATGACAACGCTACGTACGCTTCGACCAGGTGGGTCCCGACTGTCATGCACTTCCTTGCGTGCGAAGACGTAGCTGGTGGGTCCCAGCAGTAAGGGGGCGAATTGTTTTTTTCCCAGACGCACTTCCTTGCGTGCGAAGATGTAGCTGGTGGGTCCCAGCAGTCAGGGGGGCGAATGTTTTTTTGCCTGGACGCACTTCCTTGTGTGCGAAGATGTAGCTGGTGGGTCCCAGCGGTCAGGGGGCGAATCGTTTTGTTTTTTTTGCCCGGATGCACTTCCTTGTGTGCGAAGGTGTAGCTGGTGGGTCCCAGCAGTCAGGGGGGAAATGTTTTTTTCACGAAATATGGTGGCCCATCCGGTGGGTCCCCGCTGTCAGGTGGAGGAATAATTATTTTGTGCGTAATAAGGAGGCACTTCCTTGCTGCGTCTGTGGACCCAGCTGTCAGCCTCTCCACGTACAGTCCACGTCCGATGGAAGCCGTTCCTTGACCATGTTGACCACGCCGCGCCGAGAGCACCAGGGCGGTGGGCGACGGCGAGGCCTAGGAAGGGGACGACGCGGAGCCGGGGAAGACGCGGCAGTGGATGCCCACGCGTAGAGGAGTATGAGGGTTCACTGGTTCACTGCGGTGTGAGGCTGCCGTCGCCGCAGAATAACATGGGGTGTGGGTGAGTAGAGGGATGCCTGGCCAGCCATGGGAGTAGTAGGGGGCGGTGAGGCCTCCGCCGCATCATAGCCGGCCACGGGAGGCAGGAGCACGAGGCACAACCGGCACTGGTTTGGGCGACTGGAGCAAGAAGACCAGAGGTTGAAGAAGCACTACGGCCGTTGGATGGATGTCATACGGTCACTGCAGCTAGAATCGTGCATATTGACTAAGTTGACAAAGCCCTCCATCCCCGTCAACTTAGTAGGCCCACAAGTTAGCCTGCCACTATACTGGGTCCCAGCTAACAGGGGGAGTATTCATTTTTTTTGTGCGTAATAAGGAGGCACTTCCTTGCGTACGAAGATATAGCTGGTGGGTCCGAGCTGTCAGAGCCGGCCATGGGGAGGAGGGAGTAGGCAGTCCCGCCGGCGCTTGTTTGAGCGGCTGGAGCAGGATGATCAGAGATTGAAGAAGCACGACGGCCGTTGGATGGCCATCAACAGTCACTGCTTATGCGTCAACCTTTTTTTAGGAAAGCCTCAAATCTGTGGAAAACAGCATATAGCCCAGCTGCCATTATTTTTAATAATTTACAGCCCATTTGCTAATTCTTAAGGTTTTTTGTGGAGCCATATTGTTTTTGTTAGCATTACAACCCATATTGTGGCCACGGTTAAAAACTTATACGAATTTTTGCATATTTCGGTGCGGTCCGAACTGTTTTTAATCCCGAAATTTTGACTCACATTCAAACTGATTTTAAAGATAAATGTATATCAATATAAAATCCAACAAATTCTCCACGCATAAAAATTAATGTAATTTAAAATATCGAAATGAAAAAAGATATTTGAAACTAATTGCCGGTTTGATGTGTTTTCAAAATGTACAACCCATTTCTCATTACTGATGGGCCATTTTTTCGGCCAGCCGAATGAAAGCTCTCCTCGTCTTGAAAGATTTGCAGCCCAACAGGCCTAACAAAGCGACTTACTTGTCAAATCACAAAAAAACTGGGCTGTGGCCATGGACCCAGCTGTCAGCCTCTCCACATAAGGTACTCTTCCGATGGAATGTCATTGACCACATTGACCACGCCGTGCCGAGAGCACCAAGGTGGTGGACGAGGCGAGGCCTAGGAGACGATGCGGAGCCTGGGAAGACGCGGCAGTGGATGCCCACGTGAAGAGGAGTACGAGGGTTCACTAGTTCGGCTGCGGTGTGAGGCTGCCGTCGCCGCAGGGCCTAGCTAGCGGTGGGAGTAGTAGGGGGCGATGAGGCCTCAACGGCAGCACAGTCGGCCGCTGGAGGCAGGAGCAGGCGTTCTCCCCGGTGCTGGTTTGGGCGGCTGGTGCAAGAAGAGCAGCGATTGAAGAAGCAGCAGGACCGTTCGATTCAAATCCAACGGTTACTGCTGCTAGAATTGTTTGTTGACTAAGTTGACAAGCCCTGCATACACGTCAACGTAGTAAGCCCACAGGTCAGCCTCCCAACCGGTGTGCCCCAGATGTCAATGGGAGGAATCATTTTTTCACGTAATAAGGAGGCAGTTGATTGCGTGCGGCCAGGCCAGCGGAGGGAGTAGGGTGGGCCGGGGAAGCCTGCGCGGCATCACAACGGGCCACAAGAGGAGGGGGCAGGCAGTCCCGCCGGCGCTAGTTTAGGTGGATGGAGTAGGAAGATCAGAGATTGAAGAAGCACGGCGGCTAGAATCATGTGTTCACTAACAAAGCCTTGCGTAAACAAGCCAGCCGCCCGTTTTCCATTTTTAGAATTGCCGGCCATTTTCTGGTCAGTACCAGGGTCAAAAAATTAACTAAATATGTGGGAAATTTTTGCTGGGGAACAAAATATTCTTAATCCAAAAATAAATAGCCAGACTAAAACAAATTTAAAAATAAATTAGTAATATGTCATGTTAAATCCAATGAAATACGTATAAGATATCAGTGAAGAACAAAATTCAAAAAAAACTAATATCCCATTTGCTGTAAATATTTTGGAATTTTCAACCCCTTTTGATATTACTTTTAATAGACATTGACCATACTCTTTGGCCAGGACGGAATGCATCCCTCCTCGTCTTGAAAGATTTGCAGCCCACTAATTCGGAGAAAACAAATAGGCCTAGCTTGGGTATTCTTCAAAAAGAAATACCGGGCTACCTATTTTTCCAAAGAACTGGTGCATGAGCATTTAGCTTTATTTATTTCTTTACTTATTTATGTTTAGGGGACCATGAGCATGTACCTGGGCCGGATTCATGTGAGAGCCTCCCTTCCAGTTAATTATGCGCTTCTCTATTGGGCCTTCATTAGTGGGCTGCATGTTATCAACAAGTGGAAAATGTGTTCCATACGAAAAATAGTATGAGCTACGTACGGTACGGGGCACTAAAGGATCGAACCGTGCAACGACTTCCAAAACATTGTGTTTGTCGTTCTAACAACACATTTATTCAACCAACAGACGAAATATACTACTGATTGTACATTCAAAATAGTAGCAGCAGCAACCAGGGCCGGGGGTGCAACAGAAGCAGTAAGCACGCCAGAAGAGTGAAGACACAACTCTCTCTTCCAAACCAAACATGAGCCATCATTACAAAAGGGCTACCAAAAAAGAAAAAGTGTATGCATCAAACTAAATAAAGATCCTACTACACCAAGTGTACGCATCTAACTAACTGGCTCAGTTAGACGTTACTATTTATTAAGCTGTGGAGATTGGCAGACGGCTTGAACCAGATGGGTGCCTGGCGGGGGAAACTCCAACCAGCAGGTCAAAGTTTGATACTTGCGACCCTCTCTCCTACTTTGGGCAGCAGAGCGTGGCGACACATATCAGGGTATGGTGCATGCAGAGACGCATGATACGTTGTGTACACACAGTTTTGCCTGATGAACGAAACCGCGCTGCCATCATGATCCTTGCCGTCGGTTATCTCCTAGTTAATCGGATAATTCAGTCCGACAAATAGAGAGCGTGTACCAAGGCTACTTACCAGCCTCCAGTCAAAAATTCCTGAAGGCCCAGAGAAGCTGGGATCCTACTCAAAGACCTTGCAGTGACTGTGATTGTATTCCGCGAAACAACACATCCGGTACGTGCGAACGATCATCAATCTTTCGCCGTTGTCTGATCGAGCCAGGAACCACCTGCAACTGCCATGCCGCTTTTCTTTGAAAGGTTCTGGGATTAGGAAGGGTAGGGACACCAGGCGGCCTACAACATCATATCAAGTTGGAGTCAAATAAAAAAGGGCTCTTGATTTAGTCAATCTTAAGAACAGCATGTTATGAGCATGAATATTTTTTCAGTAAATGTTGACAGTAATATAAGCAAGCCATCATGATATCATAGGAAAGTAACATACTGTTGTAACAGCTGTTTGTAGCGATGACTGGAGTAGGCCAGCAATACATCCAGCCATAGAAGGAGTCGACAGCGTAAATGAAGCCCTTGTGTTCAATGGCATCAGAGAACCATGGAGGATGTATGATCCTGCGATGGATGTGCAGATTTATCCACTTACCGCAGTGACCTGTCAGATAGGCGAGACCGCGGTTGAAGAATGCAATTAGCCTAAAATCTTTATGATTCACAGATCTTGTGGGCACTTGGCAGATTACAACCTTGAGCAAATCAAACTTGGTATCATGTTGGCTACTGTAACATCCGAGTATTCTAGGCCGTGGTGCCAAAGCAGTGCAGTGTTAATCGAAGGAAGGGGGATCAATCGCCGGGTGTAGACCTCCATGAGCATCCAGTTGCCGCGACCGTCGACGAGCACCATCCAAGACGTGTTCATGCCGACCCAGTACATACCGTTAATGTAGCTGAGGCTAACGAGGATCGGATCACAGTGAAGGGGGTTGATGCTCGCCACCCTATGATCGTTATGGTGTGTGACATGCCGTTTCTGAAGATCAGGCGGCATCAGCAAGCAAGGAGCTGGCTTAAAAAGCTCCGGCCTCAGGGCTTTGAGTAAATGGTACAACCCCGACGAGCACGCGGTGAGCGGCATGGTACTGAGATTGTCCACACGCGAAACAATGAGCTTGATTACCTCTGTGGGGAGCGAATTCCAGCCACTCTTTCAGCGGACACTGCTCGGTTCTGCCATTGTTAGTGCTTGGGTTTCGGACGAGGGGGGAGGCGCCTTAGTGGGGATGGAAGCTTGGACGAGATTATGTGCGGACAAAGATGGAGAAGCGAATATGTGCTGCGGGAAGTGGACATGTGATGATGACTACAGCGCGCCGCTTGACTTACGAGACACATACCAGCAGCATAGGGTCATATCAATGCCAGACAACTTGCTTGAGTGATCACAGTACTGGTACTCCCTACAGTACCTACTACAATACTATGCCCTATCTTGCTAGAGTAGAGTAGTAGAGTAGGACTCTGCTCTACTACTAGCACCGAAGGAGCAGTATATTCTAATCTAAAGTAGTTACAAACTTCAATGCCCAATCATGGAATGACTATGAACCATGCTCAAAGACCGTGTCTACATGGTGTTTGGACCTATATGCAAAAAATAGCAAGATGCCCGTGCATTGCACGGCACACCATCAACACCAACTCGGTTTTTCCTCTACTCCTACTCCTATAAAAGACTCAGTTGGTGATGATGGAGGCGAGGAGGCGTGTTCAGTCGGGCGTGCAGTGGACGGCGCAGCACTATTCGATTTATTATAAAAAAAGGTAGTAGAGATAGAGACATAGGGAGGAGCACGAGGTAAGGCCTTATCTGTAAATGTGGAGAGAGGTGCGGGTATCTTTTGTAAAATTGTCATAGTTGGCTTTCTATCCGTCAGATATAGATCGGACGGTCTATATTACAAGATGGCAGGCATACCATCATCACCAACTTGGTTTTCTATAAGAGTAGATATATATAGATATAGATAGATAGAGACTAGGGAGTACTAGTAAGGACACCATCTACTGCTTCGTGTGCTACTCATGCGCTTCATTCGGCGGCTGCAACGTCCCCTACAACCACTCCCTCCTGCGCTCCATTCGGCGGGCGCTGTTGAAATCTGGGGAGCGCACTCTCGCGACTGCTGGCAGCCACGACTTCACCGACGACGACTTCTTCCCCTACCTCGGCAACCTCTTCCTCAACGACATGGGCGACAACCTCAACGCCAACGGTGCTGCTCCCGTTGCACCGTATGTGTTTCTGTCCTTCCTGTTCGAAATCGTGGTAGAATTCGTGTTTCTACTCTGTATCCTACTACTATGCTAGTCCACATGATCCATTTCATCTCTGTTATAGCCGTCATGATTTATTTTGTGCTTATTCGGATTAAATCTCGTAGTAACTTGCTCATATATTCAACTGGCGCAACGTCCCCTACAGCCACTCCCATTTCATAGACGGCCTGGTCGATGCCTCCAAGGAGCCCTTCGTCCACTGCTATGAGTGCCCAATGCCGTTTTGTGGCTCGCTGGTGGACATGGTGCATCACCTCACGGATGCGTGTAGCGGTCACTACTGGCCCTTGGCGGAGAACATCAAGTACGACACGTGCTACCGATTCACCATGCCGGAGTCGCTGGAGGATCACTGCCGCCTGCTAGTCTCGGAGGAGGACGGCAGCGTCTTCCTCTTGATCGTGGGCATCGGCGAGGCCCGCACAGGCCGCAGCCCCGTCTCTGTAATGTGCATCAGGGGCGTCACCGCTGACGCTGACACTGACACGAGGCAGATGTATGCGTGCGTGGTCAATGTTACTACCCCTCCAGGTCGTGTGGGCGGCAACACCGTCCTCACTGGACAGACTTGGACTCTGGGGAGCTGGGACTATCCCGCCAATGTGGACTTGGAAAACCCATGGCATCCGTTCCATCCTTTACCCGCCGACTCGGTGCACGGGGACTCCAAGGAGGTTCACCTGAACATACGCATTATCAAGTGCACTTAGAAAACATGTAGTGTGTGTGTGGGCGCTTATGGCCCGTGTCTTTACCGCTTTTGATTCTGTAAGCTTGTCATTAAACTTGAGTGGCTTTCGCCGCAGTCCTTCCTTTGAACTACTCCTCTCAGTGATCTGATGTAAGACACTTTGAGTTTCATTTGATAATGGAACCGGGGAGGAGCCTCCCTATTATTCTAAAAAAATACGCATTATCAAGTTAAATGTTGATCATTAGCCTTCGCTCAATGTAATCCGCTGTCTAAGCATGTGGAGACTTCCATGCATGATCTTGCTCTATTAGAGTATCGCGCATGAATAAAAGTGTATCCGTTTATGGTTTAGTCTAGAATCTTCCATGTATTTATTTTTACTACAGTACTGGTGAAAGACTTACGATGAACCATTTCTTACATCTCCTCTTCCCCCTTCCAAGTCATCCTGATTTAATCCCTCCGTCTAGGTGTATAAGGGCATGGTTAATATTACTTAATAGTATAGCCAACTGTTGACTATAAGAAAGTGCCATGTCATCTGTAGCCAACATGTATAACAATCGATACTCAAAAACTAATTCTTAAAGATCATTTCTTGCAAAGCACAATAAGTGTTATTTCTTCACAAGTTTTGGATGCAGGTTGAACAGTTGAATGCTTTTGTTTGCAAAAGATACCTTTTTATCTATTTCACACGGATGTTTGTGAGCTCTAGAGATGAGATAATATCTGAAGAAACCTATCGATACCCGTTACATATGAGATGACCCCCACATCCTTTGTCAAATTAAACAACTCCCCGATCAATGCATTTCACTCTTCGGTGCAATGCACGGGCACCTTACTACTATAGATCAGTACAACCAAAAATTGAACTAACATTATATCTAGTACGATAAATATTGATGCATGTCACCTAAAATTATATCATTCAAAACTATGTTCAAATATGAATCCAACGATATAGTTTTTGTTGACATGCACTAACATTTTGTCAGTTAAATCCTTAGTCAAATTCAATGGGGGACTAATAAAACATGACCGATGTAGTACAAGTGTAGAGGGCGGCGCTGCACGGGAGTCTCACCTCTCACCCCGCTCGTGGCGCGGCAGTTAAGCCGTCATATCACAAAACCCAACCACTCCCAGTAATAAATGGCATGGTAAAATAAACGGACAAGCAAACATCACATCCCTCCGTCTTTTTTGCATTTCATCTCTCTACATTTACTTTCTCCGGTTCATCTCCCACACTCAATCCCTAGCTACTACTCCTAGGGCCAGTTCCTTTGGCGGCTTCCCCAGGTTTTCCCACAAGACTAGTCAAAGTGGAGATTAACAATAAGGCGCCTCACTCATTTATTTGGGCTTCTAAACTACTACTCCATCCTGGTTTATTCCTCACCATTGTAATTTGTGCTAAATTTTGACCAAAAATTTAACTGATAAAATGTTACTCAAAACACTTAGGCGCGGTGCATCTAGGTGTGTAAGTCATCTTACGAAAACCAAATAATCCCAAAACACTTAGGCGTGTTGCATTAACTTCTACCTTGTTTCTTGTTTCTTGACATATCAACCAATAAGAGATAAAGAGTGTGCATGCTTTTAATGACTTGAGATATCAAACACGACATGCAGTGGTTAGTTCATTGCATGCAATACTATTAATTAGCAAATAAACATTAACATTTCTCGTTTTCTCCTCCTCCTTGGTCACGGTGCACAGCCTAAGATGACTTACTCACCTAGACAGATGGAGTAGTGCATGTGACATGCACTAACATTTTAGTAGTTAAATTTATGGTCAAAATTTGACATAGATTACAATGTGGACCAATAAACCAGGACGGAGGTAGTAGTTATGGGATTACTAATCTAGAAGCCTAAAAGAACTGGCCCCTGGTACTCCTACTAGTAGTAGTACTCAAGTTGGAATTCCAATTGCACGGCACAACTTGTTAGGCAAAAAATTCGATGCAGGGTGTAGGAAGAGGTTTGGGAATTTGCATGCCTTTCCAACCAGTGAGATGCTCCATACAAAGTACGATAGAGAAATAACCGCAGAGAAGGAAGCTAAAAGTAAACAATCAAACAAGCATTTTTGCATTTGTTTTGCATTGAATCGTTTCACAAGCTTGACTGGTGCTGTTTTTCTACTTTTACAAAAACCGCATCGTAATGTTAAAACGTGCATTTGCACGTATATAAGTAATAGTAGTACTCCCTCCGTCTAGCTGTACAAGTCTTCCCTCCTTCTTGGTCACCGTGCACAACCAAAGATGACTTATTGACCTGGACGGAGGGAGTAGCACAGTCTGCAAGCATATATCGAGAGAGACGTGTAGTCCGATAGTATATAGTAAAGTTTGTGCTATATGCACATACTTGCAAAATGCATAATAATACACAACGTTTCCAAACTTCCCCTTTTACATACTTAATTAAGGACGCTAAAAATTCCTGAACGTTTGGGATTTATCATTTGCGTCCCAAAACTAATGAGATCGCCTTACGAAACAAAAATTATACTCCTCCTAAAAGCCACGGCGCTCGCAGGAGCGCTTGCGGTGCGCCACGAGTGCCCTGGTGCGCGGCCGTTTCCCAGCGCGATGACACAACGCCTCTTCCTTAGCCTCGCAACTCGCGAGGTGCTGATTGGCGGCTTGCCGGCGGGCGAGCGCGATCTCAACGGTGTGATGATACGGCACCAACAGGTACTCCTCCTGGCTGGAAGCGTGCACCCGGTCCACGTACCGCCAAGCGTAGATGAGGCGCTTGGGCCCGACTGCACTCAGGGTGTCGGCACGGGCGTCCTCCGCCACCCTCACGGCCCTCGCACGAGCCTTCCGCCAAAGAACCAATTGCTTGACTCTCTCGGACGCGACATAGATCTCCTAGAAAGCTTGTTGCGAGGTGCGCTTCTCTTCCTCGGCCTTCTTCTCCGTATCTATTTTGGCGCGCTCTGCTGGAGTCAAAGCCTCCCACAAGGCGACATCCATTTCTTTCCTAAGATCCTCAAGGCTGGGGGGCTCGGCGGGTGGCGCGGCGTTATCCTCATAGCGGGGAGCCGACGCGTCCTCCGACGCGCATGCTGGCGAGATTGGTAACACCGACGCGTCCACCTCGATGCATCATGGCGAGGAGCGGAACGCCAACGCGTCCTCCTCGACTAGTGGCGGCGAGGAACAGAATGGTGACGCGTCACGTCGCGGCGAGGAGCGGAACACCGACGCGTCCTCCTCGACTAGTGGTGGCAAGGAACGGAACGGCGACGCGTCACTTAGCGGCGAGGAGCGGAACACCGACGCGTCCTCCTCGACTAGTGGCGGCGAGGAACGGAACGGCGACGCGTGACCGTCCGCGTGGTGCAGCGAGGGGCTTCTAGGGCTTGGGAGGGGCGATGCCATGGTGGTCGATGTGAGAGGGAGGGGGAGGAGATAGCGATGAACGTGAACGTGAGGGTGAGGAAATAGCGATGTCATGGGAGGCGTAGTATTTATAGCGAGCAATGGCACACCTACTAAGATATGGACTGAGTTGCACTGACTTAACTGCAGGTCCAGTTGCGTCACTGACATGTGGGCCAGTACACTGCTGGGCCCGTATATCAGTGACCCAATGCACCTGAAGTTAAGTAAAAGCTACGTGGGCATATTTGTTGGAGTAAATTACGGGGGAGCGAAGGGGTGGAAATATTTGTTGGGGAACATTGCAGAAAATTAAAATTTTTCCTACGGCTTCACCAAGATCCATCTATGAGTTCATCTAAGCAACGAGTCATGGGAGAGAGCTTGCATCTACATACCACTTGTAGATCGCGTGCGGAAGCTTGCAAGGTGATGATGGAGTCGTACTCGAACGTGATTCAGATCACCGATGCCAAGTGCTGAACGGACAGCACCTCCGTGTTCAACACACGTACGGGACGAGCGACGTCTCCTCCTTCTTGATCCAGCAAGGGGGAAGGAGAGGTTGAGGAAGACAGCTCCACCGGCAGCACGACGGCGTGGTGATGGTGGAGAAGCAGTACTCCGACAGGGCTTCGCCGAGCACACAACGAAGGAGGAGAGGTGTTGGGGAGGGAGAAGGAGGCAACCAAAGGCCAAGGACTCAAGGTTTGAAGTCCCTCCTCTCCCCCACTATATATAGGAGGGCCAAGGGGGGGGTGGCCGGCCCTAGGAGATCCAATCTCCTAGGGGGGCGGCGGCCAAGGGGGGTTTCCCTCCCCCCCAAGGCACCTAGGAGGTGCCTTCCCCTCCTAGGACTCTTGCCCCCTTGAACCCTAGGCGCATGGGCCTATGTGGGGCTGGTGCCCTTGGCCCATGCAGGCCAAGGCGCACCCCCTACAGCCCATGTGGCCCCCCGGGGCAGGTGGCCCCACCCGGTGGGCCCCCGGGACCCCTCCGGTGGTCCCGGTACAATACCGATAACCCCGAAACTTGTCCCGATGCCCGAAACAGGACTTCCCATATATAAATCTTTACCTCCGGACCATTCCGGAACTCCTCGTGACGTCCGGGATCTCATCCGGGACTCCGAACATCATTCGGTAGTCACATACTTGACTTCCTACTAACCCTAGCGTCACCGAACCTTAAGTGTGTAGACCCTACGGGTTCGGGAGACACGCAGACATGACCGAGACGACTCTCGGGCAATAACCAACAGCGGGGTCTGGATATCCATGTTGGCTCCCACATGCTCCTCGATGATTTCATCGGTTGAACCACGATGTCGAGGATTCGATCAAACCCTGTATACAATTCCCTTTGTCAATCGGTACGTTACTTGCCCGAGACTCGATCGTCGGTATCCCAATACCTTGTTCAGTCTCGTTACCCGGCAAGTCACTTTACTCGTACCGTAATGCATGATCCCGTGGCCAACACCTTGGTCACATTGAGCTCATTATGATGATGCATTACCGAGTGGGCCCAGAGATACCTCTCCGTTATACGGAGTGACAAATCCCAGTCTCGATCCGTGTCAACCCAACAGATACTTTCGGAGATACCTGTAATGCACCTTTATAGTCACCCAGTTACGTTGTGACGTTTGATACACCCAAGGCACTCCTACGGTAACCGGGAGTTACACGATCTCATGGTCGAAGGAATAGATACTTGACATTGGCAAAGCTTCTAGCAAACGAACTATACGATCTTTTATGCTATGCTTATGATTGGGTCTTGTCCATCACATCATTCTCCTAATGATGTGATCCCGTTATCAACGACATCCTATGTCCATAGTCAGGAAACCATGACTATCTATTGATCATAACGAGCTAGTCAACTAGAGGCTCACTAGGGACTCATTGGGTCTAAGTGTTCACACGTGTATTACGATTTCCGGATAATACAGTTATAGCATGAACAAAAGACAATTATCATGAACATTGAAATATAATAATCCTTTTATTATTGCCTCTAGGGCATATTTCCAACAGTCTCCCACTTGCACTAGAGTCACCAATCTAGTTACATTGTGATGAATCGAACACCCATAGAGTTCTGGTGTTGATCATGTTTTGCACGCGAGAGAGGTTTAGTCAACGGATCTGCGACATTCAGATCCGTGTGCACTTTGCAAATCTCTATGTCTCCATCTTGAACATTTTCACGGATGGAGTTGAAACGACGCTTGATGTGCCTGGTCTTCTTGTGAAACCTGGGCTCCTTGGCAAGGGCAATAGCTCCAGTGTTGTCACAGAAGAGTTTGATCGGCCCCGACGCATTGGGTATGACTCCTAGGTCGGTGATGAACTCCTTCATCCAAATCGCTTCATGCGCTGCCTCCGAGGCTGCCATGTACTCCGCTTCACATGTAGATCCCGCCACGACGCTCTGCTTGCAGCTGCACCAGCTTACTGCTCCACCATTCAACATATACACGTATCCGGTTTGTGACTTAGAGTCATCCAGATCTGAGTCGAAGCTAGCGTCGACGTAACCCTTTACGACGAGCTCTTCATCTCCTCCATAAACGAGAAACATGTCCTTTGTCCTTTTCAGGTACTTCAGGATATTCTTGACCGCTGTCCAGTGTTCCTTGCCGGGGTTACTTTGGTATCTTGCAACCAAACTTACGGCAAGGTTTACATCGGGTCTGGTACACAGCATGGCATACATAATAGATCCTATGGCTGAAGCATAGGGGATGACACTCATCTCTTCTTTATCTTTTGCCGTGGTCGGTGACTGAGCCAAGCTCAATCTCACACCTTGTAACATAGGCAAGAACCCCTTCTTGGACTGATCCATTTTGAACCTCTTCAAAATCTTATCAAGGTATGTGCTTTGTGAAAGACCTATGAGGCGTCTCGATCTATCTCTATAGATCTTGATGCCTAATATATAAGCAGCTTCTCCAAGGTCCTTCATTGAAAAACACTTGTTCAAGTAGGCCTTAATGCTGTCCAGGAGTTTCGTATCATTTCCCATCAAGAGTATGTCATCTACATATAATAGGAGAAATGCTACAGAGCTCCCACTCACTTTCTTGTAAACGCAGGCTTCTCCATAAGTCTGCGTAAACCCAAACGCTTTGATCATCTCATCAAAGCGAATGTTCCAACTCCGAGATGCTTGCACCAGTCCATAAATGGATCGCTGGAGCTTGCATACTTTGTTAGCGTTCTGAGGAACGACAAAACCTTCCGGCTGCATCATATACAGCTCTTCCTTAAGATGTCCATTAAGGAATGCCGTTTTGACGTCCATCTGCCATATCTCATAATCATAGTATGCGGCAATTGCTAACATGATTCGGACGGACTTAAGCTTCGCCACGGGAGAGAATGTCTCGTCGTAGTCAATCCCTTGAACTTGTCGATAACCCTTAGCGACAAGTCGAGCTTTATAGATGGTAACATTACCATCCGCGTCCGTCTTCTTCTTAAAAATCCATTTATTTTCTATCGCTCGCCGATCATCGGGCAAGTCTGTCAAAGTCCATACTTTGCTTTCATACATGGATCCTATCTCGGATTTCATGGCCTCAAGCCATTTGTTGGAATCCGGGCCCGCCATTGCTTCTTCATAGTTCGAAGGTTCATTGTTGTCCAGCAACATGATTTCCATGACAGGGTTGCCGTACCACTCTGGTGCAGAACGTGTCCTTGTGGACCTTCGAAATTCAGTAGCAACTAGATCTGAAGTACCTTGATCATCATCAACATTTTCCTCTTCAGTTGGTGTGGGCATTACAGGAATGGTTTCCTGCGCTGCACCACTTTCCCGTTCGAGAGGTAGTACTTCATCGAGTTCTACTTTCCTCCCACTTACTTCTTTCGAGA
Organism: Triticum timopheevii; assembly: GCA_963921465.1. Taxonomy (NCBI): domain Eukaryota; kingdom Viridiplantae; phylum Streptophyta; class Magnoliopsida; order Poales; family Poaceae; genus Triticum; species Triticum timopheevii. The sequence goes on from OY997271.1 coordinate 46,997,670, forward strand.
GAAACTCTTTCTCCAGAAAGCATCCGTTCTTGGCAACAAAGATCTTGCCTTCGGATCTTAAGTAGAAGGTATACCCGACAGTTTCCTTAGGGTATCCTATGAATACGCATTTTTCCGACTTGGGTTCGAGCTTTTCAGGTTGAAGTTTCTTGACATAAGCATCGCATCCCCAAACTTTTAGAAACGACAGCTTAGGTTTCTTCCCAAACCATAATTCATACGGTGTCGTCTCAACGGATTTAGACGGTGCCCTATTTAAAGTGAATGTAGCTGTCTCTAGAGCGTATCCCCAAAATGATAGCGGTAAGTCGGTAAGAGACATCATAGACCGCACCATATCCAATAGAGTGCGATTACGACGTTCGGACACACCGTTTCGCTGAGGTGTTCCAGGCGGCGTGAGTTGTGAAACGATTCCACATTTTCTTAAGTGTGTACCAAATTCGTGACTTAAGTATTCGCCCCCACGATCTGATCGTAGGAACTTTATCTTACGGTCATGTTGATTCTCTACCTCACTCTGAAATTCCTTGAACTTTTCAAAGGTCTCAGACTTGTGTTTCATTAAGTAGACATACCCATATCTACTCAAGTCGTCAGTGAGAGTGAGAACATAACGATATCCTCCGCGAGCCTCAACGCTCATTGGACCGCACACATCGGTATGTATGATTTCCAACAAGTTGGTTGCTCGCTCCATTGTTCCGGAGAACGGAGTCTTGGTCATTTTGCCTAAGAGGCAAGGTTCGCATGTGTCAAATGATTCATAATCAAGAGACTCTAAAAGTCCATCAGCATGGAGCTTCTTCATGCGCTTGACACCAATGTGACCAAGGCGGCAGTGCCACAAGTATGTGGGACTATCGTTATCAACTTTACATCTTTTGGCATCCACACTATGAACATGTGTAATATTACGCTCGAGATTCATCAAGAATAAACCATTGACCATCGGAGCATGACCATAAAACATATCTCTCATATAAATCGAACAACCATTATTCTCAGACTTAAATGAGTAGCCATCTCGTATTAAACGAGATCCAGATACAATGTTCATGCTCAAACTTGGCACTAAACAACAATTATTGAGGTTTAAAACTAATCCCGTAGGTAAATGTAGAGGCAGCGTGCCGACGGCGATCACATCGACCCTGGAGCCATTCCCGACGCGCATCGTCACCTCGTCCTTCGCCAGTCTCCGTTTATTCCGCAGCTCCTGCTGTGAGTTACATATGTGAGCAACGGCACCGGTATCAAATACCCAGGAGTTACTTCGAGTACTGGTAAGGTACACATCAATTACATGTATATCAAATATACCTTTGGTGTTGCCGGCCTTCTTATCCGCTAAGTATTTGGGGCAGTTCCGCTTCCAGTGCCCCTTCCCCTTGCAATAAAAGCACTCAGTCTCAGGCTTGGGTCCATTCTTTGACTTCTTCCCGGCAACAGGCTTACCGGGCGCGGCAACATCTTTGCCGTCCTTCTTGAAGTTCTTCTTACCCTTGCCCTTCTTGAACTTAGTGGTCTTATTGACCATCAACACTTGATGTTCTTTCTTGATTTCAGCCTCTGCTGACTTCAGCATCGAGAACACTTCAGGAATGGTCTTTACCATCCCCTGCATGTTGTAGTTCATCACAAAGCTCTTGTAGCTTGGTGGGAGCGACTGGAGGATTCTGTCAATGACCGCCTCATCTGGGAGGTTAATGTTCAACTGGGTCATACGTGCGTGCAACCCAGACATCTTCAGGATGTGTTCACTGACAGAACTGTTCTCCTCCATCTTACAACTGTAGAACTTGTCGGAGACATCATATCTCTCGACCCGGGCATGAGCTTGGAAAACTAGTTTCAGCTCTTCGAACATCTCATATGCTCCGTGATGCTCAAAACGCTTTTGGAGCCCCGGTTCTAAGCTGTAAAGCATGCCGCACTGAACGAGGGAGTAATCATCAGCACGAGTTTGCCAAGCGTTCATAACGTCTTGGTTCTCTGGGACGGGAGCGGCACCTAGCGGTCCTTCTAGGACATATTGCTTCCTGGCAGCTATGAGGATGATCCTCAGGTTTCGGACCCAGTCCGTATAGTTGCTGCCATCATCTTTCAGCTTGGTTTTCTCTAGGAACGCGTTGAAGTTCATGTTGACATGAGCGTTGGCCATTGATCTACAATACATATTTGCAAAGGTTTTAGACTAAGTTCATGATAATAAAGTTCTTAATCAAAATTATGAACTCCCACTTAGATTAGACATCCCTCTAGTCATCTAAGTGTTACACGATCCGAGTCGACTAGCCCGTGTCCGATCATCACGTGAGACGGACTAGTCATCGTCGGTGAACATCTTTATGTTGATCGTATCTTCCATACGACTCGTGTTCGACCTTTCGGTCTCCGTGTTCCGAGGCCATGTCTGCACATGCTAGGCTCGTCAAGTTAACCCTAAGTGTTTTCGCTGTGTAAAACTGTCTTACACCCGTTGTATGTGAACGTAAGGATCCATCACACCCGATCATCACGTGGTGCTTAGAAACGACGAACTGTAGCAACGGTGCACAGTTAGGGGAGAACACTTCTTGAAATTTTGTAAGGGATCATCTTATTTACTACCGTCGTCCTAAGTAAACAAGATGCATAAACATAATAAACATCACATGCAATTATATGGTTGTGACATGATATGGCCAATATCATCAAGCTCCATTGATCTCTATCTTCGGGGCTCCATGATCATCTTGTCACCGGCTTGACACCATGATCTCCATCATCATGATCTCCATCATCGTGTCTTCATGAAGTTGTCACGCCAACGACTACTTCTACTTCTATGACTAACGCGTTTAGTAATGAAGTAAAGTAGTTTACATGGCGTTCTTCAATGACACGCAGGTCATACAAAAAAAATAAAGACAACTCCTATGGCTCCTGCCGGTTGTCATACTCATCGACATGCAAGTCGTGAATCCTATTACAAGAACATGATCTCATACATCACAATTCAACATTCATCACAACTTCTGGCCATATCACATCACATGATCAATCGCTGCAAAAACAAGTTAGACGTTCTCTAGTTGTTGTTGCATCTTTTACGTGGCTGCGATTGGGTTCTAGCAAGAACGTTTTCTTACCTACGAATCACCACAACGTGATTTTGTCAACTTCTATTTACCCTTCATAAGGGCCTTGTTCATCGATTCCGCTCCAACTAAAGTGGGAGAGACAGACACCCGCCAGCCACCTTATGCAACTAGTGCATGTCAGTCGGTGGAACCGGTCTCACGTAAGCGTACGTGTAAGGTTGGTCCGGGCCGCTTCATCCCACAATACCGTTGAGCAAGAAAAGACTAGTAGAGGCAAGTAAGATGACAAGATCAACGCCCACAACAAATTGTGTTCTACTCGTGCATTAGAGAACTACGCATAGACCTAGCTCATGATGCCACTGTTGGGGAACGTTGCAGAAAATTAAAATTTTTCCTACGGCTTCACCAAGATCCATCTATGAGTTCATCTAAGCAACGAGTCATGGGAGAGAGCTTGCATCTACATACCACTTGTAGATCGCGTGCGGAAGCTTGCAAGGTGATGATGGAGTCGTACTCGAACGTGATTCAGATCACCGATGCCAAGTGCTGAACGGACAGCACCTCCGTGTTCAACACACGTACGGGACGAGCGACGTCTCCTCCTTCTTGATCCAGCAAGGGGGAAGGAGAGGTTGAGGAAGACAGCTCCACCGGCAGCACGACGGCGTGGTGATGGTGGAGAAGCAGTACTCCGACAGGGCTTCGCCGAGCACACAACGAAGGAGGAGAGGTGTTGGGGAGGGAGAAGGAGGCAACCAAAGGCCAAGGACTCAAGGTTTGAAGTCCCTCCTCTCCCCCACTATATATAGGAGGGCCAAGGGGGGGGTGGCCGGCCCTAGGAGATCCAATCTCCTAGGGGGGCGGCGGCCAAGGGGGGTTTCCCTCCCCCCCAAGGCACCTAGGAGGTGCCTTCCCCTCCTAGAACTCTTGCCCCCTTGAACCCTAGGCGCATGGGCCTATGTGGGGCTGGTGCCCTTGGCCCATGCAGGCCAAGGCGCACCCCCTACAGCCCATGTGGCCCCCCGGGGCAGGTGGCCCCACCCGGTGGGCCCCCGGGACCCCTCCGGTGGTCCCGGTACAATACCGATAACCCCGAAACTTGTCCCGATGCCCGAAACAGGACTTCCCATATATAAATCTTTACCTCCGGACCATTCCGGAACTCCTCGTGACGTCCGGGATCTCATCCGGGACTCCGAACATCATTCGGTAGTCACATACTTGACTTCCTACTAACCCTAGCGTCATCGAACCTTAAGTGTGTAGACCCTACGGGTTCGGGAGACACGCAGACATGACCGAGACGACTCTCGGGCAATAACCAACAGCGGGGTCTGGATATCCATGTTGGCTCCCACATGCTCCTCGATGATTTCATCGGTTGAACCACGATGTCGAGGATTCGATCAAACCCTGTATACAATTCCCTTTGTCAATCGGTACGTTACTTGCCCGAGACTCGATCGTCGGTATCCCAATACCTTGTTCAGTCTCGTTACCCGGCAAGTCACTTTACTCGTACCGTAATGCATGATCCCGTGGCCAACACCTTGGTCACATTGAGCTCATTATGATGATGCATTACCGAGTGGGCCCAGAGATACCTCTCCGTTATACGGAGTGACAAATCCCAGTCTCGATCCGTGTCAACCCAACAGATACTTTCGGAGATACCTGTAATGCACCTTTATAGTCACCCAGTTACGTTGTGACGTTTGATACACCCAAGGCACTCCTACGGTAACCGGGAGTTACACGATCTCATGGTCGAAGGAATAGATACTTGACATTGGCAAAGCTTCTAGCAAACGAACTATACGATCTTTTATGCTATGCTTATGATTGGGTCTTGTCCATCACATCATTCTCCTAATGATGTGATCCCGTTATCAACGACATCCTATGTCCATAGTCAGGAAACCATGACTATCTATTGATCATAACGAGCTAGTCAACTAGAGGCTCACTAGGGACTCATTGGGTCTAAGTGTTCACACGTGTATTACGATTTCCGGATAATACAGTTATAGCATGAACAAAAGACAATTATCATGAACATTGAAATATAATAATCCTTTTATTATTGCCTCTAGGGCATATTTCCAACAATATTGCTGGTCACAACGGATTGGACGAGCGTGGGGGGAGGAGAGTCATGCATGCAGATTTTTTCACACGGGGTGGAGTGGTGGGACCGCCAGAGGGAGAAGGAGAGTTTGGCAGGCATATTGTTTCCACACATGGAGAGGAAAAGATTTGGAGATGAACGGGCTTCCTACAGGTATGGGGAACGGTGCATAATAAGTCATCTTGCATGCCGGGCTAGGTATAGTCTCAATTCATTAAAAACATACACGCCCCACACATGTTCATATTTCAAGGTGCACTAAATTATTGCATGCGATGATTAAGGCTGGCCATCATGGTGGTATCTTAGCTGGTACTGTATCATGTATACGGGAATAGCAAACATGCTGATGTGGCAAAGAATTAAAGAAGAGAGGGGGTGAGGGAGTCCTGGATTAGGGGGTATTCGGATGATCGGACTATAACCTATGGCCGGACTCCTGGACTATGAAGATACAAGATTGAAGACTTCGTCCCATGTCTGGATGGGACTTTCCTTGGCGTGGAGGGCAAGCTTGGCGATACGGATATGTAGATCTCCTCCCATTGTAACCGACTCTGTGTAACCCTAGCTCTCTCCGGTGTCTATATAAACTGGAGAGTTTTAGTCCGTAGAACGAACAACAATCATACCATAGGCTAGCTTCTAGGGTTTAGCCTCTCTGATCTCGTGGTAGATCTACTCTTGTACTACCCATATCATCAATATTAATCAAGCAGGAGTAGGGTTTTACCTCCATCGAGAGGGCCCGAACCTGGGTAAAAACATCGTGTCCCTTGTCTCCTGTTACCATCCGCCTAGATGCACAGTTCGGGACCCCCTACCCGAGATCCGCTGGTTTTGACACCGACATTGGTGCTTTTATTGAGAGTTCCTCTGTGTCGTCATCTTTAGGCCCGATGGCTCCTCCGATCATCAACAATGATGCGGTCCAGGGTGAGACTTTTCTCCCCGGACAGATCTTCGTATCCGGCGGCTTTGCACTGCGGGCCAATTCGCTTGGCCATCTGGAGCAGATCGAAAGCTACTCCCCTGGCCATCAGGTCATATTTGGAAGTTTGAACTACACGGCTGACATTCGTGGAGACTTGATCTTCGACGGGTTCGAGCCACAGCCAAGCGTGCCGCACTATCTCGATGGGCACGATCTAGCTCTGCTGCCGAACAGTGCCCAGGAGGCCGCCCCAGTGTCCGCTCTGACCCTTAGCTCGGAGCCGACTGCGCCAATCGAGGACGGGTGATTGGACACCGCCTCGGGGGCTGCAATCCCTACGGCGATCGAGTCGAATACCAGCCTTGTCCTTTGTGAAGCTCGTGACTCCAAGGTGTCGGACTCCTTTCCGGACTCCGAACCTTCCGCGCCCCTGCCGATCGAACCCGATTGGGCGCCGATCATGGAGTTCAGCACCGTGGACATGTTTCAGCACTCGCCCTTCGGCGACATTCTGAATTCAGTAAAGTCTCTCTCTTTATCAGGAGAGCCCTGGTCGGACTATGGTCAGCAAGGTTGGGATGCGGACGACGAAGAAATTCAAAGCCCACCCACCACCCACTTCGTAGCCACTGTCGATGATTTAACTGGCATGCTTGACTTCGACTCCGAAGACATCGACGATATGGACACCGATGCAGGAGACGACCAAGAACCAGCGCCTATAGGGCACTGGAAGGCCACATCGTCATACGACATATACATGGTGGACACCCCAAAAGAAGGGAATGGCAATGGAACAACGGAGGATGACCCCTCCAAGAAGCAGCCTAAGCGCCGGCGTCAGCGGCGCCGCTCTAAATCCCGCCAAAGCAAAAACGGCGATTCCGACATGGGAAATAACACCCCGGACAGCGCCGAAGACAACCCCCTCTAGTAGGATTCAGCACAGGAGGATGGAGAAGCCAGCCCTCGTGAGAGAGCGGCAGACATAGAGGTAGAGGACGATAATTACATGCCTCCCTCCGAAGGCGAGGCAAGCCTCAACGACGACAAATTTGTCATGCCTGAGGATCCTGTCGAACAAGAGCGTTTCAAATGCAGGCTTATGGCCACGGCGAGCAGCCTCAAGAAAAAACAGCAGCATCTTAGAGCTGACCAAGACTTGCTAGCCGACAGATGGACTGAAGTCCTTGCGGCCGAAGAGTACGAACTCGAACGCCCCTCCAAGAGCTACCCAAAGCGCAGGCTGCTACCCCGATTAGAGGAGGAAGCACCTAAACCTACATCACCAGCACACGACGCGGCCGACCGGCCACCTCGTGGCCGCAACAGAGAGGCCTCTCGGCCATCCACTCAAGCCACACCCCGGCGTCGCTCAAAAAATACCAAGGCACGGGGAAATGCACCAGACCCGCGAGACATATTGGAGGACAAGGCAAGGCAAACAAGATCGATCTATGGATCGCGTGGGTGCCCCACGACACGTGACGATAACCGTCACGCCGGATATGGCAAATACGGCCAGGCCGAACACAACAGACATAGCTCATATGAGCTACGTCGTGATATAGCCCAGTACAGAGGCGCCGCACACCCACTATGCTTCATAGATGAAGTAATGGATCATCAAATCCTGAGGGTTTTAAACCCGTAAACATCGAATCATACGATGGCACAACAGATCCTGCGGTATGGATCGAGGATTATCTCCTTCATATCCACATGGCCCGCGGTGATGATCTACACACTATCAAATACCTCCCACTCAAGCTTAAAGGACCAGCTCGGCATTGGCTTAACAACTTGCCAACAGAGTCAATTGGTTGCTGGGAGGACCTGAAGCCGCATTCCTCGACAATTTCCCAGGGCACCTATGTGCGACCACCAGATGCCGATGACCAAAGCCACATAATTCAGCAGCCAGAGGAATCGGCCAGACAATTCTGGACACGGTTCCTAACCAAGAAAAATCAAATAGTCGACTATCCAGACGCAGAGGCCCTCGTAGCCTTCAAACATAATATCCGTGACGAATGGCTTGCCCGGAACCTAGGACAGGAAAAGCCGAAATCCATGGCAGCCCTCACAACACTCATGACCCGCTTTTGCACGGGAGAAGACAGCTAGCTAGCTCATAGTAATAACATGACCAAGAGCCCTGGTAATTCGGATACCAAGGACAACAATGGCAGATCGCGTCACAACAAGCACAAGCGCCGCATCAATGGCGACAATGCTGAGGATACGGTAGTTAATGCCGAATTCAGAGGCTCTAAACCCGGTCAGCGGAAAAAGCCATTCAAAAGAAATACTCCGGGCCCGTCCAGTTTGGACCGAATACTCGATCGCTCGTGCCAGATACACGGCACCCCCGAAATACCAGCCAATCACACCAACAGGGATTGTTGGGTTTTCAAGCAGGCAGGCAAGTTAAGTGCTGAAAATAGAGACAAGGGGCAGCACAGCGATGACGAGGAGGAGCCCCGGCCGCCAAACAATAGGGGACAGAAGGGCTTTCCCCCACAAGTGCGGACGGTGAACATGATATATGCAACCCACATCCCTAAAAGGGAGCGGAAGCGTGCACTCAGGGACGTATATGCGTTGGAGCCAGTCGCCCCAAAGTTCAACCCGTGGTCCTCCTGCCCGATCACTTTGGATCGAAGGGACCACCCCACTAGCATCTGCCACGGCGGATTTGCCGCATTGGTTCTAGACCCAATAATTGACGGATTTCACCTCACTAGAGTCCTTATGGACGGCGGAAGTAGCCTGAACCTGCTTTATCAGGATACAGTGCGAAAACATGGGCATAGATCCCTCAAGGATTAAACCCACAAAGTCGACCTTTAAAGGCGTCATACCAGGTGTAGAGGCCAACTGTACAGGCTCAGTTACACTCGAAGTGGTCTTCGGATCCCCGGATAATTTCCGAAGCGAGGAGTTAATCTTCGACATAGTCCCGATCCACAGTGGCTATCACGTGCTGCTCGGACGAACCGCATTTGCAAAGTTCAATGCGGTGCCGCACTACGCATACCTCAAGCTCAAGATGCCAGGCCCTCGAGGAGTCATTACGGTCAATGGAAACACCGAACGCTCTCTCCGAACGAAGGAGCATACGGCAGCCCTCGCGGCGGAAGTACAAAGTAGCCTCTCAAGGCAAATCTCCAGTCCGGCTATTAAACGTCCGAACACCGTCAAGCGCGCCCGGAGTAACCTACAACAAGACCACCTGGCACGTTCCGAGCAAGCGTAGCAGTGCGGCCCCGACCCCAGCCCTCGCGAAATTATGAAACTAGTACCACGCGTACATAATTACGCTCTCGAAATACCATGGGCATAAGGGGAGGGGCATAACCACGACACGCCCAAAATGCGGCTCAACCGCACTAGGGGCTCCCGATTTTGTCATTTCCTTTTTCTTACTTTCAGGACTCCACTCTCTGGAAGGCTTGTCCGGCAGTACAATCGCCGAGCACACGATGCAACAACGAGGGAGGCAGCAAGCTACGTTGAATGTCCAGGTGGTCTCTATAACGAGCTAAATACCTGTCTTACATGAAATCTCAAAGCTTGCCCCTGGAGGGGGACATGTCAAATAATCCCATCTCTTGCTTGTCGCACTATTTGTATCGTTCTGCTTTCACAGCAGCCTTTTAATAAACAATACATAGCTTTTGTCTATTATTGCATTCATTTTTTATGTAAACACGTTCAATTTTGACATTATGCAACCGTACACTTTGGTACGACCAATACACCAGGGGCTTAAGTACCCCAGAATATGGTGTGAGAAGTCCGAACACTCTCGCGAGTGCGGCACCCCGAACTTATAGCATTATATGCATCGGCTCCGAATCATGTCTTGGGTCAATAGTTGGGTTTGCCCGGCTCCCATGTTTTGGTACCTTACATTCCGTTATATCTGCTAAGTTAGTGATCGTCTCTGTCATATCTACTTTTCCAAACACTTTTGCCCTTGTTTTGGACTCTAACTTATATGATTTGAATGGAACTAACCTGGACTGACGCTGTTTTCAGCAGAATTGCCATGGTGTTGTTTTTGTGCAGAAAATAAAAGTTCTCGGAACGACCTAAAACTCCACGGAATATCTTAGGATAATTAATAAAAAATCCTCGCAAAAGATGAAGACCAGGGGCCCACACCCTGTCCACGAGGGTGGGGGGCGCCCCCCGGGCACGCCCCCCTACCTCATGGGCCCCCTGGTGGCCCTCCGACGCCAACTCCAACTCCATATATTGGCCTTCGGGAGAAAAAAATCAAAGAGAAGAAATCATCGCGTTTTACGATACGGAGCCGCCGCCAAGCCCTAATCTCTCTCGGGAGGGCTGATCTGGAGTCCGTTCGGGGCTCCGGAGAGGGGAATTCGTCGCCGTCGTCATCATCAACCATCCTCCATCACCAATTTCATGATGCTCACTGCCGTGCGTGAGTAATTCCATCATAGTCTTGCTGGACGGTGATGGGTTGGATGAGATTTATCATGTAATCGAGTTAGTTTTGTTAGGGTTTGATCCCTAGTATCCACTATGTTCCGAGATTGATGTTGCTATGACTTTGCTATGCTTAATGCTTGTCACTAGGGCCCAAGTGCCATGATTTCAGATCTGAACCTATTATGTTTTCATGAATATACATGAGTTCTTGATCTTATCTTGCAAGTCTATAGTCACCTACTATGTGTTATGATCCGGCAACCCCGAAGTGACAATAATCGGGACCACTCCTGGTGATGACCATAGTTTGAGGAGTTCATGTATTCACTATGTGCTAATGCTTTGTTCCGGTTCTCTATTAAAAGGAGGCCTTAATATCCCTTAGTTTCCAATAGGACCCCGCTGCCACGGGAGGATAGGACAAAAGATGTCATGCAAGTTCTTTTCCATAAGCACGTATGACTATATTCGGAATACATGCCTACATTACATTGATGAACTGGAGCTAGTTCTGTGTCATCCTATGTTATGAGTGTTACATGATGAACCACATCCGACATAATCATCCATCATTGATCCAGTGCCTACGAGTTTTCCATATACTGGTTCTCGCTTATTTACTTTTCCGTTGTTACTGTTATAATCACTACAAAATACCAAAAACATTACTTTTGCTGTCATTACTTTTGTTACCGTTACCACCACTATCATATTACTTTGTTACTAAACACTTTGCTGCAGATACTAAGTTTCCAGGTGTGGTTGAATTGACAACTCAGCTGCTAATACTTGAGAATATTCTTTGGCTCCCCTTGTGTTGAATCAACAAATTTGGGTTGAATACTCTACCCTCGAAAACTGTTGCGATCCCCTATACTTGTGGGTTATCAAGACCTTTTTCTGGCGCCGTTGCCGGGGAGCATAGCTCTATTCTTTGAGTCACTTGGGATTTATATCTGCTGGACACTATGAAGAAATTGAAAGACGCTAAGACCAAGATTTTGCCCTCAACTACGAGGGGAGGTAAGGAACTGCCATCTAGCTCTGCACTAGATTCTCCTTCTGTTATAAGTAAGCTTGCGACGCCTAAACCTGTTACCGCTATGAATTCTGATATGTCGCATGTTATTGATGATGCCACTTCTATGCTTGATACTGCTGTGCCCCTTGGTGAATTTCTTGATGAGAAAATTCCTAGGTCTAAAGAAAGAGAAATTATTGCACCTGAATACAATGATGAGAGTGATGATGAAAATATGCCTCCTATTCCTGAAGGTTATCTTTTTAATGCAGAATCTTCTGCCGCTATTTTTGCTTGCCAAGATAGATATGAACTTAAGAGGTTGCTAATTAAATGGGGTAAAGAATCTCTTAGAGATAGAATGAGACCCGACCCTGCTTTTGCCACTTCACCTATTTGTGTTCCCGATAAGGATTATTATGATTTTTCTGTTGATCCAGATATAATTACTTTGGTTGAATCCGATCCTTTCTATGGCTATGAATCTGAAACTGTTGTGGCATATCTTACTAAGTTGAATGATATAGCTGCCCTGTTTACTAATAATGAGAGATCGCGCTATCTTTATTTACTCAAAATATTTCCGTTCTCGTTAAAGGGTGATGCTAAGATATGGTATAATTCTCTTGATCCTGGTTGTGTGCAAAGTCCCCAGGATATGATTTATTACTTCTCTGCTAAATATTTCCCTGCTCATAAGAAAGTGGCTGCTTTGAGGGAAATATACAATTTTGTGCAAATTGAAGAAGAGAGTCTCGCACAAGCTTGGGGGAGGCTTCTCAAGTTACTTAATGCTTTGCCTGATCATCCTCTTAAGAAACCTGAAATATTTGATATCTTTTATAATGGACTAACTGATGCTTCCAGAGATTACCTGGATAGTTGTGATGGTTCTCTTTTCAGGGAAAGAACACCGGATGACGCTGAAATTCTATTGAATAATATGTTGGCTAATGAAAATAATTGGGCACCTCCCGAGCTACCTCCCGAGCTACCTCCTGAGCCAGTTCCTGAGCCAATTACTGAGCCTACTCCTAAAGCAACTCCGAAGAAGAGAGGTGTTCTATTTCTTAGTCCCGAAGATATGCAAGAGGCAAAGAAATCTATGAAAGAAAAAGGTATTAAAGCCGAAGATGTTAAGAATTTACCTCCTATTGAAGAAATACACGGTCTTAATTTACCGCCTGTTGAAGAATTATATGATCTCAATTACTTATTTACTGAAGAACCTCTCGATATCCCGACACAGGTAGTAAAGGTAAATTCTCTTTATAGATATGATAAAGCTGAAGTCCCTCCTAATAAAATTGCTAGTCAGTGCTTGGATGAGTTTGATAACTTTATGTTTAAGCAAGATGACTTTAATGCTTATTATGGTAGACAATTAAAACAAGATGCCTATATGATTAAACGCTTGCGTGATTATATGGCTGATATTAGAGGTGAACTTAAACTTGTTAGCAAACATGCTTCTATGGTTACCACTCAAATAGAACAAGTACTTAAAGCTCAAAAAGAAGCGCTTGATGAAATGAATAGTAAGAAAAATGATTATGCTATTAGAGTGGCTACTAGAACCGGTAGAATGACTCAGGAACCTTTGTATCCTGAAGCCCACCCTAAGAGAATCGAGCAAGATTCTCAGAGAAATGATATTGATGTACCTAGTTCTTCTAAAAAGAAGAAAAAGAAAAATGATAGGACTTTGCAAACTTCTAGTGAACCTATCGCTGAATCACCTGAGAATCCGAATGATATCTCTATTTCTGATGCTGAAACACAATCAGGTGATGAACATGAACCTAGTGATAATGTTAATGATAATGTTCATGTTGATGCTCAACCTAGTAATGATAATGATGTAGAAGTTGAACCTGCTATTGATCTTGATAACCCACAATCAAGGAATCAACGCTATGATAAAAGAGACTTGGTTGCTAGGAAACATGGTAAAGAAAGGGAACCATGGGTCCAAAAACCCATGCCTTTTGCCCCGAAACCATCCAAGAAAAAGGATGATGAGGATTTTGGGCGCTTTGCTGAAATGATTAGACCTATCTTTTTGCGTATGCGATTAACTGATGTGCTCAAAACAAATCCTTATTCTAAGTATATGAAGGATATTATTACTAATAAAAGATAGATACCTGAAGCTGAAACTTCCACCATGCTTGCTAATTATACTTTTAAGGGTGGAATACCAAAGAAACTTGGAGATCCCGGAGTACCTACTATACCATGCTCCATTAAGAGAAATTATGTTAAAACCGCTTTGTGTGATCTTGGAGCCGGTGTTAGTGTTATGCCTCTCTCTTTATATAGCAGACTTGACTTGAATAAGTTGACACCTACTGAAATATCTTTGCAAATGGCTGAAATCAACTGCTATACCTGTCGGTATTTGTGAGGATGTGCCTGTTGTGGTTGCAAACGTTACTATTTTAACGGACTATTCCTGAGGATGATAGTATGTCTATTATTCTTGGAAGACCTTTCCTTAATACTGCAGGGGCTGTTATTGATTGCAACAAAGGCAATGTCACTTTTCATGTTAATGGAAATGAACACACGGTACACTTTCCGAGGAAACAACCTCAAGTTTATAGTGTCAACTCTATTGGAAAAATTCCATCGATTATATTTGGAGGTTTTGAATTTCCTCTCCCTACTGTCCAGAAAAAGTATGATATACTTATTGTTGGGGATTTTCATATCCCCATTGAGGTAACTTAGTGCTATTCGAAATTTCTTCGGTTCCGTGTTAATCGGAATGAGCTCGCTAACAAGACTTGATCAACCTTGTTAGTGGATTCATTTTGATGATCACGAGATGGATGAAACTAGAAGCACAACCTTCTATACCCTCTTTATATTTTCTTATTTTTAGTAGAAATAAAGTAAAATAGTACTTTTCTGTCAGTCTCCTGACTTATCCGTACAATATAAAAATATCCCGAAAATAAAAGTCCTCAGAATACCATGCCAATTTTATATGATTTTTTTCGGGAATATTTAAGAATTTACTGTGCAAAAATCACCGCGAGGGGAGCTGCCACCTGGCCACGAGGGTGGAGGGCGCGCCCTACCCCCTGGGCACGCCCCCTGCCTCGTGGGCCCATGGTGGCCCTCCTCCACTTATTCCTGCACCCATCTTCTTCCTCTGTCTCACACAAACACGAAAAACCAACTCAAGCACGAGTTCTAGCCCCGTTGCTGTGATTTTCGATCTCCTTGCTCAAAGCATCTCTCGCAAAACTGCTTGGGGAGATTGTTCCTTGGTATGTGACTCCTCCATTGGTCCAATTAGTTTTTGTTCTAGTGCTTTATTCATTGCAAATTTGTGCTGCATAGGTGACCATGTTCTTGAGCTTGCATGACAAATTTATATGGTTCCAAGTAGTTCCAATGCTTTATACAGGCTCTAGGCACTTGTGGGAGTTGTTACTACCAATTTTATTGAAGTTGGTTCACTTTTATTTGAAGTTACTAAAAATTTCAGATTGTTTCAGAATTTATGAAGAGATTTTTGAGGGGCTCATCGAGCTGAAGCTCGAAGCAAAAACAAAAGGAAGAAGAACAGAAGCCCAAATTTAATTTGCCTCACACCGTGGAGGTCCGGCCGTGCCAATGGCCTTCCGATGACTTCTTGAGGAGAGCCAGGATTTATGAAGATTTCTATTTATTAATTGAGAATGCTGGCCTCTGCGATTTCCTCCGCGACCAACGTCATCAGTATCTCGTACTCACAAATACTTTTGTGCAAAATTTCTACTTTTTCCCTAAAAGTTCACCTCCATCGGTAGAATTTCATTTATATGACGTTGTTAAGAGAATGCCATTAGCTGAATTTTGCGAGGTTTGCAAAATACCTTTTGAGGGCACCTTGGATGAACCACACCGTAACGAAATAGAAGCTTTCATTAACACTATCACAGTGGGAGAAACCAGGAAGGTTTCCGATGCACGAATCACTAGCATACATTTTCCTGTTTTACGCTACTTTGCCTTATTTGCTAGTCGTTGCCTGATAGGTCGCGGAAACTGTGGAAACGTTAGTGTTCCTGATGTTATCATTTTGTTCCATGGTTTATATCGAAGTAACTCTGTTAGTATGGGTGGAATTGTTGCTAGGCGGTTAAGTCTGAACCGTACTAAACGCCCCATCTTTGGAGGTATTTATGCCTCACGCCTGGCTAAACATTTTGAAATACCTATTAGGCATGAGGAGGAAGAGGAAACATCGCTGCCTCATGCTTATTTAGATTATAGGAGTATGATAGTGCATGATTTTCTTGTTAAGAGTTGTGAAGGGGAACTCAAATATAATTTGTACTTTGATAAACATCACCCTGAGATTATTACTTTTCCTGCTCCCTCTTTGTTTAACTTGTCTGCAGGTCCTCACATCGTTCCGTGGGCGGCCATTCAAGCCTATCAAAATCCTGCACCCGCCCCGGAACCGGAACCACAAGATGAGCCTCCACGACTATCTGTTTATTCTTGGGATCCAGAGGAGGCTGCCAGCCAATGGCAGCCAGAGCCTTCTTCATCACAGTATGACCCCAGCTCCACTTATGTGTATCAGCCAGGCCGTTCCTGGCAATAGACCAACTTAGCCCAAAATCCTAAGCTTGGGGGAGTACGTATTTCTCACCGACATTACATTCATGTTCACACACACTCATTGCTAGATGTCGGTGTTCATACTCTTTCACTGTAATATCCATGCTAGTTTATTTTCTTTTTCCTGCTTTCTTCTTGTGTGTTTAATAAACCTTAAGAAAAAAAATAGTAGTACTTTATTTCTTTGTTGTAGTAATTAAAACGGAAAACCCAAAAAATATTCCCGTTCTTCTTTTGTTTGTTGGAAGCTTTCCCGTGTAAATAGTTTTCTCTTTTCCTTCCTTTGGGGGTCGAGAAGACTATATTGAAAATGCTTAGTGGCTCTTATATGCATGATTGATTATTTAAACTCAGAGCCCATCTTACTTGTCTTCTCTCTTGAGTTGAATGCTTGTAGATTCCAGCTTAGTCCAATGCACGTGCACTCCTATTATTATCCACATTGTTCGGTCGTGCAAGTGAAAGACAATAATGATGATATATGATGGACTTATCGGGATGAGAAAAGCTGGTATGAAATCGACCTCTCTTGTTTTTGTAAATATGATGATTCATCGTTCCGGGGTTAGCTATTATGAAGTAAGCATATTTGCAATGACAATTAGAGATTATAGTTGCCTGTGCCATGCTTGATTAGCTATGAGTTATAATGGGTTGCCTTGCGTGTGAACATGCTATTAGAATGATTATGATGTGGTATGAGGGGATGGTATCCTCCTTTAAATGAATTGAGTGACTAGACTTGGCACATGTTCACGCATGTAGTTGAATCAAATCAACATAGCCTTCATGATATTTATGTTCATGGTAGATTATATCCTACTCATGCTTGTATTCAGTGTAAATTAATTTTGATGCATGTTTACGACTGTTGTCGCTCTCCCAGTTGGTCGCTTCCCAGTCTTTTGCTAGCCTTCACTTGTACTAATCGGGAATACTGCTTGTGCTCCAAACTCCTTAAAACCCCAAAGTTGTTCCATATGAGTCCACTATACCTTCCTATATGCAGTATTTACCTGCCGCTCCAAGTAAATTTGTATGTGCCAAACTCCAAACCTTCAAATGAAATTCTGTTTTGTATACTCGAGCAGCTCATGTTTCAACTAGGGCTGCCCTTATCTTCCATGTTAGGAGGTTATTCTCAAGAGGAGTGGACTCCGCTCCTCATTCACGAGAAAATGGTTGGTCACCGGGATGCCCAGTCCCATGCTTTATGCAAACTAAATCAAAATAATTGCAAACAAAACTCCCCTTGGGACCCGTTGAATGTTGGAGGCACTCGTTGTTTCGAGCAAGCCATGGATTGATGCTTGTGGAGGAAGGGGAGTATAAACTTTACCATTCTGTTTGGGAACCGCCTATGATTTGTTTAGCATGGAAGATATCGTCATCTCATAGTTGTTGCGTTGACAGCAGAAGTATGCCGCTCAAAATGTTATTCAATCTCTATTTTAAAACCAAGCTCTGGCACCTCTACAAATCCCTGCTTCCCTTTACGAAGGGCCTATCTATTTACTTTTATGTTGAGTCATCACTCTTCTTATTAAAAAGCACCCGCTGGAGAGCACACTGTCGTTTGCATTCATTATTATTGGTTTATTTCGGGTATGACTTGACTGGATCTCTTGTACCATGAATTACAATGTTTAGTCAGTCCTTGATCTTTAAAGGTGCTCTGCATTTATGTTTTGCGGTCTCAGAAAGGGCTAGCGAGATACCATTTTGTTATATCATGTTATAATTATTTTGAGAAAGTGTTGTCATCCGAGTTTTGTTATTATAGCTCGCTAGCTGATTTTACTATTGATATGAGTAATTGTGAGACCTTTGTGTTATTGTGAGAATGGTTAGTTCATAATATTTGCTGAAACTTGAATGTTGGCTTTTCATGTTTACAACAACAAGAGCAAATAGAGTTTGTAAAAGTTTTTCTTTTTCTCTTTTAGTTTGTCAACTGAATTGCTTGAGGACAAGCAAGGGTTTAAGCTTGGGGGAGTTGATATGTCTCTGTCGTATCTACTTTTCCAAACACTTTTGCCCTTGTTTTGGACTCTAACTTGTATGATTTGAATGGAACTAACCCAGATTGACGCTATTTTTAGCAGAATTACCATGGTGTTGTTTTTGTGCAAAAAATAGAAGTTCTCGGAATGACCAGAAACTCCACGGAATATCTTAGGATAATTAATAAAAAATCCTCGCAAAAGATGAAGACCAGGGGGGCCACACCCTGTCCACGAGGGTGGGGGGCGCGCCCCCCTGGGCGCGCCCCTACCTCGTGGGCCCCCTAGTAGCCCTCTGATGCCAACTCCAACTCCATATATTGGCCTTCGGGGAGAAACAAATCAAAGAGAAGAAATCATCGCATTTTACAATACGGAGCCGCCGCCAAGCCCTAATCTCTCTCGGGAGGGCTGATCTGGAGTCCGTTCAGGGCTCCGTAGAGGGGAATTCGTCGCCGTCGTCATCATCAACCATCCTCCATCACCAATTTCATGATGCTCACTGCCGTGCGTGAGTAATTCCATCATAGGCTTGCTGGACGGTGATGGGTTGGATGAGATTTATCATGTAATCGAGTTAGTTTTGTTAGGTTTTGATCCCTAGTATCCACTATGTTCTGAGATTGATGTTGCTATGACTTTGCTATGCTTAATGCTTGTCACTAGGGCCCGAGTGCCATGATTTCAGATCTGAACCTATTATGTTTTCATGAATATATGTGAGTTCTTGATCTTATCTTGCAAGTATATAGTCACCTACTATGTGTTATGATCCGGCAACCCCGAAGTGACAATAATCGGGACCACTCCCGGTGATGACCATAGTTTGAGGGGTTCATGTATTCACTATGTGCTAATGCTTTGTTCTGGTTCTCTATTAAAAGGAGGCCTTAATATCCCTTAGTTTCCAATATGACCCGCCTGCCACGGGAGGGTAGGACAAAAGATGTCATGCAAGTTCTTTTCCATAAGCACGTATGACTATATTCGGAATACATGCCTACATTACATTGATGAACTGGAGCTAGTTCTGTGTCACCCTATGTTATGACTGTTACATGATGAACCACATCCGGCATAATTATCCATCATTGATCCAGTGCCTACGAGTTTTCCATATACTTGTTCTCGCTTATTTACTTTTTCGTTGTTACTGTTATAATCACTACAAAATACCAAAAACATTACTTTTGCTGTCTTTACTTTTGTTACCGTTACCACCACTATCACATTACTTTGCTACTAAACACTTTTCTGCAGATACTAAGTTTCCAGGTGTGGTTGAATTGACAACTCAGCTGCTAATACTTGAGAATATTCTTTGGCTCCCCTTGTGTCGAATCAACAAATTTTGGTTGAATACTCTACCCTCAAAAACTATTGCGATCCCCTATACTCGTGGGTTATCAGGTAGCGCTGGGAGAACTACTGCGATTGTGCCCCTATTGAGCTGGGTTAAGCACCTCAGTATAGAAAGCTTAAACTAACCGTCATGATAGGGCGAGAGCCAGTCGCTGTTCGAGAGATTTTCGAGTCCCTAAAGACTTATGCCGCTTAGAGCGAGGAGCTGGCTTTGTCCGGCCTAGGCGTGGATAGCACCCCGAACTCGGTCTTCCGAATACTAGGGGCTTCGCCGAAATTTAAAATTATAGAATTCTATGGCTAAGTGAGAGTGATAAAGCATTATAGTCTGATTGCCTTGTTCGTTGTGCTGAGCGCCTCCCTCAAAGGACCCAAGAATGGGAACAAGAGCGCTCAGGTTTATCCCGAACACCCCAACACTCGTGGCATGGGGGTAGAAGCCGACGACTCGCCATCTCTCAGATTTAATAAACAGCTGCACAGAAGGTAATATTTTAAATTCAAAAAGCGTTGCTTAGCGCATATGAACAAGTTTTCAGCGCACGGGATAACATGAGTGGGTTTACTCAAAAATTACATCCTTGGAACACTCATTCGCCATAAGGCAGGCACCCTTCAGGACGCCCTCATAATACAACTCGGGCTTGCGATGCTCCTTCCCCTCCGGTGGCCCATCTGTCACCAGCTTCTCAGCATCCATCTTGCCCCAGTGTACTTTAACACGGGCAAGGGCCCTACGGGCGCCTTCGATGCATACGGAGCGCTTGATGATTTCAAGCCATGGACAGGCATCCACCAGCCGCCTCACCAGCTTAAAGTAGCTCCCAGGCATGACCTCCCCAGGCCATAGCCGGCCTATAAGGCCCTTCATGGCCTGTTCGGCTAACTTATGGAGCTCGACCAGCTGCTTCAGCTGGTCGCTCAAGGGCACCGGGTGTCCGGCCTTAACATACTGGGACCAGAACACCTTCTCCGTTGAGCTCCCTTCCTCGGCTCAGTAGAATGCGGCAGCGTCGGACACACTGCGGGGCAGATCTGTGAATGCTCCTGGAGAGCTCCGGACTCGGGTAAGTAACAAGTAATTCACTTTCACGTGCTTGCTTTGCGTAAAGAATGCCTTACCCACCGCTATCTTCTTCATCGCCTCAATTTCCTGGAGGGCCTTTTGGGCTTCGGCCTTGGCAGATTTGGCGCTCTCAAGGGCTGAGGCAAGCTCAGACTCTCGAGTCTTTGAGTCAAGCTCCAAACTCTCGTGTTTTTTTCACAAGAGCGTGGAGCTCTTGCTGCACCTCCGCCACCCGCGCCACCTGCTTTTCTCGCTCGGTGCGCTCCATGGTCGCATTGTCTTCGGCCTTGGACATCGCTTCCTTCAGGGTCGCCACCTCGGTTGTGGCCCCTGTAATACTCACGTTGGTCCTGTCATTATTTGCAACCAGATCTTTTTACATACTTACATAAGGTACTACTTACCTTCCTTGTCCTGGAGCTGCTTCTTGGCAAGGCCGAGCTCGTTCTAGGACCGCTCGAGGCTCTGCTTCAATGCACCGACCTCCGCAGTCAGTGCGGCAGAGGTCAGCAGCGCAGCCTACATTCCCATATTGACATACTTATGTTAGACTCCTGCGTATATCTTTTTAGATCCTCAGTCCGGCTTTTCTTTCCGAACACCAAACTGAGCATCAGGGGCTACTGTCTATGCGGTAATATTTTTACATGTCTTAAATACATACCTCAAAGCCTGTTAGAAGGCTGGCACAGGCTTCCGCCAGCCCGCTCTTGGTGGACTGAACCTTCTGGATCACCGCACTCATAATAGTGCGGTGCTCCTCGTCGATGGAGGCGCCGTTAAGCACCTCCAGCAAATTATCCGGTGCCTCCGGTTGGACGGAGGTCACCGGCGTCGTAGGCTTGCCCTTCTTACTAGTGGGCCGCCTGCCGGACACAGGAACCACTGAAGGTTCTGGTGCGGTGTCCGGCCCAGGGCCGGACTCAGAGCCCTTTGGGGTCTCATCCCCTTTGTGCCTGGAGTCCGGGAGGTCGCCTTGCGGCGCCTTCAGGACCACCTCCTCCTGGCTTGGCCCCTTTTGGGACTCCACCTCGGCATCGTCCATAGGGTGAGGTGAGGTAGCAGTCGGGAGTGAAAGACTATTCACATCCGACGAATCCAGGGAGCCGCTCGAAGAAGCGTCAAGCCGGGCCTTGGGCGGACTGCATGATTATATTCGGCGTCAGAAGATATTGTGCAATGAAGGAACGCCATGAGTTATTCTGGTATCCAGAACTTACGATTTTGCCAGGGGCTTGGCCCTGGATGGCCACCCCTCTTTGCCGTCGTCGGTGTTGATGAGGTAGTCCGGAGAAAGGGTCTTTTCCTTCTTGGACCCCCCGTCCCCCTAGTTGGGGCAGCCTTCCTTTTCTTTCCTCCCCCCGTTGGAGGGGAAGAGGCCTCTTCTTCCTCCTACCCGTCTTCGTGGGAGGAGTGCGCTTCAGAGTCATCGGACGATGAATCCGACAACACCAGGCGCCAGGAACTCTTTCGAGTTCCCGTGGCCTTCTTCTTGGCCTTCTTCTCCGGCACCACGTAAGGTGCCAGGACCAGCAGCTTCGCCAAGCGGGCATCTGCTGGGCCTTTGGGCAAAGGAGCCGGACAGTCGATCTGTCCGGATTTCTTCTGCAAGTCCTGTCAAAGGAACGGGAGCTTAGATCCCGCATAGAGTCAAACTATGAAAAACAAGTATCCCGTAAAGGGTAAAACAAGCTTACTGCGTTGGCTTGGTGCTTCGTGCAGAATCCGCGATCCTCGGTAATGGGAGGGGGAACCTCGACGCCCTTGAATAGCACCTTCCAGGCATCCTCGTGAGTTGTGTCAAAGAGCCTGGACAAAGTTTGGTGTTGGGCCGGGTCAAACTCCCACAAGTTAAAAGCCCGTCGTTGACACGGGAGGATCCAGCGGAAGAGCATGACCTGGACTACACTGAGAAGTTTAACCTTCTTGTCCATCAGGTTTTGGACGCAGGTTTGGAGTTCGGTCAGCTCTCCTGAATTATCCCATGACAGGCCCGTCTCTTTCCAGGAGGTAAGCTATGTGGGGATGCCATATTGGAATTCGGGGGCCGCTGCCCATTCAGGGTCACGCGGCTCGGTGATGTAGAACCACCCCGATTGCCACCCTTTGATGGTTTCCACAAAAGAGCCCTCGAGCCATATAACGTTGGGCATCCTGCCCACCATGGCGCCTCCGCACCCCGCTTGCTGGCCGCCCACTACCTTTGGCTTGACATTGAAGGTCTTCAGCCATAAGCCAAAGTGGGGCTTGATGCGGAGGAAGGCCTCGCACACGATGATAAACGCCGAGATGTTGAGGATGAAGTTCAGGGCCAGATCATGGAAATCCAGGTCGTAGTAGAACATGAGCCCCCGGAGAAATGGGTGGAGTAGGAAGCCCAGTCCGTGGAGGAAATGGGGGAGGAACACCACCCTCTCATGGGGCCTTGGGGTGGGGATGAGCTGCCCCTCATCTGGGAGCCGGTGCACAATTTCATTGGACAAGTATCCGGCTTTCCTCAACTTTTTGACGTGCCCCTCCGTGACGGAGGAGGCCATCCACCTACCTCCCTCTCCGGACATGGCTGGAGAAGGTTTAGGTGGGAAGTGCAGACTTGGGCGCTAGAGCTCGAGTGCGCGGAAATGGATAAGCCAAGGAGGAAGAAGGCGTAGATGGAAAAGGTGGATCCTTATCCCCTTATATGGGCGGACGAAACTATGTGCCCCCGCCAGCCTAGTAAAACTCGCTTATCTCCCAAGCGCCATGATTAATGGCACGGTTGGGTTACCCACTCCCGTATTGATGAGAATCCCGGAATAAGGGGACACGATCTCTGCTTCGACAGGACGTGCCAAGGAAACCACCTCGCTAAACGCGCCAAGGTGGGACAGTAAGACCATTCGAATAAAGGCTTGGCTGTGGCGTGATGTCACGCTGCGGAATACGTCAGCAGAATTAGATTTGTGCAAATATTATTCTCTCTACGGTGGTATGTGGAACTTATTTTGCAGAGCCGGACACTATCCTTGTGTTCACAATCTTCTATGAAGTATTCGGAGGAGGAACCCGCCTTGCAATGCCGAAGGCAATCTGCGCGCCGGACTCGTCGTCATTGAAGCCTGGTTCAGGGGCTACTGAGGGAGTCCTGGATTAGGGGGTGTTCGGATGACCGGACTATAACCTTTGGCCGGACTCCTGGACTATGAAGATACAAAATTGAAGACTTCGTCCCGTGTCCGGATGGGACTTTCCTTGGCGTGGAGGGCAAGCTTGGCGATACGGATATGTAGATCTCCTCCCATTGTAACCGACTCTATGTAACCCTAGCCTTCTCCGGTGTCTATATAAACCGGAGAGTTTTAGTCCATAGGACGAACAACAATCATACCATAGGCTAGCTTCTACGGTTTAGCCTCTTTGATCTCGTGGTAGATCTACTCTTGTACTACCCATATCATCAATATTAATCAAGCAGGAGTAGGGTTTTACCTCCATCGAGAGGGCCCGAACCTGGGTAAAAACATCGTGTCCCTTGTCTCCTATTACCATCCGCCTAGACGCATAGTTCGGGACCCCCTACCCAAGATCTGCCGGATTTGACACCGACAGGGGGGTTAGAGTAACTAGTGTTCATGCATGCATTGGTAAACACATTTTTTTGTGAAGAACGATAGCATTAGTTGAGTACTTTTGCAGACTTCAAAAACTATTCCACCGCCTCTACTATCTTGCTAAGAGTAGGTGAAATTTTTGAGTCGAGCCCTTTAAACTAGAAGGGAGGTAGTGGTACTCTAATAGCTAGGTGTGTAAGTCATCTTACGAAAACCAAATAATCCCAAAACACGTAGGCGCGGTGCATTAACTTCTACCTCGTTTCTTGTTTCTTGACATATCAACCAATAAGAGATGAGGGTGTGCATGCTTTTAATGACCTGAGACTATCAAACATGACATGCAGTGGTTAGTTCGTTGCATGCAATACTATTTAATTAGCAAATAAACATTAATGTCTCTCGTTTTCCCCTCCTCCTTGGTCACGGTGCACAGCCTAAGATGACTTACTCACCTAGACGGAGGGAGTATCAACATTCACAATGTCAAATCAATATTTTTACACTCATTATAAAATGTAGTTCTTATACTCATTATAATCAGTATTGTAGATATTGATATTTTTAGTATAAATTTGGTCATGGGATTTCATTGATGCCTGTCAAAGCGTGGAGGAAGCGGAGCTTAGGGATTGCATTGCCGGTCTCTACATAGGTATTTCTCTTCATAATCCTGCAATTTTAGAGACTGATTGCGCTTTTGTTGTAGCGTCTCTTGCATCGGGGGACTATGACAGGTCTGCTAAGCGTGACCTGAAGATGAAAGCGTTGAGCATCTCAAAGTTGATCAACAATCTTGAATTGTCAAAGATTAGCCGTTCGGCCAATAAGGTGGCACACTTAATCGCTAAGTATAGCTTTGACAATAGATTAGATGGTATTCTTGTAAATAACATACCGCCCTGTGTGGTGAATATTGTATCAAATGAGTGTACTGGTGTGGCTGGTTAATTAATAGAAGGTGGTGTTCAAAAAAAAGTATATATTTGGTCAAACACTTTGCAAATGGTTGACGGGAGTAAAAAGGACCAGAGGGAGTATCATGCATGCGGAGTAGGCAAAAAAATTGCTCATTTATAGCCGGTCGAAGTCTCAAAGGGCGCGACCGCGTGAGGGAGGCGAAGGTCATGGGAGGCGCGACGGTTGGCGGAATTAAGTGAAGTTACATCCACGCGCCGGCATGGCGTGCGAACAGGCAGAAGCTATACCGTCAGGCCTACGATATGGGTCTAGTAGACATGACATCTAGTGGGTCCCGCATAGTTCTCGAGAACTGTTTGGGGGCTTGGAGCCGTTTATCCATCGGGCAAGCCAGCAACCCCACGCCGTTCGCACGCCCTACTCGTCCCTGTCTTCTACCTCACAACAGTTCGCTCCCAGTCGTCCCGTCCTTTCACATTAGTTCGCTCCTAGTTTTTGTGGGGTACAACAGTTCAACTTCTCCTAACCCTCCTCCAAAATCCATGGCCTCCCAAATCTCCATGGTCGCTGCTGAGTACCAGGTTAGAGCCATCACCGGCGATCAGTTCATTGTCATTTACACACGTGGATTCGCGACGGTGAAAGCATGGCTTGCTCGCTTCCTACGCATGTTCAACAGTTCAACGGATGAGTGGGTCGCTGGGCTAGATGTTGAGTACACCACAGTCCTGGGATGAGAGAAGGATCTAAAGGACAAAGAGAGGAAGAAGCCCGCCGTGATCCAGGTTTGCGTACATAACGTTTGCTTGGTCTACCACATATGCCATGCCGACGTTGAGTGCCAGGATTTTAAGAACTTCCTCAAGGACAAAAGAGTGAAATTCGTTACGGTAGGATTTAAGAACGACAGGGATGTCCTGCATCAGATAGGTCTCGTTGTAGGCCAGTCCTTCGATCTCCACAAGGCAAGCCTAGTGTCCTCCTCTCAACCTTCAATGCTGACCATGGCAGCAGCCATGATTGATCCTTCGTACGCTAAACTGAAGAAACCTCATCACGAGTTTCATCATGCATGGGAGTCGAAGACATTAGATGAAGATCACATCATGTACGCAGCAATGGATGCCTACCTTTGTTTAAATATCTACATGGGTTGGATGAAGAAGCAGAGCCCAGTGTCCGGTTCAAGCAAAGAAGCGTTGGCGAAGAGGAAGAGGAAGAGGAAGAGGGACGAGGACGAAGTCGAGGACGTGGACTCGGACTCCGAGTAGGTGGCAGTGTCGTCGCTCATGCTGGTTCTACTGCAGTGTCAAGCGGACTAGTTGCTTAGTTTATTTTCAAGGGTGTATTGTGCTGAGGCCCCAGCAGAACTATGTTTATGTTCTTTCTCGTTATTTGAACTCTTTAGTACGTAGAGTAGTACTAGTACTATGTCTTACTACTGTCTTCTTGCAGTTGGTACTACTGCTCGTACCTTCGTGTTCCTACTATACTTAATATGTTCGTACTAGTAGTATGATTTGGGTCAGTCGATTTGTCAAAGAAGTTCAACGGAGCGAAGGAAGAATACGGCATAAGAGGTGGAAGAAGCCCTTCTAGCCATCCATGTTGCATCAAACGGCTCACATGAGTCGACTGACCCAAATTGCTCCTTCAAATTGCAGGATCCACGTGGCATTCAAGATCTCGAAGGTAGATTCCATGTTTGTACCTGGCTTGCGGGCTCGACGCGCGCGCGACCGGCTTCCGCCGCGACAGCCACCATGCGTGCCTCCTCTGCGCGGGCGGAGACGACAATGACACGCTAGTTCCTCCTCGCCGGCGTGCTGGAGCACGCGCTCGTCCTCCTCTTCGTATGCTGCGTGCATAGACGCGGCTCCACCAGCTGCTCGCGTGCTTGGCAGTGCGGTGACATGGCGAGGAGGGACTGCAGACGACGTGAGCGGGCAAGCCTTCGGCTTCATGGCACAGGGATGGCGGCGACATGGCGGTGATGGGCGAGAAATTGTTGGCCGGAGCAGGCAGGCGCTGGCATGCGCAACGGCGGCGGCGGCATATTGATGAGTGCACGTATGGGAGCTTACTTTAGTTTTATATGAGGTTGGTCAAAATTAAAAGAAAACTGTACTAGTACACGTAAACATTAGACTTAGCAGCGCTTTTATTAATTTTTTTGAAGTTAGTACCACAGCCACGATACGGAATCCTGTGCAAGCGCGTGAACCGTGGCCGTGCAGTCGATCGAACGATGCGTCACTGTGTCGCGCTCGAAGGACATCCACCGAACCTTTTTGTGTGTGTGAAAACAATCCTCGAATATTACTCAACTTTTTTTCCTGGGAAAGTTCTTGATGCTGCAATATTTCCATATATTTGAATTTAGCTCCAGTTTGTGTTTATTTGGATTTGGACGTTTTAGGTGTGCCCTATATTTTTTTAATACTTATTTTGTGTGTGTGACTGTGAGAGAACGTGTGTATGTGTCCATATGTGTGTTGTGGCGGAAGGGCAATGTGGAGACGGTGTGCATGTGATACAGACATAGAGAGGTGTGAATGTGCAAATGATCATGCATGAGTGAGACATAGACAGATGCTGATACATTGTGTATACATGAGAGAACGGTCTTCTAGTTTACTTGTGTGTGTTTGTGTGTGTGTGAGAGAGAGAGAGAGACAGACAGAGAGACATAGAGAGAGAGAGGAGCATCCATAACACAACAACCATCTCTCTCGATTCGTCCGTCCCTCGCACGATCGCATGCAACATATGCATCAACGCGCACATTTTGACACCCTCACGCGGCCCCTGCCCACCTCAAGGCCCGCAAAATCTCTTCATGAATACCCATTTCTCTCCTTAGGTTTGTTTTCTCTCAATATCTGGCACACACACACACACACACACACACGTAGCACAACACACACACACACTCCCCCGAGCACACAATTCATCCCCATCCAAGGTTATACGGCGACCACTCTCGCTTGTGCTTCTTTGCACCCCAACATACACAACACCTCAATCTTCAAAGAGGGCATCAAGCAGATCGAAGACGGCGACCACACAGCGCTAGAGAATGCGGGGTCATTTGGAAGCAGGGTGATGTGACGACGGCTGACTGACTCCTCCCCCCACCCTCTCTCTCTCTCTCTTGCACAAAATTACCAATCCCTCTCTCCCCCGCACAAAATTGTCAATCCCTCAACCCATGAGATCCTTCCCCTCTCGTCCATGTTTTTCCAGCTCTCTCATCAAACATGTTGTCTCTTCTCCTTCCACGTATACAAAATCACATATATTACATGTCTCCATCTTTCTCACAGACCTAACTTCTTCCTCTCTCTTTCTCTATCTCTCTCTCTTTCTCCCTCTCTCTGTCTCGTTAGGTTTGTCTCCTACTCTCTCGCCCACATATATACAATCTTTCCCGCCCTATCTGCTCCATCTTCAAAAGCTCTCTCTGCATGTTTCATTCACACAATGGGATATGTCAAAATGTTGCTTCTATAATGGCTGATGTAGAGTTTTGGTTGTTTTTGTTGCATCCTACAAAGTAATAACTATGAAATGCATTTAGATTCTCATTTGACTGGGATTATGTGAGTTTGAGCATGTTGTGAAGTACTATAGACCTTGTATACATCTTGGGATTCGACAACGATTGTAACTATTGAATTGTGTAGACCATTACATTCGAAGTCAATAGCCTAATATATTTATTTCACAATTTCAACAAATTATTAGTTCACTACAAACTAAGAAAACAAATGTGTACTCCCTCCATTTTTATTTTA
This sequence comes from Triticum timopheevii, assembly GCA_963921465.1. Classification (NCBI taxonomy): domain Eukaryota; kingdom Viridiplantae; phylum Streptophyta; class Magnoliopsida; order Poales; family Poaceae; genus Triticum; species Triticum timopheevii. The sequence continues at coordinate 47,026,668 of OY997271.1, forward strand.
GTCCGCGTATTAGCATTGGTCAAAGTCAAGTTTTGTAAACTCTCAGAAAGCTTATAACAAAAAATATTAACATATACAATAACAAATAAATACCATTAGATTCATTATTGAATGTACTTCCACATCATACATATTTGTTATGGTAAGTGTTTATATTTTTATATAAACTTGGTCAAACTTTAGGAAGTTTGACTTCGGTCAAACCTAATATGCAAAGTTTACTACTACTACTCGCTAGTTTCTTAGCCGAATCACTCAACATGCCACACGGGGAGTCCAGTGTCACAAAATTTTGAGGTCGGCGGGAAAATCTCCTGCGACCCTGATTCAAGCATTGGGAAGTTACCATCATAGCCTTCGGAACAAGCCTACGGACGACGCTTGGTAGGGGGCTGTTTTCGTAACTTCAGGTTCACCCAACCCAGCCAGCCCCACCCCAGCACCCAGAGTAGTACACCTGAATACTCCCCATTTTCTATCCCCACCGCAAAATAGACTTCTCCACGGCACCGTAGCCTTTGTGCTCCTACCCTTTACATCGGCGCACTCGTCCACCGCAGCGCATCTGCCTCATCGACGACCTCGTACGCTGCACTGGAGCCGGTCCACTGTTGTCGTCGTAGACGGAGCCTCTTCCCCGGCATCGTCTTCCAGGGTCTCGGATCTGCTTCCCGGAAGACGAGCCAAGCGCAGAAGTACCACCGTCGTGGACAATGAACTGACTCCCGTTGCCGACCATGACTCACAGAGGCCGCCATGACCATCGTTCTCCTCCTCGATTGGTAATGTGTGTATTGAATCACTTAGCAGTACATGTGCAGTTCCAATTTTGTTCATACCTACCCTTCAATTTTCCTAGGTGCTATTATTCCCGTAAAAGTAATTGGTTATAGCCTTCGTTGTCCAACAGAATATCAGCTTGTAATTGTGCGTCGCCCCTATATCGCGCTGTGCTTGGGTAGGTTTTTCATCTGCAACCAGTAGTGTGGCAAATGATGGAAAGGTTTCTAGAACTAGCAAGATGCCCATGCGTTGCATGCATCAAGATGCATTTGTATGAGTAGTTTATCTTGTGGGAGAAAAGGATGAACGAGGGAAGGCCTTATTTGTAAATCTGGAGAGGGGTATGGGTATCTTTTTTATCTATCTATGCTGAGAAATATCCTCTACTCTCTAGTATCTACTTCTCGATCTCAGCATTGTAAATGCTTTTTTAAAGCGCCGCGCATTGCGATTCTGTTGGAGATGCTCTAACATGGCAGACGAGTGCTTTAATGTTGCCCACAAGATGCGCGAGTATTACTAGTAGTATTTTTCTTGCCATGTTGAGATTTTAAAACCACGAGTGTGAACATGCAGAGGAGCAATGAAGACCAAACACGAGATATTCGGGACATCTTCAAGGAGCGTGGCAAGTTAAAGAGGAGCTGCACCGTACCTGTAAAACGAGCTTTGGTAAGTAACACCCTTTCAATTACTTTCGTTTAGCCTCGTGTTCTTCGATGTGTACATGTTGTAGTTTCTGTTTCTCTTAAGCTTGGTGTTCTTTGATGTGTAATAAGAAGAGTCTTAATCGTCCTAATGCTTTCGTTTTTAACTTGATGTAGGAAGTGGGTGTTCTCACCTTGTAGTCTGTTTTTATATTTCTTTTCCTTTTGAATTCACTTCTCCGAGTTCTGTTTATCTGGCTTCTACTAAATGGATCTAGGTTTCTCTGAGTATTGATCTAAAAAAGAAGTAACTTCATGTCAGGATGCAGTTCCTGCGAGGAGGGAAGTATGGTCAACCTTGAGATCATGTTTCCAAAATGAGGCTGGATTACACACAAGGTGCCAGTTCCCTAATGATGCTGGATTAGACACAAGGTGCAAATTCCCAGATGATGCTGGATTACACACAAGCCAAGTGGAGTCGTCAGCTGTTCGTGTCCTCGTGGCATTAGTAAAGGCTGAAAGAAAGCATGCAGCAGCCCTTGAGAATGTAGCTAAGTTCCTGAAGAAGCGAAAAGAGCAATCAGATGCTCTCTTCACCCAAGCCAAAGAAGAGATGGAAGTAGCCAGAAATAAGCTAGCAGAGGCAGAGCAGGCTAGGCGTCTCCTGCTATCTAAAACTGTTGTCAATACAAAATTTCCTTCATAATAGCTAGGTTCAAATGTTTATCCAGTCAGCATGCCTATTGTGATGTCTGTGCATCTACTGATGTGGCACAAAATGTTTTTTTTGGGTCATGTAATAACAACAATTACTTTCCAAACAATAATAGACGAAGCATTGGACATGGTATAGTTCACGCGCAAGCCCGACATTCCAAGTTCAACTCCACATCAAACTCATGTTCACAGATATCTGCACATTCATACATAATGTCCACAACCATGATTCACTTCAAAGCCAAAAAAAAATGTGAGGAGAGTTATAAATAAAGAAAAACCTCTACTAGTTCCTGCTACCAGTGCGAGCACAACAAGTCAAGACCATGCGTAAATTAATTATATTTTAGTCATTTTTTGTGTTCTAAAATGCCTGCTGGCTCGCGGAAGGACGTGTTGCCGGCACACGCGTGGATTCAATGAAGGCAGACGAGGTAGTCTTAAGCTGGTTGCACGCGGCGAGGAGGCGTGCTTAGCCGTGCCTGCAGCGAGTGCGGCCCTCTTGGCCGGCGCGCCGGTTCAATGCCTACGCTAGGATAGGTTGCGTCCGTGTCAGAGCAATCACTCCCTCCAGTCCTTTTTTGTTTGGGTATAACAAAATCTCGTTTTCCATTCACATTTTACAAGTAAAATTCGTGGACAAACTTTGACCCAAAGTATGATGGGGACTAGTAAACCAGAATGGAGGTAGTAGTTTTTTTAATCAAAGAAGGGTTTCCCCTTCCGATTACTGAAAACCAGCATCTAAATCTAAACCATAGTATTTACCCTGGAACTACCAGGTTCAACATCTTGTAACATAAACCCATACAACCATACGCCAAGGAGGTACGTAGTACTATGAATTCCATTTTTGCTCCATACCAATCGCTCTAAAAACTACTTACTACTTATAACGTGCCATTGAAAATCGGAACTCTTAACCCCGCTAAAAAAACGATATTTTAAACGTGGCTACTCGATTTGTGGCAACTGGTGAGCCACCACACTCCAAGTCATTCACCTGTGGTCCCGACCATCAACTCCTACAAAGGTGTTCCACCACGTACCCGGTACCCGCGAATGCAGCAATCGTGCACCTAGGGTTTTAGGGTTTATTTGTTAATGTCGCCTTTACGTAACACTCATGTGTGCGAGACATCGAGAGGCCGACTGCATGCGTGCGCCTCTTCTCTTTGTATATGTACTCCACCGTTTGTCTGGTGTCCAAAAAATTATAATAACTACTAGCAATGTGCCAATGCGTTGCCACACGATCAATGTAGATTAATACATATTCATTGATTTGATAGGAAAAAAAGTCTAGTTTTGAAATACGTATATCACTAAAAATATGTTATGTTTCACTCAAAATATATTCCTTTGGCGGTTTTGATGAGATAAGGGAGGAATGTTGTTGGTTTGTAGATTCGAGAAGTGGTATATGTATAATTTCTACTCTTACTAGCAAGATGCCCGTGCGTTGCACGGAACATCAAGATCTTGTGGGAGAAAAGGATGAACGAGGGAAGGCCTTATCTGCAAATGTGGTGAAGAGTGTGGGTAAATTGCCATATTTTCCTTCCTATCCGTCAGATATAAATCGGACGACCTACATTGCAGGATGGCAGGCCCACCATCATCACCAACTCTATTTTTATCCCTACTCTTATAAAAAGCATTGTCGGTGATGATCGTGTGCCTCCCATCCTGCAATATAGGCCGTCCGATCTATATCTGACAGATAGGAAGGAAACTATGGTATTTTGCAAAAAGATACCCACACCCCTCTCCACATTTGCAAATAAGTTCTTCCCTCGTTCATCATTTTCCCCCACAAGATAAACTACTCATACAAATGCATCTTGATGTTCGGTGCAACGCATGGGCATCTTGCTAGTTGTTGCAAAAAGCCCATGTGTGTGTGAGAGAGAGGGAGAGTGGAGGAGGACGGAGTGCATGTGTGACAAAGACACAAGTAGTGTGTGTGCGATAGGCATCAGCTTAAAATGAGGCGATAGTGTGTGTGTGCACGATCGAGAGGGCGTGTCTCAAGAAGGGAAGAAAAAGCTACATAGATACAAGGAGCGGGAGAGAGACATGTATGCGATCGTGGAAGCATGAGTGTGCGGGTGTATAAACCTATCTAGAGGCTAGCTAGTCGATAAATGTTTGTGAGAGAAATACGAGTCGGGGTGCGAAAGCAAGAGTTTTGTTTGTGAGAGAGAGAGACGGTAGTCTGGAAGGGGAGTGGAAGCAGGAGTTGTGTGTGTGTGTGTGTCTGTGTGAGAGAGAGAGGAGACGGTAGTTGGGGTTGTCTGATCGGTGTCAGTCTGGGATGGAGACAAAAAGGAGACCGCAACAAATGTTGTGTCTACAAGAGAGAGAGAGAGAGAGAGAGAGAGAGTAATTTTAGTGGTATGAGTCATATGTAGAGACATATAGGGTGTGTGAAAGAATCCCATAGAGAGAAAGACAAAGTGAAAGACGAGTGGAGACTGTGTGTGTGGCGGTGAAAAAGAAAGCTTAGGTACCGAGTGATACCAGAGAACAGTAGAGACGTGAGAGATAATGAAAACCATGTAATGTATAATGATAGGGAGAGTGTGACACTTCTCAAGGGAGACGTCGAGAAACCATGTTTGCGAGGATAGGAGAAACATGAAGTGAGCGTGCGGGTGAGCTGGAGAAAAGAGAGTGATAGCTACCTTAAGGAGCATGCATGCGAGAGAGATGGGCGTGAAAGGAGTGAACAAAAAAGGGATTCAAATATTTGAATTCGAGATGATGATACATGTAATCCATACTCGAACCAAAATTGATCTATCAAACATGCATACTCATATGAATTCACGCACATCTATGTTATTTAATATGTAGATACTACTGATCCATACATTTTAGTAGAAAATAATTTGGTTAAATTTTTTCGAATTCAACCTTAAGATTTCGAGATCGTTGTATTTGTAAATCATATACATATAAAGGAGCAGAATTCTTTGTTGTGCTTTTGAAAGTATATATAAAAAAATGATGTATATAGAATGTAATTCCAATTGAAAATGGATCCCGCCCGAAAAAATTAGTAGAATACAAACGGGATTCGAATTGAGTTGGCACGGTAAACGTGCATTGTGCAAAATTTGAACGAAGCGGGGAAAGTCGCAGTAACCGCCCGAAACCAAAATCTGCCAGATGGAAATCACTACTGCCTATCCCTGCCACGCAAAGCCTATCTGCTGGATTTCTATAGGTTTCGATAGGGGTAGGTTTGTAATTTCACCCAAACGTGACGTAACCGCCTCTCACCCGGATTCATACACGGTGGGCGCCAAAACACAGTGTGCCCTCGGCCGAAATTGACTCCCTCCCCGATTCATATTCATACACGGTGGGCGCCAAAAACAAACTCTCGTCAGAAAATATTCGGTGTATGCGAGATTACCGTCCTATCCCCAACCGACTAATGTTGCTGTGATGTAGTAGAAATTTGAAACGGGGGCTAAGTTTGTAAATTTCCTCGCATTTGAGACAAGCACGCCCTGAATACATGGTTCCCCTTCCTCTCTACCTCCCTTTTCCCCATTCGTACTCCGTGGGTGCCAAAACACCCTCTCCACCCCACCCTCCTCCGTCTGCTGCCGTCCGCCACCCCATCTACCGCTGTCCTCCTTCACCATGCCGGAGCTAATACCCCGACGCCGCTGTCCATTACAAGAGATCGACCTCTCTCATCCACGCCTTCGGACTGGGATCCTTGCATCCCCTCCTCTCGCTTCATCCCCGCCGTCGTGCACCTTGCCGGCGCTGCTCCTACGACCGTCTCGTCCACCGCGCCCTGCCACCACCGTCTACCCTCCTAGATCTTCTTCCACGCCGCCGACAACCATCGCTACCGCAGCACCTTCAAATTCTCAGCAGATGCGTACACGGCGCCACACCAGATGCGGTACTCTTTCGTATCTGCTCAACTTATTTATCGCATCAAGAAAATAGATCGCCACTGCTTTACTCTGATTTCTTGTCTTGGTTGCGAAGTTGCCTTTGTCCGGTTTGCACCTTCAGATCCGCCATGGCATGCTCAACACTATGATCCCAATGCTTATGGTTTTCCCCTTTGAGGGAGTCCTGGATTAGGGGGTGTCCGTATGGCCGGACTATGACCTTTGGCCGGACTCCCGGACTATGAAGATACAAGATTGAAGACTCAGTCCCGTGTCCGGATGGGACTTTCCTTGGCGTGGAAGGCAAGCTTGGCGATACGATATGAAGATCTCCTCCCATTGTAACCAACTCTGTGTAACCCTAGCCCTCTCCGGTGTCTATATAAACCGGAGGGTTTTAGTCCGTAGGACGAACAACAATCATACCATAGGCTAGCTTCTAGGGTTTAGCCTCTCTGATCTCGTGGTAGATCCACTCTTGTATTACCCATATCATCAATATTAATCAAGCAGGACTAGGGTTTTACCTCCATCGAGAGGGCCCGAACCTGGGTAAAAACATCGTGTCCCTTGTCTCCTGTTACCATCCGCCTAGACGCACAGTTCGGGACCCCCTACCCGAGATCCGCCGGTTTTGACACCGACATTGGTGCTTTCATTGAGAGGTCCTCTGTGTCGTCACCTTTAGGCCCAATGGCTTCTTCGATCATCAATCACGACGCGGTCCAGGGTGAGACCTTTCTCCCCGGACAGATCTTTGTATTCGGCGACTTCGCACTGCGGGCCAACTCGCTTGGCCATCTGGAGCAGATCGAAAGCTACGCCCCTGGCCATCAGGTCAGGTTTGGAAGCTTAAATTACACGGCCGACATCCATGGGGACTTGATATTCGATGCATTCGAGCCACGGCCGAGCGTGCTGCTCTGTCCCGATGGGCATGATCTAACTCTGCCGCCGGACAGCACCTAGAGTGCCGCTCAGGTGTCCGCTCCGATCATTAGCTCGGAGCCGACTGCGCTAGTCGGGGATGGACGGTTGGATGCCACTCCGGGAGACGCAATCTCTACGGCGATAGAGCCGAATACCAGCCTAGTCCTTACAGGGCCCGTGACTCCAAGGTGCCGGACTCCGCTCCGAACTCCATATATTCCGCACCCCTTCCGATCGAACCCGATTGGGCTCCGATCATGGAGTTCACCGCCGCGGACGTCTTTCAGCACTCGCCCTTTGGCGATATCCTGGATTTACTAAAGTCTCTCTCTTTGTCAGGAGAGCCCTGGCCGGACTATGGTCAGCAGGGTTGGGATGCGGACGACGAAGAAATTTGAAACCAACCCACCACCCATTTTGTAGCCACTGTCGACGATCTAACCGACATGCTCGACTTCAACTCCGAAGACATCAACGGTATGGACGCCGATGAAGGAGACGACTAAGAACCAGCACCTATAGGGAACTGGAAAGCCACCTCGTCATATGACATATACATGGTGGACACCCCAAAGCAGGGGATGGCGATGAAAAAACGGAGGACGACCCCTCCAAGAAGCAACCCAAGCGCCGACGTCAGCGGCGCCGCTCTAAATCCCGCCAAAGCAAAAACGGCGATTCCGGCACCGGAGATAACAACACGCCGGACAGTGCCGAAGACAACCCCCTCCAGCAGGATTCAGTGCAGGAGGACGAAGGAGCCAGCCCTCATGAGAGAGCGGCCGACAGAGAGGTCGAGGATGACAATTATATGCCTCCCTCCGAAGACGAGGCAAGCCTCGACGACGACGAATTCGTCGTGCCAGAGGATCCCGTCAAACAAGAGCGTTTCAAACGTAGGCTTATGGCCACGGCAAGCAGCCTCAAGAAAAAACAGCAGCAGCTTAGAGCTGACCAAGACTTGCTAGCCGACAGATGGACTGAAGTCCTGGCGGCCGAAGAGTATAAACTCGAACGCCCCTCCAAGAGCTACCCAAAGCGCAGGGTGCTACCCCAACTTGAGGAGGAAGCAACTAAACCTACATCACTAGCGTACGATGCGCCCGATCGGGCACCCCGTGGCCGCGACAGAGAGGCCTTCAGGCCCTCGACCCAAGCCGCACCCCGGCACCGCTCAAAACATACCAGAGTACGGGGACACGCAACAGACCTGCGAGACATATTGGAGAATAAGGCAAGGCAAACAAGATCGATCTACGGATCGCATGGGCGCCCCGCTTCACGTGACGCTAGCTGTCACACCGGACATGATAAATACGGTCAGGCCGAATACAACAAACCAAGCTCATCCGAGTTGCGTCGTGATATAGCCTAGTATAGGGGCGCCGCACACCCATTATGCTTCACAGACGAAGTAATGGATCATCAAATCCCCGAAGGCTTTAAACCCGTAAACATCGAATCATACGATGGCACAACAGACCCTGTGGTATGGATCAAGGATTATCTCCTTCATATCCACATGGCCCGTGGTGATGATCTACACGCCATCAAATACCTCTCGCTCAAGCTTAAAGGACCAGCTCGACATTGCCTTAACAGCCTGCCAGCATAGTCAATTAGTTGCTGGGAGGACCTGGAATCCGCATTCCTTGAAAACTTCCAGGGCACTTATGTGCGACCACCAGACGCCGATGACCTAAGCCACATAATCCAGCAGCCAGAGGAATCGGCCAGACAAGTCTGGACACGGTTCCTAACCATGAAAAATCAAATAGTCGACTGTCCGGACGCCGAGGCCCTTGCAGCCTTCAGGCACAACATCCGAGATGAATGGCTTGCCCGGCACCTAGGACAGGAAAAGCCGAAATCTATGGCAGCCCTCACGACACTCATGACCCGCTTTTGTGCAGGAGAAGACAGCTGGCTAGCTCGTAGCAATAACATAACCAAGAGCCCTGACAATTCGGATACCAAGGACAACAATGCAAGGTCATGTCGCAACAAGCACAAGCGCCGCATTAACGGTGACAATACTGAAGACACGGCAATCAATGCCGGATTCAGAGGCTCTAAACCCGGTCAGCAAAAGAAGCCATTCAAAAGAAACCCTCCGGGCCCATCCAGCTTAGACCGGATACTCGATCGCTCGTGCCAGATACACGGCACCCCCGAACAGCCAGCCAACCACACCAACAGGGATTGTTGGGTGTTCAAGCAGGCAGGCAAGTTAAGTGCCGAAACCAGCTGCATAGCGCTGACGAGGAGGAGCCCCAGCTGCCAAACAACAGAGGACAGAAGGGATTCCCCCCGCAAGTGCAGACGGTGAACATGATATACGCAACCCACATCCCCAAAAGGGAGCGGAAGCGTGCTCTCAAGGACGTCTATGCGTTGGAGCCAGTCGCCCCAAAGTTCAACCCATGGTCCTCCTGCCCGATCACTTTTGATCGAAGGGACCACCCCACTAGCATCCGTCATGGCAGATTCGCCGCATTGGTCCTAGACCCAATTATCGACGGATTTCACCTCACCAGAGTCCTAATGGACGGCGGCAGCAGCCTGAACCTGCTTTATCAGGATACAGTGCGAAAAATGGGTATCGATCCCTCAAGGATTAAACCCACAAAGAGAACCTTTAAATGCATCATACCAGGTGTAGAAGCCAGCTGTACAGGCTCGGTTACACTCGAAGTGGTCTTCGGATCCCCGGATAATTTCCGAAGTGAAGAGTTAATCTCCGACATAATCCCATTCCGCAGTGGCTATCATGCCCTGCTCGGACGAACCGCATTTGCAAAATTCAATGCGGTGCCGCACTACGCATATCTCAAGCTCAAGATGCCAGGACCTCGCAGAGTCATCACGGTAAATGGAAACACCAAACGCTCCCTCCGAACGAAGGAGCACACGGCGGCCCTAGCGGCGGAAGTACAGAGTAGCCTTTCAAGGTAATTCTCCAATCCAGGTGTCAAACGTCCGGACAACATCAAGCGAGCCCGAAGTAACCTACAACAAATCCGGCTGGCACGTTCCGAGCAAGCATAGCAGTGCGGCCCCAACCCCAGCCCTCGCCAGATGGTGATATCGGTACCACGCGTACATAAATACGCCTTAGAGATACCATGGGCATAAGGGGAGGGGCACAACTACGGCACGCCCAGAATGCGGCTCAACCGCACTAAGGGGCTCCCTATTCCACCGTTTCCTTTTTATACACTTTCAGGACCCAACTATTCGGAAGGCCTGTCCGGCAATACACTCGCCGAACACACGATGCAACAGCCAGGGAGAGAACAAGCCGCGTCAAATGTCCAGGTGGTCTCTATAACGAGCTTAATACCTGCTTTACTTAAAGTCCCGCAGCTTGCCCCTGGAGGGGGACATGTCAAATAATCCCATCTCTTGCTTATCGCACTACTCGTATCGTTCTGCTTACATAGCAGCCCTTTTTTAAATAAACAATACATAGCTCTTATCTATTATCGTACTCATCTATTTTTTATATACAAATATGTTCAGTCATGACATTCTGCAACCGTACACTTTGGTATGGCCAATACACCAGGGGCTTAAGCACCCCATAACATGGTGTGTGAAGACCGAACACTCTCATGAGTGCGGCACCCCGAACTTATAGCACTATATGCATCGGCTCCTAATCATGTCTTTGGTCAATAGTTGGGTTTGCCCGGCTCCCATGTTTTGGTACCTTACGTTCCGCAATGTTGGCTAAGGTAGCTCTGGGAGAACTAATGCGATTGTGCCCCAGTTGAGCTGGGTTAACACCTCAGTAGAGAAAGCTAAAACTGACTGTCATGATAGTGCGAGAGACCGGTCGCTGTTCGCGAGGTTTTTCGAGTCCTTACTGACTTATGCCGCTTAGAGCGAGGAGCCGGACTTATCCAGCCTAGGCGTGGATAGCGCCCCAAACTCCGTCTTCCGAATACTAGGGCTTCGCCGAAATTTAAAATTATAGAATTCTATGGCTAATTGAGAGTGATAAAACACTATAAGTCCGATGGCCTCGTTCGTTGTGCGGAGTGCCTCCCTAGATGGACCCAAGAATGGGAACAAGAGCGCTCAGGTTTGTCCCGAACACCCCAGCACTTGTGGCATGGGGGTAGAAGCCGACGACTTGCATCTCTCAGATTTGATAAACGGCCGCACGGAAGGTAATATTTTAAATTAACAAAGTGTTGCTTAACGCATATGAACAAAGTTTTCAGCGTACAGGATAACAGATGCGAGTCTACTCAAAAATTACATCTTTGGAGCATTCGTCCGCTATAAGGAGGGCACCCTTCAGGACGCCCTTATAATAAATCTCGGGCGTGCGATACTCCTTGCCCGGCGGTGGCGCGTCCGTCAAAAGCTTCTCAGCGTCCAGCTTGCCCCAGTGCACTTTAGCACGGGCAAGGGCCCGACGGACACCTTCGATACAGATGGAGCGCTTGATGACCTCAATCCACGGACACACGTCCACCAGCCGCCGCACCAGACCGAAGTAACTCCCAGGCATGGCTTCTCTAGGCCACAACCGAACTATGAGGCCCTTCATGTCCTGTTCGGCCACCTTGTGGAGTTCGACCAGCTGCTTCAGCTGGTCGCTCAGGGGCACCAGATGTCCGGCCTCAGCATATTGAGACCAGAACACCTTTTCCATCAAGCTCCCCTCTTCAGCTCGGTAGAATGCGGCAGCATCAGATACACTACGGGGCAGATCACCGAACGCTCCTGGAGAGCTCCGGATTAGGGTAAGTAACAGATAATTTACTTCTATATTCTTGCCTTGCATAAAGAATGCCTTACACGCCGCTATCTTCTTCATCGCTCGACCTCCTGAAGGGCCTTCTGGGCTTCGGCCTTAGCGGTCTTGGCAATCTCAAGAGCCAAGGCGAGCTCGGACTCTCGAGTCTTCGAGTCACGCTCCAAACTCTCGTGTTTTTCCACGAGAGCCTGGAGCTCTTGCCGCACTACCGCCACCCGCGCCTCCTGCTTCTCTCGCTCGGTGCGCTCCAGGGCCGCACTGTTTTCCGCCTTGGAGACCGCCTCCCTCAGGGTCGCCACCTCGGCTGTGGCCCCTGCAACATTTACGTTGGTCCTGTCATTATTTGCAACCAAGTATTTCTATATACATTTACATGCGGTATTACATACCCTCCTTGTCCTCGAGCTGCTTCTTGGCACGGCCGAGCTCGTTCTCGGACCGCTCGAGGTTCTCCTTCAATACATTGACCTCCACAGTCAGTGCGGTAGAGGTCAGCAGCGCAACCTGCATTCCCATATTGACATATTTCTGTTAGACTCCTGCATATATCTTTTTAGATCCTCAGCTCGACTTTTCTTTCCGAACGCCGAACTGAGCATCAGGGGCTACTGTCTATGCGGTAACATTTTTATATGTTTTTGAACACGTACCTCAAAGCCTTTTAACAGACTTGTACAGGCTTCCGTCAGCCCGCTCTAGGCGGACTGAACCTTCTGAATCACCGCACTCACAACAGTGCGGTGTTCCTCGTCGATGGAGGCGCCGTTAAGCACCTCCAGCAAATTGTCTGGCGCCTCCGGATGGACGGAGGTCACCGGCATCATAGGCTTGCCCTTCTTGTGAAGGCGCCGCCTGTCGGACTCTGGAACCATTGATGGTTCCGGAGCAGTGTCCGGCCCGGGGCCGGACTTGGATCCCTCCGGGGCTTTACCCCCTTTGGGCCTGGAGTCCGGGAGGTCGCCTTGCGGCGCCTCCAGGACCACCTCCTCTTGGTTTAGTCCCTTTCTGGACTCCACCTCGGCGTCGTCCGTAGGGAGAGGGGACGAGGCTGTTGGAAGTGAAGCGCTATTCACATCCGACAAATCCAAGGAGCCCTTCGCCAAATCGTAGAGCTGAGCCTTGGGCGGACTGCATGATCAAATTCGGCGTCAGAAAATGCCAAATAATGGAGGAGCGCCATAAGTTATTCGGATATCCGGACACTTACGATCTTGCCAGGGGCTTGACCCTGGACGGCCATTCCTCCCCGCCATCTTCGATACCGGAGGCGTAGTCCGGCAGAAGGGTTTTCCCCTTCTTGGACCGTCTGGCCTCCCCAGTTGGGGCGGCCTTTCTTTTCTTTCCTCCCCCCGTCGGAGGGGAGAGGCTTCTTCTTCTTCCTCCTCCTTGTCTTCAGAGGTGGAGGGTGCTTCGGGGTTGTCGGGCGATGAACCCGACACCACCAGGCGCCAGGAGCTCTTGCGAGTCTTCGTGGCCTTCTTCTTGGCCTTCTTCTCCGGCACCACGTGAGGTGCTGGAGCCAGCAGCCCTATCCATTGTGCGTCCACTGGGTCTTCTGGTAAGGGAGCCGGATAGTTCACCTGCCCGGATGACTTCAGCTAGTCCTGTCAAAGGAAAGCGAGGTTAGACCCCACATAGAGTCAGACTATGAAAGACAAGAGTCCCGTAAAGGGTAGAGTAGCTTACCTCGTTGGCCTGACGCCGCGAGCTGAATCCGCGATCTTCGGTAACGGATGTGGGTGCCTCAGCGCCCTTAAACAGCACCTTCCAGGCATCTTCGTACGTAGTGTCGAAAAGCTTCCTCAAGGTTTGGTGCTGCGCCAGATCAAACTCCCACAATTTGAAGGCCTGTTGTTGTCATGGGAGGATCCGGCGGATGAGCATGACCTGGACTACGTTGACAAGCTTGAGATTCTTGTTCACCAGCTTTTGGACGCAGGTCTTAAGTCTGGTCAGCTCCTCCGAATCCCCCCACGTTAGGCTTGTCTCCTTCCAGGAAGTGAGCCGTGTGGGGAAGCCAGATCGAAATTCGAGGGCCGCCGCCCATTTGGGATCGCACGGCTCGGTGATGTAGAACCACCCCGATTGGCATCCCTTTATTGTCTCCACGAAGGAGCCCTCGAGCCATAGGACGTTGGCCATCCGGCCCACCATGGCACCTCCGCACTCCGCTTGGCGGCCGCTAACTACCTTTGGCTTGACATTAAAAGTCTTCAGCCATAAGCTGAAGTGGGGCTGTATGCAGAGGAAGGCCTCGCATACGACGATGAACGCCGAGATGTTGAGGATGAAGTTCGGGGCCAGATCGTGGAAATCCAGGCCGTAGTAGAACATGAGCCCCCGGACGAACGGGTGAAGAGGAAAACCTAGTCCGCGGAGGAAATGGGGAAGAAAAACAACCCTCTCATGGGGCCTGGGGGTGGGGATGAGTTGCCCCTCATCTGGAAGCCGGTGCGCGATGTCATTAGACAAGTATCCGACCTTCCTCAGCTTTTTGATTTGCCCCTCCGTAACGGAGGAGGCCATCCATCTACCTCCCGCTCCGGACATGATTGGAGAAGGTTGAGGTGGGAAGTGCGGGCTTGGGCGTTGGAGCTCGAGCGCGCAGGGACGAATAAGCAAAGGAAGAAGAAGGCGTAAATGGAAAGGGTAGATTCTTATCCCCTTATATGGGCGGCCGAAACTACGAGGCCCCATCGGCCTAATAAAACTCGCTTATCTCCCAAGCGCCACGGTTAATGGCGCGGTTGGGTTACCCACGCCCGTATTGATGAGAATCCCGGAATAAGGGGACACGATCTCTGCTTTGACAAGACGTGCCAAGTAAACCGCCTCGCTAAATGCGCTGAGGTGGAACAGTAAAATGATTCAAATAAAATCTTGGCCATGGCGTGATGTCACGCTGCGAATACGTCAGAAGATTAGATTTATGCGGATATTATTCTCTCTACGGTGGTATGTGGAACTTATTTTTGCAGAGCCGGACATTATCCTTGTGTTCAACATCTTCTATGAAGTATTCGGAGGAGGAACCGCCTTGCAATGCCGAAGACAATTTGCGCGCCGGACTCGTCGTCATTGAAGCCTGGTTCAGGGGCTACCGAGGGAGTCCTCGATTAGGGGGTGTCCGGATGGCCGGACTCCCGGACTATGAAGATACAAGATTGAAGACTCCATCCCATGTCCGGATGGGACTTTCCTTGGCGTGGAAGGCAAGCTTGGCGATACGATATGAAGATCTCCTCCCATTGTAACCGACTCTGTGTAACCCTAGCCCTCTTCGATGTCTATATAAACCGGAGAGTTTTAGTCCGTAGGACAAACAACAATCATACCATAGGCTAGCTTCTAGGGTTTAGCCTCTCTGATCTCGTGGTAGATCCACTCTTGTATTACCCATATCATCAATATTAATCAAGCAGGAGTAGGGGGCCCGAACCTGGGTAAAAAACATCGTGTCCCTTGTCTCCTGTTACCATCCACCTAGACGCACAGTTCGGGACCCCCTACCTGAGATCCGCCGGTTTTGACACCGACACCCTTTTATATTCCACACTAGTTAAATCACAGTAGACTAAATTTCAAAATTGGGTCAGTCGATTTTTCAGAGCTCGCCGAAGTTCGCCGGTGCGATCCAAGGGGCTCGGGTGGTTGTGGGGCCTCGCCGAACAAAGAAAACTCAACGCGGGTGGGGGGTGGGGGTGGCGGAGGAACACATGCGGTGGGGGCCGTTGGTCCGGCCGGTGGCCCGTGCGGTGTTCTGTATGGGAAGAAACAGAGACGAGGAAGAAGAAGGGTTAGGAGACATAGGATCTTCATCCAACCGCCTGAAATGGTCGAGAGACAGCTGGGAGTTGCATTCTTAATGCGCTCTGGTTCATCATGTGTGGGCACTGCGCAACCAACATTTTATTATCTAAAATCTGCTTGCTCTTCTTTACCATGTTCCTCTTCCGTTCTTCTTTAATATGTACTCTCTCCGTTCCTAAATACAAGTCTTTGTATAGATTCCACCATGGACTACATATGGAGCAAAATGAGTGAATCTACACTCTAAAATGTATCTGGATACATCTGTATGTGATCCATAGTGGAAATCTCTACCAAGACTTATATTTTGAAACGGAGGGAGTATGCTAGTAGTACAATATGTTCCTTGTGTTGAAGATGAGCAGGGACATTTGCAGTGTAGAGGTCTTTACGGTCGGTTGTGATGGACACTTTGAGCCTCTTTGATTCGTAGGATCTTGTAAACATAGGAATAGGATTTGTAGTGGCCCGCCCACTTGAATCCTATAAGAATAGCAAGGAAATGCGCGGAGCTGTGTCGCCTTTAAGAGTTATACTGATATTAACAGTACCGCACCTTCACTTGAAGAGAGCTGGTATCCGAAGCCTTTCTAGCCGTACCAGAATTACGAGCACATATATTCCAGCAAGTTCCACTTTGCTGATTTTACTCTGATGCTTAAGGTTTTCCCGTTATATCTACACTATGATCTGTGTAGCTGCTTTGTGTCGCACTAGCAGCAGTCCACTCTTGAATCTAAACACTGTAATGACTTACAAAATTGGCACCAAGGCATTGAGTGCCATTCTGGATGCAACGAAACTCATACGCTCCCCACCTGTTGACTCTTGTTCAGAATATGATCCTAATGACTATTCTAACCTCGAGGAGTTAAAGGCAGATGGCCTGTCCTGTTCACCCATCAACGTGTCTGTTCTAATTTGGCAATGTTTTCTTGATTGCGGGTATCTTGCATATGTTGTCTTGCATTTCTTCTACTTTGTTGCACTGCCATCCGCTTAGTTTACTCATCATATATGTCGAGATGCCATGCCCATCCATTATCAATACATATTCCATCTGTCATCATACCATGTTTTTCCACTCAAAATGCTATTCGTGTGCATCAAACATCAAAAAGAAGAGGGTGATTGCCGAACCTGAAGGAGCACCACAAAGTCCTTGAAAAACGTGGTGGTGCCAGAGAAATCAGACAACACCCCACTTATATTGGATGTACAACCAGTGACACAAAACGTAGGACCGACTCCAGCAGACTGTACCCATACTTCACTGGCCATACCACTAGCCCCACCACACAGGACCTGCACTCCAGCAAAAGGTATACTGATTTCATTTGCCATAGCACCAGCTATACCACAGAAAAATCCCACTCCAGTAAAAAGTACAACAAGTCCACCGGCCGAAGACCTATCCCAACTGCAGAGATGGCCAATTCCTACAGATTGGAACCCCATTCCATTTATTCCCAGTTTAAAAGACAATGCTTTCAATGTTGTTAGGGACTACGTGCATATATTCCCATCATGGGAAGATTATTGTGAAGACAAACACCATTTTCACATCTTCCTGTGCAACTTACGTGTAAGTGCTATTATTCATGGTTATTATTTTCCTATTTTCTGCTGATTGAACACATCAATGATTTACATTACATTGTTGTAACTAGGCGAGGGTCAATCTGGATAGTCATGACGAGCAAAGCTTGCTTGTGCTTTTCAAGGAAGCATTGCAGCAGTATCGGTGTTACCTGAGGAAATCACACTTTGGTGGAAAATCTATAAACGAATTTCTGGTGAAGTCTCCTGTGCTAAATTAGAAGACATTGAATGGAAAAACCTTGTTATGCACTGGTCTCGTTCCCAGGATGAGGTACTGTCTATGAAATCACATGACAATTTGAACTTCTACTTTTCCGCATGTGCCTTACGGATCTTGTTTGTAGGAAATCTGCTCGAAGAAGAATTCTGGTTTGAAAAGAACGACATGATATCGCAAATATGCTGCCCGCTGCTTTGCTCTTGTTAGTACCTGTTGTCCTGTATCACTGTACTTGCATACATACCTGGTTCATTATGTGACAGCAGTATGCATGATAGCTTGCTTATCAATTGTTCGCTCCAAATTATCTGATCTGTATGAATGGTTACATTAATGTAGAATATATCCAATGCCAATGTTTTTTTAGCTCTGCATTGTTCTTGTAAGTACATGCTGTCCTTTATCAGTGTACTTATAATGACAGGTAGTTGTTCATGTACCATCACTCTGCAGCTTATTTTCCTTTGCCCTCCATTTTCTACACATCAGATCTATATTTACTCTTACCATAAGGTTGGTACTGAAGAAGTTTAGCTGTGCATTGCTC
Source organism: Triticum timopheevii (assembly GCA_963921465.1). Taxonomy (NCBI): domain Eukaryota; kingdom Viridiplantae; phylum Streptophyta; class Magnoliopsida; order Poales; family Poaceae; genus Triticum; species Triticum timopheevii. The sequence goes on from OY997271.1 coordinate 47,044,621, forward strand.
TTGGCTGTACCTTTTGCCTGTATCGCTGCACTTACATTTATAGCTACTTGGTTATGTAGCATCACTCTTCATCTTATCTTAAATATTCTCCATTTTTTCGTATATTATCACATCTATATTTACTATTAACAAAATGTAGAATAAAGGCAATGCTTATGAAGAAGATTCTGTGGTAAACTTCTTGAATTGCCCCCCCCCCCCCCCATCAGCATGGACAAGGCCTTTATATAGCCTGTCTTCACCAATAATGTAAGTTTGTCCATCTCAAGCCTTCAAACTTTGTTGTATATATTTGGTTAGGCATGACTGCAACAGCTGTTTATTTTTGGTGTTTGCATCAAATTGCATGTTTAAAGTTTATTATGTAGTTCATAAACAAAAGTTTGTCCTTTCTCAATTTAAGTTTTCAGTTGTACAACCAAGTGTTGGGGAACGTTGCAGAAAATTAAAATTTTTCCTACGGCTTCACCAAGATCCATCTATGAGTTCATCTAAGCAACGAGTCATGGGAGAGAGCTTGCATCTACATACCACTTGTAGATCGCGTGCGGAAGCTTGCAAGGTGATGATGGAGTCGTACTCGAACGTGATTCAGATCACCGATGCCAAGTGCTGAACGGACAGCACCTCCGTGTTCAACACACGTACGGGACGAGCGACGTCTCCTCCTTCTTGATCCAGCAAGGGGGAAGGAGAGGTTGAGGAAGACAGCTCCACCGGCAGCACGACGGCGTGGTGATGGTGGAGAAGCAGTACTCCGACAGGGCTTCGCCGAGCACACAACGAAGGAGGAGAGGTGTTGGGGAGGGAGAAGGAGGCAACCAAAGGCCAAGGACTCAAGGTGTGAAGTCCCTCCTCTCCCCCACTATATATAGGAGGGCCAAGGGGGGGTGGCCGGCCCTAGGAGATCCAATCTCCTAGGGGGGCGGCGGCCAAGGGGGGTTTCCCTCCCCCCCAAGGCACCTAGGAGGTGCCTTCCCCTCCTAGGACTCTTGCCCCCTTGAACCCTAGGCGCATGGGCCTATGTGGGGCTGGTGCCCTTGGCCCATGCAGGCCAAGGCGCACCCCCTACAGCCCATGTGGCCCCCCGGGGCAGGTGGCCCCACCCGGTGGGCCCCCGGGACCCCTCCGGTGGTCCCGGTACAATACCGATAACCCCGAAACTTGTCCCGATGCCCGAAACAGGACTTCCCATATATAAATCTTTACCTCCGGACCATTCCGGAACTCCTCGTGACGTCCGGGATCTCATCCGGGACTCCGAACATCATTCGGTAGTCACATACTTGACTTCCTACTAACCCTAGCGTCACCGAACCTTAAGTGTGTAGACCCTACGGGTTCGGGAGACACGCAGACATGACCGAGACGACTCTCGAGCAATAACCAACAGCGGGGTCTGGATATCCATGTTGGCTCCCACATGCTCCTCGATGATTTCATCGGTTGAACCACGATGTCGAGGATTCGATCAAACCCTGTATACAATTCCCTTTGTCAATCGGTACGTTACTTGCCCGAGACTCGATCGTCGGTATCCCAATACCTTGTTCAGTCTCGTTACCCGGCAAGTCACTTTACTCGTACCGTAATGCATGATCCCGTGGCCAACACCTTGGTCACATTGAGCTCATTATGATGATGCATTACCGAGTGGGCCCAGAGATACCTCTCCGTTATACGGAGTGACAAATCCCAGTCTCGATCCGTGTCAACCCAACAGATACTTTCGGAGATACCTGTAATGCACCTTTATAGTCACCCAGTTACGTTGTGACGTTTGATACACCCAAGGCACTCCTACGGTAACCGGGAGTTACACGATCTCATGGTCGAAGGAATAGATACTTGACATTGGCAAAGCTTCTAGCAAACGAACTATACGATCTTTTATGCTATGCTTATGATTGGGTCTTGTCCATCACATCATTCTCCTAATGATGTGATCCCGTTATCAACGACATCATATGTCCATAGTCAGGAAACCATGACTATCTATTGATCATAACGAGCTAGTCAACTAGAGGCTCACTAGGGACTCATTGGGTCTAAGTGTTCACACGTGTATTACGATTTCCGGATAATACAGTTATAGCATGAACAAAAGACAATTATCATGAACATTGAAATATAATAATCCTTTTATTATTGCCTCTAGGGCATATTTCCAACAGTCTCCCACTTGCACTAGAGTCACCAATCTAGTTACATTGTGATGAATCGAACACCCATAGAGTTCTGGTGTTGATCATGTTTTGCACGCGAGAGAGGTTTAGTCAACGGATCTGCGACATTCAGATCCGTGTGCACTTTGCAAATCTCTATGTCTCCATCTTGAACATTTTCACGGATGGAGTTGAAACGACGCTTGATGTGCCTGGTCTTCTTGTGAAACCTGGGCTCCTTGGCAAGGGCAATAGCTCCAGTGTTGTCACAGAAGAGTTTGATCGGCCCCGACGCATTGGGTATGACTCCTAGGTCGGTGATGAACTCCTTCATCCAAATCGCTTCATGCGCTGCCTCCGAGGCTGCCATGTACTCCGCTTCACATGTAGATCCCGCCACGACGCTCTGCTTGCAGCTGCACCAGCTTACTGCTCCACCATTCAACATATACACGTATCCGGTTTGTGACTTAGAGTCATCCAGATCTGAGTCGAAGCTAGCGTCGACGTAACCCTTTACGACGAGCTCTTCATCTCCTCCATAAACGAGAAACATGTCCTTTGTCCTTTTCAGGTACTTCAGGATATTCTTGACCGCTGTCCAGTGTTCCTTGCCGGGGTTACTTTGGTATCTTGCAACCAAACTTACGGCAAGGTTTACATCGGGTCTGGTACACAGCATGGCATACATAATAGATCCTATGGCTGAAGCATAGGGGATGACACTCATCTCTTCTTTATCTTTTTCCGTGGTCGGTGACTGAGCCAAGCTCAATCTCACACCTTGTAACATAGGCAAGAACCCCTTCTTGGACTGATCCATTTTGAACCTCTTCAAAATCTTATCAAGGTATGTGCTTTGTGAAAGACCTATGAGGCGTCTCGATCTATCTCTATAGATCTTGATGCCTAATATATAAGCAGCTTCTCCAAGGTCCTTCATTGAAAAACACTTGTTCAAGTAGGCCTTAATGCTGTCCAGGAGTTTCGTATCATTTCCCATCAAGAGTATGTCATCTACATATAATAGGAGAAATGCTACAGAGCTCCCACTCACTTTCTTGTAAACGCAGGCTTCTCCATAAGTCTGCGTAAACCCAAACGCTTTGATCATCTCATCAAAGCGAATGTTCCAACTCCGAGATGCTTGCACCAGTCCATAAATGGATCGCTGGAGCTTGCATACTTTGTTAGCGTTCTGAGGAACGACAAAACCTTCCGGCTGCATCATATACAGCTCTTCCTTAAGATGTCCATTAAGGAATGCTGTTTTGACGTCCATCTGCCATATCTCATAATCATAGTATGCGGCAATTGCTAACATGATTCGGACGGACTTAAGCTTCGCCACGGGAGAGAATGTCTCGTCGTAGTCAATCCCTTGAACTTGTCGATAACCCTTAGCGACAAGTCGAGCTTTATAGATGGTAACATTACCATCCGCGTCCGTCTTCTTCTTAAAAATCCATTTATTTTCTATCGCTCGCCGATCATCGGGCAAGTCTGTCAAAGTCCATACTTTGTTTTCATACATGGATCCTATCTCGGATTTCATGGCCTCAAGCCATTTGTTGGAATCCGGGCCCGCCATTGCTTCTTCATAGTTCGAAGGTTCATTGTTGTCCAGCAACATGATTTCCATGACAGGGTTGCCGTACCACTCTGGTGCAGAACGTGTCCTTGTGGACCTTCGAAATTCAGTAGCAACTAGATCTGAAGTACCTTGATCATCATCAACATTTTCCTCTTCAGTTGGTGTGGGCATTACAGGAATGGTTTCCTGCGCTGCACCACTTTCCCGTTCGAGAGGTAGTACTTCATCGAGTTCTACTTTCCTCCCACTTACTTCTTTCGAGAGAAACTCTTTCTCCAGAAAGCATCCGTTCTTGGCAACAAAGATCTTGCCTTCGGATCTTAAGTAGAAGGTATACCCGACAGTTTCCTTAGGGTATCCTATGAATACGCATTTTTCCGACTTGGGTTCGAGCTTTTCAGGTTGAAGTTTCTTGACATAAGCATCGCATCCCCAAACTTTTAGAAACGACAGCTTAGGTTTCTTCCCAAACCATAATTCATACGGTGTCGTCTCAACGGATTTAGACGGTGCCCTATTTAAAGTGAATGTAGCTGTCTCTAGAGCGTATCCCCAAAATGATAGCGGTAAATCGGTAAGAGACATCATAGACCGCACCATATCCAATAGAGTGCGATTACGACGTTCGGACACACCGTTTCGCTGAGGTGTTCCAGGCGGCGTGAGTTGTGAAACGATTCCACATTTTCTTAAGTGTGTACCAAATTCGTGACTTAAGTATTCGCCCCCACGATCTGATCGTAGGAACTTTATCTTACGGTCATGTTGATTCTCTACCTCACTCTGAAATTCCTTGAACTTTTCAAAGGTCTCAGACTTGTGTTTCATTAAGTAGACATACCCATATCTACTCAAGTCGTTAGTGAGAGTGAGAACATAACGATATCCTCCGCGAGCCTCAACGCTCATTGGACCGCACACATCGGTATGTATGATTTCCAACAAGTTGGTTGCTCGCTCCATTGTTCCGGAGAACGGAGTCTTGGTCATTTTGCCTAAGAGGCAAGGTTCGCATGTGTCAAATGATTCATAATCAAGAGACTCTAAAAGTCCATCAGCATGGAGCTTCTTCATGCGCTTGACACCAATGTGACCAAGGCGGCAGTGCCACAAGAATGTGGGACTATCGTTATCAACTTTACATCTTTTGGCATCCACACTATGAACATGTGTAATATTACGCTCGAGATTCATCAAGAATAAACCATTGACCATCGGAGCATGACCATAAAACATATCTCTCATATAAATCGAACAACCATTATTCTCAGACTTAAATGAGTAGCCATCTCGTATTAAACGAGATCCAGATACAATGTTCATGCTCAAACTTGGCACTAAATAACAATTATTGAGGTTTAAAACTAATCCCGTAGGTAAATGTAGAGGCAGCGTGCCGACGGCGATCACATCGACCCTGGAGCCATTCCCGACGCGCATCGTCACCTCGTCCTTCGCCAGTCTCCGTTTATTCCGCAGCTCCTGCTGTGAGTTACATATGTGAGCAACGGCACCGGTATCAAATACCCAGGAGTTACTTCGAGTACTGGTAAGGTACACATCAATTACATGTATATCAAATATACCTTTGGTGTTGCCGGCCTTCTTATCCGCTAACTATTTGGGGCAGTTCCGCTTCCAGTGCCCCTTCCCCTTGCAATAAAAGCACTCAGTCTCAGGCTTGGGTCCATTCTTTGACTTCTTCCCGGCAACAGGCTTACCGGGCGCGGCAACATCTTTGCCGTCCTTCTTGAAGTTCTTCTTACCCTTGCCCTTCTTGAACTTAGTGGTCTTATTGACCATCAACACTTGATGTTCTTTCTTGATTTCAGCCTCTGCTGACTTCAGCATCGAGAACACTTCAGGAATGGTCTTTACCATCCCCTGCATGTTGTAGTTCATCACAAAGCTCTTGTAGCTTGGTGGGAGCGACTGGAGGATTCTGTCAATGACCGCCTCATCTGGGAGGTTAATGTTCAACTGGGTCATACGTGCGTGCAACCCAGACATCTTCAGGATGTGTTCACTGACAGAACTGTTCTCCTCCATCTTACAACTGTAGAACTTGTCGGAGACATCATATCTCTCGACCCGGGCATGAGCTTGGAAAACTAGTTTCAGCTCTTCGAACATCTCATATGCTCCGTGATGCTCAAAACGCTTTTGGAGCCCCGGTTCTAAGCTGTAAAGCATGCCGTACTGAACGAGGGAGTAATCATCAGCACGAGTTTGCCAAGCGTTCATAACGTCTTGGTTCTCTGGGACGGGAGCGGCACCTAGCGGTCCTTCTAGGACATATTGCTTCCTGGCAGCTATGAGGATGATCCTCAGGTTTCGGACCCAGTCCGTATAGTTGCTGCCATCATCTTTCAGCTTGGTTTTCTCTAGGAACGCGTTGAAGTTCATGTTGACATGAGCGTTGGCCATTGATCTACAATACATATTTGCAAAGGTTTTAGACTAAGTTCATGATAATAAAGTTCTTAATCAAAATTATGAACTCCCACTTAGATTAGACATCCCTCTAGTCATCTAAGTGTTACACGATCCGAGTCGACTAGCCCGTGTCCGATCATCACGTGAGACGGACTAGTCATCGTCGGTGAACATCTTTATGTTGATCGTATCTTCCATACGACTCGTGTTCGACCTTTCGGTCTCCGTGTTCCGAGGCCATGTCTGCACATGCTAGGCTCGTCAAGTTAACCCTAAGTGTTTTCGCTGTGTAAAACTGTCTTACACCCGTTGTATGTGAACGTAAGGATCCATCACACCCGATCATCACGTGGTGCTTAGAAACGACGAACTGTAGCAACGGTGCACAGTTAGGGGAGAACACTTCTTGAAATTTTGTAAGGGATCATCTTATTTACTACCGTCGTCCTAAGTAAACAAGATGCATAAACATAATAAACATCACATGCAATTATATGGTTGTGACATGATATGGCCAATATCATCAAGCTCCATTGATCTCCATCTTCGGGGCTCCATGATCATCTTGTCACCGGCTTGACACCATGATCTCCATCATCATGATCTCCATCATCGTGTCTTCATGAAGTTGTCACGCCAACGACTACTTCTACTTCTATGACTAACGCGTTTAGTAATGAAGTAAAGTAGTTTACATGGCGTTCTTCAATGACACGCAGGTCATACAAAAAAAATAAAGACAACTCCTATGGCTCCTGCCGGTTGTCATACTCATCGACATGCAAGTCGTGAATCCTATTACAAGAACATGATCTCATACATCACAATTCAACATTCATCACAACTTCTGGCCATATCACATCACATGATCAATCGCTGCAAAAACAAGTTAGACGTTCTCTAGTTGTTGTTGCATCTTTTACGTGGCTGCGATTGGGTTCTAGCAAGAACGTTTTCTTACCTACGAATCACCACAACGTGATTTTGTCAACTTCTATTTACCCTTCATAAGGGCCTTGTTCATCGATTCCGCTCCAACTAAAGTGGGAGAGACAGACACCCGCCAGCCACCTTATGCAACTAGTGCATGTCAGTCGGTGGAACCGGTCTCACGTAAGCGTACGTGTAAGGTTGGTCCGGGCCGCTTCATCCCACAATACCGTTGAGCAAGAAAAGACTAGTAGAGGCAAGTAAGATGACAAGATCAACGCCCACAACAAATTGTGTTCTACTCGTGCATTAGAGAACTACGCATAAACCTGGCTCTGATACCACTGTTGGGGAACGTTGCAGAAAATTAAAATTTTTCCTACGGCTTCACCAAGATCCATCTATGAGTTCATCTAAGCAACGAGTCATGGGAGAGAGCTTGCATCTACATACCACTTGTAGATCGCGTGCGGAAGCTTGCAAGGTGATGATGGAGTCGTACTCAAACGTGATTCAGATCACCGATGCCAAGTGCTGAACGGACAGCACCTCCGTGTTCAACACACGTACGGGACGAGCGACGTCTCCTCCTTCTTGATCCAGCAAGGGGGAAGGAGAGGTTGAGGAAGACAGCTCCACCGGCAGCACGACGGCGTGGTGATGGTGGAGAAGCAGTACTCCGACAGGGCTTCGCCGAGCACACAACGAAGGAGGAGAGGTGTTGGGGAGGGAGAAGGAGGCAACCAAAGGCCAAGGACTCAAGGTGTGAAGTCCCTCCTCTCCCCCACTATATATAGGAGGGCCAAGGGGGGGTGGCCGGCCCTAGGAGATCCAATCTCCTAGGGGGGCGGCGGCCAAGGGGGGTTTCCCTCCCCCCCAAGGCACCTAGGAGGTGCCTTCCCCTCCTAGGACTCTTGCCCCCTTGAACCCTAGGCGCATGGGCCTATGTGGGGCTGGTGCCCTTGGCCCATGCAGGCCAAGGCGCACCCCCTACAGCCCATGTGGCCCCCCGGGGCAGGTGGCCCCACCCGGTGGGCCCCCGGGACCCCTCCGGTGGTCCCGGTACAATACCGATAACCCCGAAACTTGTCCCGATGCCCGAAACAGGACTTCCCATATATAAATCTTTACCTCCGGACCATTCCGGAACTCCTCGTGACGTCCGGGATCTCATCCGGGACTCCGAACATCATTCGGTAGTCACATACTTGACTTCCTACTAACCCTAGCGTCACCGAACCTTAAGTGTGTAGACCCTACGGGTTCGGGAGACACGCAGACATGACCGAGACGACTCTCGAGCAATAACCAACAGCGGGGTCTGGATATCCATGTTGGCTCCCACATGCTCCTCGATGATTTCATCGGTTGAACCACGATGTCGAGGATTCGATCAAACCCTGTATACAATTCCCTTTGTCAATCGGTACGTTACTTGCCCGAGACTCGATCGTCGGTATCCCAATACCTTGTTCAGTCTCGTTACCCGGCAAGTCACTTTACTCGTACCGTAATGCATGATCCCGTGGCCAACACCTTGGTCACATTGAGCTCATTATGATGATGCATTACCGAGTGGGCCCAGAGATACCTCTCCGTTATACGGAGTGACAAATCCCAGTCTCGATCCGTGTCAACCCAACAGATACTTTCGGAGATACCTGTAATGCACCTTTATAGTCACCCAGTTACGTTGTGACGTTTGATACACCCAAGGCACTCCTACGGTAACCGGGAGTTACACGATCTCATGGTCGAAGGAATAGATACTTGACATTGGCAAAGCTTCTAGCAAACGAACTATACGATCTTTTATGCTATGCTTATGATTGGGTCTTGTCCATCACATCATTCTCCTAATGATGTGATCCCGTTATCAACGACATCATATGTCCATAGTCAGGAAACCATGACTATCTATTGATCATAACGAGCTAGTCAACTAGAGGCTCACTAGGGACTCATTGGGTCTAAGTGTTCACACGTGTATTACGATTTCCGGATAATACAGTTATAGCATGAACAAAAGACAATTATCATGAACATTGAAATATAATAATCCTTTTATTATTGCCTCTAGGGCATATTTCCAACACCAAGTTCCTTATTCATACCATGTAAATTAAACTATACAGAGCAAGTGATCTTATTTTGCACTGCATGTATGCTTCTGTTCTTCATCCATAATCGAGTGGTGTGATGAACCTACCCACTACAGCACAATGTCATATTCTGCAATGTCTTAACTATGAACAATGTCATATCATTCTACTACTCCCTCTGTCCAAAAATACTTGTCATTGAAATGGATGTATCTAGATGTATTTTAGTTCTAGACACATCCATTTTGATGACAAGTAATTCCGAACGGAGGGAGTATTATTTAAACCGTCTCTTTATTTGCCAATCTGAAATGGGATAAATTGACAGCACACTAACCATTGATACTTAAGAGTTCATGATCTGTAATCCAGTGGTGTCGTGAAGCTGCCAACTCCTTCACAATGTCATTTCCTGCCATGTCTTGACCTGAACAATACCATATTGTGTTAATGCAATTTTAAACTGTGTCACTTTATTCGTCAGTAAGAAATGTGATGAATTGTCAGCACTGATACTTTTATGTGCAAAACCTGTCATCTGTCTGCTTGCTTATCTTTCAGAGTGAGGAAGATTTAAGTGTTGAACAAGCGCAGTCTCATCATCTTGCTCAGCTGCTTGCGCTGCAGCTCCCCGGCAGGGCTAACCTTTCTTGAACTCTATTGAAGTGCTGTCGGTTTTGTATATTATTTTGTCGGCGTGTTTATTTGCAGTGGTGGCGATCTTTGATGCCTAGTGTATGTAATCTGCGGTCTGCTTGTGCTTTATTATCATAGTGGCGAACTTTGATGCCCAGTGGATGTAATATGTTGTAATTTCTTTATTGTATAGTCTAGGTGTTTTATTATTCACGATGCTGTAGTTATTTTAATGTATATATATCCTGTCTTCACAGTAAACCGGCCAAACCGTAAAATTACGGTACATAATCGGGTCGTCATGCAATCACGATGTAGGTTGGGCCTGAAACGTGCGAACAGCTAACGGGCCTGCACCAGCCCGAAATGAACCCCGGCCCATGATTGTGCGAATCAAATCACGGGCTTTTAACAGGCCAAAATTGTCTCGGTCCTTATTTGGCCCAATCAGATATCGGCTGCAAGCAGGCCGGATGCAAACCGGGCCGTAGTTAGGCCCAACTATATGACAGGCATTTAATAGGCCAAAATTAATATAGGGTCGAAATGTTAAACGGGTCCTTAAGAGGCCAAAACTAATGTCAGGCTGAATTACTAAGTGGGCCTCTAGCAAGTGGGCCCAAAAGCATAGTGTCCAGTTGACGGACCGAATCTTATATGGGCCATAATTGAGCCCATAGCCTCTTAAAGGGTCGTACCTGATCTGGGCCGTAATTTGGCCCAGAACATGGTAGGCTTTTAACGGGCCGGATCTCATATGGGCCATTATTAGGCTCGGAACGTGGCAGGCCATTAATGGACCGGATCAAATATGCGCCGGCATTTGGCCCAAAACATGGCAGCCAGTTAATGGGCCGGCCTACTAGGGTCCTCAAATTCTTGTGGGCCTACAGCTGGGCCGGCCCATTAATGTAGGTGAAATCTCGTGGGCCTTTAGCCGGGCCGGCCCATTATGATCCGCAAGAATCTTGTGGGCCTTTACCTGGGCCGGCCCATTATGGCACACAAAAATCTTGTGGGCCTTTACCTGGGCCGGCCCATTATGGCCTGCAAAATCTTGTGGGCCGTTAGCTGGGCCAGCCCATTATGGTCCGCGAAATCTCGTGGGCCTTTAGCTGGGCCGACCCATTATGGTCCGCAAAATCTTGTGGGCCTTTAGTTGGGCCGACCCATTTCAACTTGATGGGCCGGTCCACTTGTCAACATATCATAGGCGCATCTCGCCCATTGGATGAGTGACACCTGTGCCAGCGCAGACCTGACACGTGTCTCCTCCAGCCAATGATGATTTTACATGTGGAAAATCCCCATTGGTCAGGGCTGTTAATGGGTTATCGGATCCAAAACCCGACCCCATAGCTTAACGGCGTTCCGTTACGGTGGATGCCACGTGTCGGTCACCCTTGACGAAAGCACTTCTGTGACGCGCGATTTATCGTCATGGAAGCTGACACTTCCGTGATGATAATTTTGGTAATGTCATGGAAGACTTCTACGACAGCACATGTATGACTATCTTGATTCTGTCATAAATTTGTCATGGATGTACATGCATGACAAAAAACGCGACCTACTATGACAAACACATATCATCATGGAAGTGTATTTTTTTGTAGTGACAAAAACTAGGGTTTAAGCTTCTGTCACTCTAGCAACCCATCATCTACTTATTACTTCCCAGTGCCTTCCTCTAGGCCCAAATAATGGTGAAGTGTCATGTAGTCGACGTTCACATAACACTACTAGAGGAGAGACAACATACATCTCATCAAAATATCGAACGAATACCAAATTCACATGACTACTAATAGCAAGACTTCACCCATGTCCTCAGGAACAAACGTAACTACTCACAAAGCATATTCATGTTGATAATCAGAGGAGTATTAATATGCATTAAGGATCTGAACATATGATCTTCCACCAAGTAAACAAATTAGCATCAACTACAAGGAGTAATCAACACTACTAGCAACCCACAGGTACCAATTTGTGGTTTTGATACAAGATTGGATACAAGAGATGAACTAAGGTTTTGAGAGGAGATGGTGCTGGTGAAGATGTTGATGGAGATTGACCCCTCCCGATGAGAGGATAGTTGGTGATGACGATGGTGATAATTTCCCCCTCCTGGAGGGAAGTTTCCCCGACAGAACAGCTCCGCCGGAGCCCTAGATTGGTTCCGCCAAGGTTCCGCCTCGTGGCGGCGGAGTTTTGTCTCGTAAGCTTGCTTCCGATTTTTTTTCCAGGATAAAAGCCTTCATATAGTAGAAGATGGGCACCGGAGGGCCACCAGGGGGCCCAAGATACAGGGGGGCGCGCCCAGTAGGGGTGGGCGTTCCCCCCACCCTCCTGGCCAGGGTGTGGGCCCCCTCTGGTGTTTTCTTCGCTCAATAATTCTTATTAATTCCAAAAATAACTTCCATGGAGTTTCAGGATTTTGGGAGCTGTGTAGAATTGGTTTCCAATATTTTCTCCTTTTCCAGCCAGAATTCCAGCTGCCGGCACTCCCCCTCTTCATGGTAAACCTTGTAAAATAAGAGAGAATAGCCATAAGTATTGAGACATAATGTGAAATAACAACCCATAATGCAATAAATATTGATATAAAAGCATGATGCAAAAATGGACGTATTAGTGGCGGGGCGGTGGCGTGGGGATCGCCGGAGAAAAAGCTCGGCACGGGGGGGGGGGGGGGGGGCTAGAGGGATGGCCGGGGCGGCGGCGGACCGGCGGTGGGGAGTGTTTTCGGGGCGGGCAGGGTGGCGCACTGTCAGCCGCGGGCGGCGGGGGGCTGCTGTTTGGCCGGTGGTGGCTGGCGGCTCAGGGCCGTGGAGGTTTGATAACCCGCAAGTATACGGGATAGTTGTAGCCTCTTTCGATAAGTAAGTGTCTCGAACCCAACGAGGAGCTAAAGGTAGAACAAATACTCTCTCAAGTCCTATCGGCCACTGATACGACTCTACGCACGCTTGACGTTTGCTTTACCTAGAACAAGTATGAAACTAGAAGTACTTTGTAGGTGTGATAGGAGAGGTTTGCAAGATAATAAAGAACACATAAATAGAAAATAGGGGCTGTTTAGATAAATAAACAAAAAGGTAAATATAGCGAGTGTGGAAAAGTGGTGATAGGAGTTGTGAAATTGTCCCTAAGCAATTGACTATGTTACTAGACCGGTAATCACTATTGCAATTTTATTTGAGGGAGAGGCATAAGCTAACATACTTTCTCTACTTGGATCATATGCACTTATGATTGGAACTCTAGCAAGCATCCGCAACTACTAAAGATCATTAAGGTAAAACCCAGCCATAGCATTAAAGTATCAAGTCCCCTTTATCCCATACGCAAACAACCTACTTACTCGGGTCTGTGCTTCTGTCACTCACGCCACCCACCATAAGCAAATCATAAACATATTGCAAACTCTATAGCGGAAATCCCTCACGCTTGCACGACACGGAGGGCACAATAGGACATCACCAATAATAAAACATGCAACTCAAACCAATCATAGCAATTCATCAATCACCAATAGGACAACAAAAATCTACTCAGACATCATAGGATGGCAGCACATCATTGGAAAATAATATGAAGCATAAAGCACAATGTTCAAGTAGAGAGTAGAGCAGGATGCGGGAGAGTGGACCGCTGAATATAGAAGGGGCAAGGTGATAGATATGTTAGTGAATATGGCGAAGGTGTTGGTGAAGATCGCGGTGATGATGATGGACCCCGGCAGCACTCCGGCGCCACCGAAAGCAAGGGGGAGAGAGGCCCCCTCCTTCTTTTTCTTCCTTGGCCTCTTCCCTAGATGGGAGAAGGGCTTCCCCTCTGGTCCTTGGCTCCCATGGCTTGGGAGGGGCGAGAGCCCCTCCGAGATTGGATCTATCTCTCTATTTCTGCGTTTTGCGATTCCGCCCTGGCACCATTTCCTTTATATCTGGAGATCTGTAACTCTGATTGGATTGTAACCTTCGCCCAGATCGTTTTCTAAAAATGAGCTTTCTTGTGGCCAAAGAAGAGCGTCAACCGCCTTACAGGTGGCCCACGAGAGTGCCAGGCGTGCCCAGGGGGGTCGGCGCGCCCCCTGTCTCGTGGCCACCTCGGACACCATTTCGCGTTGATTCTTCCTCCGGAAAATCCCAAATATTCCAAAATAATTCTCCGTCCATTTTTATCCCATTTGGACTCCGTTTGATATGGGTTTCCTGTGAAACATAAAACATGCAACAAACAGGAACTGGCACTAGGCACTGGATTAGTATGTTAGTCCCAAAAATAGTATAAAAAGTTGCCAAAAGTATATGAAAGTTGAAGAATATTTGCATGGAAACGTATCAGCACCGCCAAGCTTAATTCCTTCTCATCCTCGAGCAGGTAAATGATAAAAAGATAATTTTTGATGTGGAATGCTAATTAGCATAATCTTGATCATGTGTCTAATCATGGCATGAATATTAAGATACGAGTGATTCAAAGCAATAGTCTATCATTTGACACAAAAACAATAATAATTCGAGCGTACCAATAAAGTAATCATGTCTTTTCAAAACAACAAGGCCAAAGCAAGCTTATCCCTACAAAATCATATAGTTTGGCCATGCTTCATTTTCGTCACACAAAATGCCCCCATCATGCACAACCCCGATGACAAGTCGAGCAATTGGTTCATACTTTTTAACGCGCTTCAGCTTTTTCAACCCTCACGCAATACATGAGCGCAAGCCATGGATATAGCACTATAGGTGGAATAGAATAGAATGATGGAGGTTATGTGGAGAAGACAAAAAGGGAGAAAGTCTCACATCGACGCGGCTAATCAACGGGCTATGGATATGCCCATAAATTGATGTCAATGCGAGGAGTAGGGATTTCCATGCAACGGATGCACTAGAGCTATAAGTGTATGAAAGCTCAAACTGAAAACTAAGTGGGTGTGCATCCAACTTGCTTGCTCATGAAGACCTAGGGCATTTGAGGAAGCCCATCTTTGGAATATACAAGCCAAGTTCTATAATGAAAATTCCCACTAGTATATGAAAGTGACAACATAGGAGACAATCTATATGACGAACATGGTGCTACTTTGAAGCACAAGTGTGGAAAAAGGATAGTAACATTGCCCCTTTTCTTTTCTTTTTTTTCTTTTTCGTTGGGCTTCTTTGGCCCCCTTTTTTATTTAGGCTTCTTTGGCCTTTCCTTTTTTTTCTTTTTTCTTTTTTTTCATGAGGTAATGCTCTATAATGATGATCATCACACTTTTATTTACTTATAACTCAATATTACAACTTGATACTTGAACAAAGATATGACTCTATATGAATGCTTTCGGTGGTGTACCGAGATGTGCAATGATCTAGCATAGCAATGACATCAAAAAGCGAACAAGCCATGAAAACATCATGCTAGCTATCTTACGATCATCCAAAGCAATATGATGATGATGGAAGTTGCATGGCAATATATCTCGGAATGGCTATGGAAATGCCATGATAGGTAGGTATGGTGGCTGTTTTGAGGAAGATATAATGAGGCTTATGTGTGATAGAGCATATCATATCACAGGGTTTGGATGCACCGGCGAAGTTTGCACCAACTCTCGAGGTGAGAAAGGGCAATGCACGGTACCGAAGAGGCTAGCAATGATGGAAAGGTAAAAGTGCGTATAATCCATGGACTCACATTAGTCATAAAGAACTCATATACTTATTGCAAAAGTTTATTAGCCCTCGAAGCAAAGTACTACTACGCATTCCCCTAGGGGGTAGATTGGTAAGAAAAGACCATTGCTCGTCCCCGACCGCCACTCATAAGGAAGACAATCAAAGAAACACCCCATGCTTCAAATTTGTCACACAACGGTTACCATATGTGCATGCTACGGGACTTGCCAACCTCAACACAAGTGTCTCTACAATCCACAACCACCCACTAGCATGACTCTAATATCACCATCTTTATATCGCAAAACTATTGCAAGGAATCAAATATATCATATTCAGCGATCTACAAGTTTATGTAGGATTTTATGACTAACCATGTGAATGACCAATTCCTGTCATCTCTCTAAATAGATATAAGTGAAGCAAGAGAGTTTAATTCTTTCTACAAAAGATATGACCATGCTCTAACAAATATAAGTGAAGCAAAAGAGCATTCTACAAATGGCGGTTTTCTATGTGAAGAGAAACAGGCAATCCAGACTTCAAATGATATAAGTGAAGCACATGAAGCATTCTATAAAGCCATACTCAAAAGATTTAAGTGAAGTGCAATGAGAATTCTATAAATCAACCAAGGACTATCTCATACCAGCATGGTGCATAAAAGAAAAGTGAAAACTAAATGCAAAAGATGCTCCAAGGTTGCACATATCACATGAACGAAACGAATCCGAAAACATACCGATACTAGTTGAAGAAAGAGGGGATGCCTTCCGGGGCATCCGCAAGCTTAGACGCTTGAGTCTCCTTGAATATTTACTTGGGATGCCTTGGGCATCCCCAAGATTGAGCTCTTGCCTCTCTTCCTTTTCCTCATATCGAGACATCCTCGATTAGACACTTCATCCACACAAAACTTCAACAGAAAACTCGGTAAGATCCGTTAGTATAATAAAGAAAATCGCCACTCTAAGTATTGTAGAAAACCAATTCATATTTTGTTTTTGCATTGTTTCTACTGTAATATAACTTTTTCATGGCTTAATCCACTGATATAAATTGATAGATTCATCAAAACAAGCAAACTATGCATCAAAAACAGAATCTGTCAAAAACAGAACAGTCTGTAGCAATCTGAACATCCACCATACTTATATTACCCCAAAACTTCTACCAGAATTAGGAAAAATAAACAAGTTGTACAGAAAGACAGTGCAAAAGGAATCAGAACCAATTGACGTTCCAGTTAAAAATGTAAAATCGCGCACTACAGCCAAAGTTTCTGTCCTGCACCGTACAAACCAACAAGCATTGTAAACATCCTAAAGGCAAACCTTGGCACATTATTTTTATAATACAATGGAATTGTACAAGAGGATAATTATTTTTGATTAAAAGTTTCTATAATTAAGATTCACAAAGTTTCCGTGAGCATGAACAAAGTTCAAGGAGCTCTCCCACTTCAACAATGCTTGTCTCTCTCACTTTCACTTTCCTTTTTGAAAAGTTTTTAGGTTCCCCTCTTTATTTTTTTTGTTTTTAAACTATATGAAAGCACTCAACAGAAATAAATGACTCTCTAAAACTTCCGGGTTGTCTCCCTGGCAGCGCTTTCTTTAAATTCATTAAGCTAGGCATATAGTGCTCAAGTAATGGATCCACCCGGATCCCAAGGTATATCAAAGCCAATTTTAATTAACAAAGATTTTTCATTTAGTAGTGAGCACAAAGTAACATATATCATGCAAAAACGAAGTCCAACTCTCTTCCTATGCATCGGCATGTCATAAAAGAACAATTCATGCACACCAAGTAAAGGCCAATGCATAGTATAAACAGTTTCTCGCAATTCTATCGTATTGGAAACATAGAGAGGTGGAGATAAAGTTCCCCTCTCATAATAATTGCAAGTAGGAGCAGCAAGCACATGCATATTACATTCATCAAAATCATCATGTGCAATGGTAAAAGGCAACCCATCAATAATCCTTAATAAGCACAAACTTCTCCAATATAGTCTAGTTTGGAGAATTCAAAAAGATAAAAGGACTATCATGCGTGGGTGCAATAGCAACAATTTCATGTTTAACATAAGGAACTATAACAAGTTCATCTCCATAAGCATAATTCATATTGGCATCTTGGCCACAATCATAACAAGTATCATCAAAAAGGGATATTTCAAGAGAATCAACGGGATCATAACAATCATCATAGCAATCATCCTTCGGTAAGCACGAAGGGGAATTAAACAATGTATGAGTTGAAGAGTTACTTTCATTAGAAGGTGGGCACAGGTGATCAATCCGCTATTCCTCCTTTTGTTCTTCGCTCTCCTCATCATCTTTTTCATACAATGAGCTCACAGTTTCATCAATTTCTTCTTCCATAGCTTCCTGCAAAATATTAGTCTCTTCTTGGACAGCGTAGACTTTCTTCATAAAAGCATTAATATAGTAATTGTATTCATAATTTTCATAGCAATATCTAAGTATAGCAAGATTTTCCGGCCTATAAACACCATCATCATCAAAAGCTTCATACTTTTCAAACAAAGATTCAATTTCATAAGCAGCCTTAAAAGCAACAAATTCTTCTATTTGTTCAACATCATAGTAATCATATATACCATTAGCATAAGAAGCTAAGGTTTCATTATCATTAAATTTGCATGAAAAGGGAAGGTGTGGAGCCTTCATCCTAGAGCAACAAGTAATCTCATATCTCAAGCATAGTTGGCGAGCATACCAACGCAACATAATAAATTGATCCCATAATAGTTTCCCTTTTTGTGTCGAGCGATAATCCCTAAAGTATTCATGTTGATCCAACATGTCTCCCATTATAAAGTTGAATGGGGTTTTCTCAGGATTATCCAAGTAGTACATAATATCTTTCACATAATGAGAATCGAGGGTTTTAGGAGTTACCCCATCTCCATGAGTAGCAAGTACACCTAATTTTTTTGGTATTTCGTGTTCCATATCCATAACTAAAGATAGAGAATAACTTAGAACAGCAAATAAAAATTACTTAGTGATAAAGCAAACAAGCACACACGAGAATATTCACCCCACGCTATGACTCCCCGGCAACGGCGCCAGGAAAAGGTCTTGATAACCCGCAAGTATAGGATAGTTGTAGCCTCCTTCGATAAGTAAGAGTGTCGAACCCAACGATGAGCTAAAGGTAGAACAAATACTCTCTCAAGTCCTATCGGCCACTGATACGACTCTACGCACGCTTGACGTTCGCTTTACCTAGAACAGGTATGAAACTAGAAGTACTTTGTAGGTGTGATAGGATAGGTTTGCAAGATAATAAAGAACACATAAATAGAAAATAGGGGCTGTTTAGATAAATAAACAATAAAGTAAATATAGCGAGTGTGGAAAAGTGGTGATAAGAGTTGTGAAATTGTCCCTAAGCAATTGACTATGTTACTAGACCGGTAATCACTATTGCAATTCTATTTGAGGGAGAGGCATAAGCTAACATATTTTCTCTACTTGGATCATATGCACTTATGATTGGAACTCTAGCAAGCATCCGCAACTACTAAAGAACATTAAGGTAAAACCCAACCATAGCATTAAAGTATCAAGTCCCCTTTATCCCATACGCAAACAACCTACTTACTCGGGTATGTGCTTCTGTCACTCACGCCACCCACCATAAGCAAATCATAAACATATTGCAAACTCTACAGCGGGAATCCCTCACGCTTGCGCGACACGGAGGGCACAATAGGACAGCACCAATAATAAAACATGCAACTCAAACCAATCATAGCAATTCATCAATCACCAATAGGACAACGAAAATCTACTCAGACATCATAGGATCGCAGCACATCATTGGAAAATAGTATGAAGCATAAAGCACCATGTTCAAGTAGAGGGTACAGTGGGATGCGGGAGAGTGGACCGCTGAATATAGAAGGGGGAAGGTGATGGAGATGTTGGTGAAGATGGCGGAGGTGTTGGTGAAGATCGCGGTGATGATGATGGCCCCCGGCAGCGCTCCGGCGCCATCGGAAGCAAGGGGAGAGAGGCCCCCTTATTCTTATTCTTCCTTGACCTCCTCCCTAGATGGGAGAAGGGTTTCCCCTCTGGTCCTTGGCTCCCATGGCTTGGGAGGTGCGAGAGTCCCTACGAGATTGGATCTATCTCTCTGTTTCTGCGTTTTGCGATTCTGCCCTAGCACCGTTTCCTTTATATCTGAAGATCCGTAACTCCGATTGGATTGAAACCTTCGCCCAGATCATTTTCCAAAAATTAGCTTTCTTGCGGCCAAAGAAGAGCGTCAACCGCCTTACGGGTGGCCCACTAGAGTGCCAAGCACGCCTAGGGGGGTGGAGGCGCACCCTGTCTCGTGGCCACCTCGAACACCGTTTCACATTGATTCTTCCTCCGGAAAATCCCAAATATTCCAAAATAATTCTCCGTCCGTTTTTATCCCATTTGGATTCCGTTTGATATGGGTTTCCTGCGAAATATAAAACATGCAACAAACAGGAACTGGCACTAGGCACTGGATTAATATGTTAGTCACAAAAATAGTATAAAAAGTTGCCAAAAGTATATGAAAGTTGAAGAATATTGGCATGGAACAATTAAAAATTATAGATACGACGGAGACATATCAAGGTTGAAGATGAACTACAGACCCTTGATTTCGTATCCAACAGGTGCAAAATCGACTGACCAGAGATGAAAAAGTCAGTCGACCGACGTGTAGCCTCACCTTGCTAGTGCGTTCAGTTTCGGTAGCAAAATTCAGTTTTGACAGCAAAATTCAGTTTCGACAGTTAAGTTCAGTTTCGACAGTTAAGTTCAGAGATGAGTGGCTGATGTATTTTACGTCTAGCACTTTGTGATTATGTATTTTACGTCATGTATTGGAGATGCTATTAGAATTCCACTCAGGTTAACGTTGTCTCTCTTGTCCTGCTTCAGCCTCGGCGTCGTACAACTCACCGGAGCTGCTCCAACGATGAAACCCTCCATCACAGCGGAGCAGTACCTCAGGCTCCATCTCCAGACGCCTAAGATCTTCTTCCACTCCTCCGACAACCAAGTCAGCCGGAGCATCCTCACCGGCCAACCCAATCACGCTGAGATCGACATGGCTTCGCCAAAGAGGTTGTACACTTGTTGCATCTCTTTTTTACTCTACATGTTATCTATATTGTCCACTAAGCACACGTAGTAACGGGAAATACGATTATTTTATCCTACTATATAACAAGCAGTGAGGTACCAGGCAACTTAGCTTCCCCTGATGGATTCTGTTGAACGCCATCATTATTTATCTCTGCGCGTTTGAGCTATGCATTTGTCGATGGCCTTGGGAGTTTACTAGTAGGGCAGTGGCCTGGGTCCAAAGTAATAGAAGTAGCACAAAAACATTTTTTTAGTGTAGGCTTTTCCTTGCTCAAGCCTGCCTACTAGAATCGCCAGTGCTTGAAAGGAAAAGTGAATGAAAAACATAGGAATTGGGAAGTTTCCCTTGGTACTACTATTCATGAATTTGGTTCAAAGGAATGGAGCAAAGGAAAACTGTAGGATTTGTTCCTTTAGTGTCTCCTTGAAATAAAAAACGTAGGAATTTTAATTTTCACTTGTCCTCCTTTTCAAATTCCTATTCATGAAGCACAATACTAAGAGATAGTAGCATAATAGCATTATAACCGTACATTTTCTTATGGTTTGACTTAATCTCACCATGCTTCTTTGCATCCTGTGATCTTCCAATTGTTGTGAATCAAATATCCAGATTGGCAGAAATCCTGTGTTTTTAAATTCTCTGTTTTGCACGTGCATTCCTATCCTATTCCTGTCTATTTCCTATCCCTACATTGTTGGAATCCTCCAATTCAAACGAGCCCTTACAGAATAACTTCTCTTACAGATAGTTGTCAAAGAAAACCTTGCATGGTTTGTCCCGATCCTGCTGCACCGTCGTCCACCCCATCTTAGCTGCTCCAACAACAGAAGGGTCCAGCACAGCAGGGATCCGGCCTCCAGACTGTCTTTCGCTGCCTCAGATCCTCTTCCCCGCCGCCGACAGCCATGAAAACTTCATTACCATCATCAACCGAGCAGATGACCTCGAGTACTACACGGGTCCGCAAGAGAGGTCGCACTCTTTCGTGTCTGCTTACATTATGCATCACTTAATATTACATGCTACATTATCGTCCTGTTCACCGATTAGACTCTGAGTCAGCTCCAAACTAATGGTCAAACTTGAGTTTTTAAATGGTTGTGGGGTACACATCGGGGCCGCAATTAATAGTACCTATCTACTATCTGGTTAATCTCTGGTGTCTACTATGAGTTTCATGTTGGGTGGGAAACAAATAGTAAAGAAGACATTATCTGTATTTTTTAACTGAAGCCATTATCTGCCTGCTATTATTTGTTTTGGGTCTATCCACAGGTTGCTACCATCACTCTGGATTTCTGCATGCACTCCTTACATAATCTCACTATGTTTTATTCCTATGCATGACATTTATTGTAAACATGGAACTGAACATGTAGAGCAAAAGAGACGAGCCTTGCGTGGCAATAAAATTTCATGCAGACGTTGCTCCATGGTAGGCACAAAGGCAGCCCCCCCTCCACGCATTTCGGGTTGTAATCGAGAGGAAGATATCTGTTCTGAGGGGGATTCAGAAGGAGAAGACAACTCCTATTTACCCCCTGAGGTCTTCGCTCTAACTTGGCATGCTGATGTTGGTTATATCATGCATATGGTGCCTTGCATTGCTTACTTTATACATTAAATATGGCATCTGCTTAGTTTAGACATCCTCTGTGCGAATGCCATCTGTTTAGTTTATTCATCGTTTATGTGAATTATGCAATGCCATCTTGTTTAGCCAGGCATCATATATGTGAATTTTGCAATGCCATCCTGCTTAGCCAGTCATCTTATATGTAAATTATATCAAGCCATCCTTTTTTCGTTACATATTACATTTGTCAACAATGTTAGTACATTCAACTGCTTTTCGTGTGCATCAGCCATTTGACACGGTGATGGAAAATTCTGGAGTGAAAACAAGGTCTTCAGAGTAGACTATGCTATCTGACGAAGCGCATATCTCGCTGGTTACAGATAGCTCCTCAAAGGAGGATTCAGAGAAAAATGACCAGTCCTATCCCCCCCCCCCCTGAGGTGTATGCTCTAACTTGGCAGGGTTATGTTGCTCATATCGTGCGTATGGTGCCTCGCATTGCTATGTCATTTGATTAGTTTAGACATGCTTTGTGTGAATGCCACCTGTTCAGTGTCTAATTACCATATATGTGAATTATGCATTGCCATCTTGTTGCAAGACATTATATATGTGAATTATACAATGATATCTTGTTGCAAAGGCATTATATATGTGAATTATGCAATGCCATGCTGTTTAGCCAATCATCATGTATGTGAATTATATCATGCTATCATTTTTTTGTATTACGTGTTCCATTTGTCGATAATGTTTGTATATTCAACTACTCTTCCTGTGCATCAGCCATTTGAAGCGGTGATGGAAGTATCTGGAGTGAAAACAAGGTATTCAGAGCAGAAAATGCTACCTGCTGAAGCAGACATCTTGCTGGTTACAGAGAGCTCCTCAGAGGAGGATTCGAAGACTGATAACCAGTCTTATTTCCCCCCCCCCCCCCTGAGGTCTATTCTCAAACTTGGCAGGGTTATATTACCCATGTCATGCATGTTGTCTTGCATTGCTTAGTTTTTACATCATATATGGATTGCCATCTGGTTACTTGCTAACTATATAAATCATATATTTGAATTATATCATGCCAGCATGTTTACATAGTACATACACATCATCTATCTGAATTATGGCATGGCAACCCATTTAATAAAACATCATATAGTTATATCATCTCATCCTATTTAGTGTTTACAGTCATCATATTTAGAATTATGGCATTCTATCCGTGAATGTATGTGAATTATGGCATGCCAACCTATTTAATAAACACATTATATAGTTATATCATGCCATCCTGTTTACATAGTCATCATATTTTGAACTATGTCTTTCCATCTTTTTTAGTTAGCCATCATAATGTGAAATTGTGTCATGATATCCTGTTTAGTTAGCCATCATATATGTGAAATTGTTTCATGCTATCCTGTTTGGTTAGACAACATAAATATGAATTATTTCACGCCCTCTTTTATTCCCCACTATCCATTGCACCTGTCCATCATACAATGTCCATACTTTCAATTACTTTTCTTGTTTATCAGCCATTTGAATTGGAGAGGGTGATGGCAGTATCTAAGGGAGTAACAACACGGTCTTTAGAAAAGATAGTGCTACAAGTTGATGCAGATAGAACCACAGTTGCACTTGCCCAAGGACCGGATCCACCACACATAACCCAGACTCTCGCAGATTGTACCCCTACCCAGTTGGACAGAGAACCAGTTACACCCCTTCTAACCCCAACCCCGGCAGATAGTAACACAGTTCCAGTTGACACAGCACCGTCTCCACCACAGAGCTCCCAAACACGAGCAGTTAGTAAGGGAACTGTAGTGCCCAAAGCATGAGGACCACCACTCCGAATCCCAACTCAACACTTAAAGGAGAAGAAGATTTGTTATCAGGTCAGGTTCTGTAGCTATGGTTCATACTCCTTTGCTCTTGCATTACTGTATTTACTCATACCAACTATTTTCAAATTTTAAGGATGGAATTGAAACTCCAATGGTGCAACAGGTATGTTTCAAACCTGTTTCTTTAACTGGTTTGCTGTTGTAACCTGCTCTATGTTGATTTCAGTTTCAATTGAATAAACAGTTATGTTCTCATGTCATGCACATTAAAAGTGTTGTTATTGATCTATAGTTTCCCACACTTATATTCTGTCTATTCTGCTTTGTCTTGAACAAATATTATTTGAACTGTGTCTCTATCTTGATTTGGCAACAAAAACTAGAATGATATAGACCATAAAGTGACCATGGTACATAGATATATGTTTGTTTCATGCTGCTATCCTGTCCACTTCACTACTGAACTCATTTACCAAAGTGAGTTTCATATACAACATGGTAAACCTGTGATGTGTTTCCTTGTTTCTCTTTTCGAATGCGGATAAAATATTGGAGAACAGTACCGCGTTATGCAATGGTAAAGTAAGTAATGCGGATAAGGTTCAAGATAGTGAGACATCCCTGTTGGTCTCCAAGAAAGCTGATAAAAAATATCTTAACGACAGTGAGAGAACCCAAAAGTCCTGTCTTGATGTAGTGTTCGAGTTACTGGCCACTACTGCTGGCACAAGCTCTTCGAACTCGCTGCCTGAATCAATTCGTCTTCTTGAGTCTCAACTTCAAGTTGAAAGACATCGATCAGATGTGCTGCGACAGGAAGCTGGAGGACTGACGAAGTCCCTGCAGAATTCAGATGCATATTTCCTGGTGCAACAGCAAGCGCTGGAGGATTTAAGCGCCAAACAAGAGAAAGTTAATAAGCTTGCTAAGAATCTTGCCAGCATTATGGGTACTCAGGATATTGTTTCTTGAGATCTTCTGAAGTGGTTTCAGTTCTGGACTTTTTTTGCTGCGGCGTTTATTTGCGCTGGTCGCAAACTTTGACAACCAGTGTATATGATATGCTGCTTTGTTCCCTATATTTGCACTGGTGGTGAACTTTGATGCCCAATGGATGTAATATGTGTAATAGCCTTGATAGCCTAGCGTTAGTTGCTTGCTTATTTATTTCCTTGTTGTCTTGTTTTTTTGTTTGCTTGTAGTCATTGCAGTTCTTTTTCCGCGATTTGCTAGTGGCTGCAATAACCTATTTTTTAAAACTAGGCCACAATAACCATGGGCTAACATTTACTGTAGTGACACTGGGCCTCCTACGGGCATAGAAACAGTGGGCCTTCTACGGGCCGTAGAAACAGTGGGCCTTCTACGGGCCGTAGAAACAATGGGCCTTCTATGGGCCGTAGAAACAATGGGCCTTCTACAGGCCGTATCATCAATGGGCCTTATACGGGCCGTATGATCGATTGGCCAAACATGGGCCAAACAGACCACATTATGGCCGTAAATGGGCTAGAGTTGGAATCGTCCGTTCATGGGCCGACCATAATGGGCCATCGTTAATAGGCTGTATTTGATGACGCTATGAAAACGGCCCAACGTATTAATGGACCACAAACGAGCCGACTGTAACCACGGGCTGAATTTGGCCCACAAGCAGAAAATGACAGTAACGGACCGTAAGTCAATGAATGCTGGAAATGAGCCCAAGAATAAATGGGCTCTGAGAAGGCCGAAAGATAACATGGGCTAGAAACGGCCCAATAGAATAACGGGCCGTTAATGGGTATGAGTGATACACTGTTCATTACGGGCCAGTTTCAGCACGGGCCGCTAATGGGTGTAAAGCGATACACTGTTCATTACGGGCCAGTTTCACCACGGGTCATTAATGGGCCAAGAGTTACAAAGGGCCTCATATGGGCCGAAAGACGTCATGGGCCATACATGGGCCAGAAGTGAAAACGGGTTGGAATCATATTGGATGGCCCCGATGATGCTAATGGGCCTAATTCGGATAGGGTGTAACGGGCCTTGGGTTAGCGGGCTGTAAATGGGCTATATGCGAATAGGCCGTTAACAGGCTTTCCATGGGCCGGCCCGCCACCTTTCGACCAAGTCAAATGGGCCAGCCTTTTCATAGGAATGGGCCTGTGTTGTGCCGTGCCACGTGTCGACGTATCATAGGCGCCTTCTGTCCAATGAGTGGATGATATCTGTCCCAACAATGAGCCGACACGTGTTTCCTCCAGCCAATGATGATTTTACATGTGGAAAATCCCCAGAGATCGGGGCTGTTAACGGGTTATCGGATCCAAAACCCGACCCGATAGCTTAACGCCATTCCGTTACGGTGGATGCCACATGTCGGTCACCCTTTACGAAAGCACTTCTGTGACGCGCGATTTATCGTCATAGAAGTGGACACTTCCATGATGATAATTTTGGTAATGTCATGGAACACTTCTACGACAGCACACATATGACTATCTTGATTCTGTCATAAAATCGTCATGGATGTACATGCATGACAAAAAACGCAACCTACTGTGACAAACACGTATCATCACGGAAGTGTTTTTTGTAGTGTTGGCCGCCTGCGCGTGCCCCCGCTCGCGACCGCTGCTCCCTGGCCGCGCCCGCCTGCGCGCGGCCTCGCCCCCCCCCCCCCCCCCCCCCGCTGGCTCCTTTCCCTGGCGGCCCAGCTGCGCCCCGCCGAGTCCCTTCCCCCGCCTTGGCCTGCTGCTGCACATTGCCGTCGCGCCTCCCGCGCCGCCGCGCTCACCAGCTCCCGATCGCGGCCATCTTCCCTCCACCCCGCCGCCTAGTTCCGGCCGGCGCTTGTGCGGCCCCTAGCCGCTGGTGCCCGAGCCCGGCTCCCCCCCCCCCCCCCGTTCCGTCGCTCGGGACGGCTGCGCCCGCTCCCAAGGGGCTCCGTCCCGTTTAGTCGTGCCCCTGCTATGGCCCCTGTGCCACTGCCAGGGGGCCCCAAGCCCTATAAAAAAAGGGGTTTCAGAAAAAGTATATGTTAATAAAAACAAGTAATTAATTAACTAATTAATTAGTCTATAATTAATTATTTAACTTAATTAACTCCATTTAATTACCCTAATTAACTAGGTTAACTAATTAGATCTGTTTGATTAAGTAGAGTCAATGACATGCGGACCCACTTCTACTATTCACTGGTTGACTAGTCTCTATTGACCTGGTTAACTAGGCCCTCCGGCCCCATCTGTCAGCCACATGTGCTTAGTGCTGGGTACAATTCTGTGTACCCGTAGCATTTGTTGTTTATTTTCGAAGTAATAATAACACTAGAAAATCATTTAAAACTTTGTAAATTCGTAGAAATTCAACCGTAGCTCAGATAAAAATGTTTTCTGCATGAAAGTTGCTCAGAATTTCGAGACAAATCTGGATGCACGGTCCGTTCATCTGTCACATGCCCATATCATAGCAAACATGCAACATTTCAGATACCGTGTCCGCGGTAATGGGCATTCAGACTTATATCTTGATCTTATATAACTAGAAATGGATACTTGAGATATGTGATGGATATGTGGCCCCGGGATTGCTTTCTCGTAGGAAGTCGAGGAAGGATCTTTGGGCGTTGATACTACAACATGCTTGTTAATTATAAACTGCTACTCTTTACTCTTCTACATGCTGCAAGATGCTTGGAGCTGCTTGAAGATGCTAGTCTTCGATAGGCTAGGCCTTTCCTCTCTATTCTGGCATTCTGCAGTTCAGTCCACAGATACAAACCTTCCATTTGATACCAATGCATAATTAGTATAGATCTGATGCTTGCGAGTACTTTGGATGAGTACTCACGGTTGCTTTGCTACCCCTTTTCCCCCTTCTTTCTTCTTTCCGGTTGATGCAACCAGATGGTGGATCCCTAGAGCCAGATGCCACTGCCGATGGATGCTATTACATGAAGATCACCGACGACCAGGAGTAGTTAGGAGGTCCCAGGCAGGAGGCCTTGCCTCTTCGATCTTTGATATTTGTGCTAGCCTTCTTAAGGAAAAATTTGTCTAACTTATGTCTGTACTCAGATATTGTTGCTTTCGCTGACTCTTGTGTATCGAGCTTGTATTCGAGCCCTCGAGGCCCCTGGCTTGTAATATAAAGCTTATATTATTTTGATTTGTGTCTAGAGTTGTGTTGTGATATCTTCCCGTGAATCCCTGATCTTGATCGTACACATTTGCGTGTATGATTAGTGTACGATTGAATCGGGGGCGTCACAAGTTGGTACAGAGCCGACTGCCTGTAGGATCCCCCTTTCCAACTCCTTGGCCGAAGTTGAGTCTAGTCTTTGGAAAACTGTTTTACTAACATGACTGTGTGGCTTACGGGCCTTCGTCACCATTGGGTGGTATTAGGATCTTTTATTCCTCGTCTATACTCTGGGAATCTGATCTCTCTTCTATTCGGGTTAAATGGTTTTGCTAACTATAACTCTAGGTTCTCATAAATACTTCCCCCGGAGAGCCCCTTCATAACAGGTGATTGCCCACTTCACCAGAAGATTCTGAAAATACTCTCCGATGCTTTCCCCGGACCCTTGTAACCTTAGCCGATGTGATCCCTACCACTGATAAATCCTTATGAATAACTACCTCCAATTGTCGTTCATACCTTCATCCCCAGTTGCTCTTGTTATTACAAGGTGCCCCGAATTAGTCTTTGTTGTCCTGAGAAGCCATTGAGCCTACTGCCTTGCAGCTCTTTTCCACATGAATACCCCTACAGATAATTACTCACGCTTGTCGAGTATCCTTTCATCCATAGTTGTTCATGTGTTTCACAAAATTCTTTGGAATACTATCCGATCTTCCGTTGACCCTCTCCAACTATTGATCTACAAATACTTGTCTGCTTGCATTATGGATACTTTCCATATGTCTGGCAATATTGGTAGTATCCTTTGTGGTCATCATTTTTGAACATTTGATTCGATATGTTTTTTTAATGCTTGCAATCATCCATCTCAATTGGAATTCTTCCCTTCGGCCCAGACGTCACTCCTGACATGACCTAGTGTTCGACAAATCAAACCTTGATTGGTTGTCGATCTATGCCTATTCAACTTACTTGTCTTTGATCAGAGCCTCTGCTTTTGATCGCTGTTTTGGAAATCATAATTTCCTTTGCATTTGAGCTTAGAATTAGTGAGTTGTTTATCCTTGCATTATTTCTTGTTTTGGTTGAGTATTGATACTCACATTAGATCCCTTGTGGACCACCAAATCCTTTGTGGGGTTTTATCCGACATTGTCCATATTTAGTAACCTTGGGAGCCTCTCCTCGGATACATAATGCCTTTGGTAAAATGTATCCCCTGCTCTTGTCAACCATGCTCTCCTTCCGAGCTTGAGTTATTTATTCCTAAAGTTTGTGGTATATGTTCCAAATATGCCCTGATGGGTTGAACCTATGCCTTCCCTAATTTGTGTGAACCCAAAGATTATGCGAGTTATATCTACTGGTGTTTCTTCGGATAAATTTTCAATTCTACAACTTTGTCGAAAACGAGAAGTAAATGGAAAGTTATGCATTGATGAAGTGGGAGTCGACCTTGAGCCTTTGTGTTCATGCCCACGGACCCGATATAGATCCTATCATGGAAGCTTCTTGAAATAATAACTATTTCCTTGATATAATATCATCTAGGATCTGTGAATTCGTCCTTTGCAAGGTTTCAACCATATTGTTCTTCTTTGATCCCAATTCCTGGACAAGTTGAGTACTTATCTTCTGTAGATCATTTCACCTGTCCAACCTCTATTCTGCTATACCCTCGAGTATTACCCTCTGGTATCTCGAGAATATCACGGAACTAAATAACTTCCTATGAGTTCTTCATCAACTATTATTTCTCGCTAATTCCAGTTTTCCATGGGTTCTGAGTTGTTAGACACCCGAGAACACCGACAACTGATTCGAGTATACACTTTCCTTTCCATTGTTTTGTTTAGCCTTTCTTGTAACCTGACATAGCTGAGCAGTGATAATTCCCTACT
Source organism: Triticum timopheevii (assembly GCA_963921465.1). NCBI lineage: Eukaryota > Viridiplantae > Streptophyta > Magnoliopsida > Poales > Poaceae > Triticum > Triticum timopheevii. The sequence continues at coordinate 47,074,789 of OY997271.1, forward strand.
TATGTAAACACCTCGGTGTACAAACTCTGTCAGTAAGACCTCGTCACTGTTGTTGACGACATTCCGGTAGCCATCGATGGATGAGAACTTACCCTATAGGTCCGCCTCGTCTTGACGAGCAGGAAAATGGCTCTCTTTGTCCCTCGCTCTTGGTACCAATTTTGTTACCAACATAACTGATAGTCTATCCTCTGACCTTCCTTGCTATCATTACCATGCAAATGTTAGCACCCTTCCTGCTTTCAACCCACATGGTGGGCCCATAACCCACAGTTCCACAAGATCGAAACCTGACTCTCCTATACATCCTTGTTTTCAAATTTATCCCTCACGCTTGGCTTCGTATGTAATTCACGGGCCACCTTCCTTGTGATCCATTCCGGTATCAAACGCAATACTTATTCCCATAGCTCTAAACCACTTTCACCCTCTGTTTCAGGCAAGGAACAATTGCCTACCCGGTTGAAGCTTCTTATTGCACCCCCTTACCTTGCTCTCGACGTATTTCTTGAATTTCAACTTGAGAGGTGCCTCTATGCCATGATCACTGAGATAGCCCCTAGGTACCTATCTTGTGTTGGGCCTCGTTCTTCTCGAGTCTTTCCCCCTTACTCCAGCACTTAAATCTCGGGACGAGATTTCTTGTAGTGGAGGAGAATTATAACGCCCGGATATTTAAGTTACAGTAATTCCCTGCTAATGATGCCACGTCATCATGGTCACTGTTGTTAAACTCGCGTTGGTTCAAATCCGGTCCAAATTCAAATTTAAATTAAAGTTAAATTTAAGTTTTCAAATGGAAAAACTAAAATGTTCAATGTGCTGCACGTAATTCCTCGATATTTTTCATGGTTTAATGCCCTAAAATAAATATAACAGAAAGCAAAAAAAAAGAAAAGAGAGAAGACCCCCCTCCTGTTTATCCCTTGGGCCTCGGCCCACCCGATGCCAGCCCAGCCCCCATAGCCCCCTCGGTCGCCTTCGACTTCCCGCTACAGGAGGGCGATCGAGGGCACGCGTCTTCGCCGTTGCCCTCGAACCACCTCGCCACCTGCGCCGCTACAGGGAGCCGTAGGAGGATAAGAGCATCCCCGAGCCCTCCCCCCTCTCGTCCGAAATATCTCCACCTTGCTCTCTCTCTCTCTCTCTCTCTCGCACGCGCCCCCTCCTCAGATCCCCTTTCACCCGACCGCTCCTGTGGTCACCGACGTGCACCACCACGGCGACCGACACCCCCGCGCCCTCTTGTCCAGTCCACGAGCCCCTGTGCCGTTCGCCTCGTCGACCTCGACCATCGGTTCGAGCACAACGCCGTCGCAACACCCCGTTCGAGGTCGCCTTCAACCTCGGACCACTGCAGGCGTTCGTCTTTGATTCCGGTGCCGTCGAGCCCTCCACGAGCCCACTTAGCACATGTACAGGCTCGCTGTGATCTTCTCCTCTGGTTCCCCCTATTTTTCACCTTTGAACCACCGCCGTAGGCCACCGTCACCGTTGCGCCCGATGCCGTCGGAGCTCGTGCTCACAGCGTCATTGTCCGCCCTCCCATGCGCCCCTGGCCACGTACGACCACGCCCTTGGCTGCCTGCGCGTGCCCCCGCTCGCGCCCGCTGCTCCCTGGCCGCGCCCGCGTGCGCGCGGCCTCGCCCCGCCCGCTGGCTCCTTTCCCCGGCGGCCCAGCTGCGCCCCGCTGAGTCCCTTCCCCCGCCTCGGCCTGCTGCTGCACATCGCCGTCGCGCCTCCCGCACCGCCGCGCTCACCAGCTCCCGCTCGCGGCCATCTTCCCTCCACCCCGCCGCCTAGTTCCGGTCGGCGGTTGTGTGGCCCCTGGCCGCCGGCGCCCGTGCCTGGCTCCCCCCCGGTCCGTCGCTCGGGTCGGCTGCGCCCGTTCCCCAGGGGCTCCGCCCCGTTTAGCCGTGCCCCTGCTATGGCCCCTGTGCCACTGCTAGGGAGCCCCAAGCCTTGTAAAAAAAGGGGGTATAAAAAAAGTATATGTTTATAAAAAACAATTAATTAATAAACTAATTAATTAGTCGGTAATTAATTATTTAACTTAATTAACTCCATTTAATTACCCTAATTAACGAGGTTAACTAATTAGATCTATTTAATTAAGTAGAGTCAATGACATGCGGACCCACTTCTACTATTCACTGGTTGACTAGTCTCTATTGACCTGGTCAACTGGGCCCTCCGGCCCATCTGCCAGCCGCAAGTGCTTAGTTCTGGGTACACTTATGTGTACTCGTAGCATTTGTTGTTTTTTTCGAAGTAATAGTAACACTAGAAAATCATTTAAAACTTTGAAAATTCGTAGAAATTCAACCGTAGCTCAGATGAAAATGTTTTCTACATGAAAGTTGCTCAAAATTTCGAGACGAATCCGGATACCCGGTCCGTTCATCTGTCACATGCCCCTATCATAGCAAACATGCAACCTTTCCCTTCCATTTTATCTATCCGATAATGCCTAACTCTGGGAAAACTTCCCTGATGTTATCACCCTTCGCCGGTATTGTGTAGCACCGCGTTAGAACACGCCTAGCTCTGCCTATTATCCTGTTATGCTCTTGCTTGCTATGTATTTATTGTTTTCTCCCCCTCTTCTCTTCGGTAGACCCCGTGCCGGCTGCCGATGCCGCTGTGATCGACTACGTCGACGACGACCCCTCCTTCTCGCCTGAGCAACCAGGCAAGCCCCCCTTTGATCATCCCGATATCGCCCATTACATTCTCTCATGCTTGCATTAGATTTTGCTACTGTTATTTTGCTCCTATTCTGATGCATAGCCTGCTTTTGTAACCTGCTCATTGTACCTTACCTACTTATCCTAAACTGTTTAGTATAGGTTGGTTAGTGATCCATCGGTGACCCCCACCTTGTCCTTGTTGCCCCTTCTTCATCTTCGACGACTCGATCAACGTGATCGAGGACCAGAGCTTGACACCTCACATCACATCACGCCCCTTTAGTTGCTCGACTCTGCAGAGCTACTATCGAGTGCCGAGGGTGATCCCTCATAATGCACTCCTGATGATAATTCTGTAGTGTAGCTATTCGGTCGTGATCATCGAGGGTGGTTCCTCTTTCACCATTCCTGATACGGCTCTATCATGCAACACCTCAAGTCTGAACCTCGAGGGTGGTTCCTCTTACGTTCACTTTGATGATTACATCGAGTGGAATCCACCGGGGGTGATTCCTCGGGTTTTCCCCTTGATGTTTGGACACACGGTTATCTTGACTTACTTGAGACCATTGATGAAGTCAGGTCGGCCCTGAGGGTACCCGCGAGTTGATGTGAAAGTCGGGCGGGCCCGTAGAGCACCTGCGAGGTTTCCACGTGGCACGGCCGGGCAGTCTGGGCCCTTGCCGTAAGTCCATGAGACGGGGCGACGGGGTCACCTTATCATGAGTCTCTGCTCGTTTTCGCGAGCCCCCAATGCACTAACAGGTTTGGGTATTTGTTCTGAGTTGGCCTCTGGCCTTTATGCACTAACCACCACGCGAGAATAGATATGGGCCTTGACGTCGCAGTATCAGCCGAAGCTTTCTCACACGTCCAGTTCAGCAGTGCGGCACGGTCGGATCGTGCTGGCCATCCGAGGTGGTGCTGGTATTCACCCTGCGCGCAATGACCCGGAGTGCTGCGGGTGATGGGCCCAAGCCCCCGGAGCGCTTAGGATGTAGATCGGCGGGGACCTCTCTACTGAGCCTAGGTAGGGCTGCGATGTGTTGATCTTCCGAGGCCGGGCATTGACCCCAGAAAGGTGTGTTCAGCGAGAGTGATCGAGCGTGTTGGGTAATGTGATGCACCCCTGCAGGGAAGATATATATATATATATATATATATATATATATATATATATATATATATATATATATATATATATATATATATATATATATATATATATATACACCACGGTCTATTATAATAACACCCTTAAGAGTCTTATTCTGCACACCAAATCGCTTATTCTGCTAACACCCGAACCAGCCCCCCGCATAACTCCACCGAACTACAACCGAAGAAAACAACCCCAGCCCCACGTCAAACCTTATCCATCCCCGCCCGGCCTCCTCCCCCCCCCCCCCATCCAGCGGCTCCCCGCCTCCTCCTCCTGCCCGGAGCCGCCCCGCCTCCTCCTCCTCCCGTCCGGCGGCGCCCTGCCTCCTCCTCCTCCCGCCCACCCCTACCTCCCTGCATGACACCAACCTCTATCTTATCCCGATCCAAACCCCCACCTACCTCCACCTTCTACCGCCGCCACCGCCGGAGCACCACCCCGGTGCCGCCGCCACCCTGTCCACCTTCTACCACGGCCTCCCCCTACCTTCTCCTTCCCCCTGACGCCCCCACCCCCTGCCAGTGCCGGCCCTAGGCGTCACGCGCGGCTGCCGGCACGGATCCGGCAGCGCGGCCCCCTCGGCGACCCCGACCTCCGCCGTCCACCACCCCCTCATCTTCTCCGAGCCACGCCACCCGCCCTAGCCACCACCCCCTCATCTTCTCTGAGCCACGGCACCCGCCCTAGCCACCACCCACCGCAACCCGCCCCCGGCCACCACCCACCCCGGCCCGCCCCCGGCCACCACCTACCACCGCCTGCCCCGCTCCACCCCGTCCGGATTCGCCGACGGGACGGGCATCTCCTACTGCAGTTCAGAGCAACTCCTCCCCTCCTATGGTCTGTGCATCTTCCCGTCACTTCGTCCTTCTGATGGGGAGAGGCCTTCCTCCTTGCATCTCGTTGATGCTCACCGCCGGTGGCATGATGTTCGGCATCCTTGACATGCAGTTATTTTTTTGCAGGGGCACGGTGCGGTTTAGTGTTCATGGACTTCTAGTTCTTTTCTGCAGCTTGCCAGTGCCCCGGTGTTCCTCTCCAGTGCGGCGCAGGCTAGACTGCGACGAGTTCTTTCTCCAACACAAGCCCTGATGACGGATCCGGCTGCGCCACGCCTCGTCTGCTCTGCTTGTTGCTGGAATCAGGCTGCCCCCCTGCCACATAGCGGCTCGTTCAGGCACATCCTTCCTCCCTCCCTTTCCTTGCATCCCCTCCCCCTGACATCTATTGCAATTTTTGGCGACAGAGAACACCGGTGTGCGATCGGCAGTGGGTTGTTCTTGCTCAAGATCGATATGGTAAGATCCCACCAATTTCCAAGAGGGCGACGAAGGTCAACCGCGGCGATGATGCCCCATGCAGTTCAGAAGAGGATTTTTTGTTTTATTATCTGATTTTGGATGTGCAGTTGATGCAGCGTGTGGTTGACTCATGGGGTACGCTATGTTTTTTTGGTTCATGCCGTTCTAGGCGCAGTGCACCACCACACCGGCCCGGGATCCCCCTCCATTGCTCCTCTCCCTGCTATTCTCCGCTGAGGGCAAGCAGTGCACGAGCAGCCCAAGAGTGTTGCTGGAGCAGTTCGCTATTAAAGTCACGTTCTAGTGTTTTTTTTTGGAGAAAAAATGAGTGGACTTCAGTTCGCTATTGTCCGTTCCTCCGCTCATCTTACTTTCTGTTGCAGGATAAGTGGACTTCTGTTCTCTAGTGGAATTCAGCAATGAATTTGGAAAGAGTAGTGTGCTTGATGAATGGAAGAAGTCATACTGTTATTGATTTGAGAAAAAAATGCAGAACAAATTCGGTGGTTGCCCAGGGCGAGGGAGCCCTCTCCGCGGCTCACTGAAGTTTGTTTTGCAACTCGCTTGCTAAGTGAAGTACGTCCGGCGACTGCGTGTGGTTCGGCAACGCAAAGCATTTGCATTCTCGCTATGTTAATGTGTGCAGTACATTTTATAAAAAGTTGCAGTTGGGTTGTATTTTGTGGGTGATTGTAATGTGGAGACAGAAAAAAGGACTTTGTGTGGATTACTTAGTTTGTAAAGAAAAACTTTGTAAAAGCAGTGCGCTCGATGAACTGAAGAAGTACATTTTTTCAAATTGTTGTACTTCATTGTTAAAATCTTTGTGGTTCCCTTATTGCAGTGCACACAAAAGTAAAATTGCACTGGGAGTTGCAGTGCACTTCGTTGTTGCGTACACACGATGATTTTCATTCTGTTTGGTGCAGTGCGGTTTTGGTCTGAAGCAGTGCACTGATCTATTTGATGCAGCACACTTCGTTGTCGCGTACACACACGATGATTTTCACTCTGTTTTGATGCAGTGCACTCATCTGTCTGAAGCAGTGCACTCATCTGTCTGAAGCAGTGCACTTCGTTCGTCGCGTACGCATGACAATTTATAGTCTATCAGATGCAATGCGGTTTTCAGTCTGAAGCAGTGCACTATATGTCTGATGCAGTGCACACGACGATTTGGATGTCGCAAAAAACAGAGTGTCCGCATTTTTGTAAAAACAAAACTGCTCTTAAACCATAAGGAATTAGCGGAAGTGTTCTACATAAAAAAGTTGCGCCTCGTTGATATCTTTCTAACGGCGTATAATTTGAATCATTTCGACCAGCGGTTTGTGAAAATTTCACAAAAAAACGGCCGCTGCCTCTCGTTGTTAGCCGCACGATTTTCAAAATTAACTAAAAATCATAAGGAATCTCAAAACCATTTCAACATATGAAAGTTGCGCCTTGTCCGTAACTTTCCAACGGCGTATCATACGTCTCATTTCGACAAACGGTTGGAAAACTGGAGCAAAAACAATACCGAAAATTTTAAAAAATTTGAAAAATAGAGTTCCGCGGTTTAGTAAATTTGAAACTGCTCTTAAACCGTAATGAATTAGAGAAAGATTTATATATGAAAGAGATGTGCCTCGACGATATCTATCCAACGGCGTATCATTTGCTTCATTCTGACAAGTGGTTTAGAAAAAAACGCGAAAAAACGCTCGCTGCCACTCGTCATCCGCCGCACTATTTTCAAAACTGCTCTTAAACCGTGTGGAATCTCGAAAAGTGTTGAACATGTCGAAGTTGCGCCTAATCCATAGCTTTTCAACGGTATATTACACGTCTCATTTCGATAAACGGTTAAAAAATTAGAGCGAAAACAGTACCGAAAAAATAACGCATGCAGTTTTTTCCGACCAGAAGTTCACTAGTCTCTATTGCAGTGCTCGTCGTCAAAATGATGCAGTGCGCTTCTGTTGAGCGTGCAGTGCCGAAGTGGTGTGCAGAATAGTTATTCTGCTAATATTAGCAGAATAGACCGTCTATATATATGTATATATATATATATATATATATATATATATATATATATATATATATATATATATATATATATATATATATATATATATATATATATGTGTGTGTGTGTGATGGATATGTGGCCCCGGGATTGCTTTCTCGTAGGGAGTTGAGGAAGGATCTCTGGGCGTTGATACTACAACATGCTTGTTAATTATAAACTGCTACTCTTTACTGTTCTACATGCTGCAAGATGCTTGGAGGTGCTTGAAGATGCTAGTCTTTGATAGGCTAGGCCTTTCACCTCTATTCTGGCATTCTGCAGTTCAGTCCATAGATACAAACCTTTCATTTGATACCAATGCATAATTAGTATAAATCTGATGCTTGCGAGTACTTTGGATGAGTACTCACGGTTGCTTTGCTACCCCTTTTCCCCCTTCTTTCTTCTTTCCGGTTGATGCAACCAGATGGTGGATCCCTGGAGCCAGATGCCACTGCCGATGGATGCTATTACGTGAAGATCGCCGATGACCAGGAGTAGTTAGGAAGTCCCAGGCAGGAGGCCTTGCCTCTTCGATCGTTGATGTTTGTGCTAGCCTTATTAAGGCAAAATTTATCTAACTTATGTCTGTACTCAGATATTGTTGCTTCCGCTGACTCTTGTGTATCGAGCTTGTATTCGAGCCCTCGAGGCCCCTGGCTTGTAATATAAAGCTTGTATTATTTTGATTTGTGTCTAGAGTTGTGTTGTGATATCTTCCCGTGAGTCCCTGATCTTGATCGTACACATTTGCATGTATGATTAGTGTACGATTGAATCGGGGGCGTCACAACACTCCATCTTCCTCCCAAAAAAATCCCATCCAGCTCAAGCACGAGTTCTAGCTCATTTTGCTGCGATTTTCAATCTTGTTGCTCAAAGCTCCATTCACAAAACTGCTTTGGGAGATTGTTGCTTGGTATGTGACTCCTCCAATGGTCCAATTAGTTTTTGTTCTAGTGCTTTATTCATTGCAAATTTTTTCTTCCTAGGTGACCCTATTCTTGAGCTTGCATGTCAAATTTATGAGGTGCCAAGTAATTCTAATGCATGATATAGGCTCTAGGCACTTGTGGGAGTAGTTTTTATCAATCTTGTTGAGTTTGATTCACTTTTATTTTGAGTTACTAAAAATTTCAGAAATTTTTAGAAAATGATGAGGAGACTTTTGAGGGGCTCTTCTAGCCAAAGCTCCAAGGATAAACAAGCTAAGGAGAAAGAAAAGACCAAGTATAATCTTCTGCGCGTAGCGAAAGTAAGGCCGTGTGAGTGGCCTTGTGATAATTTCTTGAGAGCGGCCGGGATTTATGAAGACTTTTATTCTTTGGCTGAAAATGCGGGCCTCACCAACTTCCTCCATGACCGGATCGAACAGCTATTACCTTGTCTTGCTGAAGGCCGTGTACACGCACCGAGGCCAGACGTCAGCTCCAGAGCCTGAGCCGGAACCGCCACTGGACCCTTACCGTCCATCGTGTTATCAGTGGGATCCAGACGAGATCACCAGCCAGTGGTATCCAGATGACACTCCTTAGTACACCGGGGAGAGTAGCGGCTATCCATGGCCATATACCAACTTAGGCCGAAAGCCTAAGCTTGGGGGAGTACGTATTTCTCACCGACATTACATTCTTGTTCACACACTTATTCTAGTCCTCGGTGCTAATACTTTTTCATTGTATTATCCATGCTAGTTTAATTTATTTTTCTAGTTTTTTTCTTGTGTGTTTGATAAACCTTGGAAAAACCAAAAAAAAAGTTAGTTTAATTTCCATGCTTGTAGTAGTAATTAAAATGAAAACCCAAAAATATTTCTCGTTCTTATTTTGCTTGTTGGGAGCTTTCCCGTGTAAATAGTTTTATTTCTTTTATTTACTTTGGGGGTCGAGAGGAGAAGACTATAATGAAATTGCTTAGTGGCTCTACTATGCATGATTGTTGATTTAACTTAGAGCCCATATTACTTTGTCTTCTCTATTAAATTGAATGCTTGCAGATTCCAACTTAGTCCAATGCACACGCACTATTATTATTATATACACCGTTCGGTCGTGCGAGTGAAAGGCAATAATGACGATATATGATGGACTGATTGAGATGAGAGAAGCTGGTATGAGCTCGACCTCTCTTGTTTTTGTAAATATGATGAGTTCATTGTTCTTGATTCAGCCTATTATGAATAAACATGTTTGCAATGACAATTAGAGATCATAGTTTCTTATGCCATGCTTAATTAGCTAGGACTTCAAAATGGTTTACCTTGCGTGCCAACATGCTATTAAAATGGTCGTGATGTGGTATGATAGGATGGTATCCTTCTTTGAATGATTTGAGTGACTTGACTTGGCACATGTTCACGCATGTAGTTGAAACAAAATCAACATAGCCTCCACGATATTTATGTTCATGGTGGATTATATCCTACTCATGCTTCCACTCAGTGTTGATTAATTTTAATAAATGTTCATGACTGTTGTCGCTCTCTCAGTTGGTCGCTTCCCGGTCTTTTGCTAGCCTTCACCTGTACTAAGCGGGAATACTGCTTGTGCATCCAAACTCCATAAACCCCAAAGTTATTCCATATGAGTCCACCATACCTTCCCATATGCGGTATTTACCTGCTGTTCCAAGTAAATTTGTATGTGCCAAACTCCAAACCTTCAAATGAAATTTTGTTTTGTATGCTCGAGCAGCTCATGTATCAACTAGGGTTGTCTGTATCTTCCATGCTAGGTGGGTTATTCTCAAGGGGAGTGGACTCCGCTCCTCATTCACGAGAAAATGGCTGGTAACAGTGATGCCCAGTCCCATGATCAAAAAGGTCAAAGCAAATCGAAATAATTAAACAAAACTCCCCAGGGCTGTTGCTAGTTGGAGGCACTCGTTGTTTCGAGCAAGCCATGGATTGATGCTTGTTGGTGGTGGGGGAGTATAAATTTTACCATTCTGTTTGGGAACCGTCTATAATGTATGTAGCATGGAAGATATCGAGATCTCATAGTTGTTGCGTTGACAGTGAAAGTATACCGCTCAAAATGTTATTCATCTCTATTTTAAAATCGAGCTCTAGCACCTCTACAAATCCCTGCTTCCCTCTGCGAGGGGCCTATCTATTTACTTTTATGTTAAGTCATCACCCTCTTATTAAAAAGCACTCGCTGGAGAGCACACTGTCATTTGCATGCATTACTTTTAGTTTATATTGGGTATGACTTGACTGGATCTTTTTACCATGAATTACAATGTTTAGTCAGTCCTTGATCTTTAAAGGTGCTCTGCATTTATATTTTGCGGTCTCAGAAAGGGCTAGCGAGATACCATCTTGTTATATCATATTATGATTGTTTTGAGAAAGTGTTATCATCCGAGATTGATTATTATTGCTCGCTAGTTGATTAGGCCATTGATATGAGTAAACATGAGACCTAAGTGTTATTGTGAATATGGTTAGTTCATAATCTTTGCTGAAAACTTGAATGCTGGCTTTACATATTTACAACAACAAGAGCAAAAAGAGTTTGTAAATTTTTTTCTTTATCACTTTCAGTTTATCAACTGAATTGCTTGGGGACAAGCAAAGGTTTAAGCTTGGGGGAGTTGATATGTCTCCAACGTATCTACTTTTCCAAACACTTTTGCCCTTGTTTTGGACTCTAACTTACATGATTTGAATGAAACTAACCCGGACTGACGCTGTTTTCAGCAGAACTACCATGGTGTTATTTATTGTGCAGAAAACAAAAGTTCTCGGAATGACATGAAAATCCACGGAGATAACTTTAGGAAAATATAAAAAATACTGGCGAAAGAATCAATGCCAGGGGGCCCACACCCTATCCACGAGGGTGGGGGCATGCCCCCTCCCCCTAGGCGCGCCCCCTATCTCGTGGGACCCCTGCTGGTCCACCGACCTCAACTCCAACTCTATATATTATTTTTCATGGAGAAAACAATCAGAGAGAAAGTTTCATCGCGTTTTATGATACGGAGCCGCCGCCAAGCCCTAATCTCTCTCGGGAGGGCTGACCTGGAGTCCGTTCGGGGCTCCGGAGAGGGGGATTCGTCGCCGTCGTTGTCATCAACCATCCTCCATCACCAATTTCATGATGCTCACCGCCGTGCGTTAGTAATTCCATCGTAGGCTTGCTGGACGGTGATGGGTTGGATGGGATTTACCATGTAATCAAGTTAGTTTTGCTAGGGTTTGATCCCTAGTACCCACTATGTTCTGAGATTGATGTTGCTATGACTTTGCTATGCTTAATGCTTGTCACTAGGGCCCGAGTGCCATGATTTCAGATCTGAACCTATTATGTTTCCAAGAATATATGTGAGTTCTTGATCCTATCTTGCAAGTCTATAGTCACCTATTATGTGTTATGATCCGACAACCCCGAAGTGACAATAATCGGGATACTTCTCGGTGATGACCGTAGTTTGAGGAGTTCATGTATTCACTAAGTGCTAATGCTTTGGTCCGGTTCTCTATTGAAAGGAGGCCTTGATATCCCTTAGTTTCCATTAGGACCCCGCTGCCACGGGAGGGTAGGACAAAAGATGTCATGCAAGTTCTTTTCCATAAGCACGTATGACTATATTCGGAATACATGCCTACATTACATTGATGAATTGGAGCTAGTTCTGTGTCACCCTATGTTATAACTATTACATGAGGAATCGCATCCGACATAAATATCCATCACTGACCCAATGCCTACGAGCTTTTCACATATTGTGCTTTGCTTATTTACTTTACCATTGCTACTGTTACAACTACTACAAAACTGTTATCTTTACTTTTTCCACTGTTACCATTACTATCATACTACTTTGCTACTACTTTGCTGTAGATACTAAGTTATCCAGGTGTGGTTGAATTGACAACTCAGCTGCTAATACTTGAGAATATTCTTTGGCTCCCCTTGTGTCGAATCAATAAATTTGGGTTGAATACTCTACCCTCGAAAACTGTTGCTATCCCCTATACTTGTGGGTTATCAGTAGCTCCCATGCCTGTGAAGCCTCCCATGGCTCCCATGCCTCCCATGGCCATGGATCTTTTTTGGACCAAGAATTCATCACGGGAAAGATTGATGAACTCCTTTTGCTTATCATCGAAGGTAGATGTGTCCATGAAGATCAAGTACTTCTCCCATTCCAATAATCTAGCTCGCTCCTCCATGGCCAATTTCTTCTTCTTCAATGCCACTTTCCTCTCCTCGGCAGGCACCCTCCTCTCCTCGCTGCCACCCTCCTCTCCTCGGCTACCAACCTCCTCTCCTCTGCCACCGCATCTTGGCTCCTTGCTATCCTCCTCGCCTCGTTTGCTTCCTTTCTTGCCTTCACAATAGCTTCCATAAGATTTTTTAACTCATCATCTCCTCTCTTCTTCTTCTTTCCTTTTGCTTCTTTCTTATCTCTATTTGGTCTTTTTGGCTTGGAGTAGGCAATCGAGTTTGGTGTAGGCCTTCTCTTGCCATCATCACATGATGCCTCCTCATCATCATCATCATCCAAATCAATAGTTGCCTTGTTTTTCTTGCGCTCCTCTTGGTCATCACGGGCCTTCCATTTCTCTTCATCCTTCAACACATCGAAGCAATGGGGCAACACAAATGCTCTCCCTTTCTTGACCTTCCTGATACGTCTCCAACATACTATAATTTTTTATTGTTCCATGCTATTATATTATCTGCTTTGGATGTTTTATATGCATTAATATGCTATTTTATATTATTTTTGGGACTAACCTATTAACCTAGAGCTCGGTGCTAGTTTCTGTTTTTTCCTTGTTTTTGACTTTTACAGAAAAGGAATATCAAAGGGAGTCGAAACGGAATAAAACTTTCACGATGTTTTTTTCTTGGACCAGAAGACATCCACGGAGCTTGGAGAGGGGGCCAGAAGAGTCCCGGGGAGGCCACAAGCCTCCTAGGCACGCCCCGGGGGGGCCTGTGGGCCCCTCGGGACTCCTCCAACCCTAATTTTTGTTCTAAAAATTCCCAAAATTCGCAAACCACCAAAAGCGTCCACCAAAATACTGTTCCGCCGCCGCAAGCCTCTGTTCCCATGAGATCCCATCTTGGGGCCTTTTCCGGCACCCTGTCGGAGGGGGATTCAATCACGGAGGGCATCTACATCAACTCTATTGCCCTTCTGATGAAGCGTGAGTAGTTTACCACAGACCTACGTGTCCATATAGCTAGTAGCTAGATGGCTTCTTCTCTCTATATGATCTTTAATACCATGTTCTCCTCAATGTTCTTGGAGTTCTATCTGATGTAATATTCCTTCGCAGTGTGTTTGTCGATATCCGATGAATTGTAGATTTATGATCAGATTATCTATGGATATTATTTGAGTCTCTTCTGAATTCTTATATGCATAATTTGATATCTTTGTATTTCTCTTTGAATTATCGGTTTGGTTTGGCGAACTAGATTGGTATTTGTTGCAACGGGAGAGGTGCATAGTTTTGGGTTCAATCTTGCGGTGTCCTCTGATAACCCACAAGTATAGGGGATCGCAACAGTTTTTGAGGGTAAAGTATTCAACCTAAATATATTGATTCGACACAAGGGGAGCCAAAGAATATTCTCAAGTATTAGCAGCTGAGTTGTCAATTCAACCACACCTGAAAGACTAATATCTGCAGCAAAATATTTGGTAGCAAAGTAGTATGGAAGTAGCGGTAACGGTGGCAAAAGTAACAGTAGCAGTTTTGTAGCAATCCTAACAGTGGCAACGAGGAAGTAACTAAGCAAAGATCAATATGTGAAAATCTCGTAGGCAATGGATCAATGATGGATAATTATGTCAGATGCAATTCATCATGTAACAGTTATAACATAGGGTGACATAGAACTAGCTCCAGTTCATCAATGTAATGTAGGCATGTATTGCGAATATAGTCATACGTGCTTATGGAAAAGAACTTGCATGACATCTTTTGTCCTACCCCTCCCGTGGCAGCGGGGTCCTATTGGAAACTAAGGGATATTAAGGCCTCCTTTTAATAGAGTACCGAACCAAAGCATTAGCACTTAGTGAATACACAAACTCCTCAAACTGCGGTCATCACCGGGAGTGGTCCCGATTATTCTCACTTCAGGGTTGCCAGATCATAACACATAGTAGGTGACTATTGACTTGTAAGATAGGATCAAGAACTCACATATATTCATGAAAACATAATAGGTTTAGATTTGAAATCATGGCACTCGGGCCCTAGTGACAAGCATTAAGCATGGCAAAGTCATAGCGACATCAATCTTAGAACATAATGGATACTAGGGATCAAACCCTAACAAAACTAACTCGATTACATGGTAAATCTCATCCAACCCATCACCATCCAGCAAGCCTACAATGGGATTACTCATGCACGGCGATGAGCATCGTGAAATTGGTGATGGAGGATGGTTGATGATGACGATGGCGACGGATTCCCCTCTTCAGAGCCTTGAATGGACTCCAGATTAGCCCTCCCGAGGAAGATTAGGGCTAGGCGGCGGCTCCGTATCATAAAACGCGATGAATCCTTCTCTCTGATTTTTTCTCCCCGAAAGTGAATATATGGAGTTGGGGTTGAGGTCGGTGGAGTTCCAGGGGGCCACGAGGTAGGAGGGCGCGCCCCAGGGGAGGGGGCACGCCCTGCACCCTCGTGGATAGGGTGTGGGGTCCCTGACGCTGATTCTTTCGCCAATATTTTTTATTAATTCCAAAATGTGTCTCGGATTTTCAGGTCATTCCAAGAACTTTTATTTCTGCACAAAAATAACACCATGGCAATTCTGCTGAAAATAGTGTCAGTCCGGGTTAGTTCCAATCAAATCATGCAAGTTAGAGTCGAAAACAAGGGCAAAAGTGTTTGGAAAGGTAGATACATTTGAGACGTATCAACTCCCCCAAGCTTAAACATTTGCTTGTCCTCAAGCAATTCAGTTGACAAACTGAAAGTGATAAAGAAAAACTTTTACAAACTCTGTTTCATCTTGTTGTTGCAAATATGTAAAGCTAGCATTCAAGTTTTCAGCAAAAATTATGAACTAACCATATTCACAATAACATTTTGGTCTCACATTTACTCATATCAATGGCATAATCAACTAGCGAGCAATAATAATAAATCTCGGATGACAACGCTTTCTCAAAACAATCATAATATTATATAACAAGATGGTATCTCGCTAGCCCTTTCTGAGACCGTAAAACATAAATGCAGAGCACCCCTGAAGATCAAGGACTGACTAGACATTGTAATTCATGGCAAAAGAGATCCAGTCACAGTCATACTCAATGTAAATTAATAGCAATGCACGCAAATGACAGCGGTGCTCTCCAACCGGTGCTTTTTAATAAGAGGATGATGACTCAACATAAAAGTAAATAGATAGGCCATTCGCATAGGGAAGCAGGGATTTGCAGAGGTGCCAAAGCTCATGTTTTGAAATAGAGATAAATAATATTTTGAGCGGCATACTTTCATTGTCAACATAACAACCAAGAGATCTTGATATCTTCCATGCTACATACATTATAGGCGGTTCCCAAACAGAATGGTAAAGTTTATACCCCCCACCACCATCACCACCACCAACGAACATCAATCCATGGCTGACCCGAAACAATGGGTGTCGTCCAACTAATAACAATCCTGGGGGAGTTTTGTTTGCAATTATTTTGATTTGACTTGAGCATGGGACTGGGCATCCCGGTTACCAGCCATTTTCTCGTGAATGATGAGCGGAGTCCACTCATCGTGAGAATAACCCACCTAGCATGGAAGATATAGACAACCCTAGTTGATACATGAGCTATTCGAGCATACAAAACAGAATTTCATTTGAAGGTTTAGAGTTTGGCACATACAAATTTACTTGGAACGGCAGGTAAATACCACATATAGGAAGGTATGGTGGACTCATATGGAATAACTTTGGGGTTTATGGAAGTGGATGCACAAGCAGTATTCCCGCTTAGTACAAGTGAAGGCTAGAAAGAGACTGGGAAGCGACCAACTAGAGAGCGACAACAATCATAAGCATGCATTAAGATTAACCAACAATGGGTGCAAGCATGAGTAGGATATAAATCACCATGAACCTAAATATCGTGGAGGCTATGTTGATTTTGTTTCAACTACATGCGTGAACATGTGCCAAGTCAAGCCACTCGAATCATTCAAAGGAGGATACCACCCTATCATACCACATCACAACCATTTTTATAGCATGTTGGCACGCAAGGTAAACCATTATAAACTCCTAGCTAATTAAGCATGACATGAATAACTATAATCTCTAATTGTCATTGCAAACATGTTTCATTCATAATGGGCTGAATCAGGAACGTTGAACTAATCATATTTACAAAAACAAGATAGGTCGAGTTCATACCAGCTTCTCTCATCTCAATCATTTCATCATATATCGTCATTATTGCCTTTCACTCGCGCAACCGAATGGTGTGGATAATAATAATGGTGCACGTGCGTTGGACTAAGCTAGAATCTGCAAGCATTTAATTCAAAGGATAAGACAAGGTAATATGGGTTCTTGGTTAGATCAACAATAACGCATATGAGAGCCACTCAACATTTTCATCGTGGTCTTCTCCTCTCGACCCCAAAGAAAAGAAAAGCAATAAAACTATTTACATGGGAAAGCTCCCAACAAGCAAAAGAAGAACGAGAAATCTTTTTGGGTTTTCTTTTAATTACTACTACAAGCATGGAAAGTAAACGAGCTAAAAGCTACAACTAATTTCTTTGGGTTTTTCTCAAGGTTTTTCAAACACACAAGAAGAAAGCAAGAAAAAGGAAAATAAACTAGCATGGATAGTACAATGAAAAACTATGAGCATCGACAACTAGAATAAGTGTGTGAACATGAATGTAATGTCGGTGAGAAATACGTACTCCCCCAAGCTTAGGCTTTTGGCCTAAGTTGGTCTATGCCCACGGCTGGCCTGGCGGATATCCAAAGTCGTAGTCGGGGTTGTACTGTGATGCAGCTGCTACTGCCTGTAGAGCTGCTGCTTGGAGGCGAGCTGCCTCCGTCCTCCTCTCATATTCGTTCACCTCCTCCCTGGTTATAAAATATCTGCTTTTTGCCTGAAAGTTAAAGAAAGTAGGAGCATGGAGAGTAATATGGACAGTACGCTGTCTGTCAAAGATTAGTCGGTACTGGAGGAACTGTTCATTCCTCTCAAGAAACTGATGGCGAACCATAACTCTATAATCTAGATAAGCAGGTGGCAACTCAATATCATTTTCATTTATGGGCACACCAAGATAATTAGCTACACGAGTTGCATAAATTCCTCCAAACAAATCTCCACTTATACCATTAAGATGCAACCTCCGTGCAACAATGACCCCAAAGTTATATTGTTTATCACCTAATACTGTACTTTTGAGGACACTAAGATCTGGAACGCACATGTGACAAACCGCATCTTTACCGTTAATGCATCTACCTATAAAGATAGCAAAATAATGTATGGAAGGGAAATGAATGCTCCCTATGGTATCTTGTGCGATATCTCTAGTCTCTCCCACAGTGATACTAGCAAGAAAGTCTTTATATTCAGATTTGCGAGGTTCACTAACATTGCCCCATTGCAGGATTTTACAAGCAGTATTAAAATCTTCGAGGTACATGGTATATGATTTATCATAGAGATCAAATAAAACAGTGTGAGAGTTGCGTGTGGATGAAAATTTAAACCTCCTCACAAAAGAATCAGTGAGGTAGTAGTACTGTCGGCAAGAAAACAAATTTATCTATGTTCCCCTAAAAAAATCTAAAAATGCCTCAAACAAATAGGGAGAGCAACTAGTTCACGAGCGCTCCTTCCAGAATCTTTATTATTATTTTGCACGACGTTTTGGACGCTCCCTCCAGAATTTTTGTTATTATTTTTGTTCCCCTAAAAAATCTAAAAATGCCATACAACAATCAATTCATGTGTCGCGCTTTGGACGCTTCCTCCAGAATTTTTATTATTATTTTGCACGCGTTTTTGGCTTTTTAAACGATTTTTTTAACCTTTTGATTTTTCACCGGTCTTCCTTAGCTTTTTGCGCGAAAAAACACGCTTTTTTGCTTCCGCGAGAGGCACGATTTTCCTTTTGAGAGAGGCACAGTGTCACGCCCAATATGTGATACTATCCTAAAGAGACTCGAAGGTCCCACCAAGAATAGAACCGCATATTGAAACGCTTTTGCAAGGTGGATATCATTACATCAATATTACATAATAGAAGGGGATACATACAAAAGGCATATAATGCCACACGAATACAACATCACAATACATTAGAGCATCATCCGACTACGGATGAAACACAAACAGAAACTCAAATGACATCCACCCTGCTAGCCCAGGCTGCCGACCTGGAACCTATCCCCTGATCGAAGAAGAAGCATAAGAAGAACTCCAAAACAAGCAAACATCGCTCTCGCGTCATGATCATCGCGTAACCTGTACCTGCAACTGTTGTTGTAGTAATCTGTGAGCCACGAGGACTCAGCAATCCCATTACCATGGGTATCAAGACTAGCAAAGCTTAAAGGGTAAGGAAGGGCTAAAGTGGTGAGGTTGCAGCAGCGACTAAGCATATATGGTGGCTAACATACGCAAATAAGAGCGAGAAGAGAGTAAACGGAACGGTCATGAAGCTAGCAATGACCAAGAAGTGATCTTGAACTCCTACTTATGTCAAACATAACCCAAAACCGTGTTCACTTCCCGGACTCCGCCGAGAAGAGACCATCACGGCTACACACACGGTTGATGCGTTTTAAATTCGGATCTGGTGTCAAGTTATCTACAACCGGACATTAACAAATTCCCATCTGCCACATAACCACGGGCACGGCTTTCGAAAGTTTAAACCCTGCAAGGGTGTCCCAACTTAGCCCATGATAAGCTCTCGCGATCAACGAAGGATATACCTTCTCCCAGGAAGACCCGATCAGACTCGGAATCCCGGTTTACAAGACATTTCGACAATGGTAAAACAAGACCGGCAAAGCCGCCCGATGCACCGACAATCCCGATAGGAGCTGCACATATCTCGTTCTCAGGGCAACACCGGATAGGTTAGCCTACGAGTAAAACCAGCCCTCGAGTTGCCCCGAGGTGGCCCCGCAGTCTGCCCGGTTCGGACCAACACTTAGACAAGCATTGGCCCGAGGGGGCTAAAATAAAGATGACCCTCGGGTTGGCCGGCCCAAGGGAAAGGTATAGGTGGTGGTGAGGCAAATGGTAAAACCAAGGCTGGGCCTTGCTGGAGGAGTTTTATTCAAAGCGAACTGTCAAGGGGGTCCCATAAATCACCCAACCGCGTAAGGAACGCAAAATCCGGGAACATAACACCGGTATGATGGAAACTAGGGCGGCAAGAGTGGAACAAAACACCAGGCATAAGGCCGAGTCTTCCACCCTTTACCAAGTATATAGATGCATTAATTAAATAAGAGATATTGTGATATCCCAACATAATCATGTCCACCATGGAGCAATCTTCAACTTCACCTGCAACTAACAATGCTATAAGAGAGCTGAGCAAAAGCGGTAACATAGACAAGCAACGATTTGCTAGGAAGGGTGAAAAAGGTTAGAGGCTGACATGGAAAATTGGGAGGCTTGATAAACAGGTGATAGGTAGCGCATCATAGCGATAGAACGAAGCAACTAGAATAGCAATGATAGTAGTGAGATCCAGGGTAGCGGTCATCTTGCCTAAAATCCCGCTAGGAAGAAGAATGAGTCCATGAAGAAGACGAACGGATGAAGCCGAACCAAGCATAGACGAACGAATCCTCACGATCGCAACGAAACAGTAACTATCGAGAAGAAGCACACAACATGGTAAACACACCACACATAAACAAGGCATGATGCTCAACCAAGTATGATGCATGACAAGGCTACATGAAGCTACTCATGGCAAGAGATGATGCATACAAGAGCAACACGTCAAAGCAAGTTTAAATGAGGCCGGAAACAACATATAACAATTCCGGTAAGTCCTCATATGCAAGTTTCGAAATTGGTCCAGATCTGAATAAATCTTATGTTAAAATTGTTAAATAGCAAGTTAAGATACACCAAGATGATCTACATGAGATTCTAGTCAAGTTACATATAAAGTTCATTTAATTCGGAGCTACGGCCTAGAAGATATGAGCAAAACCAGTCAAACATGGCATTGAAGCAAAATGCGTACAAATATCAAGCAAACACTCTCAAAACATGGATGCAACATGATAATATGAAACTACATGCAAAACTAAGCAAGTTTCATATAGAGCACACTCAAAACGGAGCAACGGTTCAACATATACACTATACAAGTTTAAAGGACAAGCTGTCCAAAACAGCAACTAGGCATCTTGCAAGCATCAAAACAATATCCTACAGCAACCCAACATGAAAACAAAATGCATGAGAATGATGTACAGGTAAAGCATGACAAAACATGAACACTGAGCTATCTCCAGAAATCACTAGAACATGCTCCAAAACACATGGCAAGATTGCATATAATAACAGTTTCAGACTTTGCAGAAATAACATCAGGTTGCAATGTTTAGAGCTATCAAACAACATGTTACGGAAACATAACATGGCAAACAAAGGCATGGAATGAATCTACTAAATGCATAGAACAAAAGTCCTTTACTGACCATGAGCCAAAAAGGATCAGAAGATAAGATGACACCCATGTAAACATGGCAACTGATATGACAGATTCAAATATGGCAGGAACAACGATAAGTAGGCATGTTGATGAGCTTGTACCACTCACCACAGAGCAATACATGGCATCACAAGGCCACCAACAGTAAGAAGACATGTTTATGAAGCTAATAATGGCAAGAGCAAGTACATAGGGTGCATGGATCACTAGCAAAACACATGGCACAAACTGAACTTCATGTTAACAGGCTGACAGCAACATTATTTATCAATTTGAGAGCAAGATTACAACAAGCTACAGCAGGCTATAAATGCAACTAGGGGCATGGATGGATAGAGCATGACATGTATGACAAAACATCTTTAGTGAACATCTCCAGATTATGCATAGAATGACTTGTAGAAGCAGGTTTACATAACATCACGAAATAACAGATTCAGCCTAGCAAAACAGCAACAGCAAGCACCCTACTTAACAAGCTTGATGCACTCAGTACAAGACTCAAACAAATACATGGATGGCACCTCTATAAAGATGGCATGATGTAGTTCAAAACACATGTAGAGCTCATGCTCATAGGAGGCACACATTAAACATGGCAAAAAAATGACAAATGAGCATGTTCTGTTAACAGACAGCAGACAACATTATATAGCACTCTTGCAACAGAGATTCGGGCATCAAGACGAACTCAAATAAGCATGGCACAATGGAACAAAATGTAGAGCATCTCACAGTGAACATTTTGATATATTACACGCACAAAACGGAGCAGTATGCATGAAGTTACATCATGTCTAGTATGCAAATGTGATGCTGAATATGCCAAGGACTTAGTCGAATTCTAAAAAAACAGACGGCGCAAAATAACTATCGCGCGCACAGGCGAGGGATAGGAATGGCGGGGTGCTCACCTAGTGGGCTACAGGCCTAGTTCGGTGGAGGAGGCTGGGGGACATGTCCGGCGCGGACGGATGTGTCCGGCGGCGCGAGGGGAAGAGGAGGCTAGGGTTTTGGACCCGGATTTGGACGGGGTGCACTTATTTATAGGTAGAGGGAGCTAGGAGACTCCAAATGGGGTGCGGTTTTTGCCCACACGATCATGATCGAACGAACGAGAGCATGGAGGTGACTTGGATGGGTTTTGGGCCACTTTGAAGGGGTGTTGGGCTGCAACACAAAGAGGGCTTTTACGGTTACCCGGTTAACCGTAGGAGTATCAAACGACCTCCAAATGGCACGAAACTTGACAGACAGTCCACCTGTGCTATACCAAGGCCGCTTGGCAAATCACGGTCCATTCCGAGAATGTTTAACACCCGCTCACAATAGGAGACAAAAGGGGAACGCCGGAGTGCATATGAGTGCCGGATTGCAAAACGGACAACGGGGAAAATGCTCGGATGCAAGAAACGAACACGTATGCAAAATAAAATCCACATGATGACATGGAAATATGTAACACACAAGCAAATGACATGGCAACGACAGCGAATAACTGGAAGACGCCTGGCGCATCAAATCCGGGACGTTACACACAGCCATGCCTCTCGGAAATGGAAAAAAAGAATGTCTTCTGTGTTTTTTTCTTGCGCCAGAGGCACGGTTTTGCTTTCGTGAGAGGCACGACCGTGCCTCTCGGAAATTAAAAAAACACGTTTTTTTGTTTTTTTCCTTCAGCGAGAGGCATGGTTGTACTTTCGCGAGAGGCACGGCCGTGCCTCCTGAAAACGGAGAAAAATGTGTTTTCTGTTTTTTTCTTCTGCTCATGGCCATGCCTCCTGAAAACGGAGAAAACGTGTTTTCTGTTTTGTTTTCTTCCGCGAGAGGCACGGTTTTGCTTCCGATAGAGGCACGGTTGTGCTTTCGCGAGAGGCATGATTGTGCCTCTCGAAAACAGAAAAAAAACATGTTTTCTGTTTTTTCCTTCCCTGATTTTGCTTCCGCGAGAGGTACGGCCGTGCCTCTTTTGGAAAGGAAAAAATCGTGCTCCCGGTTTGGTTTTTTTGTCCAGTTTTTTTCATGAAAAAGTTCGTCAAAACCTATCAACATGGGATCTATTTTGAAGATCTCGACGTGAGGAATCCAACTGTGAAAACGGTTCAAGATTTGGACACACGATTTAAGAGATAAAATATTTTGAATTAACGGATCTATGAAAAAAAGGGAAAACTCCCGGGTTGTGACAAGTGGCGCACATGCAGTGCACCACTTGTCAGAATCTAGGAAGGTGGGAGTGATCTCTGCAAGGAGTACTCCTCAATTATTGATTTCGACAAATATGAGGTTTCAATAAACTTGGTCGTTCGAAACAGAACCCAGATTTTTTTTTGAGGAATAAGGCCTTTTTATTACTCAAAGTCCACAAGATGTGGGATACAAACTTGGTCATGTGGCTGGCCTAATCACACATGACGCCCTGGCAGTAAAGACAATGCATGTTTAGCAAGCTTATGAGCTTCAACATTTGCCTCACGCCTTTCAAAAGTAAATTTACAAGTAGGCCACAACGTAGTGTTGTAGGTTGAGATCTTCCGCCAATGCGACAGCCTCATGACATGCAATGGCTTCCAACATCGCAGGATCACTCACCCCTGCTGTCACTATGGCTGAGCTGCCCAGAAATGTTCCATGGCTATCTCTGCAGATCGCTGCAGCAGATCCTCCTCTGTTTGTCCATACACCAGCATCTACATGAATCTTAGCATAGTTTTCTGGTGGTGCCTTTGGTCTAATGGCCAGCGGCGCTCCCCTCACCGCCTCTCGTCGTTGCTTCATTGGCTTCCTGGCTACCTCAAGATCTTGCATGTAGCATGTTATGAAGGCCTTTATCGCATGTGGAGTCTGAAATATTGCTTCATGTATAGCCTTTCTTCGAGACGTCCAAACATCCCACAGCGTTACTGCCATTAGAATAAACTGCTCATGCGAGAGAGACCCCATTAGGTTGAATAGCCAGCTCTTAGCTCGGTTCTCGTTTGTGGCCACCAAGGTACTGCCCAAATCTTCATCAACGATTGTGCAGGTACATCTGGACACGGTGCACTCGAGTAGGGAGTGTCGCCAGGAGTCCTGTGCGCCACAAAACCCGCAGGAGCTGGTAGTCGACATCTTTCGGTGAGCTCGCATGTCTTTCATTTGCAAAGACTGCTTTGATAACCTCCACAAGAACATACGCACCTTGGATGGTACCTCTGTTTTCCACAGAATCTTCCACGAGTTCTAGTCTGCTAGTGATGTAGAGGAGCCCGCAGAACCTTCCAAGCATGCTTCTCTCCGTTGCCTCGTTGCCACTAGCATGTTTTAGGCCGAACGCACCGTGAATTGGTCGGTTCTTTCATGTACCCAACTCCAGTAGTCCTCCATGGGAGTCGTGCACAGAGGCATGCTAAGAACTACCTTCGCATCAAAAGCCGGGAAGGTGATATCGATCTTTTGCTTGTTCCATGTAGCACTAGTGTGATCAATCAACTCTGATACTAGTATCAGCGGAGCATTTGTAATACAACCATATGGTCTCATCATCTCCGGACGAGGTAGCCAGTTGTCCCTCCATATATCGGTGCTCTCTCCATTGCCAATGCGCTTGATTAGTCCCAGTTTCAATGTGTCCCGTCCTTCCACTATGGCTCTCCATATCTGGCTTGGGTGACTCCCAAGGAAAGCTTCTAGGATATTGGTATTAGGGAAGTAGATGCTCTTCAAAATTCGCGCGCTGAGGGAGTGGGGATCCTGCAGCATGCTCCAAACCTGTCTAGCTAATATAGCTAGATTGAAAAGCTCAAAGTCTTTGAAGCCCAAACCTCCCATGCTCTTGGGCTGAGTCATTGCCTTCCATGATACCCGGTGGGGTTTACGATGGCCATTTTTACTCCCCCACCAAAACTTCCTGATCAACATGTTTAGGTGCTCACATAATCCTCTAGGCAATTTGAAGCATGACATGGAAAAGACTGGGATAGATTGTGCCACTGATTTCACCAACACCTCCTTACCCGCCGATGACATTGTCCTCTCAACCCATCCTTGAATCTTGTTCCATAATCTATCCTTCAAATACTTGAACGATCCATTTTTTTAGGCCCCAACATCTGTGGGCATGCCCAGATACTTCTCATTTAAGGTTTCGTTTGGAACGTTCAAAGTATGTTTTATGTCATTGGGAACGGCCTCTGGCACACCTTTGCTAAAGAATATAGATGATTTGTAAAAATTTATCCGCTGACCAGTTGCATTGCAATATATATCCAACACTTGGTTCACCTCGGTAGCACCCACATTGTTTGCCTTGAAGAACAGCAGACTGTCATCAGCGAATAGGAGGTGGTTGACTAGTGGCGCCGAAGGTGCCACTTGGATCCCACCTAGATTGGATGACTCTCTTTGTGATTTTAACAGGCACGACAGGCCCTCTGCTGCTAACAAGAACAAATAGGGAGATATCGGGTCCCCTTGTCGAATTCCTCATGAAGGACAGAACTCCTCAAGTTTCTTTCCATTAAAAAGAACCAAAAATTTAATTGTGGTTACCATGTTCATGAAGACGTCAACCCACCGCTAGTGAAGCCCAGCTTAAGCATTATCGCCCGGAGATAGGCCCATTCAACTCTGTCATATGCCTTCATCATATCTAACTTGAGAGCGCAGGACTGATGTTTTTTGGCCTTATTCCTTTTCATGAAATGCAGACACTCATAGGCTGTTATGATGTTATCTGTGATTAATCTGCCAGGGACAAAAACTGACTGTTCCGGTGAGATAATATCAGGAAGAATTTGTTTGAGTTTGTTGGCTATTACCTTGGACGCTATTTTATATAACACGTTACACAAACTGATTGGCCTGAACTATTTGAGAAGGGTGGGATTTTTTACCTTCAGGATGAGAACCAAGATTGTGTTATTGATGCAAGTTGCTGACTCAGTGCCCTCAACAATTTTTAGAACCACACTTGTGACCTCTTCTCCGCACACCTCCCAATGATGCTGAAAAAAGTGAGCTGGGTAAGCATCTGGTCCAGGTGCTTTGATTGGAAGTAGGCTGAGCTCTAGTGCCCCCCGAATTTGGGGGCCCCTATCGGCCACACAGGCCCATCAACAGCCATATTTCTTGCTTGCATGTTGCCGCCATCTCCATTCACATTCTTCCTCGTCACGTCCCTGCCGCCTCCACCTCGTCCGCAAGCTCTGCCCATTGCCCATCGGGTTTCGAGGTACATCCAACGATCCCGCTGACCTCCAGAATTTCTGCGGCGATCTGTAGCTTTTGTTCGCAGCTCCCGGGTCGTTGCATACAGATCTGACCTGCAGCCCACGGTGGTGGTCACATCTTCGGCTCTTGAAACCACGGTTGGACCTCATGCCTCGTATATTCTTCGCTTCCTCAAATTGGATTTGAATTACCGTCTGATCATTCATCGCTGAAAAAGTAAATTCTTAATAAGGGTTTCTTCTCTAGCAAAGGGCACTTTAGTATGCGCTCGTATATTCACAATTTTCTCATGTTTCCAAAAGCTGTTTAGAATTTCAATTTTTTTTATTCAAAAAAATTGTCCGTAATTTTCATAGAATTGTCAAATAATTCAAAAAACGCAACTTGCTACAGCCGCTGGACGCTGGTGGGCAGGTGAGTCCTTTTTTTTTGAGTAACTGGTGGGCACCAACGCGCCCGTTCGTTGTTTTCCTACGTGACGCAAAAAATAGATGTGAAACAAACGAGAACGACAGGGTTCGATCCCCAGACCTCGCACAAACAGGAGTCATAACTGCGACCCATCAGCCACTACACCAAAGAATGGCAGATAAGTAAATATGGGGCAATACGCTATAAGAATACACAGGAAGGTTGAGATTTGAAAACCATTCCTTCAAAGTTGCAAACAGTTTTGAAATGCCGCAATTTTTTTTATTACAAACAGTTTTCGAATAAGTGATTTTTTATTTCCTTTGTTTTTGGAAATTCCTAAATATCACAATTTTTATATGTTCCAACATTTTTTTGATGCAGTAAAGATATTTTGTAATTTCGATTCAAAAAAGAAACATGAACAAATTTTGCAAATCCTGAACAGTTTTCTAAAATGCGAACAATTTTTCACAAATTACGAACAGATTATGAAAAACACAATTTTTTTTGAATTTTTGGAATATTTTTTGAGACCACGAACCTTTTTCAATTTTTTGAACAAAAATGGAAAACAGGAACATTCTTATAGTTCAGATAAAAAATGTTTAAACAGAACATTTTTTTAAAATGTGAACAAAATTGAAACATGACATTTGGTGAAATTACAAATAAAGTGTTGAAACCACGAACATTTTTTAAAACATGACAAAAATTTGAATTCCTCAAATATTTTTTAGAATTTGTGAACATTTTTTGAATCTTGAGAACAAATTTTGAAACAGAGAACAAATTTGGAAGCACAAACATTTTTTAAATCTGGAGAACAAATTTTTAAACAGAGAACAAATTTGGAAGTGCGAACAAGTTTTTAAAGCACGGACATTTTTGAATCTAGAGAACTAATTTTGAAACGGAGAACAATTTAGAAAAATCCCGAACATATTTGTAAGTGCGAACAACTTTTTCAAGCATGAACATTTTTTGAATCTTGGGAACAAATTTAGAAATGGAGAACAATTTTGAAAAAATCTGAACAAATTTGGAAGTGTGAACATTTTATGAAAACATGAAAAAAAATTGAAATCTGGTACATTTTACGCATTTCGAAAGTTTTCCGCTTTTTGTGTAACGACCACAATTTCTGAATCTTGAGAACATTTTTTGAAACCTGAACATTTTATGGAAACACGAACAAAATTTGAATATTTTGAAATTCTTTTGATAAAAAGAGAAGAAAAGAAAAGGACAATGAAATAAAAAACCAGAGAAAGAAAACAAACAGAAAAATCGAAAAAAAAAGAAAAGAAAAAAGAAACAGGAATAACTAAATACGAAAAGAAGAAGAAGAAACAAAAAAGAAAACTAGAATAGAAAGGGAAAAGAGAAACGGAAAAAGAAGAAGAAGAAAGGAAAAAGGAAACGGAAAAAACAGAACACACAGGAAAAAACTGAGTTCAGAGTTGGGCGCACTGTGTAAAGCCGGAACTGGGCCGGCCCATGTCCTGTCCCTGTGCGGATGCCCGACAATTCGCCGCAGCGAGCGGCGAATAGGGTTTTCCTTCTTGGACCACGCAGCTAGCGAGCGGAATACCCTGAGAATTAGGTCCAGAGCGCACAGGCCCCTCGACAGTCCTAGTTCTAGCCCGTGTCGCCGCCATCGCCCATTCACCTTCTTCCTCATCGCGTCCCTGCCGTCTCCACCTCCACCCCGCCCTCAAGCTTTGGCCATTGCCCATTCAATTTCTGCGACCTGTAGATTTTGCTACAGCTCCTGAGTCGTTGCGTACAGATCTGACCTGCAGCCCACGATGGTGGTGGCCACATCGATCTTCGGCTCTCGTAACCACGGTTGGACCTCATGCCTCATATCTTCTTTGCTTCCTCAAATTGGATTTGAATTAACCGGCTGATCATCATCCTTGAAGAAGCAAATCCTTGAGGGTTTCTTTTCTACCAAAGGGCACTTTAGTATGCGCTTTTATATGACAGTTACGTACATTGCTATTCCGAATTTCAACTACTGCTGTTTCTTTTCTTTTCTTTTGTTGGATTATTGATGGGACCCTTGTGGGTTTTCTTCTCACAAGTTCATTTTCTTTCATGGTGCTTGAACGGAGATACATAGAGTAGTTGCTAACTGATATTACCAAGAATTCGTGTCCGTTGAAAATAATAGCTCTAGTTAAGCTTCACACTTCTTCCTGTGCAAAAATGAGGCCTGGATATTGGTCAATTTGTTCAACTTCCACGGCTGCTAAGCATGCTTTAATCAAGTTATGTGTCAGAACTACTGCTACGGATGCTTACATTTAGTTTACTTGGCATGTGCCTGACTTACGTGTTATCTTCATGTTATAGTTATATACGGAGGGAAGGAGCTTTTTATTTAATTTGCAGGACATGTGTTGATTTTGATTAAAAATATGAGGCTACAGTTTGTCATCATTGTCTTTAACATCAGTGCTTGAACGATGCTTATAATTTCAAATTTATTTGACAAAGTACAGCATTTCTCAATTGAATCAACTGGCACTAGTTTGTAGGAACAAAGCCATTGCAGAGTTGAAGATGTTATGAATGAATTTCGCAATGCCCTACTGTAAAATTGTGCACAATATAAATAATAATACAGCACTTGCATATTGTAATACTTGTTAGTCTTTTTCATGAAATATGTTTTGTAACCTATCTGATGAGATTGACACATTTGACATTTACGTGAGGTTTGGAGGTTTCTTTGAAAATTCTAGCATCCCAACTTGGTATTGCTCCACCATCTCTTAAAAAATGTTGAATCAAACAAGGTGCGAAACTGATTTCGGCAATTCCAGGTTAAACTTGTTTTAGCCAAACAAACAGTGGAACTAGAATTACAAGCTAGTTCGGCAACCATAGAGACAATGCACAAGGAGGAGGCAATGAAAACCACCTGTCATGAAGATACAAACAGCACTGATGGATCAAGAAGCACGGATGAATATGATCCATGTAATCCTCCGTATCCTCCATGCCCTCCTGCTGTTGGAAATAGCTTAAGTGACTCTATCCGTTTAGTAGCTAAGGTGCGGTAACTAACCAACTTTTTTTTTTTGAACTTCATGGCATTTCTATCTTATCATGCTTGCTTTCCCTAGTATAGCTCTTGATGCCCGTCTCCCTCCGTTTGCAGTGGTCACGTGAGAAAGATGCTGCAATTGGTGCCCTTAGAGCATCCAGTATAATTGTCCCAGAACGCATCCCTAAGGTTCTCTGCATTTGAAAAAAATCATTTGGTTAATTATTTTTTCCTGCAGTATTGTGTGTGTGTGCTACTTACGCAAACTTTTTGTTTTGTTGTCCTATAGTGCATTGTTTATTTCATTTTGCTTTGCTAATCGGATAACCGATTTCCTCACCTCTTTTGATTCTGAATGGGTCAATTTAGGCGGTGAATCTTCTATTCCAAGATAAAGTGCACAATTTGGCACCCATCCTGGATAAGGATAGCGTCCGGCGCTTTCTCAGCTATATGTGGGTGAATGGGCAGGGCATGCAATGGGGTTCGGTCATCACACCAGAGGCTTTGAACTATATGATTTCACAAAATGCTGTTAAATGTGTCAAAGTTGCCTTGGAGGGCCAGGCACCTGAGCTTGATGGGTGCCGAGCCGGTCCCAACTGCATGAACCAGTATGGGTACTATCCCCTCCACCGAGCTGCTGAATTTTTTTCGGTTGACATGATTCACTTGCTTGTTCGCCACGGCGCGTCTGCCAATCTACGCACAGCCGGTGCTGAGGTCATCGAGGGCCTTCTCCCACTCCATGTTGCAGTCGAGAACACGTGCATGCATAAGTATTTGGAAGACTGTCTATTTCCTAACCACGAGCATTGGGATTACAGTGAGGCAGATGCCAACTTTATCTTCAAGCTCATCCATCTTCTGTGCCTACCTGAAATGGTTTGTCTCACGTCCACCCCTTCACAATTTACTACTCCAGCATAACAAAGTCACATATCTTAAATATCTTTAATACTCAAGGAACCATAAATTCCTACATCACCATTTGCCATAGTCGGAATAGTTTTCTGTACTGTAGTGACATTTTTTAGCCTTCAACTCTTTGTTGAGAGAAAACAAACTCTATTTTGCTGTTAACGGAGAAAATAAGATTCTGATTTTATTTAGATTGTTGGTGACAACAGAGTTTTAAGTTAATCAGCACTACCTTCTTGCCTATAATAAATTCTATAAGGACTCTGTTTTTGTTGTGTGTTGGTGGTTTTTCTAGAAGATCTTCTTGGATACGACTCGGCTGATTGCGAAATACACAGATAATCTATTGGATGAGCTGTGGAACTACATAAAAGAGGGAAAGCTTGCCGAGACAGCCGTTTTGCTCTTGGTAGCTCAAGAGCAGATACGCAAGGGAACTTCTCGCAAGAGAAATGGAGATAGTAAGCCAGACGGGTTTGCTATTATCCGTGACCGTATTTTGAACAACAGTATTACTTTGCATTCTGGGAAGGGTCAGCAAGAGGAGGCAAGGATACGGCTTAATAATATGGCATTGATGCTTGTTCATGTAATTTCTAAAGCTGGTGAAGGTCTTAATTCATACATTCAGAAACATCTAGAGGTATCATTCTGTTGGCGCTTGCTGTTACAAAAATTGCATAAATTGGTATAGTATATTGGCATTTTGGTAATCCCTACATTATCTGATCCATATAATATTTTTAGAAACACTGATCAAAATTTGCAATATATCTAATACTGTTCCCACTGCAAATAATTCTTTCTGTCATATCTTAGTCATCACGATTCATGGAGCTCATAATATATCTCACAAGTTAAAACGGTCACTCAGGTGCCGTATTTCATGCAGGTGCCGCATTTGGAGGTCACTGAACGCGTTTCGTCGATTCTCAAGGATAATGGTTTTAGTCCTACTAGTGAACGGATAGAAATTGGAAACCTGTACGTTTTGTTCACTGACTGTTTTGTATACATACATAACTGACATGATATTTATTTCACTAGTTCTTTCACTTGTTCTTGAAGCTGCCCCTATGAGGATGTGTTGTCCAGTGAGGATATACCTAACATATCGGGTATGTATCTGTGTGTATTGATTGAAGCATTTCTTTCAAGATGTGAGAAAAATATATATTTTTTATGGATATGATATGATGAAAATCAGGCGAAAGTGACACAAACAGGGAGGCTCTAGAAATGGATTATCTACCCACAGTAGTGAATAAGGTAAATATATGAAAACATCAGGTCCAAAGATTTATTTGTTTGATTTCGGTGACTACGTATAATTTGGATTATTCAAGCTGAATTGATCTGATGCTCAAGAGCTCTCTCTGTGGTTTGTACCTTTAGTCAATAATAAAATCCCCACTCAAAACAAAATTATGAGCAAGTTTAGTGATATTACATTTTCCATAATCGTCCAAAAAACATCTAATATCTCAAGGCATTGTTACCAGTAGGTTTCATTCAAGATGTTTCTAACATTCAGATGTTTATTGACGCTCAAGAGCCAGGCTGCGAGGAGGAAGAGAAAACCGAGACAATGGGAGCTCAAACTCGCTAGGAGAAGCTTCTTCCCATGGTGGAGATCGGTGTTATCTGCCCGGTCTAATGCCAAGATCACCCCCCACAAATGGGCACGTCCTTCTGAATGTTTGGATCTCGAGATGGCTTGGAAGAAGCCTACTCAAGGCTTGGATGGCAAGACAGCTTCGAAGAACGCAACCGTCGAGGATGGGTCTGCTTCTGCAGCTCACGGCGTGATGGGCCGATTTCCCATGGTGGTATATAGTAGCAAGCCCGGTGAGCTGTTTACTACAATACCGCTCGATGATATACCCAAATACATGAGGCAACAACAGAGAAGGCAATCCAGAAGGCTGTTTAGTACAGCGGTTAGTTATCAGCCCAGGATTGCGATTGGTGCAGCGGTTAATTCTCAGCCCAAAAGGCTGTTTGGCACAGCGGCATTGATGATCCTAAAAGTGCTGAAGAAAGCATGATAAGTAGGAGTAGAAAGGTACTTCCAGTTCAAGTTTCTGAGCATGCTCATGTTATGCAAGACACTTGCCTAAATGACAAACAGACTTATCTGCGTACACTGTGTGTAATGCCGCTACATCCCGTGTTCGCTTATTCTTTTCTTGAGCATTGTTTTTATTAATCCTGGTTGGCGATCTCCATGGTAGCGTTGAGGAGCCAATGGTGAGTCAATTGGGTTCAGTTAAACTGATTTTGCTCGCTCAGCTGCACGCCATGGATGAGTTGAATGCTATCTCAGATGCCGATAAACACGGAACATCTATGGCTCGACGGTAGTCACTTGCTGCCATTCGCCATCAACGGCTTCTTTCCACAGGGTCACATTGTTGTTGCCATCAGAGACCGCCAGGATGTTGCCCGTCAGCGACCACGACAGCCTCCAGACAGGGGTTCTGAAATCATTCAGGACCCTGCCTTCCCACTGCTCGCCTTCTTTCGGCGCGGTCCAGATAACGACGGTCCCATCCTGAGAAGCGCTGGCGATCGTGGACTTTGGGAGGCCTAGGTTGGGCGCCCAGGCGACGTCCCTCACCCAGTCCCTGTGCATCTGAAGGGCAGGAAAGCAGTCCATCCTCCAACTCCCGTTGGTGAGCTTCCACACCTTGACCGTGTTGTCGCAGCCACCAGAAGCAAGTTTCTGGACGTACTCGAACTGCCCAGAAGGCCCTGGGCTGATTAGAGCGCCCGACGCCATTGCTGGGGCCCAGGAAACAGAGGTGACGCCCACTGGCAGTTTCTTCGGATCAGTTGAGAAACTGCCAATTATGTTGTAAACCTTCCCAAGGTTCACATTGTTTTCCCACAACTGCTTTATCAACTCTTTGCTGTAGACGTTGATGTGTTTGTGCGATGGCCACTGCACCTTCTCAGTGCTGTACCAGCTGTTGTCTGACGCTCGCAGCAACCTAATCACATCGGCCACTCACGCCTGCATGATCTACTATTTTCTACCTCTGGTTTTCCCTGCGTGCGCATCATCAAACCAAAGATCAGTACTGCCACACAATGACAGAATGACTGGACAACAAAATTCAGCAATAACATTCTCTAGTCAGTTTACCAGAGGTGGGCACTCACCGAGCAACCACAGACTATCTCCTCCATGCATTTCGATCTCTCGGCATTGAGTCTGCTCTTACCATATCTAATACTGAATCCGATCTCCTCACCAAGTGAATCGAAATTCAACCCAAGTGCTGGCCATACAACACCTTTCGTGGGTTCTTCTGCATACTTCCTGGTCGACTACTCCAAAGCACTCATCCTGGACAGACACGGTGTGCGGTCTGGAGGTGCACTACCCAGCCTTAATCTTAAAATCCCCATCACATATGTATTCAGTATGCTGTGCACAAATAAAGCAATACCAAAAGTGTACCGACTGCCCTTCTGATAGCACTAGCAGTTCACACTAAGTGGCGGATTTTTTTTAATATCCTGATTTTTTTACAATTGATGAATATTTTCTCAAATTTGTGACACATTTTTTGAATTGATGGAAAAATTTCATCCCCAAATATTATTTTAAATCATAAAGGGTTTTTGGTTTCATGAAAGAAATATTTAAATCATGATTTTTTTTAATTTTTGTGAACATTTTTATAATGGTGAATATTTTTCAATTTCATGAACATTGTTCTGCAAGTTTGCGAACAATATGTGAAATCGCAAAATTTTGTACTCATAAAACATTTTGAAACTGCGCATTTGTTTTCGAATATATTGACATTTAAAAAAAAATAGTAACATTTTTTGAAATAATGAACATTTTGTCAAAAAATTTAACATTGTTTTATTCATGAACATATTTTAAATTTGGAAAATAATCTTGTATTCAGAAACATTATTTGAATTTTTTATTCACGGATTTTTTTAAAAAAAATATTCTCAAAATTTAAATAAATTTTTTATTCAAGAACATTTTCAAATTACTGGTATTTTTCTTGTATTCATGAACATTGTTTTAAACCGGGATGGTTATTTGACATCGGGAACTTTTTCTGAACTCACAAACATTCTTTTATTTTTGTTAACATTTTTGAATTTGTGAACATTTTTCAAATCCAGATGACTAAATATTATTCACAAAACCCTATTATGGAATTGCATATAACTAATCTAGAAGTTTCAGTTAGCTAATTACGTCGTCTTTTAGGGAGAAGAAAAGTTTGTTAGCTGCCACCTCTAGGACTTCAGAGTTCAGACAAAAGAAGCAGCATTGTGCATGAATCAACATACTTAAATTTGTTCTGCCATGATGTTAACACATAGCAAACCTCTTGCAGGAGGTGCAATCGACAGGCGGTTAAGACAGCGTGCCATGTCGAGTTCTTGACCGTGTGGTGTGACAAGGTCATCTTCATTGTCCTGTTCCATCAGAATTCAGAAAGAGCATCGACCACCCTCTACTCTAATATGCATCTTCTCAATCTTCAGTACCACTGACAGAGCTTGGTGGACTAGCTAGCTGGGCAGATGGCTGCAGCTATCTTGATCAGTATGCATCACCACATTTTTATTTGAACAAGCTTTTCACCATTTTCTACTCTGAAATACATACAGCAAGTACTACTTATTAAGGTTGGTTTTGTTTTAGACACTGCTAACACCTTGAACTCAGATGGAGACTTAATTCGTCAGATACTCCCTCCGTAAACTAATATAAGAGTGTTTAGATCACTAAAGTAGTGATCTAAACACTCTTATATTAGTTTACAGAGGGAGTACTATATTTGACTTACAAATCGATAAGCTAGCTGCTGATATATCAAATATTCAGAAGCTTCTGAGGTCAGAGTATCAGCTGGCAACACAAAGGGAGAACTGAATTGTTCTTGCAGAATTAACTGTAAGGAGAGCTCGAGATGGCAATTGTTAGTAGTTAACTCGTCATGTGCCATTATTACTGGATCTCTCATCAGAATCACAATTTTTCGACACTTCAATGATTTGATTGAATCATATTAAAAAAAAATGTTTGGTGCAGATATTGTTTGCTCCCCTGAAGGAAGATACAGGTGCTCAGCTGGGGCAACTACAAACAAGATTCTTTCCTGTCTCACAAAGACTTGGTGAATGGCAAGCAGTGCCAACTTGTCCACAGGAAAGAAGATTTCCGCGCAATCATGGCGAACTCCCCGGTCACAAAGCATGATGTCATGGCAGTGGCCTCTAAAATTTGGGTCTGGTGTTCTGCTTTTGAATCGGCCTGTTTGGGCCAGTTGGTTTGGTGATGGTTATTGTTGAATTAGGTCGATGAATTGTCGTCGTCCTTGATGTCTGTTCGCTAGGAAAGGTCAGCCTTGCTGGCTGTGATGACCTGTAAATTCAGAGCTAAGGTTTACTGATACAATGTGAAAGGTAAAAACTGCAAGGGATTTAAGGAACACACTATAGGTGAAATATGTGGCAAAATTGCGTAACATGAGAGTGCATTGCTGTGTGACAAACCTTGCAAAAGTGTTCCTTTGGATAGCAGCTTGCATTTTCGCCCGGCTGTTACAGAAATAGTGTGTTAAACAATAATTTGAGAAGCGTTCATTTAGGGTCATCATTCCAAGAGTGAAGTTACCTGTCAACCTCCATCCTTGCCTTTTTTTAGTATAGGGCTCTTGTAGCTGGAGTTGGATAGGCTGCTGGATCCACTTCCTGTCAAGATTTGCATCTTATCAAAAACTGGAAAAATGGAAAGCGTAGCATACTGCGGGAGAGAATACAGCAGAAAAAGGGACAGCAAATCACCTCCCCAAAAACTTCTTTTGCTGTTGGGTGGGATCTTGGTACAAACTTTAATTTGTTTGCTTTGTTTCGCTGGATAAAAAAGAGACAGAAAGTAATATTGCACATGAGTCATACTGATCGTGAATCATAAACCAGGCTGTCAGAAAAAGAATTAGATGTTACATTTCTTTGTAAACCATTGTTTTTTAGTTGCTATAAATTGAAGTTATAGAACATAAACGTTGGTACGTTACATGTGTCATGCCATACCCAACCGATCTACTTACCAGCGTTTGCTGCTTGATATTTGTTTTTGAGCCCTGCCGACATTCTTGCTTCAACTTGCTTTTGCTTTTCTGTTCTTGCCTGAAAACGTATTATATAGGGTCAAATTATTTCAAGAATGAAGGCAACATGAATTTTAACGAAACAGACATCAAGAAAAGAGCAAACAACTAGAGAATCATTGTACCTCAAAGAGTTTCTTCCATTTGTAACGCACCCCGTTCTCCTTCATTCTCTTGATGGCGAGGTTCATATTATCCTCGCCGAACTCGCGCTGGAAGAATCTCTTCCACAGCACATCGGTAACGTCGGTAAGGTCCGCCTGTCGGGGCAGAAGAGTAGAAATCAGAAACACATCCTGATAGATCTGCAAGTAAGTGAAGATGAATTGCTCTGCGAGAAGCAAGCATACATGTGTGCAACTCTCTATGTGGATCAGCTGCTCCAAGGTGCAGTGGGGCAGGATTCTCTTGAGCAGCTCGTCAGGCACGATGTCCACGCTGTTGAGGGTCCTGAGGTTGTCGACGGCGCTCCGGATGCATAGGTCCAGAAGACTCAGAGGTTTCCTTCCAGGCTCCATCTTTTCCTACCAGAAAGAACAACTCAATGCTTATCACAGAAATCACATGTACAGAATCCTGTTGTCAAAAACTAAACAGAGCATTCCACTAACAATTTCCTGACATACGCCGACGTGATACGCTGCAAATCAAAATCCTCTTTCGTTTGACAGAACAACATATCATCTCTCCAGGGAAACCCGTCAGGCCAATCCTGAATTTTCGATGAACAGACACCCTAATCGCTCCGTTAAACTACTTTTTTTTTTTGAAACGTCCGTTAAACTATAATTGCTCAAGCGAAGGGGCAATCTTTACAGCAAGATTCGGCCTACAACTGGAAAGGAAGGAGAAGAAAGAAATCTGAACAGAAAATTCTCCAAATCAAGGAGCGGCTTTATCTAGAGCTACCTTCCTTGGAAGAATCAAGGAGGTTATCTGAACAGAAACTCGCCAAATCAAGGGGCGACAGGAGCTACTTTTCTTGGGAAATTGCCTATCTCGGTACGGGGGCTCACCAGGCGAGAAGGGCCCCGGACGGCGGCAACCCGGTCGGCGAGGCGGCCTGCGACGGGCGTCCCCGTCCCTGCTCCGGCGCCGGCTGAGCTCGTCGGCTTCGATCGAGGCGACAGGGCAAGGAATAATCTCGGATCCAGGCTATATCGGGGAGCAATAAAAAGAGAAAAGAACGCGTCACCGTTCTGCAGTCGGGGAAAGGGGACCGCGGCCCGGTCGGATCCGGAGCCGTTAATCGGCTGCCACGTGTCCGTGGTCGCGGCCGTCCGATCTGCTAACGTCATTAATGTTGAAGACGGCTTCTAATGCTTTCCATTTCCGTTTTCATTTGCGTGTTTCCTTTTTCCTAGCTCGGGGACTCGAGGTGACCCGTGAGAGCTTCACGGCCATGTTTTTCTTTGAGGAAATTCTCGATCTACTCTCTCTGTTTCTAAATATTTGTCTTTCTAGAGATTCAAAATGAACTACCACATACGGATGTATATAGACATATTTTAGAGTGTAAATTCACTCATTTTGCTCCGTATGTAGTCACTTGTTGAAATCTCTATAAAGACAAATATTTAGAAACGGAGGGAGTATTTATCATGATATGGCAGTATGAAAAACACAAAAATAATTAGAAAAAAGCATTCATGTTCGTAGACCATTTTGCGATGACTACAAGCGCGATTTTGTCATCATCCCTCCCTCAGCACAGCCGGGCCTGTTGTAGTGGACAGTCGGAAAGTCGTCGTGCTAAGGCCCAGCGCATCAGAACAAGAACTGTTGTCGAGGAAAAGAAGTATAGATTGAAAGGGTCCAACATGTAGACACACGAAGGAAGACTGGGTCGAAGCAGATCCACCAAAGACCAGCTCCGACTGAATCCCATGAGATCTGCCGAAGACATACCTCCACGCGCCATCCGATGATGCTATACCCATCGCCGGAACAGTGGCTAGGCGGAGAGAACCTTATTCCATCTTTAGGGGGTCATTACCGCCTCGTCTTCCTGAGCAAAACACAGACCCTAAACAAACTCAAAAAAACACCTAAAAACAAAGCAAGATCCCTCCCCGCTGGCAAGGGTCAGGGGCCACCACGTCTCCATAGCCTTGGGGCCACTGAAGGGCCTAGCTTCACGGTCATGTTAACTCCTTACTAAATGCTATTGTAAGATTGTGGTGGTTATTTCCCTTACAAAAAGATTGACATGGTTATTATTATTTATTATAAATCACAGTAGCACAAGTACTAAATAATTTATCAAATTATAGCTTAGATAACTCTTGTACCTTTCGATGAACTCCTATGTTATCTCCTACTCCAAGGTTTCAGACAAATGATTTCAGTTCAACGCTCTCCCAAATTAGAGACTATGTATCTCATTTTCACCCTACATCTAGAGAGAGAATAGAGTGTCTCCTCCCTCCCTCCCTCCCAACCTAATATCCACCAATCATAGTGAAATTTTCCTCCCGCCATCGCCTCGGAGTTTGTCAAAGCTCGCCTACTAATGTATGCTATTTTTTTCATCCCCTTTTAATGTGAAAAAGAAGAACAAAAGAGTACAAGTGAGGATTTGGGGAAAAGGGGGTGGGTGAGCCCATAAAAATGGACCCCCAAAGTAGGGAGCCCCCCAAAAGGTGTTTTGAAGGGAATTTGGGGGAGGGGGGGATTGGATCTGCTCTTATTAATTGCTCCAATTATTAATTCTTCAATAGTTTTTTAGTTAGATTTTGCGATTTATAATGCAGAGTATAGCATCACGGAGCATAGGATCAGGCTTACACATAAAGAGATATGCTAGAAAGTTAATAGACATGCTTTATCTTTTTTTGTTTAACGTGAAATCAAGAGGATATATGAAACATGCCCACAGTTTAAGTTGTTTTCGTATACATATGTTGTTGTATTAAAAGACCATGGTGGCTATTGTAACTAGGTACATTGTTATTTAAGAATGGTTTGTCATACATACCCTACATGCTACAACAGCCATACAAAAGTATTTGTTCTATGAAAAGCCAAAGACTCATATACACGTGTAACTACATAATAAGCAATTGGATATTTTAATCCTTGTTATCAAATGTATGTTATCTTATTTGAAATGTGCAACACATCATCAACAATGTACATTGGTGTTATCTTAGATTTAAGGCATGACATACTAGACTGAATGACATGAGTATTAAGATATTAGTAAATCATGTCACATTCTATGTTTTACTCTATATTAAAGAAACATGAAGATATCTGAGTATGTTAGTTTTACCACATGGCATTCTAGTGTTCGAATATAAACAAAGCATATAGACTTGCACAACATGGATTGTTCTTTAGTTCTCGAAATATAGCAAGTCAAACATGACAAAAAAACAAGGCATATATGGCTACATAAAACCATTCGATAAGATAATTGAAGGCCATGTTGTATCAATCATAGGACTACGATGATCTAGCATACTAGATAATCAAAAGGTGCAGTGTATCAATCATTTGAACTTACGAAAACTCTCAAAATTTAGTGCTAGATTTTCACTCTTTCTCTTGAAGCTATCATATTAATGGCTTCCCATCACCTGACCAATTCATGATTGGAGATGTCATAAATTTGAGGCATGGTACTTTGAGATTATTACACTTACTGTTGATCAGTTATGGTCTATGTACTTTCACTACATCTACATCAAGACACCCCGCAATAACTAGTCTCACATATGAGCTTCAACATTTCTATTGTGTAGCGATCAACAACATCTGAGTAAGTGACTAACAATATGTTTTCTACCATGATCATCAATCATTGAAATGAAAGCAACATGTAGATTGTGTAGACAAACTATAAAGAGCCCCCTAAAAACAATAAGCAACATATCTTCCACCGTTATGCATGATCTATCTTTCACCATCTTTGGGCAAGAGTTGTGCCCTAAATATAGGGGACTTGTTGTGAGAACTACCCTATGTGAGGTAAAAGCTTCACATTGGATGCAGAGGGTGACATAATGCCCATTCTGATGATACTAGTAGAATTGCAAAATCATTTGATAGCTTTGAACCTGGGAGCTTCACTATAGGTGGAAGTAATTCACAGTGAAACACCAATGAATATTGTGCAAAAGTGACAAAAGATTCGATTGCGATGGGATCCAACTTCATACATTCTACTCCAGTAAACTTTTATCCATGGTTGTAGAAGGTTGC
The DNA here is from genome assembly GCA_963921465.1 of Triticum timopheevii. NCBI lineage: Eukaryota > Viridiplantae > Streptophyta > Magnoliopsida > Poales > Poaceae > Triticum > Triticum timopheevii. Next base: position 47,115,668 of record OY997271.1, read on the forward strand.
CATAACTTACAATGGAGAAAGGTTACTTGAAGTAGAATATAGGAATGTTCATCACATCCCGATTGAATGTTCTATCGCTATTGTGAAATATTCATTGTTATTTCACAACGAGTTGCTTTCCATCCAAAAAGCTACCACACCCTTCACAACTATCAAATGATTTCACAAATCTACTGGCTTCAAACAAGGGGCACATTGCACCTTCTGCGTCCAAGGTGAAGCATTTCTTGACATAAGGCAATGCTCTCTGCAAGGTCTCATGCATATATGGATAAACTATATAGCCCAACGATGGGGAAAGATGGATAATGCATAATAGTTAAAGATATGTTACTTAATGTTCTTATGCCAATGTTACATTTTGTCCACACAGATTACTTGTTTGCTTCCTTTCAATGACTTTGATGATGATGACAGAAAAGATATTGTTCACCACTTACTCAAGGATTTTGATCACAAAATGCTAAAGTTCGTATGCGTGAATATTCTTTGTAGGTTTCTTGATGTAGAGACAATATAAACTACATGTACATTAGTTTATCTTCATCAGTGTGACAATATAAAGTACTGCTGAAGGTAGCACTAAAGCAACAAACCAACCTCGTGCTATGGAAAAGCATCATCCCTCTAGTATTTCTTGAAAGGAAATTTCCAATCCTATCTTCATAACTAATTTTCACCAAAATCATGTTTTAGTGTTATTGTAGACAATCCATTGAGTCTTGAGTGAAAGTAGAATGCACATAGGATCTAACAGTATATTTACATGAATTGTAGGCTTATCAAGATAAGAGAAGAAAACGATGCCGAACCTTGAAATTTGGATGAACAACTTCTTCCAAATCTTGAACGAGCAACTGTCTACAAAATCATTATATCTGAAACAGTCAAAGAAATATAGTGTCGATTGATGATTGGGAACAAATAAGGACTAGATCAGAGATTTTCATCAATGCAACTACACATGGAGAAGAAAAATGAAAAATATGCATTACCGACAATAACTAGATGAGGTATGGTACATTTCCAGTTGATGAATAACAAATTGATTGATGATTGATGTGGTTTTCACATACAAAGTCATGATTGTCCTTCTGATCTTCCAAGATGGAACGATAGCCTAACTAGTATTACTACTAGTATGTTCTCAACGGGAAACCAAAAGTCAAGACCACGTCACCGTTTAAGTTTATCTTGACATAAACTCGCCAATAATTTCACTATTGATAGTAGTATCGATAGGAGCACAGTAGGAATGAGGAACTTACCAACGGTGGTGTGTGTATCAACAACAAGAAGCCTATAGACTTGGGGCGATGAACAAAGGCATTGATTGGCAAAAAGTGTTCCATGGCGATGTCTTCATGCAGCGGCACGAGGCAAATTGCTGGCTTGGGGTCTCACAATACTTTGGCTTTTCCTTCGGCTTGAGTACTCACGTGGAAGATGGTGCAAACGTGCATCATCTCAACTTGGTAGAGACTAGCAATCCAGCAGATGAATGAACATGCATGTAGGTTGGGCCTTATTCAGTTTTGGAGATTTGACGGATCACCCACTCCCCCCCCTCCCTTGTTGATGACCCTTTCACAAAGCTACAAATATTATTTTGTATGAAATAATAACAATATTCACATTATGCTTTAGGTATTGAACAACTAAAAGTGAATGAGTAAAGGGAATCAGATTAATATTTGTGCTATCCTGTTTAGCTTATTGATTTCTCAATGCTACTGGATTTTATCCAACTAATGTATAATATGATGTCATGATGGCATGAGCTATGTAACTAATTTGTTGGATGTTATCTTGAATGGAACTTTAATTTATTTTTTTGCTACTGCACACTATTAATAAGCATCTTATGCACACTAACTCGGAAAATACACAATGTGTAATGAATAGAGAGGATGCGGCCATACATAGGAACAAGAAAAAAAAAGGGTATTAGAGATGAGCAGGATGGCCATCGGTCACACCAGGAGATTAGTGGACAAAATAAATGCATATTGATCGGATTAGTGAAGGATAGCTAATTCTTGACATATGTATTATGAATCAATATGGTATGAGCTCACCTTGGGCCTTTAATGAGACATTGAGATGATGAAAGCAGAGGGGCGTTGAGCTAGCAAGGCCTAGACTGTTGCTAGGTCCTGGGACAACCAGCAGCTCTAGCCCCATTTGTACTAGGCCATATTTAGAGGGATCCTTCTTCCTTAAGTATTCCCAGATATGAGCCAAGAGCGTCCTTGTTTTCGCCGCTCTTCTTTCTTGAAGGCTCACACAACTACGCTCGCTTTCCCCAGATATGAGTTGAGAGCCTCCTTGTTTTCGCTGCTCTTCTCTGCTTAGGGCAGCCACCAATATCGTGGTAATGCCTTGGGATGCCCCTTGGGTCTTCGCTGTCGTTTTGACTTCTTCGTTGGAGGTGCCATGCCCCCCCCCTTATTGGGCCATTGCACTACAACCAGGAGCAGGACCCCATGAGAAACAGAAAACGGGGCCCTCAAACTGAGAAATGCTTAGGAATATTTGTGTTTCCCTATATAACTTCAAAAGGCATGTTATTTTTATAATGCTTAGGAATATAAATATTAATTATAAATGAGTATAAGTAATATTCAAGCATATGTTCTACTACAAAGCATGCTATTTCTAATATTTTCTGAAAGAAAATGTTCAATTACGTGTTCATAGTTAATCTTCTACGAGATGGAAGATCTAACCTTTGGTTCAAAATTAAGGAAATAAGAAATCACCCTTTCACTTATTGTAATTTGTTCGGTAACCTGTATAGAAAATAAGTGCACTTCACTTTCAATTAATTCAAGCACACAAATGCTCAATTATATGAAGGCAAAAAATTGCAATACCTTTGATTATGTTTGTGTTTCTATTTGACTGCTTACCACTAGCCTCAGCCTACTGCCTTGCTTGTGGTCTCATCGCTCCTTCAGGGAATGAGGGAGGGGAGACAAGGAATAAGCCAACCACTTGTACTCTTGTCGCCCCCCATCCATACGCCCCCTGCAATCTGGAGCTTACCATGCCAGCGCCGAGTATTCTTCCTCTTGACTCATGATTTCCCAAACTGTTGAATTGAATCAATTGGGTCATGTTTGATGGGTGATGAATGTTGACTCAGTCGCTACTACATGTTCAGTCTAACCCAATAAGTCCATAGTCTTCAGGAAATGTTTTCAGCCCACACCCCCACAAGCCCAATAATGCTTCATGACTCTACCTTATTCCTAGTTTCTTTCTTCCACCATGACCGATAGTTTAGACTTCATAGTAAGGTTTCCATGGTGGCGCTGTAAACCTGAACTTTTTCATGAATGCATTATATCTTGGGTAAAAAAAAGAAAAATCAAGGCATAAGGGTCGCCCTACCGAGTTCTCCCCCACTTCGAGGGTAAGATTGGGGGGGGGGGGGTTGTGCGGTCAATGAACACACACACCCTTAAGGACAACCCTGACTAGGAGCCAGCGTCGATGCCACTACCTTCCCTGGGAAGGAGGCCCAGGCCTCACATGAAGCATTCACCAATTTCCCCGGGTTGAACCCGAGGGTCCTCCTGTTGCTTGACGGTGATGCGACAGTTGCACCACCATCTGGCCACACCCGTGTGCGCTCTGAAGAGGCAAGGAGCCCAGGATGGAAAGGGGCGGGGATGAGGATGGCGACAGCAAGAGACATCTATGGAGAGGGGCATGGGAGCGACGACACGAGAGATGCGAGAGAAGAAATGTTTGCGGCGGCGGCAGGAGGTGGAATGGAGAGATACAAGGGCTAGGGTTTCTATCGTGCTGCCTTTTATTTACCCCCTGTTTGAGAATCGAACGGCTATCGACTATCAAACAAAGATCGAACGGTCAAGATAATTTAGGTGAGTTGGCCTGCCTCACTTTCCTCCCATTCCCCTAGTTATTACTGGTGGGTAATTATGGAAAATCTCGATCTAATGACTAATTGTTGTCTATGCATGCTAACTGAATTGCCATTCTACAAGATGAGCATGACTAAGATACTGGTGCTTCTTGACGTCTGTTGCTAATGGGCATGTAATGTGTTTTAAGGTCTATATTGATTGAGACACACATTGCACACACATGTTTACTGGTAAAAACAAATGTACCCTGATTAAATTCGAAAACCAAAAATTGCAAACAAAAGGAGGAACCCATGAATGCATCAACCTACATAATCATGAGCATGTGTGCCTTGTCAGCGACGGTCATGCTTTGGAGGTGAAAGATCGTGGATGTCGCCTAGAGGGGGTGGGGTGAATAAGCGCTTTGAAAAAAATTTGGTTTAGGCTTGAACAAATGCGGAATAAAACTAGCATTTAATTTGTCAAGAACAAAACCTAAAACAGCTAGGCTCACCTATGTGCACCAACAACTTATGCTAAGCAATCTAAACAACTAAGTGATAGCAAGATATATAACATGTCATACTATGACTATCAGAAAGTAAAGTGCATAGGTAAAGGGCTCGAGTAAGAGATAATTGAGGCATGCGGAGACGACGATGTATCCCGAAGTTCACACCCTTGTGGATGCTAATCTCTATTTGGAGCGGTGTGGAGGCACAGTGCTCCCCAAGAAGCCACTAGGGCCAGCATAATCTCCTCACACCCTCGCACAATGCAAGATGTCGTGATTCCACTAAGGGACCCTTGAGGGCGGTCACCGAACCCATACAAATGTCAACCCTTGGGGGTGGTACCAAACTCGTATACCTTGGCAACCCTTGGGGGCAGTCACCGGAACCCGTACAAATTGCTCGGGCAATGTCCACAACCTAATTGAAGACCTCGATGCTTGCCCAAAGCTTTGCACCATAATGATTGAGCTCTGAAGCACCACCAACCGTCTAGGGCGCCCAAGCACCCAAGAGGAACAAGCTCTAGGGTACCAAGAACCCAAGAGTAATAAGTTTCTTAACTTTTCACTTCCACGTATCACCGTGGAGAACTCAAACCGATGCAACTAATGCAATGGCAAGGGCACACGGAGTGCCCAAGTCCCTCACTCTCAAATCCCACCAAAGAAACGAAAGCTATGGAGGAAAATGAGAGGAAGGACAAGAAGGAGAACATGAAGAACTCCAAGATCTAGATCCAAGGGGTTCCCCTCACGAAGAGGAGAAAGTGATTGGTGGGAATGTGGATCTAGATCTCCTCTCTATTTTTCCCCAACAACTAGCAAGAATCCATGGAGGGATTGAGAGATAGCAAGCTCGAAGAAGGTCAATAGTGGGGAAAAACACGAGCTCAAAGGATTAGGTTCAATGGGGAGGAAGACCCTCTTTTATAGGACCTCCCGAATCCCACTGTTATGTGCTCAGCCCGCACACAAGCAGTACTACCGCTCCATGGGGCAGTACTACCACTTGGGTGGTAGATCCAGGAAAAAGAGCAAAGGCAAGGAAACTCAGGGCAGTAGAGCCATCGAAGCGGTACTACCGCTCATCCCTGCGGTACTACCGCGGGAGAGAAGCAAAACACATGAGCAGAGGGGGTACGGCAGAGCAGAGCACGACGACTATACTATAGCAGCGGTACTACTGCCCGACCGGGATGGTACTACTACTTATAGGTGGTACTACCGCACCTCATTGCCGCCCTACTACCCCTGAACCCGACACGAAAAACAGAACCCCCAGAAGAAGCGGAAGTGTGCGCGGTACTGGAACAATAGAAGTATTACTTATAATCGGCACTACCGCTCGACTGGGAATGGTACCGCCGCTTATAAGCAGTACTACCGCTGCCTAGAGAGGTACTACCGCAGGGGTGCAACAAGCAAGCCCCTGAGCCAAACAGATGCAACAAGAAAACTAGAACTGCCATAACTTCTGCATATGAGCTCCTAATTGAGCAAACTCAACTTGTTGGATAGATGATGAAAAATACTATCCAACAACGATGTGAAAACTCTATGAATGAGGAACCATCATAAACTCCATCATCGAAAACATCATAGAAGATGCACATGAGCTTCGTTTTTGATGACGTCGAGCTTGTCATGAAGATGACCATAAGCTCTAAAACTCACAAAGAGAAACACCAAACAAGAACCAAGAAAGATGATGCAAGGATGCAATGGTTTGAGGTCTCGACGAACGGCACGATCAAGCTACTCACTTAAGAGCCCCCCTTGATAGTACAACACTTGATCCTACAACCCGGTCTCCCAACTACCACGATGAGACCAGTAAAATAGAAAACCTATCAAGGGCAAACCTTTGCCTTGCACATAGACTGCTTGAGCTAGATAGTGACGATCTTGACTTTCTCAAGTTGGACCACCTTTCTTGATTGTGCCGGCTTGATGAGGACTAGTAGATTGCTCCCCCATACTCCACTATGGGAGATCCACTCTTTGGCATTGAGGGAGTCCTGGATTAAAGGGTCCTCGGGCGTCCGGCATGTTGACATGGGCTGGACTTATGGGCTGTGAAGATGCACAAAGACTCTCACCTGTGTCCAGATGGGACTCTCCTTGACGTGGAAGGCAAGCTTGCACTACTAGGAAAAAGGCTACTAGCAGCGCGGGTAAAATGGCTATTAGCAGCGCAGGTACCCGCGCTACTAGTATCGCGCTACAACTAATAGTTAGTAGTAGCGCTGGGTAAACCCGTGCTACTACTAACATTTTACTAGTAGCGCGGATGTCACCCGTGCTACTACTAACGAAATAGTAGTAGTGTGTCTATAGTACCACACACTACTAGTATCCTAAATACTAGTAGCGCTCCATTTCACCCCCACGCTACTACTAACTAATTAGGAATTAAAAAAATAAAATCCATCAGTTCCATTTTATGCATATAATTCTAACAACTAAAACAAGCCCAGATTTGTAATAAACCAGCAGCATTACATATCATTCCAAATCGAAGATTTATAGTAAACCAGGAGCATTAGAGCATATCCATACATCTACACTTATTGCCTAGTCACTTATTCCCAGCTAGTGCAAACATAGTTGAAAGCAAACAAAAATGCATAAAAACACCAAACAGCGGCATTCTATCCCTCCAAATGATTTGCTCCCTCTCCATCCTTGCAATCATCTTCTTCTCCCTTATGTGCTTCTCCCATATGAATCCAAGATTTCTGTAAAGAGCAAAGAACAAATAAAATTAAATTTCAGCAGACATATATTTCCTTGCATGTTGTGATGTACAGTAGCTACGGGAATAAATATATGAAAACAAAAAAGTGAGTGATTTCTATTAACAAGAGATCGCCTATGTAATAGCTACAAACAAATGAAATTAATGTCTAGATAATATATATTGCCAACCAAGCCTAGATGAACTATATATTGCCAGGTAATAGGACATATCTAATTTTCACATTAATTGCCTTTAGTTTTCTTCAAAACTAAATATACTTAAACTTAGATCATTTCATATAGATGTTCAAAGGATAATACGGCTAAAAGAATCCAATTTCTTTGTTTTTTTGAAGTAGTTTAAAAGGAAAGCATTAACACATAATAGAAATGATTATCTGCCATAGGGTGATGCTGGACAGCTAAAAAGCTCACAACCCTGGAAAGAAGAACGGTGCAATAAAGGCGCGCGTTCCCTTCCAGTGACTACCATTTCTCCCCTGCAGGTTTCCTTAAAAAAAACTTCTACGGCTTCATAACAACCACCAGGCAGTAAAATTGCCCTATGGATACATATTTTTCTACCATTTGGTAGACAATATGAAGATAATATATTGTGCATGTCGGGTGAGGCGAGGATCCGGACATGCTACAAACTATGCATCGACAAACTACATTAATCTACATGCGGAAAAATAGGAAGAGAGTTAGGGCAAGCAAGTTGTTACGCACATGTGAACAGTGTCATTGTTGTGGTCGATCGCGGTCTGTCTCTATTCACTAATAGGCTGGCCCTTATCAATTCCTGCCGTGTCACCCACTCGCTGGCGCCTTGGCGCCCTTCTTCTGTTCTGCCTTACATCTTCAGTTTGGTCAGTACCAGCCTGAGTTCCATCCCTTGCTTCAGTGCAGATCGCTGACACGCTACAAGGGAGTAGAAGTGACAGTATGTTCTCTACGGCTTGACAACCATTGGATAACTGAATCTCTCCACAGGTGCACTTCTTCAGTAGAGCCTAATTAACGAGTACTGCAACCGGCCAAGTGGCCTGCCGGCAGCACAGATCACTGCACCTAGACTCGGTCTCTGGCTAATCATCCGGCCAGTTTCATCTCTGATTTGACATATATCTCTGTCTGCATATATTTCCCAGCTTCTTAATTAGCTATCAGTATATAAGTACAGCCTTATACATCTCTCCTTCATGATCTAAAAAAACACAGCCTTGGTTAGTTTAATTTCTCAGCAACTGTAGTCTACTGATTAATTACCTGGTGGGTGTAGTGAAGAGGAGCAAATTGATCACCTGTATAATAACTGAAAAGTTAATTGAGGTAGGTAGAAAGAAACCTACTGAAGGCTGCTGGAATGCAGTTTTGTTTTTTATGCTAAACCTGTAGTACACTGTACACATATATACTGTTGGAGTTTAATGTGGCACATACTGGTGAGTCCTTTTATACAGAGATTGAATAATTTCAGTGCCAGTGACATTACATGGTAGAGAGAGAAGAGTGGAGTGAGCATGAGTAGTGAGTTCGTACGAGTTGAGACACATGCATGACTATGTACCTTAATTTAATTCATGCAGACAACAACAACATAATATGCATATGCATTTTATGTGAAATTGCAGTTGGACGAACCAGAGAGACTAGAGAGCTATGCTGACAATTGAGTACTAAAACAAAATAAGACGAACACTACCAAATTCGATCTGTTGCGTCCACCCACATCCCACAAAAAACTTGTCTTGACACACTAAGCATTCCCCAAAAAAGGTTTTTTAGCTGCTGTCAGGTCCTTACCACAACACAAAGTCTAGCTGCCAGTGGTCTTGTACAAAGCTACTACAAAGTAACTTACAGGGATCCTTTCTGCTTTGTAGTAGTACTTGAGGTCAAAAGGGTCAGCAAACCCAAAATCATAGTCACCTAAAAACTAATCCAATCAGAAATTCAGAAATTACCATAGTGCTAAATCCGCTAAGCCGTAGAAACGTGACAATCAATCAAATAAGATCCCTCTCTCAGATCTCACCAACCACTAGTTCGATCCCCACTGCTAACCGGTAGTTTGAGACAGAACAACAGCTACAGGAGCAACATGGCACGAGACAAAACGAAAAGCAGAAATGAGTAGCCGGTGTCATCGTCCTGGCCGGTCTCGGCGGGCAGGCGCGTGCCGTGGCCGCTGTAGTGGAAGAAGAGGGAGTCCCCGGGCCGCACATCGGCGACGAGGCGCGCGAGCTCGCGGAGGATGTTGGCGCCTGTGGGCTGCTGCTGCCGCGGCGCGGCCGGGTCGACGTCGGAGAGGACGCGGATGGCGGCGCCATCGTCGTCGAAGCCGAAGCGGTCGACGAGGGGAGGAAGGGATATTACTGGATCAGGGTGTGGGCAGAGGGAGGGGCGCGCTTGGGGGAGTGTTGCGCGCGGCCGGTGCTCGCCAGAACCGGCCGGCGTGGGTGGGGGCGGTGGCGAGGAGATCGTGGAGAGAGGAGCTGGGCTGGATCGTGAGGAGATCGTGAGTTCCTGAGAGAGTTTTTTTTGGGATGAGAGAGAGAGAGAGTGGTGGGGTGGGAGTGGATCGGGCCGGCCGGGGCGGGTGGGAGTGGACACGCTTAGTGATAGTGTGGGGTCATACCAACGCTGTAGCTACTTACTTAGTAGTAGCGCAGGTTTTATATCCCTCGCTGCTACTATGGCTTGTATCGTGGACATTGGTGGAGATCACTTAGTAGCAGCGTGGGTTTATAACCCTCGCTACTACTATCAACTTAGTAGTAGCGCGGGTTTTATACCCCTCGCTACTACTAATTAGCAGTACCGCCCTCTTTTAGACCTCGTTGCTGATAAGCTTCTGTGTATAAGGTTTTTCCTAGTAGTGTTGGCGCCTGGATATGAAGATTCCTTTCTCTGTAACCGACTTTGTACAACCCTACTCCCCTCCGGTGTCTATATAAACCAGAGGGCTTAGTCCGTAGAGGCAATTACAATCATAATCATACAGGCTAGACTGCTAGGGTTTTAGCCATTATGATCTCATGATAGATCAACTCTTGTAATACTCATATTCATCAAGATCAATCAAGCAGGAAGTAGGGTATATTACCTTCATAGAGAGGGCCCGAACCTGGGTAAACATCGTGTCCCCCGCCTCCTGTTACCATCAACCTTAGACGCACAGTTCGGGACCCCCTACCCGAGATCCGCCGGTTTTGACACCGACGGGCGTATCTTCACAAGTCCATTGTAACTACAATGGACGGCTAACTTCAAGGCTGATCTTTTTGTGATGCTCCAGTTGAACTTGCACACCGCAACCTACCCCGCATAGAACTCACATGTAGACCATGGGTTAGTACACAAAGTGTAATGAACAATGCTTACCATATCATGGGATCACTTGATCCCTTTTGATACATATTCTACGCTTTGCATGTTTATCACTTTGATTCACACTTTGAGTTAGTCTTGATCAACCTTGTATCGTGTCTTCTACAAGACCACTCTTTGGATAATTCCTTGAATATTACCTTCGTCATCTCATAAACTCCCTGAAACCAACACATAGACCTTAAGAAATGCCTATGGACAAATCCTTCAAATATAACTCAAGGCAACTGAGGGAGTCCCGGACTAGGGGGTGTCCGGATAGCCGAACTATCATCATCGGCCGGACTCCAAGACTATGAAGATACAAGATTGAAGACTTCGTCCCGTGTCCGAATGGGACTTTCCTTGGCGTGGAAGGCAAGCTTGGCGATACGGATATGTAGATCTCCTACCTTTGTAACCGACTCTGTGTAACCCTAGCCCTCTCCGGTGTCTATATAAACTGGATGGCCTTAGTCCATAGGACGAACAACAATCATACCATAGGCTAGCTTCTAGGGTTTAGCCTCCTTGATCTCGTGGTAGATCTACTCTTGTAACCCACATCATCAATATTAATCAAGCAGGACGTAGGGTTTTACCTCCATCAAGAGGGCCCGAACCTGGGTAAAACATCGTGTCCCTCGTCTCCTGTTACCATCCGCCTAGACGCACAGTTCGGGACCCCCTACCCGAGATCCGCCGGTTTTGACACCGACATTGGTGCTTTCAATGAGAGTTCCTCTATGCCGTCGCGATCAGGAAGGATGCCTTTTCCCGTCTTTAAAGACGGCACCGTCGTCAAGAGAGCTTTGGCCGCCGGCCAAACTGTCCGGCTAGGTGGTTTTCTTATGACCGCCTGTTCGGCCACCGCTCCGACGATGACCTCAGGTCATCAAAAGCGATCTTCACGTCAGCTCGGAATTCGCCGAGCAGTTAGATCTGATTGAGCTCTCCTCTGTAAACGAGCTCTTGGATCGCATCGCCGCCCTGGGAGTCGCTATAGACTACGATCAGATTGGGCTTAAAACCGACCTGAGAGAGATTAACTCTCCTCAGGCTACCCACCACGTTGTCGTGGTAGAGGAACAATGCGGCAACCCTTCTTCTACGTTGAAAACCAACTATGTCCGGATTCCCGATCCCTCCAAGCCGGATTCCCGCGGAGGGACGGACACTAATCAAATACTGAACTTAGAGTCAGGCATCGGACTAGATTCGTTGGAAAGCATCCAGCAAGTCAAGCTTCCAAATCCGGAAAGTTCTTGGCCTTTGAGCCTCAGATCGGGCGGGGTTCCAAACTTAATTCCACCTGCCCACCCAAACATAAGCGATCTCTCTCGAATATGGCAAGAGCCCGATGAAACAGTACATCATTACTGGGCCAGATTCCTCCTGGTTATGAACAGGATAAAGGACTGCTGCGAAGAAAGCGTGATTTCAATTTTCTGCAACAATTGCACGGACAAGGGAATCATGAACGCCATAAGTCGTCGCGAAGTTACACGCTTCGTCGACCTAGCGACCATCATACAAAAATACTGTGCGGTGGAGAGTGCCAGGAACACCGAAGCTAGGTTTTGGGACAGTCCAGCATTGACTACAACCCTAGTCCGAAGTAAAAGGGTGCGCCATACTCAAGCACCTGGGTTAAAAACCAAAAAGCAAAAAACCCCTAAAGGGCATGGAACCGTACTGGAGGGCTGGCTCAACGGACCCTGCAAAATCCACAGTACGGAGGGCGCCACTCTAACACACAGCCTTCGAGCATGTTGGATACTACGGCAGGTGGCCAAAAGTGGCGAAGGCTTTTTAGCCCCGGGCAAACAGCCCAGTAGTACCGGTACAGTATTAACAGTCTTCGAGACTTTCACATCAAATAACATGCGAAAACGAACAATCCACGGCCTCGCCGAAGTCTACCAAGTAGCAACAGCAAATCCATGGGGTGACACGGCTATCACCTTCAACGCCAGCGATGAACCTAAATTCCGAACAGCTAGAGCACCAGCCGCATTGGTCCTCAGTCCGATAGTGGACGGCTTTCGCCTTACCAAGGTACTCATGGATGGCGGCAGCGGATTAAACCTCATCTACGAGGAAACCCTTCAAAAAATGGATATTGATTGGAGCCGCATCGAGCGAAGCAGCACAACCTTCAGAGGGATAATCCCTAGTCGAGAAGTACGCTGCACAGGAAAAATCACACTAGATGTAGTGTTCGGCTCACCGGACAATTACAGTTCCGAGGAGGTCACGTTCCAAGTGGCCCCATTCGGCAGCGGATATCACGCTTTGTTAGGGCAAGAGGCATTCAAAATCTTCCAAGCTATACCCCACTACGGGTACATGAAGCTCAAAATGCCCGGACCCAATGGGATAATCACCCTTGCCAGTGATCCAGATACAGCACTCCGCGCTGAAAATAAGACAGCCGCACTGGCCCTAGAGGCATTGTCCGAAGCCCTAGCAGCAGAGGAACTAACTACGCTGCGCTCCACGGTGGATAGGGACGATGTGATACTCGATAAGAGGTCCAAGTCCACCTCTTCTAAACCAGCAGACGAAATAGTCAAATTTCAGGTCCATCCAACGGACCCCACAAAGACGGCCTCCATTGGGGCACAATTAAGTCCTGATGTCGAAGCCGCACTACGAGAATTCCTTCGGGAAAATTGGGACATTTTTGCCTGGCACCCTTCAGACATGCCAGGAATCCCACGCAGGTTGGCAGAGCACAGCCTAAACATCCTAAAAGGATTCAAGCCGGTCAAACAAGCTCTTCGGCGATTTTCCGAACCCAAAAGACAGGCAATGGGAGAGGAGCTAGCCAAACTCTTAGAAGCCGGATTCATCAAAGATATAAAACATCCGGACTGGCTAGCCAATCTAGTAATGGTACCAAAAAAGGACAAATCCTGGCGCCTCTGCGTCGATTTTAAAGACCTTAACAAGTCCTGTCCAAAGGACCCTTTCCCCCTCCCTCGCAACGACCAAATCATCGATGCTACCGCAGGGCACGATTCATTGTGCTTCCTCGACGCATACTCCGGATACCATCAAATCAAGATGGCGGAGAAAGACCAGGCCGCAACGGCATTCATTACTCCATATGGGCCATTCTGCTTCAACACAATGCCCTTCGGACTCAAAAACGCCGGCGCAACATATTAGCGCATGATTCAAACATGTCTGGCTACCCAGATAGGCAAAACAGTAGAGGCATACATAGACGATGTGGTCGTCAAGACCAAACACGTCGAAACTCTAGTAGAAGACTTGAGGGTGACATTCGACAACCTCTAAGCATATGACATTAAGCTCAATCCAGAAAAATGCGTCTTCGGCGTACCAGCCGGAAAGCTCTTGGGCTTCATCGTATCCGGTAGAGGAATTGAAGCAAACCCGGCCAAAATCTGAGCTCTGTCACAATTGGATATTCCAAAAGACCTCAAGCAAATACAAAAACTAACCGGATGCGTAGCGGCCTTAAGTCACTTCATCTCCCGTTTGGGAGAAAAGGCTCTGCCCCTCTACCGCCTCCTCCGGCGCACCGAACATTTCAAATGGACGGATGTTGCCACAGCCGGACTCGAAGAAATAAAGGTCATACTGGCAACAAATCCGGTCTGGCGGCACCCAACCTGGGCGAACCTATGTTATTATATATCGCAGCAACACATCAAGTTGTCAGCGTGGTACTCATCGTCGAGCGAGAGACAGAAGGGCACAGATTCCCTCTTCAAAAACCAGTGTACTACGTATCCACTGTTCTAACTCCATGCAAGTCCCGGTACCCACATTATCAAAAGATAGCGTTTGCGGTGTTCATGGCATCTCGGAAGCTGCGACACTACTTTCAAGAGTGTTCCATAACGGTGGCCTCCGAAGTACCTCTCAACGATATTATAAACAATCGCGACGCAACGGGCAGGATTGCAAAATGGGCTATCGAGCTCTTACCATTTGACATAACCTATAAATCGCAGGTTCTGGCTGACTTCGTCGCCGAATGGACCGAAGCCGAACTCCCTAAAGAGTACGGCGCATACTCCAATTGGATCATGCATTTCGACGGATCCAAAATGTTGGCTGGCTTGGGGGCTGGCATCGTCCTGACGTCCCCAACTGGAGACACAATCCAATACATACTTCAAATAATGTACATGAACTCCAACAACGCAGCCGAATACGAGGCCCTTCTGCATGGCCTCCGGATGGCAATCTCCATGGGCATTCAACGCCTAGAGGTGCGCGGGGATTCAAACCTCGCAATATCCCAAGTAAATGGAGACTTTGACGCCAAAGATACAAAAATGGCAGCTTACCGCAACGCCGTCCTAAAAATGTCAGCTCGGTTCGATGGACTCGAATTCCACCATGTAGCCCGGGATAATAACCAGGCAGCAGACGTGTTAGCGTGCATCAGCGCGAAATGAGACGCCGTCCCTCCAAACATCCTCCTGGAACGGCTCTTTAAGCCATCCGTGTTATGGGAAGAGGAGTCCGGAAATAACAATCCGGAGCCAGCTGCATCACCTAACTCAGACCATTCTGACACAATCAGCGGCTCAGCCAATGAAATAACACCTTCAGCTCACGAAATAATGGCAGTAATTGCCCCGTGGACAGAACCATTCCTAGCCTACTTAATTCGGCAGGAACTTCCCGAAGACCAAAATGAGGCCCGCTGCATAGTTCGGCGATCTAAAGCCTACAAGGTCCATGAGGGAGAACTTTATAAGAAAAGCACAACCGGAGTCCTTCAAAGGTGTATCTCCGAAGAGGAGGGGCGGAATCTCCTGGCTGAAATTCACGCCGGACACGGCGGGCACCACGCTGCAGCCCGGGCCCTTGTGGGCAAGGCCTTCCGAACAGGATTTTATTGGCCGACAGCCCGGGCAGATGCTCAGGACTTAGTCCAACGATGCGTCGGTTGCCAGCTCTTTGCTAATCAGAGCCACATGCCACCCACCGCCCTCAAAACTATACCCATTACCTGGCCGTTCGTGGTCTGGGGGCTTGACATGGTTGGACCCCTTAAAGGGGGAACCCACAAGCACAAATACTTATTGGTCATGGTGGACAAATTCACCAAATGGATTGAGGCCAAGCCGGTTAAAACGGCAGAATCCGGACCGGTGATAGACTTCATATCCGGGGTAGTACACCGTTTTGGCGTCCCCCACAGCATCATCACTGATAACGGCACGAACTTCACGGCCGACGAGGTTAAACTCTAGTGCAAAAATATGGGCATCAAGCTCGATTACGCTTCAGTCTATCACCCCCAAACTAACGGTCAAGTCGAGCGAGCAAATGGTCTAATCATGAGCGGCATCAAACCCAGACTAGTGCGGTCCCTCAAGGAATCTAACACGCACTGGGTAGAGGAGCTCGACTCCGTACTCTGGGGACTGCGGACCACGCCAAACCGAACTACTGGATTCACACCATTTTTCATGGTATACGGCGCAGAGGCAGTTCTGCCCTGCGATATAATTCATGACTCACCTCGTGTGCGCATGTATGAAGAAAGAGAAGCCGAGTTGGATCGGCAGGACAGTTTGGACGCCCTAGAGGAGGAGCGGGACGTGGCAAAGGCTCGTTCCGCATTTTATCAGCAGCAGGCTCGAAGATATCAAAGCAGAGAAGTATGGGCCAAAACTTACAATGTCGGCGAACTCGTTCTACGCCTGCCGGACAAGAAAAAGGACAAACTTAAGCCCAAGTGGGAAGGTCCCTTCATCATCGACCAAGTCCTGACCGGCGGAGCATACCGTCTACGTAAAGCATCTGACAACCGACTCGAGCCGAACTCATGGAACGCAGCCCGTCTCCGAAGATTCTACGCCTAAACACCAGACTCAGAGTTCGTCTCACTCCCCCGTCCACCTTTTTATATTTTTTACTGTCTCTTGTCCCCCTCCTTCTTCCCACCTTTTTTTAATACCTTTTATAGGCTGATCTGCGCTTTGTTCGCACATACTTGATGTGCTCCTAGCACTCATTATACCTGGGGGCTTCTTTACCAGAAGCTTATTCATATGGGCTTCACGCCCAATACATGTGTCATACTTCTGCATGTACCTTTTATTCACCATTATATGCATCGATATGACTTAAGTTTTGGCCAAGCTGGGTTGCCTGGCTCCTGTGCTTACCCCTACGTTCCCGATTGTTCGGCTAGGAGGTAAAGGGAGCACCTCTGTGATTGTTACTGTCGGGTCAGCCGGATGTGTACCTCAGACTGGTTGAAGCCGAAAGCTAGCGTTCTTAAGAGAATATTCGGTCGGTGACTTGAAAGACGATTTATTACTTACTTATTTATCTGCCCCCAGATGCTTTTTCTGCTATTTTCGCAGTCCGGCATTGCACCTTAGGGCATGCCTCCCAGGGAAAGGAACCCTTAATGGAACTATTCTTCCTGGAAGATGTTTCTTACTAACCATGTAATATAACATAACTAGTTGGGCACTTGTCTGATAAAGCAATTATGACCCCGACGCCTTGTCTCCATGCATGCCCCGGTTCTTTTATAACCGTAAGGGTATTCTGACACACTCCGGACTGTTGGGTCCCGAGGTTGAAGCGAAACGGTCCGCAAAGACAAACGATCTACAATCCGGCTAGAAGGCATCTTACATGTCATTTTAAATTACATCGTCAAACCGACTGATTGTACTCCTCCTCAATCCCATCTAACAGGCTGTCTAATTTACAGTCCTGTTGGGATTATTTCGCGGCCAGTTCTACTTGGTCGTACATCAAGCTCACAGGGATCTCCTTCCCATCAGGCCCCGCAGGTCCGACCTAGGCCATGTGGTTTGGGTCAGCCTTCGGGTATCGCGTCTTCACCATGGCCCAGGCCTCCCTGGCGCCCTGAAGGCAGGCTGATATCTTCCACAAACGGAGGCGTCGTCGTGCTCCCTGGAGCTTCTTAGCAAGCTCACCAAGGCCCTCGGGTAGGGAGACGGATGGACGTAAAGCCTGAACGACGCCACTCATCGCCTGCCGAACACGTTCGAACAATTGCACCAGCTCGGGAAGTTGGTCACCCGTTGACCCAGGCATTTCCTCCGCAGGGCGACCTGTGAGCACACCTAAAGACATATTTCTATCAATCGACTTCCTCGCCGAATTCTTCTTTTCAAAGGAATTTGCTCAAGCACTTACTATAAATGCCGCGACGAAGCCGCTGATTCTCCTTCAAGGAGCCAGACAGCTGAGCCCGAACACCTTTCAGCTCTTCTCCTAGCTGGGTGTGGGCATCTTGGAGCTTGTTTCTCTCCTGCTGCACCTTCATAAGCACCCTCTCGCCGGCCTTTAGCTAACGCAGTAGCTGTTGCTTGTCCGGATCTAGTCCGGCGCCCTCTGCAATATTATTGTCAGATTCCCGCCGTACTTTGTTAATTAATTATCTTTTCAAAGTACGTCTTACCAGCGGGGGTCTCTGTGGCTCCCCCTGTGGCGGCCAGTGCGGCCTCAAGTTGGGCCTTGCACTCTTGGAGCTCCTGGGACAGATGGGTATTCTTCTCCGTAAGATCCTGCATAGCAATTGATCCTTAAATCAGTTATTTTAACTATTTTAAGTCTCGGGGGCTACTGGCATATATAACTATTAAAATTACTTACATGTATGTCTTTCACATACTGCTCCGTGGCTCTGGTTAACCCATCTTGAGCGGCACGGAGGTGCGCGTTTCCCGCATCAAAGGCATTTAACGCCTCCGGGGAGAAACACGCGTCACGAAGAATTGTCCGGCGACGCCTGTGATTCATGGCGCTCTCCACCTCAGACCGGGTGGCGGACAGCCTGTCGGCATCCTCCGACGGAGGAGCGTCCGGCTCATGCCTTGCATTCGCCTTCCCTCCCGGGCCATGCGTTGGAGCATGGCTGGCGGAGGCTTGATTGGCAACCTCTCTGGACACTGTCCGGCGAGCGCTCTTTCTGAAAAAGTTATGAGCATTAATATACCTCCTGGGAATCCTTCCCTTAAAAATAGCGGTGCTCCGTACCGTTGCGGCGACGTTTCAGTTCACGTCGCACTCCTCTTCCGCCTGTTGGGCCGGACTGACCCTTGTTGGTCGGCCACCGCGGGTTCGGCTTCCCGCCTTAAAGGCACCTCCTGCGATGCACCATCAGTATGGGATGGTCAGAATTGAGCACGGATCAAATGATGGTGTCAAGACCTCGGTCGTAGTCACCTGGGAGGCCGGAAACAAACCAGGGTAGTCAGCCATAATGGCGACTAAAGCATTGTCTATGCTGAGCTGGTGGAACACCCCGTCGATCAGTTCCACCGCTAAGTCCGGATCCTCTTCGGAGGCCTGATCAAGGGACCTTTCTGGATCCTCGGGTTGTGGAGTTGGGCTTTTTAATCCCTCCACATCCCGACGCAGTTCCTGTGTCAAAATCATACAATAAGACAATTGCCTTTAAAGGCACGGATCAGATATGCACGCGACCGCTTACCCAGCTCCGAGGGTTGTTCATGGAAAACCCGTTCAGAGGATTCGTGCGGAGGAAGTCCTCCTTCTCCCCCTTGTACAAGCTGGACAGGATCTTCACCAGATCGTCGGTTGAGCCAGGTCCCTTGCGGCCGTGACGGGTGGCGTCATCGTCTCCATTGAAGTCCCACATGGGGTAGCCCCTATATTGGAGCGGCTGCACCCCGCGCATAATGCATGTGGCCATGACTTCGATCATGGTTAATCCGGAATGGGCTAGCAGCCGTATCCGGCCCATCAAGTAATGGACGCTCCTATCATCTTCTCGTTGAGGGCTCCGTGGGCTCCAACTCAGGCGTTTCTTCAGTGGAGCGTTGCTGAACTCCGGAAGGCCAATTCGGACTGGATCCGGTAGCGGAGCATCCTCCATATAAAACCACTCCGAAGGCTAGTCTTCGGACGCCTTCTTCGGGGTCCCGGACAGGTATCCGGTCCCGGCGATGCGCCTTATTTCGGCTCCGCCCACTTGATATATCGACCCCTCGTGAGAGCGGGGTACGAGGCAAAACAGCCTCTTCCACAACGCAAAATGGGGCTCAATGCCCAAGAACAGCTCACACAGAGCTACGAAGCACGCGATGTGTAAAATGGAGGCAGGTGTAAGATGATGAAGCTGGAGTCCGTAGAACTCCAGGAGCCCCCGGAGAAACGGATGTATAGGAAATCCGAGTCTCCTTATTAAGTCGGGGACGAAGCACACCCGCTCTCCTTTGGAGGGATTGGGGGCGCTCTCCGCCTGCTTCCCACCCTTGTAGGTGGCCAGTCCGGCTCGAACCGGAACCATGAAGGCCGGGGGAAGATATCCCTCTGCTTGGAGCATCACTAACTCGCTGTGCGGAACTGAGCATCTCCTCCAATCTCCTGGCTTAGGGCTGGGAGCGCAAGAAGAGGAGCCGCGTCGACTATCCATGTTGGAATGGGTTTGGTGTCAGATGCGCCTCGATGGGTACTTGCGGAAGGAGGATGGTGTGATTTGGATCTGGATCCTCGCCTCTCTTATAGGAAGCTTATTTGCGCAGCTAGGGGGTAAAACATAAAAGTACCCTGGCTTATCGCATTCGTACGACGCGTGGAAGAAGGCCATCATTGGACGCGGAAGCCAAGGAGTGCAGCATTTATGAAGCAACCGGACACTATCCAGCAAACACATGGAGCATGGAGAAGAACCCGCCTTGCAAACGCCGAAGACAACATACGCGCCGGATTCGTCGTTATTGAAGCCTGGTTCGGGGGCTACTGAGGGAGTCCCGAACTAGGGGGTGTCCGGATAGCCGAACTATCATCATCGGCCGGACTCCAAGACTATGAAGATACAAGATTGAAGACTTCGTCCCGTGTCCGGATGGGACTTTCCTTGGCGTGGAAGGCAAGCTTGGCAATACGGATATGTAGATCTCCTACCTTTGTAACCGACTCTGTGTAACCCTAGCCCTCTCCGGTGTCTATATAAACCGGATGGCCTTAGTCCATAGGACGAACAACAATCATACCATAGGCTAGCTTCTAGGGTTTAGCCTCCTTGATCTCGTGGTAGATCTACTCTTGTAACCCACATCATCAATATTAATCAAGCAGGACATAGGGTTTTACCTCCATCAAGAGGGCCCGAACCTGGGTAAAACATCGTGTCCCTCGTCTCCTGTTACCATCCGCCTAGACGCACAGTTCGGGACCCCCTACCCGAGATCCGTCGGTTGTGACACCGACAACAACCATTAGTCCATAGAGAATGTCATCAATTATCGAAACCAAACATGGAGGAACCACATGTTCTTTCAGGAGGCTTGCTACGCGTGTCAGCACTACAATCACCTCATCGTGGACATGAGACATAGATAAGAGAAGATAAAAAGGGAGCTACTCAGTATGGTTAGATCACACTATGATGATCAAGGTTGATCACATGATGGTGGAACCCAGCTCGTCACTATTTGCGGCAGCTTTGTGGTCGGGCTCCAGCTTGCACTAGTGTAGAAATGCTTACAAGCCATTTTAGTTAGTGGCACGCCACTTTTAATCCACACCACATGTATTTTCCGGGATACTATATAGCTACCACTCCTCACTCTAAATCCTTTATATAGATAACTCTCCTTCGATCCCCACGCGCCCACAACCTATATACATACAGTTGACTTCTCTGCCTCGATCTGTCGAGGACTAGCTCAGTCATCTCCATCTCTCTAGGTCATGCCGAAATTTTTGTTTCAACAAATTTCTAGCACCCAATTTGTCCAACTTTTAGCAAAGGTAATGCCAAGATTTTCTATGACCTCATTGACTATGTATTTTCCTTATGTCCTTGGAGGTAGCTTGATCGATTGAACAATATGGATCATGTTGGTGTAAAGGTTTGCCCCCTTGTGTTTTGGAGATTGTTGTAAGAAACAGACATGGACTGATTTGTTTGCTAGTGCACACGGAGATAAATAGTCCAAGCAAGCCCGAGGAGAATGTTGCATTCATTGTAAAGTTTGAAGAACTTCACTGAAGATTATCTGCATTGCAGAGAAGGATGAGCTACATTTTGAGAAGATGTGAAAGCGAGAAGAGTGTATCGAAGGAATTGACCCCTTAAAATTATTGATGGCATGAAGCAATATTTGTTAGGTTCATCTGAGGAAATATGATTGCAGTCGAGAAGATTGAAGGAGAAAGAAGGCGTATTATTCCTTCCATTGTTCTTCTTTCTCTTATTTGAGTCATAGGACATCCGTACTATTAAGAGGGGTATAGGTTCTCGATGCTTAATTAGGTTTGTGGTGATGCTTTGCCCAAACCTATCATAGACTGAGAGAAATCCCTTTGATTACGGATGATTACCTATCAGCAGAAGACGTTGTTCTTCGGTGCTACATGAGATATCTTTCGGACCGAGGAGTTAGCATTTCTTGCTCTACAAGGAATGTTACTGTTGTGCTCAAAATCCGACCATTGGAAACGTGTCGTTCGGCCATTCGCTGATCCGTGTGTCCAATTTGGTCATTTCTCATCAGGGAAGGTTGCAGATATAAATAGCCACCCCGCTCCAACGATGTCCATTGGCTGCTCCACTTGAGATTTCTGAGAAGATTGATTGAGCATCCCCTCTCGAAAGATTCGAGTTTAAGATCCACCAAGAGAAAACCAAGAGCCAAAACTTAGACGGTGGTTGAGCATCACAGTAGATTTGAGTGAGAGTTCTTGTACCTATTACTCTTAAGAGCCGCGCACTCTCTAGACGGATAGGTGTTGGCTTGAGTGATGAAGAGTAATTGTCTTCACCAAGCAAAGTCTTCTGCAGCCAAGAGTAATTGTGGTTCGTGAAGAAGTCTGTCGAAGGTCCAAGATCGCCGACAAGTATCTACCACGAGTGAAATCAACCGGAGTCTGATCAGCTTCGAGTTGAAGGAGAATACAACGAAGAGAGGTTTGCTCTTGTGTTCAATCACAAGTCCCTTCGACCAGAAGTAGTCCTTTGGCAGAAGGGCGAACTGGTCTACCAAATCCATCTTTCGCCATTGAGCACCATCGGTTCATTCTACTCTACTGCATTTCCTTCAGCAGTTTACTTTCGGCGCTTTGTCGATAGATATCTATGATCTACTATATCTGCCATCTATTACACATCTATATCGTCCATGTTGTTTAGTATCTTTCAGTTGGTTGTTCTCAAGGTTGTTTGTTTGTATGTGCGTCTCCTTGTTCTATGGTGTTACTTTGTCATTCAACTGAGTAATATTCTTAGTAACATCTCGCGGCAGTTTGATCTCGCCGGGTACTGTGCTTTAACTCTTCTTGCCCTCGTCTATGTTTGTTCTTCGGTAGTTTTTCGTATCTCATTTACTCCCATGCATTCTAGTTCATCCCTGCTTACTTTCTCATGTTATTTTATCTGGTAGCATACTACATTACCATCGTGATTGTCAAAACAGTGAGCTATTATGCGCGAACGATTATAGCATCTTTCCTCAAAAGATTTGCTTAGCTCTGATCTATTAGTCTGTACTTGATCTACTGAAATATTTCCGCTGATGTGATTGGGTTTGGTACAACTTTCGCAAGAATTTTTGAATCTCCCATTCACCCCCACCCTCTGGTCGATATACTCTTGATCCTTACAGATCGAACTATAAATGGGTTCTTCAAGGTTGTGGTGGAAGATATGATTCGAATGGGTAGAACGGAGATGTTATGTCCTTGTAAGAAGTGCAAGAACAAAGTTTTGATCAACCGTTTTACTTGTCATGTGAGGATGCACTTGCCCGAACATGATTTCATGCCTGGTTATATAGGGTGGACAAGGCATGGTGAGGACGAGGAGGATGTTGTTTCCGACATCAAAGGGCCGGCAGATGAGGAAGCGAGAAACCATTTCGACAAAGAGCCGAAAGGAGGGAAGGACCAAGAAGCGAACAACATCAAGACGGACAAGAAGGATAGTTGGGCCAATGCTTGTACACAACCGACCCGACAATGTCGAGCCGTGTTGTCGTGTGATCCATCAGAAGACTTTGACCAATCTGGTGTCGACCCCATGGAAGAAAATGACGACTAAAACGGAGAAGGGTATACCAGCAGAAGGAACAAAACTGCGTCGCCTGGGACCTAACCTTCCGTTGAGAAGATTTTAAACGACGTCGTCCTATTGATTTGTGTAGCCCTTTAATTAGGATTTGTATCGACTGCACTTATAACCGCACCATATATTGATTGATATATGTACTTTGTATTGATCTAATTAATCTACATTAGTTTTATCTTAAATTATGAAAGAAAAATAAAAATAAAAATGTACAAAGCCAGGCCACGCTCAAAATTGCAAAAATGGAAAATTGTTTCCCTCCAAAATGGCCAAGTGTTGGACGGAAGTACCAGAAACAACTCCTATATTTCTGTCTCTCTTCCATAAAATGAGAGAAAACATTTCGTACGCTCACTTTCATTCATCAATCCATGGAAATTATGCAAGTTATTTTTTTTGTTAAACTAGTAAACATGCACGTGCAACGCACGTATTATCATGGTTATGTTTTTGTCAACCGTCGTAGGAAGAAAATATATCAATAAAATGAACAAAAATGTAAGTGAGGTAATAAAGACATTGAATAATTGTGGGAATAATCACAACTTCATCCAAAAAATTAGATCTCAACTTACAAAAAGTAAATGTGGACCATAAATAACCTTTACTTGCCAAAATAATAAAGAATGCACACAGTATCTTCTAGATACTAAAGTTGTTTCAAGAATGTACATATGTACATATTATCTTCCAGAAACTGAAGTTGTTTCTTTCTTTTAGGACCGACGCTTGACATGTGCAACACTGAACAAAAGAGCCTCAAGGCTTGACATCTTCAAAAATTGTAAAGCTGGAGCAAATTAGAACATAACTTCTCATATAAATTCATTTTCTAAGACATTTTCATGACCATGCCGTGTTTCACAAAGTTCCCCTGCCCAAAGGCGTGTAAGATGCATTTCAGTTGTCATGCTCTTTGGAAGACACTATTTTTCTCTATGGTGTGTTAGATGGATTGGCAAGCCCCTTTACAGAAATATAAAAGTGAATAAACCTGAATGTGAGAGTGGTCTTACCACACTTAACGAACTTTCAAGCCTCATCAGGAGCATTTGAAGCCAAATTAATGATCAGGCAATATGAAATCTCCAAAAAATAATACGGTCGTATAAAATATTGCAAGGCAGCCTTGTCTTAAAACTCTTATTACAGCTCGAAGAAATAAATGTTGAAGCGACCGTGATAATTTTTCTGACCTGGGAGTTTTTCTAGCACCATGAGGGAGCATCAGGAGGGAGTGGCACATTTTTTGATGAATTTGTGACACATTACCGTCACAGGAGAGAAGAGTTAATATATAATGAATGAATGTGACAAATAAGCATTACATATCCTATTGCATTTGACTGGAACCTGGGATCGCCAGAAACAAGTGGGGCCTGACCAGAAGCTGGGATCGCCAGAAACAAGTGGGGCCTGACCAGAAGCTGCACTTAGATACACATGATGTTAGATAGGAAAACTGTTGTAGAGATGAACCATAGCACAGTCTAACGGAGAAACACATGTTTGTGATAATTGGTCCTGGTTAAGACAGTCTAGAGCTGCAACTCTCGTTTGCTGTCAGGATATATGACACTTCGCGTTGTATTCTGCTTTCTTCTCATCCGACATTGGCATACCATGATTGAACACTTTTCCTTTTAGGATCGTCCGTTGATTATGTGGGATATTAGCACTACCATCCATAGTTGTGTTTGTTAGGTCCTTAAATGGGGTACATTCTCTTGATGTAAACAGGGGCACATTCATTTTTCTTCTCTTACTCATCTGCAGATAGAGAAGTACAAATGTCAAACAATATATAAAAGGGTATAGAGAGAGTGGTGAAGATCATTTATGCAGGGCAACATAGTCATGTGAACCAGATCCTGACTATTATGTACAAAGCATCACCAATTAGTTTCTTAAAAATAAAATAAAGATTGAGCATTAACCTCTATATGACTTGGGAGCAATGTACGTGTATATCTCACAGAATTCAAGGTGCGTAGTATAAAGAAAAGAGCCCGTGTATGCATGCTATACGTTGAGCCTGCCTGGGTGTCGGCGACCACACTTGCATATAGCCACGACCAGTCCTCGCCTATGATAACGTGTGTGATTCTTTGCCCGGGGCCGATAGGGTTGTAGAACATGAACATATTGATGACCGGATCACCAAATATAGTGGCAAATACTGTGACTGCCAAACACATCGTGGTTTTCACAATATTGTAGAAAACTGTAGCCACATACTCACGCACTTACAGGTGGGATCCATGACGTCACACCATTGCTTCCTCCTCATCGATGTCATCCTGATCGCGTTAGTGAGAGGTGAGAGCGTAACACAAACAAAGCCTAAGTCCTGTCCTCAAACAAGTCAATGAAAAATAATCCAATCCTTCTACTGCACAATCAGGTAAATCCCACATAAAGCATGCGCCTTGAGATGTATGACACATTACTGAATTTTGCATATATAGGGCGTACGTAAATCAGCCTACCTCGGTAACTTGCTGCACACAAAGTATACTTTGCTGAATTTTGCATTTACCAAATATAATGAGCCTCACTAAATTAAGCAAACACATGTCAGTTCAAGAGACAGGCACGCTGCTAACTGACCAAATCAATTTGAATATAGCAAAATTCAGTACAACTCATATATCAAAGCAAGCGTACAACTGGTGTGGCCGTTCCCATGTGGGCGCAAGTGCGGCCTCGTTTGCCAGCGGCCGCCCTCGTGCGTTCACATCCTCACGGGGGCGGCAACTCCCGTACGTGTGCGGCGTTGAGGCAATGAGTGTGAGTTTTAGTGGCAACAGTAATATGCAGATGTCTAAATAAACGGTGACATAACGGTACCATGAGTCAGTTGATTCCAAGACATGTCTTAAACACGAAAGGCTTGCAAGTGCATGCTCTCTAATCTCTACCTCTACACGCAGCCATGTGAGGGCAGAAAAGATGTATGGATTAAGAGGGAGATGGGGTGGTTGGTCGTACCTGCACATCAAGTGAGTGGTGGGGATCGGGGAGCTGGGTCTCGCCTGGTGAACGGCCACTACACGCGTCACATGACGGTGGAGGAGCAGCCGCATGCTCGCCTGGATCCTGTTGGTGGTGCTGCTTGAGGCCAACAAGATCTAGCCTGCATAAGAGGAGAACCAAGGCCATCATATCGCGAGGCCTCTTCTTCGCTCGGATCCCATGGGCCGCCGCTTCGGGACGGCCGGGAGACGTCAGATCCATGCTGCCGTGTCGGGGTAGCAGCAGGCGAAGCTTGGGAGGGGTGTCGGCACACCGGTTAAGCACGGAGAGAGACGACGACGGGGAACTCATGGTCGTGCTCGTCCTCCTCTGGACACGGTTCTCGCCATGGAGGAGGCGGCCGGATGGGAGCCAGTCGCCATGGAGGAGGCGGCCGGATGGGGCAGGGACGCCTCGGTGGATTTCCTGAGACCAAGATCTGGGAG
Source organism: Triticum timopheevii (assembly GCA_963921465.1). Classification (NCBI taxonomy): domain Eukaryota; kingdom Viridiplantae; phylum Streptophyta; class Magnoliopsida; order Poales; family Poaceae; genus Triticum; species Triticum timopheevii. The sequence continues at coordinate 47,142,710 of OY997271.1, forward strand.
GGTTAAATTTTGGGTTAGCGCTAATTTCGAGGTGGGATTGGGTGGGCAGTTAGCGGTAATTAAGGGTGTGATTACGTGGTTGCCGATTGAACCTTTCTATTTTTTTCGCTCGCTCGCTCGCAGAGTTTTCGTCCGGCACATTAAATTGCTAAACGTACTTTTTGGGATATTTAGTTGTTGTTTGACAGTTAGATTGGAATAAGTTAGCCTAATCGTGAGGCTGTGATTACTTGGTGTTGTTGTGTGTACGTTAAACGGGATGCATTTAAAGAAGATAAAGTTTGCTTGTTTAATAGTAGTAGAGAAACAGAACAAGTGTAATAAAGTAGCAGAAAGATTTCGGGAAGATATAGCGCTACAAGTGGTTTTTGTATATAGAGCTGACAAGAGGCCAGAGCTGCAATTTGGGTCAAAAAAATTAAGAAAAAGGCTCCATTGCCGGGATTTGAACCCGGGTCGCCTGGGTGAAAGCCAGGTATCCTAACCGGGCTGGACGACAATGGATTGATGAATGGTTATAGACTCCGGACTCTATATCACCTATGTGCAGTACGTGAGATGTGATATAATCTATAGCCGTTTCCTTTCACACTCATCTTTTCCTACGAGAAATAAATAAGGGAAAAGTATATTTTTTGCCCCTCTTATTCTTTCGAAAGTCTAGATTTGATCTTTCAACTCTAAAACCGGCAAAACTTAATCCCTCAACTCTCCAAACCAGACAAGTTTAGTACCTCGTCTCAGCTGACCCGGTATGTTGCTGACTCAGCCCGGTTTTGACCAGTCTTCGCTGATGTGGCAAATTCCTCTCTCCTGCTTTTTCTATCTCTTTTTTCTCACATATCTCTCTCTCATGGGCATTTGATCGAGCAGCTCGCGTGCGCCTCTGCACTTCTGCCACCGGCACTACCTCATCGTGTCCGGCTACGCCGCACCGGCAAGGAGCACACCACCGGACGAACCTAGACGCGGCACCCCAACCTTGTCTCCCTCGTTTGCTATTGCTCCCAGCCTCCCAGGGCCAAGAGCGGCTTCTCGTCAAGATCGTGCATGGCGCCACCAGGGACCTCTGGCACCTGCACGAGGCGGTGACGCCGGCGGCGATCTACCGCGACATTCCAGCGTGACGCTCAGTCCATTCGTTCTCCTCGTCTAGGCGGAACAGAGCTGGGATCGAGGAGGTTAGAAAGACATGCATGGATAGGTGGGAGGAGCTGGCCGGTTGCTGGGCCGGGGAGATGAAATACAGTGAGCCCAGCAGGGCTGAGGCGGAGCTGTGCGTGCGGCCAGCCGCCAGCGGCGACGACGCGGCTCCGGAACAAGAGCCACCGCTGCCCTCCTCCGCCTTGCCATGCCACCGCTCACTACACCGTCACAATTCGCGCGCCCGTCGTACTTCTCGAGCTTGCGGCCTTCCTCCTCCCGTCAGGCACAACGCGCGGCTCACCGCGAAGTCTTGCGGTGGGGCTTAGGAGCGCTAGGTATGGCTGCGCGGACGCGACGGCTCACATGGTGAGCAGCCTCGCAGGTCGCAGCTGACGGTGTTTGGGCTAGCGACGCACGCAGCAACAAGTATCAGCGTGCAGCGATCCGCAAGTGTTAGCATAGCAGACAGGGTGACCATTGGACGGCCGAGTGCAGCTCCAGCTAGCACGGATGGGGCAGACTTGGGATGGTAACTGAGGCACAACGGGTCAACGTCTATGGCCAGCCGGCCGGGTGTGCCTGCTCGGCGTGCTCAAAGGGAGCACGGTCAGGGGAGCAGCAGACCGGTGCTGGCGAGCATGGCTTTTTTTTTGACCTGCTTTAAAAGGGAATGCAACACGAGGACTGGCGAGCATGGCTTTCACGGCCAGGCGACCGGCCGCCTCCACATCATGAAACGGTATCAATGAAGCGGTATGAAGGACTAAAGATATCCAGTTTAAACAGTTAAGGGACTAACGTTTGCTGGTTTCGAAGTTGAAGGACCATCCCAATAAATAAATAACTGCTTACATCACCGAAATCACATGTACATTACCACCTTCTACGAACAAAAACACTGCACTAACAACACACGACGGCTTCAACAATGCAGTAATGCACATGCCGACACTACAGGCTGCACATCAAAATCCCCTTTCGACAAAACAACAAATTATCCCCTTTCTATGGCAAGATTCAGCCTAAAACTGGAACAAAAGAAGAAAGAAAGAAAAATGAACATTGTCCTCACGCCAAAGGAGGATATCTGAACAGCAACTCGCCAAATGAAGGGGCGTCTACCTCCAGTTTTTTTTTTTTTAGTTTCGACTACCTCCTGTTTTTAGAAGTACAAGGGGCACCGGACGGCGGCAATTCGGGTGTCGTCGCCCCTGTTTTGGCGCCATCAAGAGAAAGAATAATTTCGGATCCAGCCTATATCGGGGAGAACAAAAAGAGAAAAGGTGTCACCGTTGTGCAGTCGAGGGACGGATCTGAAATTGTTACTCAGCTGGCACGTGCCCCGGGTCGCGGTCGTCCGATCTGTTAACAAGGGGTAACACATCTTAAAAGACTATGAGAGACTCGTGCAATAAAAAATGTCAGCAGCATGATTTAAGCCGTGGCGGATGGAGTAGAAAGGTGGTTCTCCTGGTGTTGAAGACTCGTGTCGCAGGCAAGTTTCAAGTTTCAATGCTTTCGTTTTAACTACCATGCGTATTTTCTGTCATAACTTGAAGATTGAGGCAGATTTGTGAGAGCTTCGCGATTTCACATGCCACAGTTAAGGTTAAATTCCAAATATTTCAAACATAGACATGCGAATGCACCTCCACAAATGGACTTACAGTTGTGAGATTGACATTCATTCACAATGTTTTCATTTTCATTATTTGTTTTTTTTTTGTCAAGGACTTGGGGCTATTCGTAAGTCCTTCAGGCTTATGTTAGATTCACACCGAATGTGATTATGACATTCTTGTGGTTATTCTTGATTATGCCATTGTGGAAAGTCACTGTAACACAGGTCGTACGCAATTTCTTAGATTGTGCCTTATAGAACTCTAAACATCTCCTTGAGGAAAAAAATAAATAACTCTAACATTTCCCCTGAACTCGTACTCTATGTTGTATTTTAGGGTTTTGGACCAAAAAATGCAGCTGAACTATCTCCCTATTGACCTCCAAAAGTAGAGACCCCCCCCCCCCCCTCTCCCAGGATTCCATCTCCTTTCTTCTTTCATCTAGGAACAAGGTGCCTCCTCACTCCCCTAACCCCAACCGCCACTAAACACCATGAAAATTTTCCTCCTGCCACTCCCGTGGAGTTCATCAGAGCTCGCCAGAGACTGCCGCTGGAGCTAGTCGGCCGTCGTCCGTTATTTTTACCCCTTTTAATGTGAAAAGGAGAAAAAAATAGTATGAGTTAAGGGGGCAGGGGCGGTTGTGGTGTCCGCAAAAGAAGAGGTCCCCAAAGTAGGGACGCCCCCTCCTCAAAATGGGTTATGAGTGAAAATTTAGGGGGAAGGGTGATCAACGTTCCTCTTATTACTCTCCAATTATTGATACTTTACTGACTTTATTTAGACCGAGGAGTCCTCCGTCTTCTCGCTTGTTAGCGTGGCGAAACCGTATCTGCGTGTCGCCACACATGCGAGGGCTCTTACGAGGCAATGAGCCAAGGATGGAAAGAGGCGGGGACATGGGCGCAAGCATCAAGAGATCCCGGCGAGGAGGGGGTGTGAGAGTGGCGAGAGAGGAGCGTATGTGGCGGCGGCATGGGGTGAAATGGAGATAGAGGCAAGGACTAGGGTTTCTAACACCCCCCCCCCTCTTTATATATACCTACCACTTGAGCATCAAAGGACTATTGACCACCAAAGAAAAGATCGGACGGTCAAGAGAATCTACGTGAGCTGGATTATCTCACCTCCCCTCAATTATGATTTTATCATGGGTAATTATGAATAATATCCAGCTAAGGATCAAGTTGTTTTCTAGAATCTGCCGTTGGATTGCCATCGTACGGCACAATTGCTACCGTTTGAGTATAGCCAAAATAAAAAGCAGCCAAGCTGTTTTTCGAGGGAAGAATGTCAAATTTAAACTTAACATAAATATTTAGTACTACACAAGGGCAGCAACAACAACAACAACAAAGCCTTTAGTCCCAAGCAAGTTGGGGTAGGCTAGAGGTGAAACCCATAAGATCTCGCAACCAACTCATGGCTCTGGCACATGGATAGCAAGCTTCCATGCACCACTGTCCATAGCTAGCTCTTCGGTGATACCCCAATCCTTCAGGTCTCTCTTAACGGACTCCTCCCATGTCAAATTCGGTCTACCCCGCCCTCTCTTGACATTCGCCGCACGCTTTAGCCATCCGCTATGCACTGGAGCTTCTGGAGGCCTGCGCTGGATATGCCCAAACCATCTCAGACGATGTTGGACAAGCTTCTCTTCAATTGGTGCTACCCCAACTCTATCTCGTATATCATCATTCCGGACTCGATCCTTCCTCGTGTGGCCACACATCCATCTCAACATACGCATCTCCGCCACACCTAACTGTTGAACATGTCGCCTTTTAGTCGGCCAACACTCAGCGCCATACAACATTGCGGGTCGAACCGCCGTCCTGTAGAACTTACCTTTTAGCTTTTGTGGCACTCTCTTGTCACAGAGAATGCCAGAAGCTTGGCGCCACTTCATCCATCCGGCTTTGATCCGATAGTTCACATCTTCATCAATACCCCCATCCTCCTGCAGCATTGACCCCAAATACCGAAAGGTGTCCTTCCGAGGTACCACCTGACCATCAAGGCTAACCTCCTCCTCCTCACACCTAGTAGTACTGAAACCGCACATCATGTACTCGGTTTTAGTCCTACTAAGCCTAAACCCTTTCGATTCCAAGGTTTGTCTCCATAACTCTAACTTCCTATTTACCCCCGCCCGACTATCGTTAACTAGCACCACATCATCCACAAAGAGCATACACCATGGGATATCTCCTTGTATATCCCTTGTGACCTCATCCATCACCAATGCAAAAAGATAAGGGCTCAAAGCTGACCCCTGATGCAGTCCTATCTTAATCGGGAAGTCATCAGTGTCGACATCACTTGTTCGAACACTTGTCGCAACATTATCGTACATGTCCTTGATGAGGGTAATGTACTTTGCTGGGACTTTGTGTTTCTCCAAGGTCCACCACATGACATTCCGCGGTATCTTATCATAGGCCTTCTCCAAGTCAATGAACACCATATGCAAGTCCTTCTTTTGCTCCCTATATCTCTCCATAAGCTGTCGTACCAAGAAAATGGCTTCCATGGTCGACCTCCCAGGCATGAAACCAAACTGGTTTTTGGTCACGCTTGTCATTCTTCTTAAGCGGTGCTCAATGACTCTCTCCCATAGCTTCATTGTATGGCTCATCAGCTTAATTCCACGGTAATTAGTACAACTCTGAACATCCCCCTTGTTCTTGAAGATTGGTACTAATATACTCCGTCTCCATTCTTCTGGCATCTTGTTTGCCCGAAAAATGAGATTGAAAAGCCTGGTTAGCCATACTATCACTATGTCCCCGAGACCTTTCCACACCTCAATGGGGATACAATCCGGGCCCATCGCCTTGCCTCCCTTCATCCTTTTTAAAGCCTCCTTGATCTCAGACTCCTGGATTCGACGCACAAAACGCATGCTGGTCTCATCAAAAGAGTCGTCCAGTTCAATGGTAGAGCTTTCATTCTTCCCATTGAACAGCTTGTCGAAGTACTCCCGCCATCTATGCTTAATCTCCTCGTCCTTCACCAAGAGTTGGCCTGCTCCGTCCTTGATGCATTTGACTTGGCCAATATCCCTCGTCTTCCTCTCTCGGATCTTGGCCATCTTATAGATGTCCCTTTCGCCTTCCTTCGTGCCTAACCGTTGGTAGAGGTCCTCATACGCCCGACCTCTTGCTTCACCAACAGCTCGCTTTGCGGCCTTCTTCGCCATCTTGTACTTCTCTATGTTGTGTGCACTCCTATCCAGGTATAGGCGTCTAAAGCAATCTTTCTTCTCTTTAATCGCCTTCTAGACATCATCATTCCACCACCAGGTATCCTTATCTTCGCTTCTCCTTCCCCTGGACACTTCAAACTCCTCTGAGGCCACCTTACAAATGCAAGTCGCCATCTTCATCCACACATTGTCCGCATCCCCTCCTTCCTCCCAAGGGCCCTCCTTAATGACCCTCTCCTTGAACGCCTGAGCTACCTCCCCCTTGAGCTTCCACCACTTCGTTCTAGCGACTTTAGCCCGCTTATCCCGCTGGACACGAATCCGAAAGCGGAAGTCAGCAACCACCAGCTTATGCTGGGGTACAACACTCTCTCTAGGTATCACCTTACAGTCTAGGCACGCACGCCTGTGTTCCCTTCTCGAGAGGATGAAATCAATCTGGCTAGAGTGTTGGCCACTACTAAAAGTCACCAGATGTGATTCTCTCTTTCTAAAGAGGGTGTTGGCTACAATCATGTTGTAGGCTAGAGCAAAGCTTAAGACATCTTCTCCTTCTTGATTCCTGATGCCATAGCCAAAGCCCCCATGCGCTCCTTCAAAACCTGTGTTAGATGTACCCACGTGGCCATTGAGGTCTCCTCCTATGAAGAGCTTCTCACCAATCGGTACACTCCTAACCATGTCTTCCAGGCCTTCCCAGAACTCCCTCTTGGTGTTCTCATTGTGGCCTACTTGCGGGGCATACGCGCTGATAACATTGAGAACCAAGTCCTCAACTACCAGCTTGACCAGGATAATCCGGTCCCCACGTCTCTTGACGTCTACCACTCCATACTTGAGGCTCTTGTTGATCAAGATGCCTACGCCATTTCTGTTTGCAGCCGTCCCCGTGTACCATAGCTTGAAGCCGGTATCCTCCACCTCCTTCGCCTTCTGTCCTCTCCATTTGGTTTCTTGGACGCAAAGGATATCAACACCTCTCCTCACCGCTGCATCAACTAGCTCCCGAAGCTTCCTTGTCAGAGACCCTACGTTCCAGCTACCTAAGCGAATCCTCCTAGGCTCGGCTAGCTTCCTTACCCTTCGCACTCGTCGAGTCAAATGCGAAGACCCTTGCTCATTTTCCACTACATCCGGGCGCCGATGTAGCGCGCCACTAAGGATGCGACGACCCGATCCTCGCTCACTTGCCACCGTATCCGGATCAAGATACGGCGCGCCACCTGAGGGGTGACGGCCCGGCCCTTGCCCATTTTCCACCACACCCGGGTTTCGATGTGGCGCGTCGCTGAGAGGGTTACGCCCCAACAAAAATCTTTTGGGTTTCATCTCCATAAGAGTGGCTGAGTTTTTACGTTGGCTCGCCAAGCCTATCACAACCCTTCTCCTTTACCCGGGCTTGGAACCGGCTATGTTGAGACAACATAGGCGGAGTTAGTACTACACAAGGGCAGCAATTTGGGTATATTCAATAATAAAAGTTGAAACGAGAAAGAAATTAAAAAAAGGCCTCCATTGCCGGGATTTGAACCCGGGTCGCCTAGGTGAAAGCCAGGTATCCTAACCGGGCTGGACGACAATGGATTGGTAATGTATTTCTATCTTCAAATTATCTAACTCCGCCCATAAATTTGGAGTGGTGACATGTCTGACGTAGGGATAAGGCGTGTCTGGTGGTGCCGGAGCGAGGTGCCGGGCGGCGCTCCGCTACTTTTCCCCGTCCCTGGAGAGTGAGCGCCGGCCAACAGGCCGGGCACCGTCAAGTCGGGCCTCACCGGAGGTCCTTCTTCCCGTTCCTGGAGGTTTGTCTCCGGTCTCAGCGGTCGATTCCCTTTGTTTTCTGAGCGCGGCGGAGAGAAGGATGCGACATGGGGAAAGGCAGCCGGGCGAGACGTGGCCCGGAGCTGCCGGCGCCGCCCTAAGCTCATGGGGAAAGATGTCTCATCCCTGTTCTCTCAGTTTCTCTGTTCAAATGGATTGGGGTTTCTGATTTTGCCTAGTTTGCTCACCGGCATGTTCTCCTTTGCGACACTAATCCCTTTTCTGAAGGCCATTTCTGTTCATGTTGTATGATTATGTATAGTAGCATCAATACATTTTTCGAAAGCTAATATTTGTTTGGCTACTTATCTGAGCAAATCTTGTATGTTAATAAAAAAAGAAGAAAATTCTTGTTTTTTCTTTCTAAAAATAGATATTGGCCGAGAGACAATCAAATAGATTTTCTCTTTAGCGGGCATTTCCATATAGGACTTCGTATAATTATAATAAAACAAGCAGGTTATATAAAAAAACGCTTTTTTTTGTCGATTATTTATCAAGAAAGAACAAAATGATTATATGATATATGTTTCATCTGATCCATGTCCTCTTTGACCTTTCATCAGCGGTTATACCTGAACATAGCAGAGCTGCTGCGAATCTGAGGAACTTCATCAGATCCTTTACATTCCAAAAAACAAGCTGAGGCAATATGTGCACCCGGTCCTGCATATCTTGGGTTCTGGGAATGTTGTCAGCTCATCAACTCAATAAGTGGCGTGGGTCTGGAATAAGTGCCCCAACTTTTCTTAACCTGGTGTAAGTGACTGAGGTTTTCTGTTTCTCTCTAAGGCTATAACATCTGTGCATTATCGATGCAGTAATATTGAGAAACCGACCAATGTCCTGCCAACCGGTTGTAATATTGGCAAACTGCGCCAACCATGTGTAACAATGGAAATCATGACCCTTTCATACTGCTTTATTACAAGTTACGTTACACTGTGTCACTATTCAACCTATAGTACCTCTATTCTTCAGTTCATTATACATACTGCTTCCAGTATCTACCTATCATGTTTTTCTATGCCTATGGCTCTAATTTTTACCCAACTTGCTGTCCTTTTCATCAATATCCTTATAGTATGTTGTTTATTGAATTGAAAGAAGTTACACGTTAATAGGACTGGATGTGCATTATTCTGCTGTAGTTATGGCAGGATGCAGTCTATCAGACAGTCTACTTATGTTACCAGTCATCAGACCATCAGTGCATTTTCTCATTCTTTTTTCCCTTCAGTCTTGGGTTTGGCTTTCATTCTCTTTGTTCAGTCTTTATCTTTTTCTCGCTCTCTTTATTGAAGTATTATGCATTTACTTCATCCTTCTCTCACCAAAATGTATGCCAGATCTTTTCTCCATCAGCAGATGACAATCCTCAGTTTCCACTATTTTGCAGATGACAATCTTCAGTTGTCAATGCATTTTTGGGGGGCTTTTGGATTCCAATTTTGTCGGTTTTTTGCGGCCTTCCGATTTGGTGCGAATAAACAGAGCAGAAGGGGGAGAGAGAGAGAGAGCAGTGGCTTTTGAGTGGATCACTTCAGTTTTCAGGCGTTAGCTTATCCCAAACAGACAGAATTTAAAGCTAAGTTTGGGATTTGGAACCAGAGCAGGCCTACAATAATCAAAATCAAAATTTGACTGAGACCCAAATCAAATTCAGTCTAATGATCGTTAGACACGCCCAACTACAATGATCTATCACCAGTGACAAACTAGCAATCAGCCAATAAGTTTGGAAGTTGCAACTGATGAGTGAGACCCAAGTTCAGAATCAAAATTTGACCGAGACCCAAAATCAACATCAAGCTTTGACTGAGATCAAAATCAAATCCAGTCAACTGATGACTGACTGACACTCCCAACTACAGTAATCTGTCGCAGATTCACTGGTTACAGACTGCAGTTGAAACGGCTGCAGTTTACTTCTTGCTGTTGAGACGGCATATCACCTGCAGCTGCAGGTGGTCGTCGCCGGAGACGTGGAGGTGCAGGCGGAGGTCGGACAGCAGCTCCTGCCTGGCCCAGGTCAGCGGCCCCTTGGCGTGGAACGCCTTGATGACGCTCATGTAGGCCTCCAGCTCCAGACCATGGATGCGGTGCTCATGCTCCTCACTTTGCTGATGCTCACCTGCATATTGCACTTTGCGGCATTAATCCCTTTTCTTGAAGCTAAAGGCCATTTTTGCTCATGTTTGTGGTAGCATCAATACATTAGCCGAGAAAAATGTAGGTAGACTAAAGAACAAAATGATTATATGGTATGCTTTGTCTGATTGTTTTCCTTTCTGACCTTTCAACTGGTTGACAAAATACCGGTGTTCTTTCGTCAATACCTGAATAAGTCATACTGTCTAGGACATACCAGAGTTGCTGAGAATCTGAGGAACTCCATCAGATCTTTGTAGTTTTAGAGACACAAGTTGAGACAATATGTGCTAGCCAGTCCTGTGCATGTTGGGTTCTGAGGATGTTATCAGCTCAGCAACTCAGTAAGTGGCGTCGGTCTGGAGGCCCTAACTTTTCTTAACCTGGTGTAACTTGTAAGTGAATGAGATTTTCTGCTTTTTTTTCCTGTAAGGCTGTAATAACATCTGTGCATGTATTGTCAATGCAGTAAATATTGAGAAACTAGACAATGCCATGCAAATCATTTGTAATATTTGCAAATTGCGCCAATTATGTTTAAATAGCACAAATCTTGACCCACTCGTTGCTCTTGATTGACAGATGTTTTTCATGTTTGCATCATGAATTTGATAATCTTTTTGAACTTCTGATTTACTGGAAATGTTCTAGTCAATGCTCGAATATTTTGTTCATTCCATCAGTTTATTACTTCAGTCGTTGTTCAGTCCATCACTTGTATCGGAGTATCTGTCTTTCATGATTTTCTATGACCCATGGCTCTATTTTTTAACCCAACTTGCTCTATTGACTTGAAGATAAATTTCTAAGTTAATAGGATTGGATTGGATGTGTATTATTCAGCTGTAGTTATGGTAGGATGCAGTGTATCAGCCTAGACAGTCTACTTATGTTACCAGTCATCAGACCTTCAGTTGATTTTCTCATTCTTTTTCCCTTGTCATGGGTTTGTTTTTCATTCTCTTTCTTCGGTCTTTATCTTTTGATCATTCTCTTTATTGAAGAATTTTGCATCACAATATGTCAGGTCTTTGTCACATACTCACATCACAATATATGTCAACTATCTTCTCCATCAGCAGATGAATCTTCAGTTTCCACTATTTTTTCACTATTTTCTTGCTGCTCTACTAATCTTTTCTTTAGTTTTCCATACATTTTTGTGGAGACTTTTGGATTTTGTCTATTATTTGGAGCCTCCCAATTTGGTGAGCTACTAATAAAAACAGAGCAGAGGTTTTTCAGTTTTCATATTTCAGTGGTTGAGTCCACCGTCAGGGCTATCCCAAACGCCACAGAATCTAAGATATAAGTTTGGAAGTTGAAACTGATGACTGAGAGCCAAATTCAAAATCAAAATTTGACTGAGATCCAAATCAAAATCAAAATTTTACTGAGACCCAAATCTAACTCTGGTCTAACGATCATTACACACTCCCACCTACAATGATCTATCACCGGTGACAAACTAGCAATCAATAATAAGTTTGGTAGTTAAAACATGACTGAGACCCAAAATCAAAGTCAAACTTTGACTGAGATCCAAATCAAATTCAGTCAACTGATGACACTCCCAACTACGTACAGTAGTAATATATCACAGATTGACAGGTTACAAACTACAGCAATCAGTATCTATCAATCAGTTACATTACACTGTGTCAATATTCAACCTATAGTACTTCTATTCTTCAGTTCATTATGCATACTGCTTCCAGTATCTATCTATCATGTTTTTCTATGCCTATGGCTCTATTTTTTACCCGAACTTGCTGTCCTTTTCATCATTATCCTTAAAGTATGTTGTCTACTGAATTAAAAGAATTACAGGTTAATAGGACTGGATGTGCATTATTCAGCTGTAGTTATGGTAGGATGCAGTCTATCAGCCTAGACAGTTTACTTATGATGACCATCACTGCATTTTCTCATTCTTTTTTCCCTTCAGTCCCGGGTTTGATTTTCATTCTCTTTGTTCGCTCTTTATCTTTTTCTCGCTCTCTTTATTGAAGTATATGCATTTACTTCATCCTTATCGCACCAAAATGTATGCCAGATCTTTTCTCCATCAGCAGATGACAATCCTCAGTTTCAACTATTTTGCAGATGACAATCTTCAGTTTTCAGTACATTTGGGGGACTTTTGGATTCCAATTTTGTTGGTTTTTTGCGGCCTTCCGATTTGGTGCACATAAACAGAGCAGAGGGGAGAAAGAGAGATCAGTGGCTTTTCAGTGGATCACTTCAGTTTGGGATTTGGAACCAGAGCAGGCCTACAATAATCAAAATCAAAATTTGACTGAGACCCAAACGCCACAGAATCTAAGATATAAGTTTGGAAGTTGGAACTGATGACTGAGAGCCAAATTCAAAATCAAAATTTGACTGAGATCCAAATCAAAATCAAAATTTTACTGAGACCCAAATCTAACTTGGTCCAATGAACATTAGACACTCCCAACTACAATGATCTATCACCGGTGACAAACTAGCAATCAATAATAAGTTTGGAAGTTAAAACATGACTGAGACCCAAAATCAAAGTCAAAATATAAATTCAGTCAACTGATGACTGACACTACCAACTATATATAGTAATCTATCACAGATTCACGGGTGACAAACTAGCAATCAAAATCACAATTTGACTGAGACCCAAATCAATTTCAGTCTAATGATCATTAGACACTCCCAACTACAATGATCTATATATCACCGGTGACAAATTATATAGCAATCGGCAATAAGTTTGAAATTAAGCTGGAACCTATCGATGGCTGGGACCCAAATTCAGAATCAAAATTTGACTGAATCAAAATCAAACTTTGACTGAGATCCAAATCAAATTCAGTCAACTGATGACTGACTTGACACTCACAACTACGTACAGTAGTAATCTATCACAGATTGACAGGTTACAAACTACAGCAATCAGCAATAGCCGCCATTGAATTGAAACGCCTGCAGTTTTTTTTACTTCTTCCCCTTGAGACGCCAAATCGCCTGCAGGTGCTCGTCGCTGGAGACGTGGAGCTGCAGGCGGAGGTCGGACAGCAGCTCCTCCTTGGCCCAGGTCAGCGGCCCCGTGAAGTAGAAGGCCTTCATGACGCTCACGTAGGCCTCCAGCTCCAGGCCATGGACGCGGTGATCATGCTCCTCCACTTGCTCATTCTGTTCCTCTTCCTCGTCCGCCGCCGGGCGGTGGCGCATTCCCGCGCTGCCACGGGACTCGGTCCTCTCCTCGGAATCTTGCTCCTCTTCCTTGCAGCTCGGCGGCGACTGGACTTCTTGGTTTTCTTGGCAATGCTCGGCGTCGGCGGTCGGGGGAACTGCACGAGCGCCGCCGTTGCCGTTGCTGTTGCTGTTGCTTCCCCCACTGCTGCTGCTGTCTCCGTCCGACGACGATGGATCAGACTTGCTACTGTTGGAATCAACGTCGCTGTCGCTGTCGCTGTCTGTTCCTCCTCCGACCACGTCGATTTCTTCATTATTGGGTTTATCATGATTGCTAGCTTCCTGCTCCCGTTTCTTGAGGTAATGGCTTGGGTGTACATCCATCACCTCTATGTTGCTGTCATGGTACCTTGCTGCGGGCTCTCTCTTGGCCAAGAAGACGTTGCCCTGAAATCTCTTGACGTCCCTGACTATGTCGGCGTCCACCGCGTAGTTGCTCCTCTTCGTCTTGCCCAGATTGAGATTGGTGGCATGCGCGGCGAACTTGCCGCCTCCATGATATTGGCTTTGCTTTTGATGTTCTTGCCGGCGACAGGGCGCCATGGCTGGGCGCTCTCGACGGGGATTTTCTCACCCTGGAGCGAAGAGAAAGAAGAAGAAAGAGGGCAAGACGCCGTCAGTGAAAACAAGAATCTGCAGACGTTACTGAATCTAAGAGAGGAGGCCGCGCGCGCGTGGGGAGAAGATGAAGGGGACGACGATGGCGTTACCTTCTGGATGACAACCCAGCCTTTCTCCCCTCCCTCATATGCCATACAGGGGCGTAGCACGCTCAGGTCCGCCACAAGGACCTCGGTCGAGCCGGCGATCTTGACCTCGAACTGACCGTGGCCGGCGGCGCCCACGACCTTGGCGCGCTTCCACAGGTTGCTGTGCAACACCTCAACGGAGTCGCCGGCGGCAAGGTCCGCCGGCAGCTTGATGGATGGATCCGGAAGCGGCCGGACGTCCGTCCTCCGGATGCGCTCGGAGTCTGGGCCGCCATCGAACCACCGCAGCACGTACGAGTGTCCGTTGCCCCAGATCACCTCGCCGGCACGCCACGCGTACACCTCACCCGCCGCGTCCATGAAGATCTTCGCCTCCAGGTGCATACCTCGGGTGACCCTCATGGCCGATCGATCCCCTCTCATGAGTTCTCTCTGGATTTGGACGCCGCCGCAATCACGGGGGATTTCCTGGAGCTCGCGGCCCTATATATAATCTCGGCGAGAGGGATCGATCCGATGCGAGTCGGGGCGCCGAGTTCTTGGGCGACGCGAACTCGGCCGATCGAGTTGCGGCGTGTTCGATATGGAAAGGGCTCCTCGATCGACTCGGAACCGACGCGGAATCCAACACGACCCCCGGCGAAAACCTCACGCGGAATCTAATTAACCGACCATGGATTAACCTGCTCGCGCCGGCGGGATGGTGTTGGGAAGGAGCGGAGTAGGGTTCGGCGGAAGGAACCGCCGGCGGCGGCCCAAACTTAGGGCATCTCTAGTCTCAATCCCTGGAAACCAATCGTTTAACTTCTCAAGAAGGAAACCGTTCGAGGAGTTGTACCCTGACTAAACCACCCCTAAAGAAACTTGTCAAAAAACTGAGGGGTTAAGCCTCAAAAGATGCCCTTTTCTGCTCCAATTCGGACAACCACTCGAGTCCTCCCTAAATCCTATTTCCCCTCCTCTCGCCAAAATTAATGGTGCAGTGGACGACGCTGCCCGATTGGACCCGGTATAAATCCTCGGCGTCGACGCCCCCCTCCCTCCCGCCACCCCGAGCCACCTGCCGCCCATCCCTTCCACCACCACCACCACCACAAAACCCTAACCCGAGCCGGTCGCGCCCCCCCCCCCCCCCCACAAGACCCTAACCCGAGCCGGTCGCGCCCCCCCCCCCCCCCCCAAGACCCTAACCCGAGCCGGTCGCGGCCCATCCCCTCCCCCCAAACCCTAGCCCGAGCTAGTCACCCCCCTCCCCCCCCCCCCACACACAAAACCCTAATCTGAGCCGGTCGCGGCCCATCCTCCCCTCCCCCCACAAAACCCTAACCTGAACCGGTCGAGGCCCATCCCCTTCCCCCAAACCCTAGCCCGAGCTGGTTGCGGCCCATCCTGTCACGCCCAATATGCGACCCTATCCAAAAGGAACTCGATGGTCCCACCAAGGATAGACCCGCATATTGAAACGCTTTTGCAAGGTGGATATCATTACATCAACATTACATAACAAATGGGGATACATACATAAGGCATACAATGCCACACGAATACAACATCACAATACATAAGAGCAACATCCGACTACGGATGAAACACAAACAGAAACTCAAACGACATCCACCCTGCTAGCCCAGGCTGCCGACCTGGAACCTATCCCCTGATCGAAGAAGCAGAAGAAGAACTCAGCGCAAGCAAGCATCGCTCTCGCGTCATGATCATCGCATAACCTGCACCTGCAACTGTTGTTGTAGTAATCTGTGAGCCACGAGGACTCAGCAATCCCATTACCATGGGTATCAAGACTAGCAAAGCTTAAAGGGAATGGAAGGGGTAAAGTGGTGAGGCTGCAGCAGCGACTAAGCATATATGGTGGCTAACATACGCAAACAAGAGCGAGAAAAGAGCAAGCGGAACGGTCGTCAACTAGTAATGATCAAGAAGTGATCCTGAACTCCTACTTACGTCAAACATAACCCAAAAACCGTGTTCACCTCCCGGACTCCGCCGAGAAGAGACCATCACGGCTACACACGCGGTTGATGCATTTTATTTCGGATCTGGTGTCAAGTTGTCTACAACCGGACATTAACAAATTCCCATCTGCCAATAACCGCAGGCACGGCTTTCGAAAGATTATACCCTACAGGGGTGTCCCAACTTAGCCCATGACAAGCTCTCGCGATCAACGAAGGAATAGACCTTCTCCCAGGAAGACCCGATCAGACTCAGAATCCCGGTTTACAAGACATTTCGACAATGGTAAAATAAGACCAGCAAAGCCGCCCGATGCACCGACAATCCCGATAGAAGCTGCACATATCTCGTTCTCAGGGCAACACCGGATGAGCAATCCGTACAACTAAAACCAGACCTCAAGTTTCCCTGAGGGGGCACTGCAAAGGGCTCTAGTTCGGACCAACACTTAGACAAGCACTGGCCCGGGGGGGCTATAATAAAGATGACCCTCGAGAGAGCGACTCCCAAGGGAAAAGTAAGTGGTGGTGAGGCAAATGGTAAAAGTCAATGTTGGGCCTTGCTGGAGGAGTTTTATTCAAAGCGAACTGTCAAGGGGGTCCCATAAATCACCCGACCGCGTAAGGAACGTAAAATCCGGGAACATAACACCGGTATGACGGAAACTAGGGCGGCAAGAGTGGAACAAAATACCAGGCAAAAGGCCGAGCCTTCCACCCTTTACCAAATATATAGATGCATTAATAATATAAGAGATATTGTGATATCCCAACCAAAATCCTGTCCACCATGGAGAAATCTTCAACTTCACCTGCAACTAGCAACGCTATAAGAGGGCTGAGCAAAGCGGTAACATAGCCAAGCAATGGTTTGCTAGGACGGGTGTCAAAGGTTAGAGGTTCATGGCAATTTGGGAGGCTTGAGGAGCAAAAGATAGGTAACGCAGCATAGCGATAGAACGAAGCAACTAGCATAGCAATGATAGTAATGAGATCCAGGGTAGCGGTCATCTTGCCTGAAATCCCGCAAGGAAGAAGAACGAGTCCATGAAGAAGACGAACGGACGTAGTCGAACGAATCCTCACAATCGCAACATTACCGGAACTAAGAAGCAAGACCAGAAAGAAGCAAGGAACATAGTAAATACACAAGAATAATCATGGCATGATGCACAATCAAGTATGATGCATGTCCGGTTTAAATAGGCATGGCATGGCAAAGTGCAACAAGCATCACTACAAATTAAGTGGAGCTCAATATGCAACGAGTTGCATATTGACGAAACACCACATGCAATTATTTAGTTTGATCTCGGTTATGTACCCAACAATATTAAATGTTATTAGCATGGCAAGGGAGTGAAACATAATGAAACTACCTATCTAGGCAAGTTTAAATGAGGCCGGAACAACAAACAACAAGTCCGGAAAATTCCCATATGCAAATTATGGATTTGGTACTGTTCTGCCCTAAACACCATTTTATTGTTGTTAAACAGGAAAATAAAGTGGACCATGTTAAACTAGGCATTCTTCCACCCCATTTACATATAAAGTTTATTTAAAACCGAGCTACGGTTATTTAGTTATGAAATAAATCATTTTAACGTGGCATTTATGCAAAAATAATGCAAACAGCAATTTAAACATTTTAAACATGCATGAAAGTTGCATATTATTAAACTAGATGAAATTCTAAGCATATTGCATATAAGACATGTTTTATTTGGATGCATGGTTAAATAGTTATTAGCAGTTTAAAACAGGGGCATTTTCTGTAATTATTAAATCACTGGATAATACACAAATTCGCAGACGCTGGAAAAAAACGTATCGGGCCGAATCTGAGCAAACGGGCCAACAGGAGCAGGCGCTGGGGGGGCAGCTCACCATGGGCCAAGGCCCGGTCGGCGGAGACAGGAGCTGGGCCGGAGGGAAGGGGAGGTTGGGCCGTGGCCCACGTGGTTCTGGATGGCGGGAGGCCGTGGCCCACGCGGGCGGTGTGGTCGCCGGCAGGAACGGGACGGGGCGTAGGAGGCGGAGGCAACGGGTTCCGGCAGGTCCGGCGAGGCCGGAGGAGGCCCTGGGGTCGGCGGCTCTGGCCGGATCCGGGTGGGTCCGACCCCGGGGAGTCCATTCCCGGCGGCAGCGAGGTCCACCGGTGACGAGACCCTGGGCGGCGGCGGCGGCGGTCCTGCAGCACACGGGATCTGAGAGAGAAAGGGCGAAAGAAGGAGGAGGAGAAGGCAGGGCGGGCACGGAGGCGTGACCTGGACGGAGGTGGCCGGAGACGGCGAAGCCCGGCGGGGTTCCGGTGGCGCGCGCCGGCGCGAGGCAGCGGCAAGGCGGCGGAGGCGCTGGCGAACGGGAGGAGGTGCGGGGCGCACGGGCGGCGACGATGCGGGCTTCGCGGGGCCCAGATCGGCCCGGGGCGGGCCTGGTGCGGGCCGGGAGAGCCGCGGAGAGGTGGGAGGAGGCCGGGGCGACGTGGCACACGGGGAGTGGAGGAGGCTGGCGGTTGCGGCGGCGCAGGTGGCGGCGCGGCCACTAGGACGGCGCCAAGTGGCGGAGGGAGGCTGGCCGAGCGCGGAAATGGAGGAAGATGCGGCGGCTAAGAGGTGGGAGGAGGGGTAGGGTAGGTTTAGGGGCTAGGGATGCCCAAAATGAGCTATGTGGGTGTTTATATAGAGAAATGGCTAGGGTTAGGGGGGTTTTGAGGCCGTCTGATCTCGATCTGGCGGCTCCAGACGCGAGGGGGGGTATGTTGGACCTAGGTGGGCTGTGTAGAATGCCTTGGGCTAAGAAGAGAGGGATGAAGTGCGGCCCGGCACGGTTTCCGGATACCGAAAACATCCGACGTATATACCGACTATATCGCGGTTATATATTTAACAGTTGGGCAGTCAAACGAACTCCGAATGCGATGAAACTTGGCAGGCGCTCCGTCTACACTATAATAAGACCGCACGACAAGTTGCAACCCATTCCGAGAACATTTTTATGCCACTTATAAAATAATATTTCAGAGGTGCCGCGGGCGCGTGCGAGTGTGGTCGGGCTCAGACGGACAACGGAGAGAACCGGCGGAACACGAACGGATGCAAGTTTTATGAAAACGATGCCGATGCAATGCGCATGATGCTATGAGATGAGATGCATAACAAGAACAAAATGCAAAACAGCAGACAAAACCCAACCACGGAGGAAATAACATATCGCATCTCCGGAAAAGGCAAGAGTTGGAGTTATGAATATGGAAAGTTGTATCCGGGGCGTTACAACACTCCACCACTACGAGAGGATCTCGTCCCGAGATCTAGGATGGCACCGGAGGGAAAACGGAAGAGGAAGAGAAGAGGTAAAGCTAAGTTGCTTCTTTGACGAATGAGTGAAACCACGAACCTTGAGAGGTTGAGCAATTAGAGATGCACGAGATTGCAAACAATCCGTTAGAAAAGAGGAACGAGGAACATTACGGGAACTTGAAGGTTGCAAAGACATGAATCAAGAGTTTAATGGACAAGATAGAATTCGAAACCACTCCGGTTAAAACAAGATGAGAGAGGAAGAATTTGGGCAGCACTCCGGTTGAACATGGAAGGAATAGAACATGAACTTGAGAGGATGGAATGATACTTGACGAGATAAACAACGCGATGCCTCCGGAAGAATTGAAAGAATTTGAATGAAAAGAACTTAGAAGGAAGGATTGAGTGGATTTGAATATCTGAGAAGAGCAAAGGAATGCAAAACTCCAATTCTAAAGAATACGGAGAATTAATTACACTTAGAGATGCAAGAAGAAAAGATATTTGAATTCCACCAAAATATTGATGAAACTCTTGAAGAAAGAATTAAATCATGAAGAACCACCATGAAGAACTCCGGTTACGAAAAAGGATGACGAGATAGAATGAAGGACGAACGAATAAGATGAGCGTTGCGATGATTTAGATGGAGGTTCCGACGAAATGACCAAGGAAATTTGAACTCCAGAAAAGAAAAGATGAAAAGACTTGGAACTAGAATTTATTCCTCAAGAACAAACTACGAAGAAAAGGATTAATCACTTTGATGAAATAAGAATAAGGTTTATTGTATGCTTATCCTTCATCAAATTAAATTGATGACCAACAATGGATTTTGCATATTACTTATTCTTCTTGAAAAGGATTGAGAAGTGACATATCACAAACTTGAGAAGGTCTTCATGAACCATCGGTAGGATTGAAAGAATGAATGGATTAAAAAGATAACCAAGGAAAAGGAATCTTGAACGATCCACCGTAAGAATTTGAAAAAAATGACTGATGAAAGAGACTGAATCACCGGGAAGAATTAGAAGAACAAATATGCTAGAGGGGATTTAGATGCAAGAGAACGGGAAGAACTTGAGCTGATTAAAGAACACTTGAACGAGGCACCGGGATAAATAAAGAATGATAACTGGAATAATGGCCTCCGGTGAAAAGAAACGGGAAAACAACTTCTGACATACTCCGGATGGATGAAAAAGCAGAGAGGTTGAGCCAACAATGAAATGATTTGAAATCGATCTTGGAAAGGCATCTGACTGATGGAATCCATTCTTACGTCACACTTTGAAAAGAATTGAGAATAACTCCGGGGGAATTAGAAGAGTCAGGTAAGATCCTGGAAAAAGACCTGTGGGTTAGGGCCCACTGAAAGAGAAAAACACCATTGGAAAGGATTGTTGAACAGATAGATGATGCACCGGAACAATTGAAATATTTGAATGAGGTGACAACCTCGAATTAATAGGAACACAGACGCCTCTCCTGAGATGTCTTGAACACTCCGGAAGGATAAACTGGCGAGAGACGAACGAGCAGGGAGAACGCTTGAGCCAAGGAAAAGAATATAATCACTACCGAAAATTAGAATTGAATCCACCGGAAAAGAAAAAGAGATGAAGAATGTCCACCGAGACAAGAATTCACCGGTTGAAATGATTTACGAAAGACGGAAGAGGCTCCACACGAATGAAATTGATGCTCGGAAGAGACTCAGGCTCTGGGAAGAAAAGGGGTGGGAGGGCGGGAAAAACAAAGGCAACTTGGAAGGGGAAATCGACGAATATCTTGAAGAGAAAAACTCCGGTTGAAATCATTGAGGAAAGAAAGCAAAGACTTCGCACGAGTAGGATGGATACTCCATTACGGACTCCGGTATTGAGAAGAAAAGGGAGGGCAGGTGGGAAAAGAAAACAACTAAGGATTGAACTCAAAGATGAAGGGGCTCAAGTCAACTTGACGAGAAATGCACCGGATGCAAAGAGCTGGGGAACAACTACCAGAAAACCAACTGTGTGATCCTAAAGAAAGTTTGAAAGGGAAGAGGAGTAATACAAAACACCTACGTCAAGATTCCTTACCAGAGCGACGAATGGGACTGAGGAGTAAAAAGAATTCCTACTCTCCGATATAACTAGACTCCGAAAACAGTTTATTCTAGACTCAACATCGGCCAAACTACACGATCAATCAAGGGGGCTCCTAGGGTCGGTCGAGGCTCTGATACCAACTTGTCACGCCCAATATGCGACCCTATCCAAAAGGAACTCGATGGTCCCACCAAGGATAGACCCGCATATTGAAACGCTTTTGCAAGGTGGATATCATTACATCAACATTACATAATAAATGGGGATACATACATAAGGCATACAATGACACACGAATACAACATCACAATACATAAGAGCAACATCCGACTACGGATGAAACACAAACAGAAACTCAAACGACATCCACCCTGCTAGCCCAGGCTGCCGACCTAGAACCTATCCCCTGATCGAAGAAGCAGAAGAAGAACTCAACGCAAGCAAGCATCGCTCTCGCGTCATGATCATCGCATAACCTGCACCTGCAACTATTGTTGTAGTAATCTGTGAGCCACGAGGACTCAGCAATCCCATTACCATGGGTATCAAGACTAGCAAAGCTTAAAGGGAATGGAAGGGGTAAAGTGGTGAGGCTACAACAGCGACTAAGCATATATGGTGGCTAACATACGCAAACAAGAGCGAGAAGAGAGCAAGCGGAACGGTCGTCAACTAGTAATGATCAAGAAGTGATCATGAACTCCTACTTACGTCAAACATAACCCAAAAACCGTGTTCACCTCCCGGACTCCGCCGAGAAGAGACCATCACGGCTACACACGCGGTTGATGCATTTTATTTCGGATCTGGTGTCAAGTTGTCTACAACCGGACATTAACAAATTCCCATCTGCCAATAACCGCAGGCACGGCTTTCGAAAGATTATACCCTGCAGGGGTGTCCCAACTTAGCCCATGACAAGCTCTCGCGATCAACGAAGGAATAGACCTTCTCCCAGGAAGACCCGATCAGACTCGAAATCCCGGTTTACAAGACATTTCTACAATGGTAAAACAAGACCAGCAAAGCCGCCCGATGCACCGACAATCCCGATAGGAGCTGCACATATCTCGTTCTCAGGGCAACACCGGATGAGCAATCCGTACAACTAAAACCAGACCTCAAGTTTCCCTGAGGGGGCGCTGCAAAGGGCTCTAGTTCGGACCAACACTTAGACAAGCACTGGCCCGGGGGGGGGCTATAAGAAAGATGACCCTCGAGAGAGCGACTCCCAACGGAAAAATAGGTGGTGGTGAGGCAAATGGTAAAAGTCAATGTTGGGCCTTGCTGGAGGAGTTTTATTCAAAGCGAACTGTCAAGGGGGTCCCATAAATCACCCGACCGTGTAAGGAACGCAAAATCCGGGAACATAACACCGGTATGATGGAAACTAGGGCGGCAAGAGTGGAACAAAACACCAGGCAAAAGGCCGAGCCTTCCACCCTTTACCAAATATATAGATGCATTAATAATATAAGAGATATTGTGATATCCCAACCAAAATCCTATCCACCATGGAGAAATCTTCAACTTCACCTGCAACTAGCAACGCTATAAGAGGGCTGAGCAAAGCGGTAACATAGCCAAGCAATGGTTTGCTAGGACGGGTGTCAAAGGTTAGAGGTTCATGGCAATTTGGGAGGCTTGAGGAGCAAAAGATAGGTAACGCAGCATAGTGATAGAACGAAGCAACTAGCATAGCAATGATAGTAATGAGATCCAGGGTAGCGGTCATCTTGCCTGAAATCCCGCAAGGAAGAAGAACGACTCCATGAAGAAGACGAATGGACGTAGTCGAACGAATCCTCACAATCGCAACATTACCGAAACTAAGAAGCAAGACTGGAAAGAAGCAAGGAACATAGTAAATACACAAGCATAATCATGGCATGATGCACAATCAAGTATGATGCATGTCCGGTTTAAATAGGCATGGCATGGCAAAGTGCAACAAGCATCACTACAAATTAAGTGGAGCTCAATATGCAACGAGTTGCATATTGACGAAACACCACATGCAATTATTTAGTTTGATCTCGGTTATGTACCCAACAATATTAAATGTTATTAGCATGGCAAGGGGGTGAAACATAATGAAACTACCTATCTAGGCAAGTTTAAATGAGGCCGGAACAACAAACAACAAGTCCGGAAAATCCCCATATGCAAATTATGGATTTGGTATTGTTCTGCCCTAAACACCATTTTATTGTTGTTAAACAGGAAAATAAAGTGGACCATGTTAAACTAGGCATTCTTCCACCCCATTTACATATAAAGTTTATTTAAAACCGAGCTACGGTTATTTAGTTATGAAATAAATCATTTTAACGTGGCATTTATGCAAAAATAATGCAAACAGCAATTTAAACATTTTAAACATGCATGAAAGTTGCATATTATTAAACTAGATGAAATTCTAAGCATATTGCATATAAGACATGTTTTATTTGGATGCATGGTTAAATAGTTATTAGCAGTTTAAAACAGGGGCATTTTCTGTAATTATTAAATCACTGGATAATACACAAATTCGCGGACGCTGGAAAAAAACGTATCGGGCCGTATCTGAGCAAACGGGCCAACAGGAGCAGGCGCTGGGGGGGCAGCTCACCATGGGCCAAGGCCCGGTCGGCGGAGACAGGAGCTGGGCCGGAGGGAAGGGGAGGTTGGGCCGTGGCCCACGTGGTTCTGGACGGCGGGAGGTCGTGGCCCACGCGGGCGGTGTGGTCGCCGGCAGGAACGGGACGGGGCGTAGGAGGCGGAGGCAACGGGTTCCGGCAGGTCCGGCGAGGCCGGAGGAGGCCCTGGGGTCGGCGGCTCTGGCCGGATCCGGGTGGGTCCGACCCCGGGGAGTCCATTCCCGGCGGCAGCGAGGTCCACCGGTGACGAGACCCTGGGCGGCGGCGGCGGCAGTCCTGCAGCACACGGGATCTGAGAGAGAAAGGGCGAAAGAAGGAGGAGGAGAAGGCAGGGGGGCATGGAGGCGTGACCTGGACGGAGGTGGCTGGAGACGGCGAAGCCCGGCGGGGTTCCGGTGGCGCGCGCCGGCGCGAGGCAGCGGCAAGGCGGCGGAGGCGCTGGCGAACGGGAGGAGGTGCGGGGCGCACGGGCGGCGACGATGCGGGCTTCGCGGGGCCCAGATCGGCCCGGGGCGGGCCTGGTGCGGGCCGGGAGAGCCGCGGAGAGGTGGGAGGAGGCCGGGGCGACGTGGCACACGGGGAGTGGAGGAGGCTGGCGGTTGCGGCGGCGCAGGTGGCGGCGCGGCCACTAGGACGGCGCCAAGTGGCGGAGGGAGGCTGGCCGGGCGCGGAAATGGAGGAAGATGCGGCGGCTAAGAGGTGGGAGGAGGGGTAGGGTAGGTTTAGGGGCTAGGGATGCCCAAAATGAGCTATGTGGGTGTTTATATAGAGAAATGGCTAGGGTTAGGGGGGGGTTTTGAGGCCGTCTGATCTCGATCTGGCGGCTCCAGACGCGAGGGGGGGTATGTTGGACCTAGGTGGGCTGTGTAGAATGCCTTGGGCTGAGAAGAGAGGGATGAAGTGCGGCCCGGCACGGTTTCCGGATACCGAAAACGTCCGACGTATATACCGACTATATCGCGGTTATATATTTAACGGTTGGGCAGTCAAACGAACTCCGAATGCGATGAAACTTGGCAGGCGCTCCGTCTACACTATAATAAGACCGCACGACAAGTTGCAACCCATTCCGAGAACATTTTTATGCCACTTATAAAATAATATTTCGGAGGTGCCGCGGGCGCATGCGAGTGTGGTCGGGGTCAGACGGACAACGGAGAGAACCGGCGGAACACGAACGGATGCAAGTTTTATGAAAACGATGCCGATGCAATGCGCATGATGCTATGAGATGAGATGCATAACAAGAACAAAATGCAAAACAGCAGACAAAACCCAACCACGAAGAAAATAACATATCGCATCTCCGAAAAAGACGAGAGTTAGAGTTATGAATATGGAAAGTTGTATTCGGGGCGTTACACATCCCCCCTCCCCCAATCGCCAACGTGCCTCCACGTTGCTTGCCACCACACGAGCTCTCTCACAAGGTGAGGCCATGGTTCGCACGCGACCCATGGTGTCGGGGAGCATCGCCCTCGCGCAGATTGGAGCTTCTCATCCTCATAAAAAAAACTCTATATGGTACTATAATTGTTGGTTTATACGCAAAGGTGCATCCCAGTATACTTGATAGGCTACTATTGTTGTTGGTTTAGCCGCAAGTTTGTGAGTTCGTCCACCGAAGGGGTTTCAATGCTACTTCAAGTTTTACCATTTCAATACCCCAACTTTCATAATTTTCAGAATCTGTAGCATCTCTTCTTGTTGCTCTCTCTCTCTCTCTCTCTCTCTCTCTCTCTCTCTCACGTCTAGCTGTAAGAATGGCAATCATCCTATCATTATTAATTTATTATCAAAAACAACTTGAATAACTTTAAGAGATTTAGACATATCATATTTGGGCAAAGCTTTAATCTCAAGTATTTCAGCATTAGGATCAAAGTATCAATCTTAAGCATCCCATTTTCTAGATTATCCAATTTATTGCTAAAACATTTCTGAAATCCTTTTGACTATCAATAAAGTCCTTAATAACACTTTCTAGTTCATAAGGCACACTTTTATTACCATAAAAAATTCTAAAATTGTTTTGAGAATAATGTCTAGCATAATTATTATTACCATCAAAATTGTTTCTATAAGCATTATTAGCAAAGTTGTTTAACATCCAATTGTTCATTCCTACCTCCGACCCATAATAAGTGACGTGGTTTTGAACTGAATCGCGGGGAGTACTTTGTTCAACAAGTGCAAGAAGATAAACATCCTTGACATCACTAGGAGCATGTTTAGAAGCAAGCATAAAACAATCATATGTATTTTATCATTCAAACTAGAGATCTCCCCACAAATTTGACCTTCTTACAAGTTGGAGCTCTTTCAGTATACCATTGGGTGCAGTTTGAAGTAATTTCATCAAAAGTCTGATGGCACTCCGCAAATTAGTAGCCATAAAAATACCACATGTAGTGAAGTCTAGAAGATTTCTGGGCATATACTTAATGTCAGTCTAGATATTTTGTATAATCATCCACTTGCTTAAATCATGAGTGGGAAAATTCTTAGTCATAGATTTTTCACATTTCCCAAGCTTGAGCCACATGCTCATGCTCAAATTGTTAAAAGTTCATGTTAAGATTACTTATTTTTATGATTTTAGCAGGAAGATAATATTTACCGATAAACCCATTCTGACATTTAGTCCAAGAATCAATGTTATTTGTAGGCAATGATGGAAACCATTCTTTTGATTTGCTCATAATAAAAAAGAGGAGGGTTTTAACTTAACCACATGAGCTTCCACTTATTTATATTTTTGCATATCACATAGATCAACAAAATCATTGAGATAAGAATCATCATCCTCAATATAAGAACCAAAAAATTGTTCTTCCATTATCAAGTTCAACGAAGCAGGTTTGATTTCATAAGATTCAACACTAGTGGTTGATGGAGCAATTGGTGTATTAATATAATCATTGTCATTAGCACTCATGAAACCACAAAGTTTGGTATTTTTAGGTGTGGTAGACATATTTTCATGTTAAGTACTTGCTCAAATTTAAATATTTTTTTGTTTGAGTATTTGAAAATGCAGAAAAGCAAAATAACAAGCAACAAAAAGTAACTAAGAAAAATAGAAAACAAGGGAGTAAAATAAAGGAATGCCCTTAGGAGTTAAGTTTTTAGGGAGTTAAAAATTAAGGTAAGGATTAGAGATGCCCTTAGGAGTCCTTAATCTTATGAGTGTAATTGGATCCACATTGTTCCAAGTTCCTAATACGCCTTCCGCTTTTGTCTACTCTGCATTTTCTCTCTGCTTTAAGTCAAACTTCGTTAAATTTGATCAAGTTTAAGAAAAAATGTTAACATCTATGGTACCAAATCAATAATCGCAGATTCATCATTATATTTTCACATCATATACGTTGCTTCTTGTAAATGTTCATATTGGTTTCTATGAACTTAGTCCAACTTTATAAAGTTTCACCACAACATACATTGGTTGCCGTCTGCTGCCTTGTCCCTCTCACGTATCCCTTCCACTTCCCGCTGTTCCCTCATTGTCTCTGACAACTCTTGCCCGTAGATTCACACGGGAATCTAATATTGTCGCCTGGAGGTCATTGTCATGAGATCGAGCACATCCTCTTCTGTAGCTTCCATAAATTAATCATCACGGACATCAGAACTACTAGCTACGGCATCCAGGTTGTCGCATCGGCGGATCTTTATAATAAGAGACTTAATGGATGATTTGCAGATACTATGATTTCCCTCGAGCGCCACCTGGATGTTGATATTGGGGATGGACGACGATATTCGGGTGGTCCAAGTACCGTTGATTGGGTGGTTATTTGATGCGTGGAAAACTAAACAAGATATTCGACGACTTGCGTTCCCCCCTCCCCAGCCTCACTCTCCCCAATTCAAAGCCTCCCCTCCTCGACTTCTGAGCAGAATTCAACAATGTTCGCCCTTTACACAAGCACCTGAAAAAAGAAAACGGTCGTTGCCACCTTCCTTGTCCTCACCTATGACATTAGCCTCTCCACTGTATCACGAAATCTTCACTGCCACAACCTACACTTTGACGCTCACCTACCTCGTGTCAGCAGCCTGTCCTAGGACGTCACAACAACATGGGGGCCCATGTGACCGCCGACCATTGAGACACACAGTCCTGCATGTCTACAAGTCCACCCCAAAAGCAACGGTCGTTCTCCCACTCAAAGGCCCATGGCCAATTCGTCAACCCCGGAGCCACATCGGCCACCCAGAGATGAGAGATCCCTGCCGACATAGAGCCATTAGTGGATGGCCTGGCGTGGCGCCATGAAGGAGGAGGGGCGGTGACCTGGCACTTGGCAAGGGCAAGCTCGAGTATATTATATGTGTTGCGCCTCTAATCTAGCACACCCTCTGTTCCTAAATATAAGATGTTTTTGCAGTTTGGAGGTAGTGTATTATTGCATGTGATGAATGAAACTTCACTGTATGGAGTTGTTTCATTAAAAATGATAGACTCCATCTTTGGGAAATCATCTCAAGTCACGAGCAGGTGGAAGAATCGTGTAATGTTTATGTTGCTACGCGCGCGCGTGTGTGAAACATGCCAAAATCTGAAAACTGAGATAAAAAACATGGGCCTCATCAAAAGGGTGGGAACGGGCACAAAGATCAATATTTGGGAAGACAAATGGATCCCGTCTAAGCCATCAGTACGCCCCTTGTGGAAACCTGATAATACTCACCTAAATCTAGTGTCTAACCACATTAGGGAAGATGGAACATGGGATGATCATCTCATAAGAAACTTTTTTCTCCCTCCTGATGCTGATGCAATCCTCTCCATTCCTCTAGGTGGTTTGGACTCGGACACTTTAACCTAGGAATTCGAGAAACATGGTATGTATTTAGTGCGCTCAGCTTATACTGTCTATCGAATAATGCAGCTACACGTTGGCACATTGATCTAACATCATCCCGAGGTTCTAATCATCCCATGTGGAGGCTATGTTGGAAACTTAAAAGTTCTCCCAAAGATAAATCATTTTTGGTGGAGAGTACTTCATGAGTTCATTCCTATATCTGGTACTGGGGTTACTGAATGTGTCGCACGAGATAGTATGGTCGTCTCCTTACTTCAAGAAGTTGTTGGTACAGTTCTGTGGCCAATGCCCTGTCGGTGGAAGCGCTCGCATACCGCGATGGTGTTGATCTTGCAAATACTTTGAACTTCCATCGGGTAATGGTCGAGACTGACTGTCATAATTTGGTGCAGCTTTAGGAGGCTCATCAACATCACCGGTTTGAAATTATGGGAATCCTCCATCAGACTCAAGAGATCACTTCACAATTGCTACTACATTGTAATTTGATCTTTGTAAGAAGTGAGGCAAACTTTGCTACCCACTTATGTGCACAACAGGATAGTAGTGAGAACGTGTGTAGCTTGTGGGATGGAACCCCTCCTCCTTTCCTTGCAAGATGTATCCAAAACGATTGTAATATGTTGGCAGATAAATAATAGAATTATGTATGTTTTGCAAAAAAGAAAAAAAATTATCTGAAAACTGAGCCACGAAGAATAGCTGATCTACCAAACACTGAGCAACGGCAGGCGCAGCCCACTCTCACTGCCACTGTGGTCCCACCGTCGGAGCGTTCGCTGGATGAACCGAATCCGTGACCGTGAGTGAGGCTCCTTCCTTCCTCCCCAAATTTCCCCACACCACCCGAAACCCTCGCCTCCATCGACCATGCCGCCGCCGACGACGACCTCGACGACGGCGCCGTCGCTACCGGACGAGCTCCTCGAGGAGGTATTCCTCCGCCTCCCGCCGGAGGA
Organism: Triticum timopheevii; assembly: GCA_963921465.1. Classification (NCBI taxonomy): domain Eukaryota; kingdom Viridiplantae; phylum Streptophyta; class Magnoliopsida; order Poales; family Poaceae; genus Triticum; species Triticum timopheevii. Next base: position 47,172,412 of record OY997271.1, read on the forward strand.
GCCCGCGCTCCTCGCGCGCGCCTCCTTCGCCAGCAAGTTCTGGCTCGGCCTCCTCTCCGGCCCTCGCTTCCGCCGTCGCTACGGCGAGTTCCACGGAGCGCCCCCCCATGCTGGGGCTCCTTTGTTGCCGGCCTTTTTCCATCTTCCCGAACGAGCAGGAGGAACCCGTGGCAAGCTTCGTCTCCACCACGAAATTCGCCGCGCGCGCTCCCGACGACGACGACGACCGTGGGTACACTCCGTGGGACTGCCGCCATGGCCGCGTTCTCCTGGGGAATCGTCATAAACATGATATGGGGCTCATCGTTTGGAACCCAATTACAGGCCGCCGGAGGAAGCTGAAATCGCACGCACGCCATTGGGTGGCCGCGGTGCTCTGCGCTGTGAGCGGCTGTGACCACCGCGCTTGCCATGAGGGCCCCTTCCGGGTGGTCTTCGTCGGCCTGGACAGGAGCGATCATGATGACGATGATTGTGTCGCACGCGCACGCGCGGGCGTGTACTCTCCGGAGACGGAGACGGCCGAGTGGAGCGAGCAGTGCCCTGGTCTTCATCTTACGGCTGATCCATTCATCGTCAACCAATTGCCCCCTGTCCTCGTCGGAAATGCATTTCACTTCATGCTTGTGTACGATGATCTTCGTATAGGAATTCTCAAGTACGACTTGGGTTCCAACTGCTTATCGCTGATTGACGGGCCACCACCGAAGGGGTTTACCATTTGCCCTACTGCTGTCCTCATGGCGATGGCAGATGGCAGTTTGGGGTTTGCACATGTGGACAGCTTAACCCTCTGCCTGTGGTCAAGGCAGACGGGTTCCGATGGAGCTGCGTCATGGGCTGAGCGTGCAATCATCGATCTCAAAAACCATCTCCCCATTCGAAATCCCGGGATAAGACTTAGACCGACTGGATCTGTGGAGGACAGTGATATCATTTTCGTGACCACAGACCTTGGCATCTACGAGATTAATCTCAAGTCACTACAGTGGAAGAAGCTATGGAAGAGAGAGACCGTCCGGTACTTCTTTGCTTTGATTCCGTACATGAGTTTCTACACTCCACAAGGTACATCTATATTCATGGACAATTCTATTGCTTGATCACTTCGATAGACCCAGCTGCTTCACTAACTATTTTTTGGTGGGTTGCTGAGAAAATACCAGTAGGACTTAATTTTCATGTGGTGGGAATTGATGCCTTTTGCTGGGAAATCTTAAAAACTTGGAATAGAGCATGTACTCCTTCGTTTGTGGGCACCGCGCTTAATACCACTAGTTAATATTGGCTCCTGTTGAGGTTTCTTGTGACATCCGCGCTTTCCTTCGTTTGTCGGCAGGTTTGCAGAATGATGGCGATAGGAAGAAACTGCCGGAGGAAACATCTGCGCTTCAACAGACAGCGGTGCGAGCTCATGATGCAGTGGGCGCGGCACCGGCTGGTGGTCTGCCAAGAATCACTGAGGCTGGGGAAGAAGATCTTGAAATATGAATCGGACAAAAACTGAAGTGTTTGAAGCCTCTGCAGCTGCTGATGTTGCCGCGGTTGGTCGTCCTAGGGCAAGATGGTTAAGATGCTGATCTTGCCTTTGGTCCAGTCTGGTTTCGATTTCAGAAGTTGGTGATCCTTTTGTTTTCAGTAATGCTCTCGGTTTGCTATGTGTCAGTGGCTGTAGTGTTGTTTCCTGATTTTGCGATGTTTGGAACATCCTGTTGGTTGTAATGAGCGAATGGGTGACTTCGATCTTAAACACGCTACCTTAGTTTATGTCATTAGCTGTAAGTGTTAAGTTTGGTTGTTTGTATGGAACCCTGGTTTCTGTTGAATGAAATCTGACGGGGGGAGGCCCCTCTTTTCTCAAACAAAAGATTTAAACAAAAAATAGCGAGTGCTTTTTTTTTTCTGAACATTTGTTTGGCTGGGGTAGCGGCGGGAGTTGTAACTGTGAGCTATCTTGTGAATTTAATGATTGCTGATGTTACCGTATTTCAGTTCTTGGCAAGCAATGTTGCTGATGAATGTCGCGTGTAAACTGAATCTTGAGATATAAGTTCAGGGACAAGAGGATGGCTGCATGAAGATCTCATAGAGTTTTTAATATTTTTGGCTCCAAACAGTCAGGTATTTGTTGCATACTTTTGGCCAACACTGCACATAATATGAAATATGAATACACTCATGCTTTTGGTCTGTTCCCCAAACAGAACAGAACAAGAAAAATGAAATGAAAGGAACATGATTCAACATCGCTTGGACTATTTTGAGCTTGTTTGCAGAAATTGAGCTAATGGCTAATGGGGGCATTCTGTCAAGCAAATGGCAAATGCAAAATGGCCTAGGCGTAACAGAGTTCTACCTTACGTACTTGCATAGAGATCACGGGGAATCGAGACGTGTTTTATCAAGTGCAGAGATCTGTGAAAAAGAATCAGGTAATTTGCCTTTATGTGCTCACCTGCTCATAGAACTCTGGCTGTTGTTCATACATGGAGTAGTAAAACTGTGGACTGGTTGATCACCTTAATAACTATATCTGTCCTGCATCATATGCCCATGTTTTGTGTACTTGAAGACTCGCATATCAATTCTGCAAAGGCAATACACCTCTATTGAAATACTGCTTTCTCATGCCCACTTCAAATCCACACTTGACTGTACATCATTTCTATTCTCATCTGTTCTCCTGAATTTGATTCTGCTTCAACAGTGCTATGACCTGCCACTCCATATATACATATGGAAAACAACCACAGTTTTTGCTGCTGGGGTTTGGTCCATCCTCGCCCCTCGTCGTCTCGATTCTTGGTGATCTCTCCTCTGTTTGGCAGCTGATGCCACCACAAGGGCTGCCGGCCCAGACTTGGCATGCGGGCATCGCTACTGTCCTTTGGCATATTTGGAAGGCACAGAACGATGGCGTCTTCAATTCTGTCAGGTGCCAGCCCAAGGATGTTATTCGTCGCTGCTGTGAAGGCTGTGTGGTGTCGGTGGTTCTCCTCTCAAGACCGTGCCGGCATTGATGATCTCCGTAATTTTTCTGTTAACTGCATTCAGGTGTACACTTTAGTCTCCCTCCCCCTGGTACTGCTTCTTACTTACTTTGTACCCCTGTGAATCTCAGGGAAAAAAACATGTCTCATCAACTCCTACATTGAGTTTTTTTGCAGGAGCGGAGGACATTCAGTGTTCCATTGATTGCTGGATCAGGTAACTAGGCCTGAAAGACAGAGATAAATATGCGAAACAAAATTTGTCGAAATAAAGATTACTTGTATGGAAGGTAAATGTCAATGTGTGCCCTATCTCCAGCAAGGTTGCAGAGGAGGTCCTTGCTGAACATTTAGTCTTGAAATGTTAATATTGTTCTCGCTGGGAAATGGTGTTGTCAAATGAATAACCCCTGCGCCTGATGTAACGTAGGACACGCGTGGTCAGGCCGGTGCATGTACAACTCTTTACTGGAAACAATCCCTTATCTATTTCTTTTTCATCAAAAAATTACGAGTTTACCAGGGTGGCGCGGGCTGGAGGTTGGGGAGGGCTAGGACGTGTGCGGGAGAGGCTGCGTATGGCGCTGAGCGACGGGGACAGGCTGCGGTGGAGTTGGCGCGTGGTCAGTGGCTGGGCGCGGCGCAGCGCGCGCTGTGGCATGCCAGGCTCGTGGTCACCAGGCCAGTGGGCGCCTGGGTGGCCCTGCCTAATTTTTACCATGTCTGCTGGCTAGGGGGGAGTGAGTAGATGCTAAGTGTGGCTGCAGTTGGGTCCCGGAGCATCTGAGCTATGAGCTGGATCTTCTAGAAGGTTCTGACAGCAAGATGTTTGTGTTGTGCTGAGGGAGGAGGGTGTGAGGGTTACGGCTGATTTTTTGGTGAGTGTTATTAGATACTAGGGTGACCATTTTCACCAAGTTTGAGCTATAACAGAGCAGGCATTGAGGTACTTGCTGTGTAACCTAATGGTGGGGTCGAAAAGTGTTTTGATGAAGAGGAGCTCAAATGCAAAAGTGCCAGGGGGTCTTGGGTTCACTTCTGGTTGTCTAAGGGTATAAACAATTTATGAGAATTGTTTGGTCATTTTTAGAAGAGTGTAGGAGTGGGTTGCTTCATAACTTAACACACTTTGCTATTATTCTTTTCTTGAAAAAGAATAACTTTACAAAGAACATCAAGTTAAAGAGAGGGTTACCTAGAGAGAGTTAGGTTACTGAGCTAGTCAACAGAAGAGATTGGATGTTGGCTAAACATTTGGACGGTTTAGTTTGTTAAGTCCAGGAGCAATGATTCAGAAAAACTTAGAGGCAGAAAAGCAATTGAAAATTGAAATGCGGAAACCAAAAAAAAGGGCAAAATTCAGGGTGTTACAGTCCCTCTCATCTATGTGTCTCTGTGTTCTCGCCTAGGAGACGCCTTCGCGACCGCCGCCACCTCTGCAACACTAGCTCCGGATCCGGTCCTTCCTCCGTCGCTGGACGGATCTCGTGACTCCCCAAGCTTCCTGTGCTGGAGATTGAGTCTCGCCGCCGCCGTGCACGTCGCCTCCATGTGTGTTACAGATGGACACAACCTCGATGACCAATGTTGTTTTTTAATGTATACCAGGCTTTTTGTGGTCAGTGTAAAAAACTGTAAGCCAAGGCTTCTTTTCTTTGCCGTCATTCACGGTCTGACTGGCGGGAAAGAGGTGGTTGGCTGACGGTAAAGACTTTGCCATCTGTTTTCAAGCCTTTGCCGTCTGTTTGTGGCCGACGACAAATTTTCTGATTCATGTAGGGTAGTGAACCCTATTTTATGCACTTGACATTAAAAATGGCAACTAAGCTTAAAAATTGTAGTCTCCTATTCACCCCCCTAGTGCCATATCGATCCTTTCAGACCAGGACATACTACCACCACTGCACTGCTCCAATTATTGCCTCTACGTATGTGAACATATATCTACGCTAAACTAATCTTAATCATCAATAGTGTATACTAAACCTATCCAATGACATATATCTGCACTAACTAGATCCTAACTGATAATAGTGTAGACTACACCATAATTAGAGGATAATTTGGGAGAGAGGCGGTTATACCCTCGATGTGTGTGCCGCCGGCTTCAAGCTGGTGTCATCCCTTCATCGTGCCTTGTCGGAGCTCCGTGCACAGCACGAAGACCATGTCGAGCTCGTCCACCACCGCGCAACCAGGACCTCCTACGCCTCCGTAGCACCACCCCAGCAACCCATCACCGGCTCGACAGTAGTAAAGATGGTTGACGCCGCCCTTCTCAAGCTCCTCTCCACTGGAGCTCCTAGTGTTGACTGACACTCGCCTTGTGTGCACGCGCCCCACGTCTCCCCATGGACGGATGTGGGTTTTAGTCTCCCTCTAATGGATCTGGTGGTTAGTGGCCTCAATGGCGTGAGTGGACGACACCGCATATTTTTGGCTCCAAACAGCCAGGTACTTGTTGCATATTTTTGGCCAACACTGCACATAATATGAAATATGAATACACTCATGGTTTTGGTCTGTTCCCCAAACAGAACAGAACAAGAAAAAGGAAATGAAAGGAACATGATTCAACATCGCTTGGAATATTTTGAGCTTGTTTGCAGAGACTGAGCTAATGGCTAATGGGGGATTGGGGGCATTCTGTCAAGTAAATGGCAAATGCAAAATGGCGTAGGCGTAACAGAGCTCTACATGTGCAGAAGAATCAGGTAATTTGCCTTTATGTGCTCACCTGCTCATAGAACTCTGGTTGTTGTTCATACATGGAGTAGTAAAACTCTGGACTGGTTAATTTTTTCATATATGGAGTGGCAGGGGCCTCAATAAATATATCTGGCCTGCACTCAAATGCCCATGTTTTGTGTACTTGACGACTCACATACCAGTTCTGCAAAGGCTCTGTGTACATGTTTTGACTGTACATCATTTCTGTTCTCATTTGTTGGCCTGAATTGTAATCTGCTTCAGAAATGCCATGACCCAGACTTGGTGTGTGGGCATCGCTACTGAAATCTGGAAGGCACGATCTCGCTGTGTGGTGTCGGCAGTTCTCCTCTCAAGACCGTGCCGGCATTGATGATCTTCGTAATTTGTCTGTTTAACTGCATTCGGTTGTAAGGCTTTGTTGTTGTTGTTTGATGGATTCGTGTGTAAACTTTAAACTCCCTGCCCTGGTACTGCTTCTTACTTAGTACCGCCGTGAATCTTGGGGAAAAAGACATGCCCCATCAACTACTAATTGATATAAGACGTTTTTCGACACGATGTTAAAAAACGTCTTATATTAAGTGACAATTTGGGTAGCAGGAGTTGTAATTTGGGTAGTCAAAAGGAAAGAAAACAAAACAAAACAAAACAAAAGAAAAAGGTCTCCATTGCCGGGATTTGAACCCGGGTCGCTTGGGTGAAAGCCAGGTATCCTAACCGGGCTGGACGACAATGGATTTGTGATTAAGTTTGGCAGGAATCTTACTTGGTCTGTATTCCATACTCTGTTAGATATTTTTTGTGAAAAGGGAAAAAAAAAAGGGGAGAGAGAGAGAGCGAGCCATGTTTTTGGCAGCTAAGGGTTACTCTGATGAAGGGGCAGGCGCAACTAGGGGTGGACTAACGAGCAGCCCGGGCAGCCGGAGAGAGTGCGCGTATCCACGAGTCCACGTGGTGCTGGTGAGGAACCGGGAGGCGCCCACGCCGGCCTCGTCCCGGCAGCAGCTGAGCACGCGATGCGGAGATGGAAAACAACCGCATTGCGATGCTTCCACAACTGCCAGCAGCATAGTAGGGCGAACTCTCCGCAACGGCGCCCTCCGAGGAAGTGGGCGGGGCCACACGCCCGCACCACCTGATGGACCGTGACCTCCGCGTCTGTGGCATGGGTGAGCAGCGAGAGAAACGTCGTGTCGACGACTCCGCAGGGGAGCCAGCAGTCCCACCAGAAGGAGCAGGTGCGCCCATCGCCGACGTCCAACGAGGAGAGGGATCGGTAGGGTGGGATCAACTTGCTGAGCGTGTCCTGGTGATCACCCGACGGCCGCCGCCTTGGAGCGAGAAGGGAGCGCCCATCTACCTCGCCCCAAACCCAAGCAGCCGAGCGTGCCCCGGTCGACGAGTGGAGGCGGTGAAGCATTTTAAGCAGGAGACACCCATTTTGGGTGGCGAGATCACGCACGCTAAGGCCACCTTCATCCTTGTCTCGGCACACGCGCTCCCGGGCAACCAAGCACTGAGCACCAGAGGCAGGCTCCGCCACATTTCAAGGAGTGAATTGCAGTAAACCACCACATTGAAGTGTAGCGTTGCAGAAAAAACTCTTGTACAAAGTTTTTGCAGAAAACACTGATTTTCGGCCTAATCATTTGCGAAGAAAACACTGATTTTCGGCCTAATCATTTGCGAAAAACATTGAACTGTATGTTTGGGCATTTTAAGCTCTATTATGAGAAGTGGGGCCCTTTTTTGGTGACGTGGCATGATCTGACACCGTCTAACGGTGCTACAGTTACATCGGACACGTTGTCTTGGTCAAAACCACATGGAGCCGATGAAGGGGCAGGCGCAACTGCGGCAATGCTTAGACATCATAATGGTACATTTTTGGCAGCTAAGCGCTCTTATCTAACCTATGCAGCCGATGCTACTACTGCTGAAGCACTTGTTATATATGTAAGATGGGTAAATATTCCAGTTTCATCAAGCCCCAAAAAGATGTACGTCTTCTCCCTCAAAAAGTTGCACGTCTTCACCGTTTGCCAACCTTGTGCTTATTTCTTGGCATCGTTTTTTTGGTTATTTGACATGTTTCGAATTGGATCAACCTCCAGGTGGGTGGAGAGGTCCGCAACCTCCCTCGCCCCGGCGCTCGTCAGGCAAGGCAGTACGGTAGTATCTGATATAGGGTAAAAGGTGCGGATCTTTGAGCAGATCAGATGGCAATTTCTTGACCAGAGCTATCTATACAATCGACACGAATACTACTCCCTCCGTCCCATAATATAAGAACGTTTTGACACTAGTCTAGTGTCACAAATGTTCTTATATTATGGGACGGAGGGAGTATAAATTGAAGCTACAGAGGAGCTCCCTAATACCAAAGCAGTTTGCTAGTCTGAATGGGCTGCCTGAATGAACATCGAGATATATGCAGAAACTATTAAACTCGGCAAACACCTTGCAAAGTAAATACTGTAAACTTGCAGACCAATTTACTGATACCATAAAAGGTTTTGTATATACATACTAGCTCTCCTCTTCTTGTGCAGACACAGGACGAAGAAAACCAACAAAACATATCCCTCTAAGGCTGCGATCTATTGGTGGACGCGGCACACGGCGCGCGGCGGGCGAGTGAGCTTCGTAGAAGACCCGCAAGCCTGAGATAGGATAGATCGATGGCAGCTGACGAGCTTCCACCGACATTGCTGCATCAATCAACAGCCATGGTCATACAAACATGCAACGGTAATACTCCCATCAGACACTTCGCTTTACTTTCTAATAAAGGAAACCAGTCTTTGCGCAAATGAAGAAACTCCTGAGCCGTTTCAAGTCTTCAACTGATTCCCCTGCAACACCTGGCTTTCGTGCTCTGAGACGTCTTCAAGGACTTCATAGCTTCCCTAAATATTATTGGAAGGAGAAGTATCAGATACTATTTGGATTGGCATAGTTATGTCTGGCACTTGTACTAATTCTTTAGGCGACATTGTACGACAGTATATGCTGATAATGAATATGACATGCATGCCTCTTTCTAAATATCAGCAAAATACTACTCAAGGGCAGATTACGGAGTTACTACTATAAGTCAGGGTAGGTTGGTGTATGGCAATAGATGGCGTTGGCATTGATAATAACAGTACAAAGTGGCATTCCGAAATCCTAACAAACACAAAATAGAATGGAGCTATAGTCAATATCTTCACGAGTTCTCGACAGTCTCATGACAAGGGCACATGCATGGTACTTGCAGCATAGTCTAGTGTTCAACATATACAACTAACACTGTGCTTGAGATGTGCTGAAACACAGCCAGCCGCCAATGCAAGGTCATCGCCAAAAGGCATTAGTGTAACCAAAGAGGCAGATGGGTTTACCGTAATGCATCCTCGATATCAGTGTCCACTGGGTCCAATTTGAGTCCATCCAAGAATCGTTCACTTGCGCCCTCATAGTCCTGACGATAAAACACAAAAAGTGAACGATCATAGACAATTTGCAATACCAAGAGAAAAACAGCCAGCCATATCCTCTATGTAACCTTCAGTAGCATCAGAGCTTCACCCTGCTGGCGACAAGCTTTTGGCCAGTGAGGCCGCATTTTTCTGCACTTATTAGCATCTAGCAAAGCCTTTCTTCCATCGCCCATGTGAAGCCAACAAAGGCTCCTGTCTGAGAACAAGACTGCGTCATCAGGATCAAGCTGCATTGCCTACATCACACAAGACAAATCGACAGTTCAGCTTACTAAGTTTCTTTTAACTCAAATTGAATTAGTTAACTGGATAAAAAAACAGTTAGGAAGCTGTCAACACTCAAACAAGAAATCTACACATTTTTTATTCATACTAGCCTACATAAAATACAAATTAGCAAGTCTACAAAAGCCAACCTAACATACATTTACTAAATATATAGCACAATGTTAAAGTACACTCATTTATTCTAGTCTAGTCCTAACAAGAAATCTGCACATAGCTGCAGAGTAACTTTTGAACTAAATAACTTACATTAAAAAGCTTGCTTTTCCATTATCCCACTCGTTCATTATAGTCATCCCTGTGTTTTTTTTCTGACTGTGAGGCAAAGGCCACACCCCCCCCCCCCCCCCCGGGCCCCCGGTCTTTATTAATTGGTACAAAATAATAAAATAGGTCCTCCCTGTGTTAGCGCAAGCAAGGAAGCAACTCCAAAACAAAAAATATTGTTGTCTGCCAAAAAAGTGGTCAAGACACAGAATCCCAATCACATCCTCAAACATATTGCATTACTCATCAAGGTGACACTATTCTTTCCTGTTTATACCTGAGCAGAAGTACCAAGAATATCTCATGGTCCATATCCATTATCACAGAATGAGTACTTTGCACCACGAAATTGAGAGGATACATGACCAAAGCAACAAAAAGAAAGACACAGCATACTGTCAGCTGAACCCTATTCTGAACAAATCCTAAGTTATTAGAAATAACAAAGCCAGCTAGAGTCTACACCCTGGACCATTTCAGTAGGAACCTTCCCATGACTCAAAGTTTTTGATAAACGACACCCAGCTCCATGTGGAGCTCCAGGTATTCTGGTATATTCTTGCCCAAAAGTATTACTTCGGACTATGCATTCAGCAACTAATGCAAAACAAGGATAAAATTCTTTTGAAATCATATATGAAGTTTCGAACCTTAAATATTTTCAGACAGAGCTATGCAAGAAACTATAAATTATAATGCATGCAACGTAAACTGAAATGCTGGAAAGCTAAACAAAGCAAGAAATATATGGTGCTTTAATATACCCGACTGTACAATTTTGCTGCGACAGCATAATCTTTTTTCTTTAAAGAGATATTCCCTAGTGATATAAGCTCTGATGCCACGATTTCCCGTTTAAGCATGGGCTCCTCCTGAACCTACAGAACATCAATTAAATCAATTCTATGCAGGATACATGTGATACATTATATCTGACCAAACAACCTTAATGTTTGCTGTAAATATATGGAGGAAAAAGGATTTGATTACATAAGCGTATATTTCCTCAAATTTCTATAACTGCACAGGCATAATATTTTGAGTACTCGTGATAATCTCCTAACATCCATGCTCAGTATTGTAAGTACAAAAATTACCGCCAAAATTGTCATAAACTGGTACAATGTTTAGGTAACTATTAATATCAACATGGCACATATGCAGATGTCCTCCCCAGCCGCAATGCTCCACAAGTTTTTTCAGAAAAAAATGGTTACAAAAGTGTCCAGTACAAGGGGTCACAAATTGCAGCATGCCACAGCTGCAGCCAGTATGAAAAACAAATGCCAGAAAAGGAAGTACAAAAACAAATTCAGTATGGAAAATAAAAAAAGAAAATGGGTACCCAACAAAATTAAATTCATGGACTTGACAAAGCTCAGATGAATGTACAACACCTTAACTAGGAGCTTGATACATTCTGTTGAGTTAGCATCTCTAGCAGCCATAAGAGGTGTCACACCATTTACCATCTTGTTGTACTGGAGAAATATTAAGATATCAGCTCCAATGGTCAATACATAGAACTAAACTGATGAGGCAAGCCTTCAGCAAAGAAAATTGATTCAGTACACACACAGTAAAATCAGTGAGAAGGTTATTTTTATCAAGATAATGCCACGATTACCACCGCATAGCATTTATTTATGATTGTTTACATGGAACCTGCAAGCAGAATTGCATGGTATACTGCCTTTCCGCTCATATCAATCTGATGTGAATTATACAGCCACAGTATTAATGGAGCATAAGCCATTCTAGTTTACAGATCCAGACTGTTTTGTTTCAAGAAAGATTCGATCTTTTAATCATCACCAGCCAGTCATTAGAATCTCAAACCCCAACAAAAGCAATGCAGCCATCAAGAAGACAAGTTACTAAAACCTGAATATGGAACCACAACTAGAAAACGAAGAAGATGATGCATGACGCCAGCATTGAGAACGATTTGGTAGGCAACAGCGCCCTCACACGGTCACACCCACAGCTTATATGGGAAGATGGATGAGCCGGCAGGGAAAGATTATGTGAGGGATAGCCACGCAGAAGAATTTGCAGATGCAGGTAGAATTGGGTGCGTGAAAAGATATTTTCAGAGGGGGCGTACCGAAGCAAGCCTCTTCAGTGAAAATTAAACAGCTCCCATGGCATTAACAAAATACACAAGTCAAGACAGTGTGAATATGTTGTGGAACCTTATAGCTTACTACTCCCTCCGTAAACTAATATAAGAGCGTTTAGAATACTAAAATAGTGATCTAAACACTCTTATATTAGTTTACAGAGGGGGTACCATATTGGTCAAGTAAACTTCATAAAATTCCAGGTAGCACTCAAAAACAAATGGCAATACATGATAGAGACTAATCTACTATGGCCAATATGTAAAAAGAAAGTAATCATATTAAGTGGTTTTATGCATGGAAATTAGCATTGAAGGGACCAAAAATGAGAAGATGCGCAGTATTATGTGCCCGCATTCCAAAAATAGAATTATATTCGAATGCACTGTACATTTGATAGTATAGTGCTATCAATTTGAAAGGGAAGTGGATGAAGCATACTTATTACCAGGACACTATGATGAGATGTAGCATTACAACTACTACACAACTAGGGGCATGCAGAAGAGAAGAAAAATGTACCGAGGATTTCAAGAGTTCAACTATGCAGCACAAACACCATAGCAGCATCAAGCAACCATACACAATCAATTAAATAGAACATGACAAGACAGACGAGGGAAAAAATTGCAAAACACAAGTAATTAAAGTTCAAAACATATAGGGTAACTTGAGGCAGAAACGGTATGTACTTAAACTTACATCTGCATTGTGGTCCAATAAAATCTTCACAGCACCATATTGCCCTTCACCAGCAGCACCATGAAGTGGTGTTCTATGAGGAGCTACCGGGTCAACATAAGCTCCTTTTGCAAGCAAAAGCTCTAGCATTTCACAATTGCCTAGGAGAAAACACGGAACTTATTACAAAGGGGAGAGGTGTTTTCTGGCAATACAACAACAACAACAACAACAACAACAACAAAGCATTTAGTCCCAAACAAGTTGGGGTAGGCTAGAGCTGAAACCCATAAGATCTCGCAACCAACTCATGGTTCTGGCCCATGGATAGCTAGCTTCCACGCACCCCTGTCCATGACTAGTTCTTTGGTGATATTCCAGTCCTTACAGATCTCTCTGGTTTTCTGGCAATCTCTACTAAAAAGAATCCATGAGCTTATAAGGTATGATGGTAGGGTTTTTTGTGACAATTTCTTTTGTTTCTGGTTTATCCTGGACCTGTGTTTGTCTTGATCATGTGCTACAAAAAATCCCAATGAGGACTTGTTTGGATTGGAAGGAATCAAAGCCAAAAATTTCATAGTTAAGTTAAGTTTTAATATGAGTATTTAGTGATGGGGCCTAATTCCCATCAAGGGGGATATTCAGTAAGATAAGACCATGATCTACAGCATGGCTACTCGATTCATGATTCATCAGGTTCGCAGTTCACTACTTCCTACTTTCCAAAGTGGAGCATGGACCTCTCCAATTCAGTAACAGGAGATGGGTTCACAAATACAACAATTCTGGTTTTATGGATCTAGTTAGTATGCAAGGTATTTTTATCTCTGTAAGAATGTAAGATGAGAAACCAAGTAAGATGGTAGGTATTTTTGTGACTATTTCTTTTGTTTTCTGGTGTATCCTGGACCTGTGTTTGCCTTGATCATGTGCTACAAAAAAGCCCAATGAGGACTTGTTTGGATTGGAAGGAATCAAAGCCAAAATTTTCATAGTTAAGTTAACTTTTAATAGGAGTATTCAGGGATGAGGCCTAATTCCCATCAAGGGGGATATTCAATAAGATAAGACCATGATCTACAGCATGGTTACTCGCTGCCACATGCACAATACCAAAAGACCAATGCATGCAAACATGAAATCAGCAAGACTCCTTTTGTTTTGAATTTTCAAGTACTTCTATCTCTCAAATCCTGTGTCTGATTGACGATCTGTGCTCATTGTTGGCTTTGCTGTGATGATACCGTCAAAACTAGATCCCACGTAGATATGTTTCGATAACTTCTTTTCGTTACTAATTGCCAGGTTAGAGCCACTTGCTTGTCAAGTTATCAATATGTTATAGCTACTTGGTAACCAGGCTATTAAGTCAGTTACCAGATTATTGCCACTCCACACCCATGTAAGACTGGAATGATAGTGACATGTATTAGGTTATTTGACTTCCCAATTAGGTGACATTTTAGGATATTGCACACGCACAACAGCTAAGCCACTATATCCATGTTGAAGCGTTTAAAATATTAGTAATTATGCTACACAAAGAGCCCTGGTTTGATGCAATACATGCATGCACACGGTAGACCTTCGGCTAATGGCTAAAAATAAATATATCAATGACTTTGACTAGAAGCGTGTGCAGGATTATTATTTAGTACAGCTAAGAGTATATCAGGAAATACCACCAAACATCTACTTGGAAACATAATATGCCGCGCATTCTCAGACAGCCTAATGAGTCTAAAACAACATGCACATCGGAACAGAGAGACATATTACAAGAACTTAACCATCAGGTTTGAAGATAATTTATTAGCACAGAACAATATTAGTAAATTAATATATGAAACAAACGCAAATAGCTCCGAATAAGACAACACAAAACAATTTGTAATGCAGAGATGCAGAACAGAGATATGTGTTTATAGAGGTGGACCTGATTCAGCGGCATAATGTAACAGGGAAACCCCATCATTATTGGTTTTGTCTTGATCAGCACCATGATCAAGAAGATACTCGGCAGTACCCCCATTGTGGTATGTTGCAAACAACAGAGGTGTTCTACCTATAAAACAGACAAACACACAAAAATGAAATTATATCAAAGCACTTCTCAGGGTAGCAAGAAATGAGATCTTTTTTGTATCAAAGCATGTCTTATCTCCAAAAGCATACCACCACAGAAGTTTCCTAACACTGCTCTGTCTTCTCTGACAGCATATAGTTTAGATATGGCTCTCCAAGACACGCAAAGCAGACCATCGAATTAGATATGATATGAAGCAGGATTTTCATAATGCTCGAGAGAGTATTGGTTGAATGGAACTGACACGTGAAAATTAGACATTAGACTACCCGAATAGAAGAATCAATGCATCCTCGGAGTTGGAGTGCATACATATGTGCAATAACTAAACAACCAAACTATCCTAAAACAAAAAGTAATTTTCCCTCAAAGAGTAGCCTATTTAATTGTTTATATATTTATATGAACAGTGCTTATGTAGGGTATTCACATTCGGTGTCATAATCAAGCCCAATTTATTTCTTCCCTTAAAAAGACCGACTTATTTCATATAAAGCTGCATGATTACGAGTTAGCACAACAGAGTATGATAAATCATAATTTGATTTTGTGCGATAAACATTTGTGCTTATGATACATTGGTTCATACTGACGTAGGTAATCTTAGGCTCTGTTTATGGTTGCTGGACTGTGTTGTGCGGAGCTTGGAGCCGCGGCAAAAGCTGGTTCGAAAAAGCTGGATTATCATAATGCACCACTATGCCAAGCTCAGAGAAAGCACAAAACAGTCAGATATCGTGAGACCTAAACTACAGATCAAGCAACCCTTTGTGAACAATAAATCCAGCATGTAAAATAGCACTTGATACAAATTGACAAAACCTACACTGAATGTGTGCGCGGGGTCCTAAACCGACAGATTAGGGTTCTGAAGATAGATGGACCTTCCTTGTCGACCAGATCCACATCTATCAGCAGCTCCTCGACGAGGTACCTGCACACCCGCAGGCTCCCTCTAGTGGCGGCGATGTGCAGCGCGCTGAAACCTTGGAGCTTCCCGGCCTCCTCCACCCTCAACCCCTCAATCGCCTCCTTGGGGCGGCCCCTGCCCATGTCCAGCACCATGACCAGCGCTGCAACGGATTGGGGCCTCCAAAATGTTAGCACCGAAACCGGATGAGCGTCGGAATCTGGGGCGGGGGCGGGGAGGGGGCGGCGCACCCTTGAAGAGGGGGAGGTTGTCGTCGGAGGCCGCCTGGAAAACCATGTTCAGCGCCGGGTCACGGACTGGGGCGGGAGGGGGCAGGGTTAGGGTTCCGGCCGGGGTTGGGGGGTAGGGTTAGGGATGGGGTGTGGGGAGAGGCGCTTACCGTGACGAGAGCGAGGCGGCGCCATGGCGTCGGTGGAGGAGGATATGGTAGGGTTTCGGGTGGTGGGGTGGGGTGGGGGGAGGGGAGAAGGGGCTTGGAGTTTTGAATCGAGAAGAAGAAAGAGCGGCGAGGAAGACGAAACCAAGCGAGGCGTCCCCCGCGAGCGTGAGTGAGGACTGAGGACAGTGAAAATGGGCGAGCGCCCTCGTCAGAACAGTGTTAGTTTCTTTCACCCGCTCCCACTTCATACAAACCGGACGGACTACACGCAAACCAAACCGGACGAAAGCATTTAAGTATATTCGAGAGAAATGCATATTTCAAACCCCAACTCATGCCCTAGTCTAATTTACAACCCCAAACTCTAATATATTTATATTACAACTCATATGTCGGCTCAGTCTCTCGAAGGTGCTCGTAGGGGTAGTGTTAGAAGGGACGGGGAGGGACTGGCGGAATCGATTGGCGTAATGCGTTGGGTGTATTATTGAGCCTCGATGACGAGTATATATATTGAGTAGAAGACTTGGAGTGCAAGACACGTCATAGAGATAAGACGAAAACAATTCATATCTAATCGCGGACAATCTCTAAATACCAAATATAACTCTAACAGGTAGGGTGTGCGTGTGTGTATTCGTAGGGATGAGTGTATGCGCGTATGTATGAACGTTTGTGTTTGTACTGTATTAAAAAAAACTATAAAGACTGGTCAGGATTCAACCCTCCCATCCTCATTGGCTGGTTTTGACCAGTTGACCTAAGTCAACATGTCCAGCCAGCAATCCACGTCAGCAAAACTTTCAAAATTTTCAAAAAAAATGTCCAGCCAACATTCTCTAACGCTACGATAAAACTAGTCTACAACCATGGCAGATTGTCATTCTCATGACATGTCTTGTCCATGCCCGGCAGCTCGCTCATCGGAATGTTGGATGGTCTGGAGGGATATGCTTCGGTGAGAAGGGAAGATATCCTTAGCAAACAAAAGATTAAACTTACAAGCATTTTTTATGGTTTTTCTGTAGCTAGCCGGAGATGCAATTTGGGTATAGTCAAAAAAATAAATAAAAAAGGTCTCCATTGCCGGGATTTGAACCCGGGTCGCTTGGGTGAAAGCCAGGTATCCTAACCGGGCTGGACGACAATGGATTTGTGAATAGTTTTAAGATTCCGCAAATATCAACAGAGCACAGCACGTGGGCTGCCTTGCTACTTCGTCCGTTCGAAAAAACTGCCATGCGTTTTTTTCTAAATAAAAATTTTTAGTCAGTTCTGCTATAATTTTTTTTGAAACGAGACAAAAAGGTTTGCCTCATCCATTATTATTTAAGAAGAATAAGAGAGTTTGAGGTTACATTATGACTTTTGCTATAAAGTCACTACATACTAATTTTTTTACAGAACACAATGTACAGATGCAAATGCTCATATATACTCCTTCTGTCCCAAAATTCTTGTCTTAAATTTATCTACATACGGATGTATCTAATACTAAAACGTGACTTAATACATTCGTATTTAGACAAATCTAAGACAAATTTAGACACACATGCATACACGCATCCCTATAAAAACAGATAGATCTACCCCTATGAGCACCCCTAAAAGACTGAGCTGGTATATTATCTTGAGATTTATAAAGTCATCACAGACGCCTCGTAGTCGATGGAAACGTCTTCTAGCTGGGATATCAATGTGCTCTTAACCATACAACTACAGGTTGGTTCGTCACTACATACTAACTGAACCTACTCTTTTTTTTTGCGGGGCAACCTATTAGGGCATTTCTAATCGATCCTCTAAAAGTTAGTAGAGTATCCGGCAGAGAAAAGTTAGTGGAGTAATACTCCACTAACGGTGGCCGCACCTAGCTAATACCCTAAAAGTTAGTGGAGTAAAAAATAAAATTGTATATCTTTTGTCTCCTAGCCGCACGTACTTCAAACACTACAAAATACATATCTTAAAAATGCATAGCTGTCACAAAAAGTTTCATCGTCGTGTTTCTCAAATAAAAACATGTGAATTTCACCCAAAAGATGTCACTTGAAATACAATGTTTCATCGAATATCACCACGAACATAGTATGTATATGTTATGGTTCGAGCCAATCAATGGCATGCACCACCACTCCTCGCCCCCACCACTCAAATGATGTCGTCGGCGACGAAATCAACACCATCCTCTCGGCCACCACGACCACCGCCATTCTCTCGGCCACCACCACCACCGCCATCCTCTCGGCCACCACCGCCCCCTCAGCCACCACCATCAACACCATCATCGTCACCACCACCCCGTCGGCCACCACCATCAACACCATCATCACCGCCACCACCAACATTCCAAAGAGAGGCTTACAAGATCTCTCCATACGTGAGCTCCCAATACTTTCTTGCAGTTTCATCCATTACGTTTGGATTCATGAACATGATAGCGCGTTTCTCGGCCTTCTTGGCATCACAAATCCACTCCTCCTCAAGTGCAAGCCTACGCTCCTTCACCTTCAACTTTCTCTCTTCGGCCCCCAACTTGGCCTTCCATTTCTCATCCTCCAACGCCTTGAGCTCGTTCCAACAAGACGCGAGGTTTTCTTTTTACCTTGTTGGCATTTCACCAAGCACTTGGCGGCCGCGGTGCTTCTTGCTGGTTGCGGCCGCCACCCACGCCGGAGCGGCGGCCGTAGGGGCCACCAGAGTTGCAGCATGAGGCGTCGATCTAGGACGAGGCACTGCTTTGGCCTTCTTTATCTTCTTTTGAAGGAAATATGCCCTAGAGGCAATAATAAAGTTATTATTTATTTCCTCATATCATGATAAATGTTTATTATTCATGCTAGAATTGTATTAACCGGAAACATGAAACATGTGTGAATACATAGACAAACATAGTGTCACTAGTATGCCTCTACTTGAACTAGCTCATTGATCAAAGATGGTTATGTTTCCTAACCATAGGCATGTGTTGTCATTTGATTAATGGGATCACATCATTAGGAGAATGATGTGATTGACTTGACCCATTCCGTTAGCTTAGCACTTGATCGTTTAGTATGTTGCTATTGCTTTCTTCATGACTTATACAAAGTTCCTGCAACTATGAGATTGTGCAACTCCCGTTTACCGAAGGAACACTTTGTGTGCTACCAAACGTCACAACGTAACTGGGTGATTATAAAGGTGCTCTACAGGTGTCTCCAAAGGTACATGTTGAGTTGGCATAATTTGAGATTAGGTTTTGTCACTTCGATTGTCGGAGAGGTATCTCTGGGCCCTCTCGGTAATACTCATCACCTAAGCCTTGCAAGCATTGTAACTACTGAGTTAGTTATGAGATGATGTATTACGGAACGAGTAAAGAGACTTGCCGGTAACGAGATTGAACTAGGTATTGGATACCGACGATCGAATCTCGGGCAAGTAACATATCGATAACAAAGGGAACAACGTATGTTGTTATGCGGTTTGACCGATAAAGATCTTCGTAGAATATGTGGGAACCAATATGAACATCTAGGTTCCGCTATTGGTTATTGACCGAAAATAGTTCTAGGTCATGTATACATAGTTCTCGAACCCGTAGGGTCCGCACGCTTAATGTTATGATGATAGTTTTATTATGAGTTTATAAGTTTTGATGTACCGAAGGTTGTTCGGAGTCCCGGATGTGATCACGGACATGACGAGGAGTCTCGAAATGATAAGACATAAAGATTGATATATTGGATGACTACATTCGGACACCGGAAGTGTTCCGGGTGTTTTCGGAGAAAAACCGGAGTACCGGAGGGTTACCGGAACCCCCCCGGGAAGTAATGGGCCTTGATGGGCCCTAGTGGAGAGAGAGAGGGGCTGGCCAGGGCAAGAGGTGCGCTCCCTCCCCTTGAGTCCGAATAGGACAAGGAAGGGGGGGCGCCCCCCTTGCCTTCCCCCTCTCCCACTCCTTCCTTCCCCCTCCTTCTTGGAATAGGAAAGGGAGGGGGCAAACCTACTTGGAGTAGGTTTCCCCCTCCTAGGGCGCGCCTCCCCTTAGGCCGGCCCCCTCCTCCTCTCTCCCTTTATATACAGGGGAGGGGGGCACCCCATAGACACACAAGTTGATCTACGGATCATTCCTTAGCCATGTGCGGTGCCCCCCTCCACCATATTCCACCTCGGTCATATCGTCGCGGAGTTTAGGCGAAGCCCTGTGCCGGTAGAACATCATCATCGTCACCACACCGTCGTGCTGATGGAACTCATCCCCGACGCTTAGCTTGATTGGAGCCCGAGGAACGTCGTCGAGCTGAACGTGTGCTGAACACGGAGGTGCCGTACGTTCGGTGCTTGGATCGGTCGATTCGTGAAGACGTATGACTACATCAACCGCATTGTCATAACGCTTCCGCTTAACGGTCTACGAGGGTACGTAGACAATACTCTCCCCCCTCGTTGCTATGCCATCACCATGATCTTGCGTGTGCGTAGGATTTTTTTTTGAAATTACTACGTTTCCCAACAGTGGCATCCGAGCCTAGGTTTTATGCGTTGATGTTATATGCACGAGTAGAACACAAGTGAGTTGTGGGCGATACAAGTCATACTGCTTACCAGCATGTCATACTTTGGTTCGGCGGTATTGTTGGATGAAGCGGCCCGGACCGACATTACGCGTACGCTTATGCGAGACTGGTTTTACCGCCGTGCTTTGCACACAGGTGACTAGCGGGTGTCAGTTTCTCCAACTTTAGTTGAACCAAGTGTGGCTACGCCCGGTCCTTGCGAAGGTTAAAACAACACCAGCTTGATAAACTATCGTTGTGGTTTTGATGCGTAGGTAAGAACGGTTCTTGCTCAGCCCGTAGCAGCCACGTAAAAATTGCAACAACAAAGTAGAGGATGTCTAACTTGTTTTTGCAGGGCATGTTGTGATGTGATATGGCCAAGACGTGATGCTATATTTTATTGTATGAGATGATCATGTTTTGTAACCGAAGTTATCGGCAACTGGCAGGAGCCATATGGTTGTCGCTTTATTGTATGAAATGCAAACGCCCTGTAATTGCTTTACTTTATCACTAAGCGGTAGCGATAGTCGTAGAAGCAATAGATGGCGTAAACGACAACGATACTACGATGGAGATCAAGGTGTCGCG
This sequence comes from Triticum timopheevii, assembly GCA_963921465.1. Taxonomy (NCBI): domain Eukaryota; kingdom Viridiplantae; phylum Streptophyta; class Magnoliopsida; order Poales; family Poaceae; genus Triticum; species Triticum timopheevii. The sequence continues at coordinate 47,193,492 of OY997271.1, forward strand.
CCGGTGAAGATGGTGATCACGATGGTGCTTCGGAGATGGAGATCACAAGCACAAGATGATGATGGCCATATCATATCACTTATATTGATTGCATGTGATGTTTATCCTTTATGCATCTTATCTTGCTTTGATTGATGGTAGCATTTTAAGATGATCTCTCACTTAATAATCAAGAAGTGTTCTCCCTGAGTATGCACCGTTGCGAAAGCTCTTCGTGCTGAGACACCACGTGATGATCGGGTGTGATAGGCTCTACGTTCAAATACAACGGGTGCAAAACAGTTGCACACGCGGAATACTCAGGTCATACTTGACGAGCCTAGCATATACAGATATGGCCTCAGAACACGGAGACCGAAAGGTCGAACGTGAATCATATAGTAGATATGATCAACATAGTGATGTTCACCATTGAAACTACTCCATCTCACGTGATGATCGGACATGGTTTAGTTGATTTGGATCACGTGATCACTTAGATGACTAGAGAGATGTCTGTCTAAGTGGGAGTTCTTAAGTAATATGATTAATTGAACTTAAATTTATCATGAACTTAGTACCTGATAGTATTTTGCTTGTCTATGTTTGTTTGTAGATAGATGGCTCGTGCTGTTGTTCCGTTGAATTTTAATGCGTTCCTTGAGAAAGCAAAGTTGAAAGATGATGGTAGCAATTACATGGACTGGGTCCGTAACTTGAGGATTATCCTCATTGCTGCACAGAAGAATTATGTCCTGGAAGCACCGCTGGGTGCCAGGCCTGCTGCAGGAGCAACACCAGATGTTGTGAACGTCTGGCAGAGCAAAGCTGATGACTACCCTATAGTTCAGTGTGCCATGCTTTACGGCTTAGAACCGGGCCTTCAACGACGTTTTGAACGTCATGGAGCATATGAGATGTTCCAGGAGTTGAAGTTAATATTTCAAGCAAATGCCCGGATTGAGAGATATGAAGTCTCCAATAAGTTCTACAGCTGCAAGATGGAGGAGAATAGTTCTGTCAGTGAGCATATACTCAAAATGTCTGGGTATAATAATCACTTGATTCAACTGGGAGTTAATCTTCCGGATGATAGCGTCATTGACAGAATTCTCCAATCACTGCCACCAAGCTACAAGAGCTTTGTGATGAACTATAATATGCAAGGGATGAACAAGACAATTCCCGAGCTCTTCGCAATGCTAAAGGCTGCGGAGCTAGAAATCAAAAAGGAGCATGAAGTGTTGATGGTCAACAAGACCACTAGTTTCAAGAAAAAGGGCAAAGGGAAGAAGAAGGGGAACTTCAAGAAGAACAGCAAGCAAGTTGCTGCTCAAGAGAAGAAACCCAAGTCTGGACCTAAGCCTGAAACTGAGTGCTTCTACTGCAAGCAGACTGTTCACTGGAAGCGGAACTGCCCCAAGTATTTGGCGGATAAGAAGGATGGCAAAGTGAACAAAGGTATATGTGATATACATGTTATTGATGTGTACCTTACTAATGCTCGCAGTAGCACCTGGGTATTTGATACTGGTTCTGTTGCTAATATTTGCAACTCGAAACAGGGACTACGGATTAAGCGAAGATTGGCTAAGGACGAGGTGACGATGCGCGTGGGAAATGGTTCCAAAGTCGATGTGATCGCGGTCGGCACGCTACCTCTACATCTACCATCGGGATTAGTTTTAGACCTAAATAATTGTTATTTGGTGCCAGCGTTGAGCATGAACATTATATCTGGATCTTGTTTGATGCGAGACGGTTATTCATTTAAATCAGAGAATAATGGTTGTTCTATTTATATGAGTAATATCTTTTATGGTCATGCACCCTTGAAGAGTGGTCTATTTTTATTGAATCTCGATAGTAGTGATACACATATTCATAGTGTTGAAACCAAAAGATGCAGAGTTGATAATGATGGTGCAACTTATTTGTGGCACTGCCGTTTAGGTCATATCGGTGTAAAGCGCATGAAGAAACTCCATACTGATGGGATTTTGGAATCACTTGATTATGAATCACTTGGCACTTGCGAACCGTGCCTCATGGGCAAGATGACTAAAATGCCGTTCTCCGGAACTATGGAGCGAGCAACTGATTTGTTGGAGATCATACATACTGATGTTTGTGGTCCAATGAATGTTGAGGCTTGTGGCGGGTATCGTTATTTTCTCACCTTCACAGATGATTTGAGCAGATATGGGTATATCTACTTAATGAAACACAAGTCTGAAACATTTGAAAAGTTCAAAGAATTTCAGAGTGAAGTGGAAAATCATCGTAACAAGAAAATAAAGTTTCTACGATCTGATCGTGGAGGAGAATATTTGAGTTACGAGTTTGGTCTACACTTGAAACAATGCGGAATAGTTTCGCAACTCACGCCACCCGGAACACCACAACGAAATGGTGTGTCCAAACGTCGTAATCGTACTTTACTAGATATGGTGCGATCTATGATGTCTCTTACTGATTTACCGCTATCGTTTTGGGGTTATGCTTTAGAGACGGCCGCATTCACGTTAAATAGGGAACCATCAAAATCCGTTGAAACGACGCCTTATGAACTGTGGTTTGGCAAGAAACCAAAGTTGTCGTTTCTTAAAGTTTGGGGCTGCGATGCTTATGTGAAGAAACTTCAACCAGATAAGCTCGAACCCAAATCGGAGAAATGTGTCTTCATAGGATACCCAAAAGAGACTATTGGGTACACCTTCTATCACAGATCTGAGGGCAAGATTTTCATTGCTAAAATCGGATCCTTTCTAGAGAAGGAATTTCTCTCGAAAGAAGTGAGTGGGAGGAAAGTAGAACTTAATGAGATAACTGTATCTACTCCCTTGTTGGAAAGTAGTTCATCACAAGAACCGATTCCTGTGACAACTACACCAACTAGTGAGGAAGCTAATGATATTGATCATGAAACTTCAGATCAAGTTTCTATTGAACCTCGTAGGTCTACCAGAGTAAGATCCGCATCAGAGTGGTACGGTAATCCTATTCTGGAAGTCATGTTACTTGACCATGATGAACCTACGAACTATGAGGAAGCGATGATGAGCCCAGATTCCACAAAATGGCTAGAGGCCATGAAATCTGAGATGGGATCCATGTATGAAAACAAAGTATGGACTTTGGTTGACTTGCCCGATGATCGGCAAGCCATTGAGAATAAATGGATCTTTAAGAAGAAGACTGACGCTGATGGTAATGTAACTGTCTATAAAGCTCGACTTGTTGCGAAAGGTTTTCGACAAGTTCAAGGGGTTGACTACGATGAGACATTCTCACCCGTAGCGATGCTTAAGTCTGTCCGAATCATGTTAGCTATTGCTGCATTTCATGATTATGAAATTTGGCAAATGGATGTCAAAACTGCATTCTTGAATGGATTTCTGGAAGAAGAGTTGTATATGATGCAACCAGAAGGTTTTGTTGATCCAAAAGGTGCTAACAAAGTGTGCAAGCTCCAGCGATCCATTTATGGACTGGTGCAAGCATCTCGGAGTTGGAATAAACGTTTTGATAGTGTGATCAAAGCATATGGTTTTATACAGACTTTTGGAGAAGCCTGTATTTACAAAAAGGTGAGTGGGAGCTCTGTAGCATTTCTAATATTATATGTGGATGACATATTGTTGATTGGAAATGATATAGAATTTCTGGATAGCATAAAAGGATACTTGAATAAAAGTTTTTCAATGAAAGACCTCGGTGAAGCTGCTTACATATTGGGCATTAAGATCTATAGAGATAGATCAATACGCTTGATTGGACTTTCACAAAGCACGTACCTTGATAAAGTATTGAAAAGGTTCAATATGGAACAGGCAAAGAAAGGGTTCTTGCCTGTATTACAAGGTATAAAGTTGAGTCAGACTCAATGCCCGACCACTGCAGAAGATAGAGAGAAAATGAAAGGAGTTCCCTATGCTTCAGCCATAGGATCTATCATGTATGCAATGCTGTGTACCAGACCTGATGTGTGCCTTGCTGTTAGTTTGGCAGGGAGGTACCAAAGTAATCCAGGAGTGGGTCACTGGACAGCGGTCAAGAACATCCTGAAATACCTGAAAAGGACTAAGGATATGTTTCTCATATATGGAGGTGACAAAGAGCTAGTCGTAAATGGTTACGTCGATGCAAGCTTTGACACTGATCCGGATGATTCTAAATCGCAAACCGGATACGTATTTTTATTAAACGGTGGAGCTGTAAGTTGGTGCAGTTCTAAACAAAGCGTCGTGGCGAGATCTACATGTGAAGCGGAGTACATAGCTGCTTCGGAAGTAGCAAATGAAGGAGTCTGGATGAAGGAGTTCATTTCCAATCTAGGTGTTGTACCTAGTGCATCGGGACCAATGAAGATCTTCTGTGACAATACTGGTGCAATTGCCTTGGCAAAGGAATCCAGATTTTACAAGAGGACCAAGCACATCAAGAGACGCTTCAATTCCATTCGGGACCAAGTCCAAGTGGGAGACATAGAGATTTGCAAGATACATACGGATCTGAATGTTGCAGACCCGTTGACTAAGCCTCTCTCACGAGCAAAACATGATCAGCACCAAGACTCCATGGGTGTTAGAATCATTACTATGTAATCTAGATTATTGACTCTAGTGCAAGTGTGAGACTGAAGGAAATATGCCCTAGAGGCAATAATAAAGTTATTATTTATTTCCTCATATCATGATAAATGTTTATTATTCATGCTAGAATTGTATTAACCGGAAACATGATACATGTGTGAATACATAGACAAACATAGTGTCACTAGTATGCCTCTACTTGAACTAGCTCATTGATCAAAGATGGTTATGTTTCCTAACCATAGGCATGTGTTGTCATTTGATTAATGGGATCACATCATTAGGAGAATGATGTGATTGACTTGACCCATTCCGTTAGCTTAGCACTTGATCGTTTAGTATGTTGCTATTGCTTTCTTCATGACTTATACAAAGTTCCTGCAACTATGAGATTGTGCAACTCCCGTTTACCGGAGGAACACTTTGTGTGCTACCAAACGTCACAACGTAACTGGGTGATTATAAAGGTGCTCTACAGGTGTCTCCAAAGGTACATGTTGAGTTGGCATAATTCGAGATTAGGTTTTGTCACTCCGATTGTCGGAGAGGTATCTCTGGGCCCTCTCGGTAATACTCATCACCTAAGCCTTGCAAGCATTTTAACTAATGAGTTAGTTATGAGATGATGTATTACGGAACGAGTAAAGAGACTTGCCAGTAACGAGATTGAACTAGGTATTCGATACCGACGATCGAATCTCGGGCAAGTAACATACCGATGACAAAGGGAACAACGTATGTTGTTATGCGGTTTGACCGATAAAGATCTTCGTAGAATATGTGGGAACCAATATGAACATCCAGGTTCCGCTATTGGTTATTGACCAAAAATAGTTCTAGGTCATGTCTACATAGTTCTCGAACCCGTAGGGTCCGCATGCTTAATGTTACGATGACAATTTTATTATGAGTTTATAAGTTTTGATGTACCGAAGATTGTTCGGAGTCCCGGATGTGATCACGGACATGACGGGGAGTCTCGAAATGGTCAAGACATAAAGATTGATATATTGGATGACTATATTCGAACACCGGAAGTGTTCCGGGTGTTTTCGGAGAAAAACTGGAGTACCGGAGGGTTACCGGAACCCCCCCCCCCCCGGGAAGTAATGGGCCTTGATGGGCCCTAGTGGAGAGAGAGAGGGGCCGGCCAGGGCAAGAGGCGCGCCCCCTCCCCTTGAGTCCGAATAGGACAAGGAAGGGGGGGGGGGCTTGCCTTCCCCCTCTCCCACTCCTTCCTTCCCCCTTCTTCTTGGAATAGGAAAGGGAGGGGGCAAACCTACTTGGAGTAGGTTTCCCCCTCCTAGGGCGCGCCTCCCCTTAGGCCGGCCCCTTCCTCCTCTCCCCCTTTATATACGGGGGAGGGGGGCACCCCATAGACACACAAGTTGATCTACGGATCGTTCCTTAGCCGTGTGCGGTGCCCCCCTCCACCATATTCCACCTCGGTCATATCGTCGCGAAGTTTAGGTGAAGCCCTGCGCCGGTAGAACATCATCATCGTCACCACACCGTCGTGCTGACGGAACTCATCCCCGACGCTTAGCTGGATTGGAGCCCGGGGAACGTCCTCGAGCTGAACGTGTGCTGAACACGGAGGTGCCGTACGTTCGGTGCTTGGATCGGTCGATTCGTGAAGACGTACGACTACATCAACCGCGTTGTCATAACGCTTCCGCTTAACGGTCTACGAGGGTACATAGACAATACTCTCCCCCCTCGTTGCTATGCCATCACCATGATCTTGCGTGTGCGTAGGATTTTTTTTTTTTGAAATTACTACGTTTCCCAACATCTTCTTCATAGCCGCCTCGGCGATCGCCGGCTTTCGAGTCCGTTTGTCTCTGGTAGGTGCGGTAGGAAGGCGGCGTGCCACCGCGGGAGAGGCGGTCGCCACCCCGGAGGCCATTGGAGCGGTTGGAGGAGGAGCTTGGACGTGGTTCTTTTTTATCAAACTGTTGGGGGGATGAACCCTGGGCAGGCAACGGAACCTGAATCCTTTTACAAAACAACGGGGCCGGTGTTGCCCCTCAGGCCGACACACGCTTGGCTGGGTCCCTCGACCCAGCCAGGCCTCGTAACTCGGCCAAACTCTCCGACCCGGCCAGGCACCTCGACTCGGCCTTGACAACCAGTACAAGACAGCTGAACCCGGCACGACCAAGGCTTCCTCAACAAGCCAGCTCCACCTGTGGCGTGTTCCGCAACCCAGCCACAGGTCAGCTCCCGTACCATCTAGGCCGTACGATGGGACGAGTCTTCAGCCACTGATGACCAGGGCAACAGTGCCCCGCCCATGCCTCTGGTCAGCCGGAGCGTGGCAACAGTGCCCCTCACCTATCCGCTGACCAGGGCCGGCGTGGCTACAGTGCCCCCGTCGTCACCACTGACGACAACAAGCGGCAACCTGACGGAGCACCATTGTACACGACTCGACTCGGCCATGCCCTGACGATCGACAAGACGGCGCAAGTCCCCCTAGGCACGCGGGGCCCGCACCTAGGGGAACCCGGCGAACCACAGGCCCCCAGCGGGTCCCAGCCCGGGTCCGTAGACGCCGACGACCCGAACCCACCAACTTGTAATACCCCTGGGGGGTTGGCCTATATGTTGGAAATATGCCCTAGAGGCAATAATAAATTAGTTATTATTATATTTCCTTGTTCATGATAATCGTTTATTATCCATGCTATAATTGTATTAAAAGGAAACTCAGATACATGTGTGGATACATAGACAACACCATGTCCCTAGTAAGCCTCTAGTTGACTAGCTCGTTGATCAATAGATGGTTACGGTTTCCTGACCATGGACATTGGATGTCGTTGATAACGGGATCACATCATTAGGAGAATGATGTGATGGACAAGACCCAATCCTAAGCCTAGCACAAAGATCGTGTAGTTCATATGCTAAAGCTTTTCTAATGTCAGGTATCATTTCCTTAGACCATGAGATTGTGCAACTCCCGGATACCATAGGAATGCTTTGGGTGTATCAAACGTCACAACGTAACTGGGTGGCTATAAAGGTGCACTACAGGTATCTCCGAAAGTGTCTGTTGGGTTGGCACGAATCGAGACTGGGATTTGTCACTCCGGTTGACGGAGAGGTATCTCTGGGCCCACTCGGTAGGACATCATCATAATGTGCACAATGTGACCAAGGGGTTGATCACGGGATGATGTGTTATGGAACGAGTAAAGAGACTTGCCGGTAACGAGATTGAACAAGGTATCGGCATACCGACGATCGAATCTCGGGCAAGTACAATACCGTTAGACAAAGGGAATTGTATACGGGATCGATTGAGTCCTTGACATCGTGGTTCATCCGATGAGATCATCGTGGAACATGTGGGAGCCAACATGGGTATCCAGATCCCGCTGTTGGTTATTGACCGTAGAACGTCTCGGTCATGTCTGCATGGTTCCCGAACCCGTAGGGTCTACACACTTAAGGTTCGATGACGTTAGGGTTATAAAGGAAGTTTGTATGTGGTTTCCGAATGTTGTTCGGAGTCCCGGATGAGATCCCGGACGTCACGAGGAGTTCCGGAATGGTCCGGAGGTAAAGATTTATATATGGGAAGTCCTATTTTGGCCACCGGAAAATGTTCGGGAATTTTCGGTATTGTACCAGGAAGGTTCTAGAAGGTTCCGGAGTGGGGCCCACCTGCATGGGGGGACCCACATGAACGTGGGTAATGGGGGCAAGGCCCCACACCCCTGGTCAAGGCGCACCAAGATCCCCCCTTAGAAGGAATAATATCATATTCCGAAGGGATAAGATCAAGATCCCTAAAAAGGGGGGATAACAATCGGTGGGGAAGGAAATGATGGGATTTCTTTCCCCCCACCTTTGCCAACGCCCCAATGGACTTGGAGGGCAAGGAACCAGCCCCCTCCACCCCTATATATAGTGGGGAGGTGCATGGGAGCTTTACCAAAGTTCTGGCGCAGCCCTCCCCCTCTCCCAAGTCCTCCTCTCCCGCGGTGCTTGACGAAGCCCTGCAGGATTGCCATGCTCCTCCACCACCACGCCGTCGTGCTGCTGCTGGATGGAGTCTTCCTCAACCTCTCCCTCTCTCCTTGCTAGATCAAGGCATGGGAGACGTCACTGGGCTGTACGTGTGTTGAACGCGGAGGTGTCGTCCGTTCAGCACTAGGATCTCCGGTGATTTGGATCACGACGAGTACGACTCCTTCAACCCCGTTCTCTTGAACGCTTCCGCTTAGCAATCTACAAGGGTATGTAGATGCACTCTCCTTCCCCTCGTTGCTAGTCTCTCCATAGATAGATCTTGGTGACACATAGGAAAATTTTGAATTTTTGCTACGTTCCCCAACACTATAACCCCCCCCCCCCCAGGAGCCCTCGCATATACAGGGAGGTGAGCAAGCAGGAAGGCATAGAGAAATTAGCCACCAAACAGCAGAATCCACCCGAGGAGAAGGAGCAGCCTAAGCCTTGGCCAGCCTTCTTTCTCCCTCCATACAGCTCCAGGAGCAACCTTGTACTATCGCGTATCAACTACACTCGGCAGGACTAGGGGTGTTATCTCTCGGAAGAGCCCCGGACCTGGGTATGTCTTGCGTCCCACGCTCGCTCATGCCAACCCCGCCTCTGGAGACCACCAGTGCCCTTGAGCCTCCTCCTCTCTTTAGCCATCCCATGGCATCTGCCGTGCGCCCACCACGACAGTTGGTGCCCACCGTGGGGCAGCTCGAGGAGCTGGCCGGGAGCATGCTTCAGACGGGGATCTTCTCCGACTCCGATGAGCCCGTCACGCTAGGAGACGACGTCGTCGACGCGCTTGCCGCCTCCTTCGCCGTGCTGCACATCTGACGAGTACCCCAGCGAGGTACTTAGCTACTCCAACTCCCCCCTCTCCCTCGGCGGTGGCATTTCCGTCGGGGCAATGGACGTCCATGTGGAGGTTTTCGTCACTGGCACTGATGCCTCCTCCTCGTCGAGCAAGACGAGGAAGGCTGCCGAAGCCAGGGCCGCAGCGGAACGGACCGAGTCGTCCAACCCCTTACGCGCCGCGATGCAGAGCCTCTGCGTCCCCATCAGCGCCGACATCGACGCCACCAACATCACTAAGGCCCGAGCCCAGCTCGAGGAAAGGCGCCAGCAGATGCTGGACCTGTCCGAGACGCTCGCCGCCACCCAGCGCCGCATGGATTCCGCTCAGCTGGAGCGTAATGCCGTGTACGGATTCACGCCCGCCGCGGCCGAGCCGAGTAGGGTCACCGACGTGCGTGCCTAGGGAGGAGCAATCGGTCGCGCCCTCGGCGCCATCCCGACCGTCTACGAGACGACAGCGAAGAACATGCGCGCTGCCCAGGCAGCCGCAGTCGACCTGGATCAGCTCACGGGCGAAGAACTGAAGGAGTGCATCGGGCGGATGCGTGACGTCCTCAACGCGGCCAACACGCAGCAAGACCGCCTCAACCAGCTAGCCAAGCCGGCGGGATCCGGTTCCGCCCGCGTCGGCGGACCCGACGAACTTCAGCACACAGCGTCCTCGCCACCCGGCGAGGCGCACTCCGGCCGAGTCTGGACTCGGCGTGACCCGGCCGCTATGATCGCCGGCGGTTTGGGCGACGAGCCTGTCCTGGAGAACCAGCACGGACCCGGCCAGCCTGGCCGGCGTCTGGCTCCAACCGACCCAGCCCCCCGCGGCCTGGTCGCCAGTCGACTCGGCGCACGCGCCATTGACGACACCGACGCTCGCCACCGCCTCGACCAGCTCGCTCACTCCCTTGAGGTGGAGGAAAGCGGCGCCATCAGGCCGGCATGCTTTGGCCCATGAATTCGGGAAGATCCCTTCCCCAAAGGGTTCATGCTTCCCCGCAACACCCCCAAGTACAACAGGACCGTGAAGCCGAAGGACTGGCTCACCGACTACACCACCGCCATTGGCATTACCGGCGCCAATCGCTGACTCGCCGTGCGCTACGCACCGCTCATGCTCCAAGGGTCGGCCTGCATCTGGTTGAATAGTCTGCCGATGGGTAGCGTCAACACGTGGGTCGACTTCAAGTAGGCATTTGTCCGCAACTTCACGGGGACCTACAAGCGGCCCGGCCGCCCTAGCCAGCTCGCCATGTGCGTGCAAGGGCCTACGAAGACCGGTCGTGAGTACCTCGCACGCTGGACCAAGCTCTGGAACAGCTGCGAGGGCGTTCATGAAGTCCAAGCAATCCAGTACTTCATCAACGGGTGCCGAGACGGCACCCTCCTCAAGCACAAGCTCTTACGCTCCGAGCCGGTCACCATGGCCGCGCTCATGGTGACGGCGGACAAGTACGCCAACGCCGACTTTGCCATGAAGATACAGGTGGCATTGCATGAAGCTGGCAAGGCAAAGCCAGTTCCTCCTCCGAAGCCGGCCGGCGAGAGCGGCCGGCAGCAGCACCAGCAGAAGAACAAGCGTAAGGCCGACCAGCCGGTGCAGCGCTATGACAACCAGCTCGTCGCAGCCGCCGAGCTCGCGGCGGACCCGACAGCCAAGCGTCGGCAGACCGGCAAGACGGCGTGGCAACTCGACAGGAGCTTCAAAGAGATGCTCGACGCCCCCTGCAAGCACCACAGCAGCGCAAGGCCGTCCACGCACACACTTTGGCAGTGCAGAATCACCAAGCGCATCATGAGGGGCGATGTCCCGCCTCCTTCGACTCCAGCTCTGGCTCCAGGCGCGGGACAGCCGCCTCCGCCTCCACCGCCGCCTTCGGGCGGTGGCGTGATGCGGGACGACGCCTACTCGGACCAGAACGCGGCCTACGTCGTCTTCACTAGCCTCGACGACGATAAGCGAAGCGAGCGCCTCCCTCAGTAGGAGGTGAACACCGTCGTCCCGGCCAAACCAGAATTCATGCACTGGTCGGACCGCCCGGTCACCTGGACCCGGGAAGACCACCCGGCTGTCATGCCGAATCCGGGTGGCTACGCCCTCGTCCTCAACCCCACCATTGTCGCGTGACGCACGTGCAAGTTTTCCCGAGTCCTCATTGACGGCGGCAGCATCATCAACATCCTCTACCGCGACACGATGACCAAGCTCGGCCTCGAGGCCAAGGACCTGGAGCCGACCCGGACGATCTTCCACGGCATCGCTCCCGGCCTCTCCTGCTCTCCCATTGGCCGGGTTCGGCTAGACGTCCTGTTCGGCGACAACAACCATTTCCGGTGTGAGCCGATATGGTTTGAAGTGGTGGACCTGTCCAGCGCGTACCACTCGTTGCTGGGCCAACCCGCGCTCGCCAAATTCATGGCGGTCCCCCACTACGCATATCTGAAGATGAAGATGCTGGGTCCGAAGGGCCTTATCACCGTCATCGGCGACTATCGCAAATCCCTGGAATGGGCCCGAGACGGTGCCAAGCTGGCCGAGTCGCTGGTCATTGCCGAGGAGCGGCGCCAGCTCGACCGAATCGTCGCCATGGCAGGCGAGGCCTCGGCCACACCGATCCCAACCGAGGAGCCGGCCGACGAAGCCGCCTTCAAGCCCTCCAAGGAGACCAAGAAAGTGAAGCTGAACCCGGAAGATCCCAGCTGCATGCAGCAAGTACGTTGTCGTAGGCGTCTGCCTTGACAGCAAATAGGAAGGTGAGCTCGTCAACTTCCTCTGTGAGAATCGGGATATCTTCGCATGGACTCCCAAGGACATGCCAGGTATCCCGAGGAAGTACGCCGAGCACAAACTCCATGTTCGCAAGGACGCCAAGCCTGTCCGTCAACCCCTGCGACGTTTCTCCGAAGAGAAGAGAAGATCCATCAGTGAAGAGGTCGCCAAGCTTTTGGCGGCCGGATTCATCATGGAAGTGTTTCACCCCAAATGGCTGGCCAAACCAGTCCTCGTCGTGAAGAAGAACAAGACCTATCGCATGTGTATCAACTACACCAGCCTCAACAAGGCCTGTCCCAAGGATCCGTTCGCCCTCCTGCGGATCGACCAAGTCATCAACTCGACCGCTGGGTGCGAGCTCCTGTCCTTCCTGGACGCTTACTCCGGCTACCACCAGATCAAGCTGGACCCGGCCGACGCCCTGAAGATGTCCTTCATCATGCCCTTTGGGGCGTATTGCTACATCACCATGTCGTTCGGCTTGAAGAACGCCGACGCCTACTTCCAGCGCTGCATGCAGAAATGCCTATTGCCGCAACTCGGCCGCAATACCCACGTTTACGTGGACGACATCGTGGTGAAGACCAAGCAGGACCTCAGGCTCCTCGACGACTTGAAAGAAACATTCGCCAACCTCCACGAATACAAGGTCAAGCTCAACCCAGAAAAATGTGTTTTCGGCGTCCCAGCCGGAAAGCTACTCGGTTTCCTTGTCTCGGAACGCGGCATTGAGGCGAACCCAGAGAAAATCAAGGCCATCGAGCACATGCGCAAGCTGGCTCGGTTGCGCGATGTCCGGAAATTCACCGGCTGCTTGGCCTCAGACAGCCGGTTTCTAAGCCGGCTGGGCGAGAGGGCGCTACCCCTATACCAGCTGATGAAGAAGACGACGTCGTTCAAATGGAACGACCAGGAGAACGAGGCCTTCCGGGACCTCAAGCGCATGCTCTCCACCGCACCAGTCCTGGCCGCGCCGACCGATAATGAGCCACTGTTGCTCTACATAGCCGCAACCTCATGGTCGGTCAACACGGTGCTGGTGGTCGAGCGACCAGAGAAGGGCAAGATCCAAGCCGTCAAGCGCCCAGTCTACTACCTGAGAGACGTGCTCTCCAACTCCAAGCAGAACTACCCGCACTACTAGAAGATGTGTTACGACGTGTACTTCACCGCCAAGATGCTGAAGCAATACTTCCAAGAGCACGTCATCACCGTGGTCAGCACGGCTCCTCTCGGAGAGATCATCGGGTGCCGGGATGCCTCTGGCCGGGTCGCCAAGTGGGCGCTCGAGCTAGCCGGCCACACCATCCTCTATGAGCCCCGCACCACGATCAAGTCTCAGGCCCTGGCCGATTTCCTCATCGACTGGACCGAGACCCATCACCTAGTACCTACCACCGCCTCCCGACTCGACGCACTAGCGCATGCATTTTGATGGGTCCAAGATGCGACTCGGCCTAGGAGCCAGCATCGTGCTATCGTCCCTAAAGGGCGACTGACTCCGCTATGCACTCCAGATCCACTTCACCGCCTCCAACAACGTTGCCGAGTATGAAGCCCTTGTGCATGGCCTCCGGCTTGCCAAGGAACTCGGCATCCGGCGCATCCTGTGCTACGGCGACTCGGATCTTGTGGTGCAACAGTGCTCCGGCGAGTGGGACGCCCGCGACTCCAACATGGCAAGCTACCGCTTCCTCGTCCAGAAGTTGTCTGGGTCCTTCGAGGGCTGCAAGTTCCTCCATGTTCCGCACACGGAGAATGAAGCGGCTGACACGCTCACCAAGATCGCCTCGTCCCGGCAATCCATCTCGTCCGGCGTCTGCCTCGAGCACCTACACAAGCCGTCCGTCAAGCCGTCGCCGGACTCCGAGTCCATCCACATTCCAGATGTCCCGTCCGCGTCCCAACCCGACCCGGGGACTGTTGAACCCGGCCCAGGGACTGCTGAACCTGGCCCAGGGGCTGCCGAACCTAGCCCGGGGGCTGCTCAGCTCGACCCAGCCATCGTCGCCCCAGACCCGGCCGTTGCCATCCCCGACCCGAGGGCTACTCAACCCGGCCCGGAGGTTCCCGACTCGGAACCCGCCCTGGTGGTCGTCTTCTCCGTGGTGACGGCTCCGTCTAGGGCCCTGCCAATCTCAGAATTCCTGGAGAATGGGGTTCTCCCCATGGATGAGACCAAAGCCCGGCAAGTGCAGCGTCGGGCGTCCGCCTACAACATCATCAACAACGAGCTCGTCAAGTGCAGCTCCACCAGTGTCTTCCAATGCCACGTCGAGCAGGAATAGGGCGTCGACATCCTCCTCGACATACACCAGGGCGAATGCGGGCACCACGCCGCATCGCGATCCCTGGTGGCCAAGGCTTCCCGCCACGGTTTCTACTGCCCACGACCCTCCAAGATGTTGAGTCGCTCATTCTCAAGTGTGAGGGATGCCAGCGCTTCAGCAAGCGCAGCCACCAGCCGGCGCCAGCTCTCCGCACCATTCCGATCGCCTGGCCCTTCGCGGTCTGGGGACTCTACATGGTGGGACCCTTCAAAACCGCCAGAGGCGGCAATGACGCATCTGCTGGTGGCAGTGGACAAGTTCACGAAGTGGATCGAAGCACGGCCAATCAAGAAACTGGACGGGCCAACAGCCGTCCGGTTCATCAAAGACATAGCGGTTCGCTACGGTATGCCGAACAACATCATCACGGACAACGGCAATAACTTCGCCAAGGGCGAGCAATACTGTTCCGTCTCCGGCATCCGCCTCGACCTGGCCTCCATTTCACACCCGCAGTCCAACAGGCAGGTCGAGCGGGCCAACGGCCTCATCCTGTCCGGCATCAAGCCGCGGCTCGTCGAGCCACTCATCTGCTCACCTGGTAGCTGGCTCGACGAATTGCTGGCCGTTCTCTGGAGTCTTCGAACCACGCCGAACCGGTCGACCGGGTTCACCCCATTCTTCCTCGTCTATGGAGCCAAAGCCATCATCTCGACTGACGTCGAGTTTGACTCGCCGCGTGTCGCGATGTACACCGAAGCCGAAGCCAAGGAAGCTCGTGAAGATGGTGTCGACCTACTCGAAGAAGCCTGCCTCCTAGCACTCAGCCGTTCGACCATCTACCAGCAAGGCCCGAGGCACTACCACAACAAGGAGATCAAGCTCCTCGCGTTCCGCGAGGGCGACCCCGTCCTCTGACTCATCCAAGAGCAAGCCGGCCAGCACAAGCTGTGCCCCCCATGGGAGGACCCATTCTTCGTGAGCTGGGCCTTGCGCGACCGCAACGCCTACTACCCCATCGACGCACGCAAGCCAAACAAGCGCAAGAGAAATACCGCCGGAGAAGAAACGACCCGGCCGTGGAACGCGGAACTCCTCCGCCCGTTTTACAGTTAGCCGTACGAATGTATGTATCGCTGCCTTTTGTAAATGTATGAAATTACGGTGTCCCCGAATGAGACTCAGGGGCTACCTTTTGTCAACCAAATTATTGTGTCCCTACTTTTTTGCATCACCATGCTCCTGAACCCGGCCACCGATCCGACTCGCCCGACCCGGGGGCTCGGGGGCTGGCCAGCTCAATCGCCACCCGTCGCCTTCCTTGGTGATTTCTGATGCGCTAAGGGCGCCCCCCCCCCCCACTTTGCCCTAAGCCACAGACCCGGCTTCGGCTGTCGGCTGACAAGCACAACGGGCCAAAGCCCCCGCGTGTTTCAAACGCTAAGTTAAAGGTTGTCGAGTCGACCAACCCGGCCCGTCACTTTAAAGATAGCCGCACGACCGGCTTCTCGTCAACCGGCTCCGCTGGGTTGCCGACAGCCGGCCCAGTGGGTGTTTCACTCGCGCTCAACGTTTTTGAAAGCCTAAGTACTACGCGCTCCTCTCAAAGAACCAAGCTCCTTGTCACGGATCGAAGCCTCGACCGTCTGACTCGCGGGGGGGGGGGGGGGGAGGTTTGAGAAAGGAAAAGTGCAAGAAATTGGTTCAAAAAACAAAACGCAAGAGCAAAAACATTCATGACATTTACACATAAATATTTAAAGGCCCACGGCCAGAGTTCATTGCACCCGGAAACCCCAGTGGGTGGGTGGACTTGCTACCTAACAGATTCTACCAAGACGTCTCAGGCACATCCAGCGCCGGGTCGCGACGTCGACGGTTCTCCCCTAGCAGCCTCCGGGTCCAGCAAGGTGCCGGTGTCCTCCTCGACGCCCCCATCGCGGTAGACGCCCATCTCCTCGGAGCTGCCCTCGAGATCATGAAGAAGCAGGCCGTAGTCATCGCCGGCCACGACTCTGCCGTCTTCCGCCCGCTCCGGGTGGAACTTGTCATGGAAGGCGAACTCGGCGATGTCCCATCAGCACGTCCAGCTGCAGGTCCGGATGCCAAGACAACGCAAACCGGAGCGCCATCTTGGCACCGGCACGAGCGGCGGAGACGCGCCACTCGTGAAGCCGGTCCGACCCCATCTCTAGCTAGTGTGCCAGAAGTGTGAAGCTGCTGGGCTCAACGGAGCCTGGCCAAAGGGCCGTCGTCATCGCTGTGACGGCCTGGGACAGCCGCCCCATCTGCTCCCCCAGGACCGACAGGCGGTCCTCGACGGCTGTCATGATTTCCGAGAATGTCCACGCCACCTGCGGGTCGGTCCCAGATCCAACGACTCCCGACGGGTCGGACTCCGGGAAGGCCCCTGCCGAAAAACAAAGCAAGTCAAGAAAAAGGACAACAAGGACGAAAAGCCGGATCCCAACCCGGCAAAACCCAAGAAAAGCACTTACTGGAGAAGGATTCTTCAAGGTGTTGTGCTTCGAGCAACGTACCGTGCAGCTCCCGATCAATGGTGCGGTCACGCTCGTGGAGCGCCTCTCCAAGTCATTCGCCTTGGCAAGGGCCGCCTTCAACTCGGCGTCCTTGTCATCGGTCGCCTTCTCGGCCGCCTCGCAACGACGGGCCTCATCCTAACGGGCCCCCTCTGTCGTGGCAGCCTGCTCCCTCAGGCGTTCCACCTCGGCCTGGAGCCGGCTCTTGTTGTTGGCCAGCCTGCCGCGTTGCTGGTCCGCCTCGACTAGGGCTTGCTGTGCCTCCACCACCTTGGCGGCCTCCGCCTTAAGGAGCCCCACCTCGGCCTCGAGGCGGCTCTTATGGCCTGCCAATTGCTCCCGCAACTGGTTGGCCTCGTCAAGCAACCGCCGGGCTGCTGCCGCCTCCGCCCTCGCATGCGCCACCTCGGCACCAAGACGGCCGGTGTCGGCGACAAGCCGGTCATAGTGATGACCGGCCCGGAGTAGCCGGATCTGCTGGGACAACACCTAGGCTGCACAAAGGAAGATTCAGGAAAGGAAAAAGCAAGACTTAAGATTTGTCCCAACTGTTACACAGTTGGCCCGAATCTCAAGGGCTACACCCAATGGGTGCGCTAGCGCGCCCCCATTAGAGAAGAGCATGAAGATACCTGCAGCAACGCGAAGCTCCTCCTCCTTGGCGGCGAGCTGCTCCTTGAGCTCCCGGTATTTGCCTAGGAGGCGGTTGAAGGCACCGACCCGGTAGGCGTCGAGTTGCTGAAAATGTCGGCAGTAAAAAAAACAGCATTCTAAAGATTCGACCCAACTACTACATAGTTGGCCCGAACCTCGGGGGGTATGACCAGTGGGTGCGCTAGCGCGCCTCCACAAAGAAGAAGTTACAGAAGAAGCTCACCAGTACGGCACGCTCCAAGTCCCGTGTCCGCTCCACCTCGGCCTGGGCGAAGGCTTCAAGCCGGTCCGTCCGTCCGCACAGGCGGCGGCTGACAGCGTCCATCGCCACCTCCTCCTGGGTCTGGGGCCCGAAGACCACATCCCTCCCGCTTCGCGCCGGCTACGGCGTGGCGGCTCGACGTCCTCCCTGCCGGGGCACCAGGGCGTGCCCCCCACTGGCCGCTCCCACCGTGGCCAGCCCCTCCTCTGGTGCCCTCTCCGGCGCCATCGACGACCCGAACACCGGGATGGCTTGCGACCCCACCGCCGGTTCGACAGTCGGGGTGGCCAGCGGTGCCACCACCTGCGGTGCCTCCTCCGACGCTGACGGCGTCCCCTGTGGTGCAACCTGGGGCACCTCCTCAAAGACGGCGCCATCGCCGCCTCCGCCGGCCCCCGCCCGCTCGATCGCATCGACCCACGGTGAGGTGTCATCATCCACCTCCACGACCTCCTGGTCGAGGATCACCATGTCAGCCCAGCCTCCTTGGTCATGCTCCCTCGCCGGCGACGGCTCGAAGATCGTTGCTGCCACCACTGTGCCATTCTACATCTCGCGCCACGCCAGCTCACGCCCACGCCGCCGCGGCATCGGTCCAAGCGCGGACCAATGCCGCCTCCAACTCTGCCTCAGCCCTGTTCATGTCCTGCCAGGCCAGGCCTTCGGCGTTGGTCGGGTCCAGGCCGAGGTCAGGGTCGGCCCGCTCCTCCTCCTCGATCCGGTCGACGGAGTCGGACGGGCTCCTGTGAAACGCGGCCTCCTCGGTGGCCGCGGCATCCACCGTTGCCCTCGCCAGAGCGATCGTCCAACTAAAGAAGAAGACGAAATGAACAAAAGCAAAGCAAGCTCAACCATTCGGACGCAGACAGGAGAAGAAACTTACCCTGTCAAGACCGAGACGGGGGCCGGCCTCCCATGCCCGGTGCCACGCCTCCTCTTGTACGGCCTCGCGCTCCCGGCCGGGTCCGCCGTGCGCTTCGGGGCCCGGGACTGCGGCGCGACGCTGTCCTTCCCTGCGGACGGCCCGGCGCCGCTCCACGCAACAACCCGGCTCCGCCCGCGTCGCCGCCTCCTCCACCCAACGCCACTACATCAGCAATTGGCGTCAGTGTCGCCCGCGCCGTGTCGCGGCCGACAACTCAAGAAATGCAAAGGAGAAGACAAAACTTACTCACGTGACACCCAGCGCCGGCGTCGACCTCGGCCGCCTCCTCCCCACCGTGGGCCGCGGGCTCCTCCGACGCCACCTGCACCACCTGCGATGGAGCCGGGCGTAAGGGTGCCGGATGGCGTTCAGGAGCACTTCCCGTGTCGCGTCAGGGCGAACAAGGAGATGTGCAGCAGCAAAATAAGGTAACCAAATACTCACCAGTGGCGCCGCATTTGACTGGCTGTACGGTGCCTTGCCGAACCGCCAGTCCTCCCCAAGGTTGGCCTTGGAGATGTCGTTCACTCGGCGCGCGATCCGCTCCTCCGACAGGCGCGCCGCCCCCATGCGATTGGGGTCTTGAAGACCGGCCATCTCGCCAAGAAGGCAGGTGCGCCGCTGCAAGGGGAGGACCCAGCGCGCGATGAACATGGCGATGAGGTTGTTGCCGGTGAGCCCCTCCCGCGTCTTCTGTTGGGGAACGTAGTAATTTCAAAAATTTCCTATGCACACGCAAGATCATGGTGATGCATAGCAATGAGCGGGGAGAGTGTGTCCACGTACCCTCGTAGACCGAAAGCGGAAGCGTTATAACAACGCGGTTGATGTAGTCGTACATCTTCACGGCCCGACCGATCAAGCACCGAAACTACGGCACCTCTGAGTTCTAGCACACGTTCAGCTCGATGACGTCCCTCGAACTCCGATCCAGCTGAGTGTCGAGGGAGAGTTCCGTCAGCACGACGGCGTGGTGACGATCTTGATGTTCTACCGTCGCAGGGCTTCGCTTAAGCACCGCTACAATATTATCGAGGAGGACTATGGTGGAGGGGAGCACCGCACACGGCTAAGAGATCCAAGGGATCAATTGTTGTTGTGCCTAGAGGTGCCCCCCTGCCCCCGTATATAAAGGAGCCAGGGGGAGGGGGTCGGCCGGCCAGGAGGGGCGCGCCAGGAGGAGTCCTCCTCCCACCGGGAGTAGGACTCCCCCCCTTCCTTGTTGGAGTAGGAGAGAAGGAAAGAGGGGGAGAGGAGGAAGGAAAAGGGGGCTGCACCCCTTGTCCAATTCGGACCAGAGGGGGGTTGCGCGCCTCCTTCCTTTCGGTCTCTCTCCTCTATTCCCATATGGCCCAATAAGGCCCATATACTCCCCGGTGAATTCCCGTAACTCTCCGGTACTCCGAAAAATACCCGAATCACTCGGAACCTTTCTGAAGTCCGAATATAGTCGTCAATATATCGATCTTTACGTCTCGACCATTTCGAGACTCCTCGTCATATCCCCGATCTCATCCGGTACTCCGAACTCCTTCGGTACATCAAAACTCATAAACTCATAATATAACTGTCATCGAAACCTTAAGCGTGCGGACCCTACGGGTTCGAGAACAATGTAGACATGACCGAAACATGTTTCCGGTCAATAACCAATAGCGGAACCTGGATGCTCATATTGGCTCCCAGATATTCTACGAAGATCTTTATCGGTCAGACCGCATAACAACATACGTTGTTCCCTTTGTCATCGGTATGTTACTTTCCCGAGATTCGATCGTCGGTATCTCAATACCTACTTCAATCTCGTTACCGGCAAGTCTCTTTACTCGTTCCGTAATACATCATCCCGCAACTAACTCATTAGTTGCAATGCTTGCAAGGCTTAAGTGATGTGCATTACCGAGTGGGCCCAGAGATACCTCTCCGACAATCTAAGTGACAAATCCTAATCTCGAAATACGCCAACCCAACAAGTACCTTCGGAGACACCTGTAGAGCACCTTTATAATCACCCAGTTACGTTGTGACGTTTGGTAGCACAGAAAATGTTCCTCCGGTAAATAGGAGTTGCATAATCTCATAGTCATAGGAACATGTATAAGTCATGAAGAAAGCAACAGCAACATACTAAACGATCGGGTGCTATGCTAACGGAGTGGGTCAAGTCAATCACATCATTCTCCTAATGATGTGATCCCATTTAATCAAATGACAACTCATGTCTATGGTTAGGAAACTTAACCATCTTTGATTAATGAGCTAGTCAAGTAGAGGCATACTAGTGACACTATGTTTGTCTATGTATTCACACATGTATTATGTTTCCGGTTAATACAATTGTAGCATGAATAATAAACATTTATCATGATATAAGGAAATAAATAATAACTTTATTATTGCCTCTAGGGCATATTTCCTTCAGTCTCCCACTTGCACTAGAGTCAATAATCTAGTTCACATCATCATGTGATTCAACACCAATATTCACATCTGTATGTGATTAACACCCATAGTTAACATCGTCATGTGACCAACACCCGAAGGGTTTACTAGAGTCAATAATCTAGTTCACATCGCTATGTGATTAACACCCAAAGAGTACTAAGGTATGATCATGTTTTGCTCGTGAGAGAAGTTTAGTCAACGGGTCTGTCACATTCAGAGTCGTATGTATTTTGCAAATATTCTATGTCTACAATGCTCTGCATGGAGCTACTCTAGCTAATTGCTCCCACTTTCAATATGTATCCAGATTGAGACTTAGAGTCATCTAGATCGGTGTAAAAGCTTGCACCGATGTAACTCTTTACGACGGGCTCTTTTTATCACCTCCATAATCGAGAAACATCTCCTTAGTCCTCACTAAGGATATTCTTGACCGCTGTCCGGTGATCTACTTTTAGATCAAAATTGTATTCCTTTGCCAAACTCAGAGCAAGGTGTACAATAGGTCTGGTACACAGAATATCATACTTTATAGAACCTATGACTGAGGCATAGGGAATGACTTTTCGTTCTCTTTCTATTTTCTGCCATGGTCGGGTTTTGAGTCTTACTCAACTTCACACCTTTGCATCATAGGCAAGAACTCTTTCTTTGACTGTTCCATTTTGAACTACTTCAAAATCTTGTCAAGGTATGTACTCATTGAAAAATCTTATCAAGCGTCTTGATCTATCTCTATAGATCTTGATGCTCAATGTGTAAGTAGCTTCACCGAGGTCTTTATTTGAAAAACTCCTTTCAAACACTCCTTTATGCTTTCCAGAAAATTCTACATCATTTCCGATCAACAATATGTCATTCACATATACTTATCAGAAAGGCTGTAGTGCTCCCACTCACTTTCTTGTAAATACAGGCCTTTCTAAAAGTCTGTATAAAACCATATGCTTTGATCAACTCATCAAAGCGTATATTCCAACTCCGAGATGCTTGCACCAGTCCATCGATGTATCGCTGGAGCTTGCACATTTTTTATTAGCACCTTTCGGATCGACAAAACCTTCTGGTTGCATCATATACAACTCTTCTTCCAGAAATCCATTCAGGAACACAGTTTTGATATCCATTTGTCAGATTTCATAAAATGTGGTGATTGCTAACATGATTCGGACAGACTTAAGCATCGTTACGAGTGAGAAAATCTCATCATATTTAACACCTTGAACTTGTCGAAAACCTTTCGCAACAAGTCGAGATTTGTAGATAGTAACACTACTATCAGTGTCTGTCTTCCTCTTGAAGATCCATTTATTTAACATGGCCTGCTAATCATCGAGCAAGTCAACCAAAGTCCATACTTTGTTCTCATACATGGATCGTATCTCAGATTTTATGGCCTCAAGCCATTTCGCGGAATCTGGGCTCATCATCGCTTCCTCATAGTTCGTAGGTTCATCATGGTCTAGTAACATGACTTCCAGAATAGGATTACCGTACCACTCTGGTGCGGACCGTACTCTAGAAGACCTACGAGGTTCGGTAGTAACTTGATCTAAAGCTTCATGATCATCATCATTAGCTTCCTCACTAATTGGTGTAGGAATCACAAGAACTGATTTCTGTGATGAACTACCTTCCAACAAGGGAGCGGGTACAATTACCTCATCAAGTTCTACTTCCCTCCCACTCACTTCTTTCGAGAGAAACTCCTTCTCTAGAAAGGATCCATTCTTAGCAACAAAGACTTTTGCCTTCAGATCTGTGATAGAAGGTGTACCCAACAATTTCCTTTGGGTATTCTATGAAGACGCACGTCTCCGATTTGGGTTTAAGCTTATCAGGTTGAAACTTTTTCACATAAGCATCGCAGCCCCAAACTTTAAGAAACGACAACTTTGGTTTCTTGCCAAACCACAGTTCATAAGGCGTCGTCTCAACGGATTTTGATGGTGCCCTTTTTAAAGTGAATGCAACTGTCTCTAATGCATAACCCCAAAACGATAGTGGTAAACCGATAACAGACATCATAGGTCGCACAATATCCAATAAAGTGCGGTTACGACGTTCCGACACACCATAACGTTGTGGTGTTTCCAGGTGGTGTGAACTGTGAAACTATTTCACATTGTTTTATATGAAGGCCAAACTCGTAACTAAAATATTCTCCTCCACGATCAGATCGTAGAAACTTTATTTTCTTGTTACGATGATTCTCCACTTCACTCTGAAATTCTTTGAACTTTTCAAATGTTTCAGACTTGTGTTTCATTAAGTAGATATGCCCATATCTGCTCAAATCATCTGTGAAGGTCAGAAAATAATGATACTTGCCACGAGCATCAACACTCATTGGATCGCATACATCGGTATGTATTATTTCCAATAAGTCAGTAGCTCATTCCATTGTTCCGGAGAACGGAGTTTTAGTCATCTTGCCCAAAAGGCACGGGTCGCAAGCATCAAATGATTCATAACCAAGTGATTCCAAAAATCCATCTTTATGGAGTTTCTTCATGCGCTTTACACCGATATGACCTAAACGGCAGTGCCACAAATATGTTGCACTATTATTATCAACTTTGGATCTTTTGGCATCAATCTTATGGATATGTGTATCACTACGATTGAGATCCAACAAACTATTTTCATTGGGTGTATGACCATTTAAGGTTTTATTCATGTAAACAGAACAACAATTATTCTCTGACTTTAAATGAATAACCGTATTGCAATAAACATGATCAAATCATATTCATGCTCAACGCAAACGCCAAATAACATTTATTTAGGTTTAACACTAATCCCGAAAGTATAGGGAGTGTGCGATGATGATCATATCAATCTTGGAACCACTTCCAACACACATCGTCACTTCACTCTCAACTAGTCTCTGTTTATTCTGTAACTCCTGTTTCGAGTTACTAATTTTTAGCAATCGAACAAGTATCAAATACTCAGGGGCTACTATAAACACTAGTAAGGTACACATCAGTAACCTGTATATCAAATATACCTTTGTTCACTTTGCCATCCTTCTTATCCACCAAATATTTAGGGTATTTCCGCTTCCAGTGACCATTTCTTTTGCAGTGTAAGCACTTAGTTTCAGGCTTTGGTCTAGCTTTGGGATTCTTCGCGGGAGTGACAACTTGCTTGTCATTATTCTTGAAGTTCCCTTTCTTTCCCTTTGCCCTTTCTTGAAACTAGTGGTCTTGTCAATCATCAACACTTGATGCTCTTTCTTGATTTCTACCTTCGTCGATTTCAGCATCACGAAGAGCTCGAGAATCATTTACGTCATCCCTTGCATTTATAGTTCATCACGAAGTTCCAGTAACTTGGTGATGGTGACTAGAGAACTCTGCCAATCACTATCTTATCTGGAAGATTAACTCCCACTTGATTCAAGCGATTGTAGTACTCAAACAATCTAAGTACTTGTTCACTAGTTGAGCAATTCTGCTCCATCTTTTAGCTATAGAACTTGTTGGAGACTTCATATCTCTCAACTCGGGTATTTGCTTGAAATATTAACTTCAACTCCTGGAACATCTCATTTGGTCCATGACGTCCAAAACGTCTTTGAAATCCCGATTCTAAGCCGTTAAGCATGGTGCACTTAACTATCAAGTAGTCATCATATTGAGCTAGCCAAACATTCATAACGTCTGCATCTGCTCCTGCAATAGGTCTGTCACCTAGCGGTGCATCAAGGACATAATTCTTCTGTGCAGCAATGAGGACAATCCTCTGATCACGGATCCAATCCGCATCATTGCTACTAACATCTTTCAACACAATTTTCTCTAGGAACATATCAAAATAAACATATGAAAGCAACAACGCAAGCTATTGATTTACAGCATAATTTGCAAAATACTACCAGGACTAAGTTCATGATAAATTTAAGTTCAATTAATTATATTACTTAAGAACTCCCACTTAGATAGACATCCCTCTAATTATCTAAGTGATCACATGATCCAAATCAACTAAACCATAACCGATCATCACGTGAAATGGAGTAGTTTTCAATGGTGAACATCACTATGTTGATCATATCTACTATATGATTCACGCTCGACCTTTCGGTCTCCGGTGTTCCAAGGCCATATCTGCATATGCTAGGCTCGTCAAGTTTAACCTGAGTATTCCGCGTGTGCAACTGTTTTGCACCTGTTGTATTTGAACGTAGAGCCTATCACACCCGATCATCACGTGGTGTCTCAGCACGAAGAACTTTCACAACGGTGCATACTCAGGGAGAACACTTCTTGATAATTTAGTGAGGGATCATCTTAAAATGCTACCATCAATCAAAGCAAGATAAGATGCATAAAAGATAAACATCACATGCAATCAATATAAGTGATATGATATGGCCATCATCATCTTGTGCTTGTGATCTCCATCTCCGAAGCACCGTCGTGATCACCATCGTCACCGGTGCCACACCTTGATCTCCATCGTAGCATCGTTGTCGTTACGCCATCTATTGCTTCTACGACTATTGCTACCGCTTAGTGATAAAGTAAAGCAATTACAGGGCGTTTGCATTTCATACAATAAAGCGACAACCATATGGCTCCTGCCAGTTGCCGATAACTTCGGTTACAAAACATGATCATCTCATACAATAAAATATAGCATCACGTCTTGACCATATCACATCACAACATGCCCTGCAAAAACAAGTTAGACGTCCTCTACTTTGTTGTTGCAAGTTTTACGTGGCTGCTACGGGCTGAGCAAGAACCGTTCTTACCTACGCATCAAAACCACAACGATAGTTCGTCAAGTTAGTGTTGTTTTAACCTTCTCAAGGACCGGGCGTAGCCACACTCGGTTCAACTAAAGTTGGAGAAACTGACACCCGCCAGCCACCTGTGTGCAAAGCACGTCGGTAGAACCAGTCTCGCGTAAGCGTACTCGTAATGTCGGTCTGGGCCGCTTCATCCAACAATACCGCCGAACCAAAGTATGACATGCTGGTAAGCGGTATGACTTGTATCGCCCACAACTCACTTGTGTTCTACTCGTGCATATAACATCAACGCATAAAACCTAGGCTCTGGTGCCACTATTGGGGAACGTAGTAATTTCAAAAATATCCTACGCACACGCAAGATCATGGTGATGCATAGCAACGAGCGGGGAGAGTGTGTCCATGTACCCTCGTAAACCGAAAGCGGAAGCGTTAGAACAACGCGGTTGATGTAGTCGTACGTCTTCACGGCCCGACCAATCAAGCACCGAAACTACGACACCTCCGAGTTCTAGCACACGTTCAGCTCGATGACATCCCTCGAACTCCGATCCAGCCGAGTGTCGAGGGAGATTTCCGTCAGCACGACGGCGTGGTGACGATCTTGATGTTCTACCATTGCAGGGCTTTGCTTAAGCACCACTACAATATTATCGAGGAGGACTATGGTGGAGGGGGGCAATACACACGGCTAAGAGATCCAAGGGATCAATTGTTGTTGTGCCTAGAGGTGCCCCTGCCCCCGTATATAAAGGAGCCAGGGGGAGGGGGTCGGCCGGCCAGGAGGGGCGCGCCAGGAGGAGTCCTCCTCCCACCAGGAGTAGGACTCCCCCCTTCCTTGTTGGAGTAGGAGAGAAGGAAAGAGGGGGAGAGGAGGAAGGAAAAGGGGGCTGCACCCCTTGTCCAATTCGGACCAGAGGGGGGCTGCGCGCCTCCTTCCTTTCGGTCTCTCTCCTCTATTCCCGTATGGCCCAATAAGGCCCATATACTCCCCGGCGAATTCCCGTAACTCTCCGGTACTCCGAAAAATACCCGAATCACTCGGAACCTTTCCGAAGTCCGAATATAGTCGTCCAATATATCGATCTTTACGTCTCGACCATTTCGAGACTCCTCGTCATATCCCCGATCTCATCCGGGACTCC
The DNA here is from genome assembly GCA_963921465.1 of Triticum timopheevii. Classification (NCBI taxonomy): domain Eukaryota; kingdom Viridiplantae; phylum Streptophyta; class Magnoliopsida; order Poales; family Poaceae; genus Triticum; species Triticum timopheevii. Next base: position 47,220,705 of record OY997271.1, read on the forward strand.
AAACTCCTTCGGTACATCAAAACTCATAAACTCATAATATAACTGTCATCGAAACCTTAAGCGTGTGGACCCTACGGGTTCGAGAACAATGTAGACATGACCGAAACATGTTTCCGGTCAATAACCAATAGCGGAACCTGGATGCTCATATTGGCTCCCACATATTCTACGAAGATCTTTATCGATCAGACCACATACAACATACGTTGTTCCCTTTGTCATCGGTATGTTACTTGCCCGAGATTCGATCGTCAGTATCTCAATACCTAGTTCAATCTCGTTACCGGAAAGTCTCTTTACTCGTTCCGTAATACATCATCCCGCAACTAACTCATTAGTTGCAATGCTTGCAAGGCTTAAGTTATGTGCATTATCGAGTGGGCCTAGAGATACCTCTCCGACATTCGGAGTGACAAATCCTAATCTCGAAATACGTCAACCCAACAAGTACCTTCGGAGACACCTGCAGAGCACCTTTATAATCACCCAGTTACGTTGTGACGTTTGGTAGCACACAAAGTGTTCCTCCGGTAAACGGGAGTTGCATAATCTCATAGTCACAGGAACATGTATAAGTCATGAAGAAAGCAACAACAACATACTAAACGATCGGGTGCTATGCTAACGGAGTGGGTCAAGTCAATCACATCATTCTCCTAATGATGTGATCCCCGTTTAATCAAATGACAACTCATGTCTATGGTTAGGAAACTTAACCATCTTTGATTAACGAGCTAGTCAAGTAGAGGCGTACTAGTGACACTATGTTTGTCTATGTATTCACACATGTATTATGTTTCCGGTTAATACAATTGTAGCATGAATAATAAACATTTATCATGATATAAGGAAATAAATAATAACTTTATTATTGCCTCTAGGGCATATTTCCTTCATCTTCATCACTACCACCCGCTCGCAGAGATTGAGAATCTCCTCCGACGGGTGCCTGGGGGTGTAGCCCCAGTTCATCTTTGCTCGCGGCGATGGCGAAGGACGGAAGGTTGATGCGGTACGCACCCAAGTTGCGAACGTAGAAGAAGGAGTTCTGCCATTTCTTGGCAGAATCCTCCAGCGGAATTTTGGGGCAGTCCGCCCCCGATCGCTTCGAGATGACGGCGGCGCCGCAGTCGGCAAACTCTCTTGCTGTCGGCCCCTACCGCTTCAGGGAGAAGAGGCATGCCCAGAGGTCGATCGTGGGCTCGACCCCCAGATACCCCTCGCAGAGGGTGACGAAGCCCGAAAGCTGGACGATGACGCCAGCGCCGAGATGGTGGGGCTGGAGCCCGAAGAACTCCAGGAACATGCGGAGGAAGGTGCTCACCAGCAGCCCAAATCCGCACTCGAAATGCATAAGGAAGACCACACGCTCTGTCGCCTTGGTCTGCGGCCTCTGCTCGCCGCGCGGCAGGTGGACAGCGACATCCATCTCCCGCAGCAAGCACTGGGAAGCGCGGAGATGGGCGATGTCCTCGACGGTGACAGTCGAGCCCATCCAGGAGCCCGACAGCAGTGCCATCGATGAAGACGAAAAGAGGGAAGAAGATGGACGACGATGAGGCTCTGCTCAAAGCGGCGGGCGCAAGAAGCAGAGCGAGGGCGAAGAGGCAGGAGGGCGTGAGCGAGAATGATGTCGGCCGCCCCCCTTGTCCCCAATTTATAGCCCTCGGTTTGAACGTGGGGGAGTGAGATCGTCTGCGCTCGCCTTTCCCACTACCCCGCAATAAGTGCGCACGTACGCGCGCAGTAACTACACGGGGAAGAGCAACCGACCCCCGGATGCCGCAATAAATCCGCACGTGTGGGCCAAGGGCACGCGGCAGTGGCCCCAACCCGTCGCCCCATCCCATCACACGCGTGGCCTATCAGGCCCCTCCGACTTTCGGGCAACACATGGCGCCGCGCGAAGCCTGAGGGATCGCCCCAAGATTCGATGGACTCCTCGGTTCCCGCCACCGTCGGGATGCCGCGATCCGGTTTCCGAAAAACCCGGCACACAGTGGGTGTTGCTAGACCTGGCACTCGCAGAATTCGCCTTGCTTAAGGGGGAAACTGCGAAGGCCCTCCCATCTGAAGACGGCGGACCTTCACAGCTTCAGGGACTATTATCGTTGGGATGAACCCCGGGCAGGCAATGGAACCCGGATCCTTTTTCAAAACAACGGGGCCAGTCTCGCCCCTCAGGCCGGCACACGCTTGGCCGGGTCGCTCGACCCGGCCAGGCCTCGCAACCCGGCCAAACTCTCTGACCCGGCCAGGCACCTCGACTCGGCCTCGATAACCAGTACAAGACAGCCGAACCCGGCACGACGAAGGCTTCCTCAACAAGCCAACTCCACCTGTGGCGTGTTCCGCAACCCAGCCACAGGTCAGATCCCGTCCCATCCAGGCCGTATGATGGGACAAGTCTTCAGCCACTGATAACCATGGCAACAGTGCCCCGTCCATGCCTCTGGTCAGATGGAGCATGGCAATAGTGCCCCTCACCTACCCGCTGACTAGGGCCGGCGTGGCTACAGTGCCCCAGTCGTCACCACTGACGACAGCAAGCGGCGACCTGACGGAGTGCCATTGTACACGACTCGACTCGGCCATGCCCTGATGATCGACAAGATGGCGCACAGTCCCCCTAGGCACGCAGGCCCGCACCTAGGGGAACCCGGCAAACCACAGGCCCCCATCGGGTCCCAGCACGGGTCCTCAGACGCCGACGACCCGGACCCACCAAATTGTAAAATTACAATTGTACCCCTGGGGGGTTGGCCTATAAAACCCCCCAGGAGCCCTCGCATATACAGGGAGGTGAGCAAGCAGGAAGGCATAGAGAAATTAGCCACCAAACAGCAGAATCCACCCGAGGAGAAGGAGCAGCCTAAGCCTTGGCTAGCTTTCCTTCTCCCTCCATACAACTCCAGGAGCAACCTTGTACTATCGCGTATCAACTACACTTGGCAGGACTAGGGGTGTTATCTCTCCGGAGAGCCCCGAACCTGGGTATGTCTTGCATCCCGCGCTCGCTCATGCCAACCCCGCCTCTGGATCCCACCAGTGCCCTCGAGCTTCCTCCTCTCTTTATCCATCCCATGGCATCTGCCATGCGCCCACCACGACACATACCCAAACTCTTCTTCGGCGACGGTGACGGCGGCGCGTGGTTGGTTTTTAGTAGTGAAAAGCCGGCGCTGGTGGCCGGCAGGGTGAGGGAAGGTGTTAGGCTATCCATTATGGCTAGCAGTTGGATTATCAATGGCGATAGTGGGGCATCGCGACTGTGGCAGTGGGAGACCATGCGGTGCGGGAGGTGTGAGAAGGACAAGGCACGGGAGCTGCGGTCTTCGTCGAGGAAGAGTAGAACACAGGAGACGGGATGACCTACATGGGACACCGGGTCCCCGCTGCCTACTCATCCTGGAAGGAGTGCACGCCTTGTCCTTCGCTTATGGGCGTGGGGTCCACGATAGAAATGGTGGCGCCCGGCGCCCGCGCTATCGTCGTCCCACCGGGACGCCAGACAGTTCGTCGGCGGCACATAGGAGGCGCAACTGGCGTCGTTATCATCCGCGATCGCCAGGAGCTGCACCTCGGGGGCGGATGTTTCCTGGCGAGCGATGGCTTGAGCGCGGACGACATCATAGATGGCACGCTGCTCCGCGACGAAATTGGGGTTTGCCGTGGGCATGGCCTCCTTAGTCATGCCCTTGATACGTCTCCAACATATCTATAATTTTTAATTGTTCCATACTACTATATTATCAATCTTAGATGTTTTATATGCAATTACATGCAATTTTACATCTTTTTTGGACTAACCTATTAACTTAGTGCCAAGTGTCAGTTGCTGTTTTTTTATCTTGTTTTTGTTTTTCCAGGAATACTGTACCAAACGAAGTCCAAATGCCCTAAAACTTTTGGTGATTTTTTTCCAGACAAGGGAGACCCTAGAAGCTTCAGGAGGAGACTAAACGTGCAACGAGGTGGCCATAAGGCACTAGGGTGCACCTACTACCTAGTTCCTTTGTGGGCCCATCGTGGCTCCGTTTGACCTAATTCTGACTCTATGAATTCTCTAAAATCGGGAAACCAACAGAGAGCCACCCGAAACACTTTTTCCGCCGCCGCAAGTTTCTGTTCTCAACAGATCCCATCTGGAGGCCTTTTCTGGTACTCCACCGGGGGGGATTCGACCTCGGAGGGCTTCTACATCAACCTTGTTGGCCTACCGATGATGTGTGAGTTGTTTACCACAGACCTACGAGTCCATAGCTAGTAGGTAGATGGCTTCTTATATCTCTTTGATCTTCAATACAATGTTTTCCTCGTTGCTTTTGGAGATCTTTTTGATGTAACCTTCTTTTATGGTGTGTTGTTTGGATCCGATGAATTGTGGGTTTATGATCAGATTATCCATGAATATTATTGAGTCTTCTCTGAACTCTTATATGCATGATTGTTTTAGCTTTGTATTTCTCTCCTATCTATCTGTTTGGTTTGGCCAACTAGATTGATTTTTATTGGAATGAGAGAGTTGCTTTGTGATGGGCTCAATCTTGCGGTGCTAAATCCCAGTGACAGAAAGGAACATCACACGTATTTAGATTGTTGCCATTAAGGATAAAAAGATGGGGTTTATTCATATTGCTTAGATCTATCTTTCTGCATCATGTCATCTTGCTTAAGGTGTTACTTTATTTTCATTAACTTAATACCATATATGCATGCTGGATAGCGGTCGATGGTTGGAGTAATAGTAGTAGATGCAGACAGGAGTCAATCTACTTGTCTCGGATGTCATGCCTATATACATGATCACTGTCTTGGATATGTCATAATTATTTACTCATCTATCAATTGTTTAACAGTAATTTGTTTACCCACTGTATGCAATTTCTACGAGAGAAGCCTCTATTGAAAACTACACCCCGTGGTCAATTTCTATCATTTTATTTTCATATCTATTAAACCAAAAATACAAAAATACCTTACTGCAATTTATTTACATTTACTTTATTTGCATCTACCAATCTATATTTTTACCAATTACCATATAGCTTAATCTTGCACGTAACCTTTGAGCGATTGACAATCCCTTGTTGGGTTGGGTTGCGAGGATTTGTTGTTTGTGTGTAGGTGATATTTACATAGTGTTGCTTAGTTCTCCTATTGGATTGATAACCTTAGTTTCATAACTGAGAAAAATATTCATCTCTACTGTACTGCATCATACTCTCCTCTTCAGGGAAATCCTAACATAGTTCACAAGTAGCATCTATCGAGAGAGAAGCCTCCAGTGAAAACTATGCCCCCGTCTATTCTTTATCATCTATAAAATTCAAAAATACCTTGCTGCAATTTATCTACCGTTATTTTATTTTGTGTTTTTGTTATCTATCTACCATTATCAGACTTGATCCACTAGTAGAAAAACCCCCATTCGTCCCGGTTCGTGAGGGCCATTTGTCCCGGTTCCCGAACCGGGACTAAAGGGTCATTACTAAAGCCCTGTCCCTTTAGTCCCGGTTCGCCCAGGAACTGGGATAGATGAGGGCTCCACGTGTCCGCTGCAGCTTGCCCAGGTAGGGGGGCCTTTTGTCTCGGTTGGTGCCACCAACCGGGACCAAAAGGATTCCACGCATCAGCATTTCAGTGGCTGGGTTTTTTGTTTTTTGCTTCTGAAAGGGGGAGGGGTTGGGGGGTTTTGTAGGGTTAGTTTAGGGGTTTCATATATTGTGTTAGCTAGCTAATAGAGAGGAGTGTCCTCTCTTATCTTCGTGCTTGGTCGACGCTGCGTATAGAGAGGACTCGACACGCTAGCTAACTAGTAAGCAAATGAAGGAAACTATGAAGTACAGAAAATTGTCATGAACATATACAGAAGTGATCGACCTCTCCTTCTCCGAGAAATTGGTCGAACAACAAGTTTTTGTATATCTTAACGACGCTACTGGCTACATATATATACAATGTGTAAGATCTCTTACAATACCCTAACATATGAACTCAACTTCCACATGCATGGTGGTATTCTCCGGCTTTATTGATGACGTGGTCAAGAAAGAATCCAGCAAATTACTCTTGAATTGCTCGCATGCGATCTTGTGGTAGGAGTTCATTCCGCATCTCCCACATCTAATTTCAAGAAGGGGGTCAATACATATATATGAAAGAAACTGAACAGAAAGGATGGTAATAAAATAAACTTGTGAATATTTTTGCTTACGAACTTCATATTGTCTTTTAGAGTATCCCCGCCTATTCTTGGCCGTCGCGTTGTAGATGAAGTCGCAGACGTAGTATCCATAGTAATTATTCCCGGCTTCCTGCCACAAGCGCTTTACGAGAAATAGAGGTCAATCAAACTGATAATGAAGCATTATAAATGGCATTGATGAAAGTAGCTAGAATCAACGGGAGATGCGCGGAACTAGCTAGCTAGTAGTACTTACTTTTGGGTATTTCCATCGCAGATCTCGCGGCAGTCCCGAAACTTGTGCGGTGAATACTTTCCAAACCCCGCGAGACAAAGAAAACAATTACTTGATATCATGAAATGAACAAAGTTGCCGATATGGTGCGATAATGATCAATTCAACTTACTTCTCGAGCATTTTAGACATGTCCGTATAGTCCTGGGGATCTTTTCGTCTCGAGTCTAAGACGTTTACTAGTCCCAGCTCAAGCTTAATCTCTAGGAGAATATAGTGGAACCTGTGCATGCATGTATAACTCATCAATTACATTAATTACTATAACCTCGAGTAATAATTAAGGGAAACCGAATATGCACAAGACAGTAACACTCACTTGAAGTTGTAAGGAAAGAGTATTGTATCTTTGTTTTGATTTATTACCAACGATAGTAGCAAGTTGTCCTCGGTTTCTTTGGCATGAAATGTAACCGTAAATTCATCTATGAGATTTGTGTTAATGAACCCAATATCATACATTTCAGCTTTTCTGCATTCGACGATCTTCAATCTGCATAATATAGTGAGGATAATTATATATACATGCAATGAAAGAGCTGAGCTACATATAGAGACTTAATGACAGAAGTATTACTTACAGGCAGTAGCAAGTGACCGTTAATTTATCGAGGGCCTTTAGATTGAAAAACTGGAAGAACTCCTCAAATGGAACAGACAACTCCTCAATTCCAATGAGGTCGTGATGATCCTCTTTAACTTTCAGCGTCAAAGTATCGATTTTCTTCCCAGCCGACTGCTTTCTGCAGGTTTCCATGTACCAATCACGGAATCTTCGCATCATCGTTGTTAGAGTAGTTCCATCTTTGACGAGAGGCTTCTTGTACTCGTATTTGAATCCGTCCACCTCCATTATATCAAAATGTGCATCATCGTCGTGCATGTAATCTGTAGGATTGGTACCGGGCACGATCCCCGGATGATTAGCGACGATATCGCTAGACACCTTGAGCGGGGGACACGATTGGTTCGCTTGTTCACTGAGTTGGGGAATTTTTTTCCCACTTCTTCGTTCTTGTAACATTTTGTCACTGCAAATACTTCCCGACCGCTTCGCTTCCTTATATGTCTTTTCAGTAATGCGCTCATAGTTGGTTTGCGGCGGAGACGGTGGTGGTCGTTGCAGGGCATCCAAAGTGCGCTTCGCTTTCACCGGATCTATCTTCTCCTCCGGAGGTGGATGTCTCTTAGCTCTTTGCGTTTCGAAGTAGTCCTTCACTTGGGCTTGACAAATCTTCTCGTTTTCCTGTTCGGTCATCTCGTATGGTAACTTCTCTGGAGTCTTGAGAGATGGACCGAATCTGTATTGCCTCCCACCTCTGGCTGTAATGCTAGACGCCGGAGCAGGCCGAGCGGCTGCGGCTGTCTTCTTTCGTTGCTTACGAGGCAGAGGAGAAGGACTACGACGCGCCGGAGCACCCGGAGTGGCGGCGGGTCTCTTCCGCCCTTGCTGACGAGGCGGAGAAGGAGGAGGCTGGCTGGTCGGGCGCACCGACGCAGGCGGAGAAGGAGGTGGAGTGCCCTGATCACTCGCTGGAGGAGCAGGCGGAGGAGGAGGAGGCGGAGGTGTCCAGTTTGGAAGGTTGATGAGCTCCTTCCGCCATAGGCATGGAGTCTTCAGAGCATAACCCAGCCTAGTCTCCCCTTCACCGGTAGGGTGGTCAAGCACGAGCTCCCCAAATCCCTTTGTTATTTCGTCCACCATCACCCTAGCATATCCTTCTGGAATTGGACGGCAGTGAAAAGTTGCGTCGGGTTCAGGAGGTCGAACAGAGCCGACAGCCACCTTGACTTTGTAGTCCTGCCATTGCGTCATAAGGTGGCAATGTTGAGACTCCGTGATAGCATCCACGGGGTAGCTAGCAGGACCCGTGAAGACAGTCTCCAGCTAAAGCAGCTCGGTGGAAGCCACGGTGCTTCTCCGCTGAGATGGCGGGGTAGCTTCGGGGGTAGCTTTGGCAGGTTGCTTGCTTAGAACTGCTTCTCGTTCCTCTAGCTTTCGTACCCTTGCGTGCAGCTCCTGCAGTTCGCTCTGCTCCACTTTCCTCCTACTCTCTTGGGTTTTGTAACCGCCTGCGTTCGAAAACCCAACCTTCCATGGAACGGAGCCTGGCGTGCCTCGTGTCTGTCTAGGGTGCTTAGGATTCCCGAGGGCCATTGTGAGCCCGTCCTTCTCTCTGTCTGGAACGAACGTCCCTTCCCGCGCTGCGGCGATATAGTCCCGAAGCTTCGTGATGGTTATTCATAGTTGCTCGCTCATCCAAACGCAGTTCCCTGTTGTAGGGTCCAAGGTTCCGCCAACCCCGAAGAACCAAGTCCTTGGATAGTCTCGCCAGTTCAATGTCTCTGGTTCGACCCCTTTATCAAGCAGGTCATTCTCAGCCTTGGCCCACAACGGCCGGGGGTTTGAGGTAGCCACCTGACCCCGTGCGATGGTGATGCTCCTCTTCGCAGCATTTATCTTGTTTGTCGCTGACATCTTCTTACTCCTCTCCGATGTCTTGTTGGCCACAAATGCGTCCCATTGATCTCTGAGCTTCTCATACCGGCCGATGAATTCTGTTGTCTTTTTTTTGTCGACAAACTTTGCTTTCAGCTCATTCTTCCACCTCCTTAATAGATCTGCCATCTTCTTGAGAGCACAAGATTTGATCAATGGCTCTATAACTGGATTCTACGGATCCTCCTCTTTCGGTAGGGTGAAATTTACCTTCAGCGCTTTCCAAAGATCCTCTTTATGTGTATCTTCGACAAAAGAAACTTGAAGCTCTTCCTTCTTAGGCTGATTCCATAGCTCGATGCTGATCGGGATCATGTCCCTAACAAGAACCCTGCACTGAGTAGTAAATGCATCCTTGGTCCGGAGGGGTTCAATCGGTTGGCCATCACGCGCGATTGCTGTGATCGTGAACCTTTCATCCGAGCGCAACTTTTTCTTCGGGCCTCGTCTCTTTACCGAAGTTGTGCTCGATCCAAAGGGCTAGAAAAAATAAGAAAGACGAGAGTTAATATGTGTAGATACCAAAACAATGAATGCATGAATTAGCTAGTCAGCACAGGCTTAATTAATATATATACCTGGCCGGACTCTGTTCGGTCATCGGAGCCGTCATCACGGTCTCCTTCTTGCACTGGCATTCGGTCACTGAAACCATCATAATCATGTCCCTCCTCCTCCGTTGTTCGATAACCGTAGCCTGCTTCACCCTCTCCTTCCAGACCATCAGTTTCGTTGAGATACGACATGGCATCACCTCCGCCTGCGATTATGTCCCCCAACACCCGTTCTGCTTCCTCGTCTCGGTCGTGCTCCATAGTTTCTGCAAATATTACAACATGACAATTATTATACAAACATGACAGATGGATATATTAGTGGCAAATGTAGGCCTAGCTATAGCTAATCACAACAAGGAATTATATTAATTAGTGGCCTCGATGCTTCTCTAGGGTTTGGGGTAGCCTCGGCAACGCTTCAAGGGTTCGGAGTGGCCTCGACGACAACGCTCTTTTAAATTGGTAAATTTGGGTGGCCTCGGCAGCGCTTCTAGGGTCTAGTGTCAAAGGATTCAACAAAACCATATCTTCATCATTAGGCGAAAGTAACAGGCGCATGATGGTAAGAAGTTCTCCAAAGTTACTCTGGAATGGAATCCCCGATATGATAATTCGCTTTTTGGTACAAAGTACAGCAAGAGCCTTCCGAATATCGCTATTTGGAAGGCCTTTGCTCAAATTTGAACCAAAAGGCGGATTATCCTATCCGGGACTCCATTCCAGAATAACTTTGGAGAACTTCGTACCATCATGCCCCGGTTACTTCCGGCTAATGATGAAGCCATGGGTTTCTTCAATACTTTGACTCTAGGCAACATCTCGACCCCTCGACGACCCTCGACCCTCAAACCCTCGGCCCCTCAACGACCCTCGAACCCTCGAACCATCGACCCTAGAACCCTCGAACCCTCGACGACCCTCAAACCCTCGACCCCTCAGCCCCTCGACGACCCTCGAACCCTCGACCCTCGAACCCTAGAACCCTCGACCCTCGACGACCCTCGAACCATCGACCCTAGAACCCTCGAACCCTCGACCCTCGACCCTAGAACCCTCGAACCCTCGACCCCTCGGCCCCTCGACGACCCTCGAACCCTAGAACTCTCGACCCTCGAACCCTCGACCCTCGACGACCCTAGAACCCTCGAACCCTAGAACCCTCGAACCCTCGGCCCCTCGACGACCCTTGAACCCTCGAACCTCAAACCCTAGAACCCTCGACCCTAGAACCCTCGACCCTCAAACCCTTGACCCTCGACCTGCCTCGATGACCCTCGACCCCTCTATGACCCTCGCGACCCTCTAGCCTAGTTTCTGACCCTCGACCCCTCGGCGTTCCTCGACACCGTCGTTCCCGATAAAAAGAAGAAGAAGAAGAAGAAGAAGAAGAAGAAGAAGAAGAAGAAGAAGAAGAAGAAGAAGAAGAAGAAGAAGAAGAAAAGAGGAGAAGAAAAAAAAGAGAGAGGAAGAAGAAGAAGAAGAAAAAATAGAAGAAAAAACAAGAGAAGAAGAAGAAGGAATAGAGGAGAAGAAGAAAAAAATTCTATTTTTTCTTCTTCTCCTCTATTCCTTCTTCTTCTCCTTTTTCTTCTTCTTATTCTTCCTCTTCTTATTTTTTTCTCCTCTTCTTCTCCTTCTTCTTCTTCTCCTTCTTCTTCTCCTTCTTCCTCTTCTATTTTTCCACGAACCTGGACCAATGTGTAGATTATATAAGAAAGACTTGTCAAAATCATTTGCATACATTTTTTCAACGTCCCCCCTCATGTCATTTTCGATGTCCCCCCTCATGTCATGTCTGACGTCCCCCCTCATGTCATGTCCGATGTCCCCCCTCATGTCGATGTTATCGGGGAGGGGGTAGACGACAACGACACTCACCCCCTCATCACATGTCCGACGTCCCCGGCCCCCTCATGTCATATCCGACGTCGCACCTCACTTTAACAAAAGTGCACAACTTTTATGTTTGCTTTCGTTTTCACTCTATGTTTTCGTTTCTATACAAAAGTGCATAACTTTTATGAACAAAAAAAATCATACATCAATACATACAACAAAAAAATCATACAAAAAAATCAAGAGAGGAGGGGATCGGGGCCGGCGGCGCTCACAGCGAGGACGCGGGCGACGACGGCGGTGATGACAGGCGCGGGCGACGGTGTCGGTGCAGGGCGCGGGGACGGCGACGACGAGGTAGGGCGACGGCCTCGGTGTAGGGGCGGCGCGACGACGGTGACGGGGGCAGACAGCGGCGATGACGGGCGTTGGCGACGGCGACGACGGACGGCGTCGGGGCAGCCTGGCGGCGTCGTGGAGGTCGGCATCGTCGGGGGTAACTACGAGATGATCTCTCAAAATTTTGACAAGTCCTACTTATATACACTAAGCTTTGGTCCCAGTTCGTGGCACCAACCGGGACCAATGCCCCCATTTAGTCCCGGTTGATGCCACCCACCTCGCTAGTTGTGAGGAGCTCGGAGGTTTATAAGCCCCACTGCGGCTGCCCTCTCGAGCTCCTCTCAAATGCAGGCTCACTGGGCCTAATTACACAGTATGCTGCCTGTGGGCCTACTGGGCCTTCTGCGGGCTTGAATCCTGGCCCATGGTTGGGTTTCTATTCGTATACAGGCCGTGGTGGCCCAGTAGGTGGCACTTTTTTTATTTTTTGTTTTTTTGCTTTATTTATTTTATTTTGTTTCTACTTACAACAAAATACTTACTAGTTTTTCAGTGATTCTTATTGCTTTTAGGTAATAAAAATTATTAAATTTCTATTAGTGTCATTTGTTTTTCAATTTGAATAGTTTAGATTTGAATTTTTGGAAATTTGTGTGAATCACTAGTTTTTGAATAGCTTTACTATAAAAATAGATTTTTGAGTGATTCTTTCTCCTCCTATTTAATATTACTTTTTTTATCATTATATTCAAAAACATATTCTGTTATTTTATTTTCTAACAAAAAATTCTTTATGATAATTCCTTTTGCTATTAAAGTGTCTAACAAAAAATTTCTTTATGAAAATTATTTTTTCTTTTAATGTTTTGAACAGAAAATACTTTGATAATTTTAGTTGCATAAATTTTATATAATTTTAGTTTCAATAATACTTATTTATTTTGTTTTTACTTATTTATTAAAGTTTATTTTGTTTCTACTTATTTATTTTCTTTTCTTTTTTGCTTTTTTATTTATTTTATGAAATTCTTTCTTTTTCTTTATTTATTTTATTTTGTTTCTACTTATTGTTGCTATTTTTATTTATTTTATTAAAGTTTATTTATTTTACTTTATTAAAGTTTATTTTGTTTCTACTTATTTATTTTCTTTTCTTTTTTGCTTTTTTATTTATTTTATGAAAATTCTTTTTGCTTTTAATGTTTTACACACACAAAGCCCTCTCCCCTGGCCGGTTCATTGGTCCCGGTTCATGGCTTGAACCGGTACTAAAGACCATCCTTTGGTCCCGGTTCAAGGCACCAACCGGGACCAATGGTGGTGGGCCAGGAGCGAGGCCCATTGGTCCCGGTTCTTCCCAACAACTGAGACCAAAGGGGCGAGACGAACCGGGACCAATGCCCCCACAAGGCCTGGCAGGGCCCCTGGCCTCACGAATCGGGATCAATGGGCCCATGGGTCCCGGTTCGTGATTGAACCGGGACTAATGGGCTTATCTGGCCTGAACGTATGCCCTGTTTTCTACTAGTGATCCTTGCAATTAACCGCTGAGGGGATTGACAACCCCCTTGATCGCGTTGTGTGCAAGTATTTGTTCTTTTGTGTCTGGGTGCTATTCATGAGATCTTGCTTGGTTCTCCTACTGGATTGATAAACTTGGTACTTAACTAAGGAAAATACTTATGTCTGCTTTACTGCATCATCATTTTCTCTTCAAGGAAATCCCAACACGGCTCAAGAAGTAGTAGCACTCGTCGTATATCCGACCCTCCGCTAGCCGGTGCTGCTCCAAGAGGAACATGTTGCACCGTTGTTCCTCCTACGCCTGCTAGAACGCTGAGAAAGGCGTCGACGTAACAGTCGCACCTCCGCCATGGCGGCGTTGAAGTGCGCTTGCTCCATGGTGAAGCCAGCGTGCGCAGTAGGCGGGGGAGCCGAGGTGGAGTCGTCGGAGCCCGTCTCCATCGTGGTGTCGTCCTCATCATCGGAGACCTCGGGTGAGCTGGCCGGCAAGCCGTCCTCGATCCGCCTGGCATGACTGCAATGCTAGGCGGCGGCAAGGGCGTCTACTGCATGCTTCATCTCCGGCGACAGATTGTCCCACAGTGCTTTCACGCTGGTGGTCACGGCGGATGTGAAGGAAAGGAGGAGGATGTGGGACGAATGTGTTGTGTTGTGGAGATAGTCAGGTTTGGCCGTCCTTAAATAGCAGATTCTGTTGAGGGCAGGCGTCCGGGTGCATAAATGCGGGACGCCGGAGTGGGTTTCTCAGCCAGCGAGCCTGCTTAATGGCGACATACGGACGAACGGGGCATTGGAGGGGGGGGGGGGGGGTAGATATAGGTTCCGTCCTGTCCAGTCACGTGTCTCTGGCATTGAACAAGCGCAGACACCGGAGACGCGTCGCAGACGGCGCCCTCGGCCCACGAGCTGCTTCAATGCCGACGCTAGTGGAAGGTCGCGTCCGCTCAATGTGGAGCGACGCGCTCTACAGCAGCATGAATGCGGGCAGTTGGCACCGGGCGGGAACACGGGCGCGTGAAAGGAGGTGTTTGGTGGGCCAGGACAGTTAGAAGCGGTCTGGGGTCGGTTCGGACTCTCGCAAACCTCCCCCACGTTTGTCTCCGGCTTGCGGGAGAAAACACATCCGGACCGCTTCCCGGACCGATACAGGCCAGCGTAGGATGACTTCCCCGGTCCGGATAGCGCTGTCCGAACGGTTGCGAGAGGTTTGCGGGTCCGCCTTGAAGATGACCTACGTAATAACTAGATGAATGAGAAAATAATTTTCTAATGCGTTACCATGCGTTGCACGTGTAAGCTTACTAATAACAAGTAAAATTTCTCGAAGATGACAGCTAAGTTTTCTTATACAAATAACAAGTTTAAACCATGTAAGTTTTCTCGTACAAACAACAAGTTCAAACCACATATTCTTTCAAGCTTAGCAATGGCTAATTTTTTGGTATATATTCAGAATAAAACGCAGCACACTGCAGAAGTTTATAAAAGAAAAAAGGCTCCATTTGCCAGGATCGGGTATACATTCAAAATAAAACACAGCGCGCTGCAGAAGTTTATGAAAAGAAAAAGAAATGCTCCATTGCCGAGCTTGGGTATATATTCAAAATAAAACGCAGCACACCGAAGAAGTTAAAGAAGAAAAAAAAGGTCTCCATTGCCGGGATTTGAACCCGGGTCGCCTGGGTGAAAGCCAGGTATCCTAACCGGGCTGGACGACAATGGATTGGTGAATAGTTTTAAGATTCTTTTTATATATCCAAACCGGGCCGGTATGTGAGATGTTTTGCTACTCGGTCCGTGGATATTTAGTCATGGTTGTCATTTTTTTTAAATAGTATTTTTGGGGGTATACAATACAATATATTATACCTTTTTTTTAACAATATAGCAGATTTTGCTCACTTCGGGGGGTATTGGGCGGAAAGGTGGAGCCCGATCCTGGCCTGGATGTTAGGCTTTTGGGCCCAGGCCTTTGGGCCAGTCTGTCCATGAACAGGTTCACTCCTTCTGTTCGTGTTTATAAGGTCCAATACATTTGCCTAAAAAAAGGTTCAAATGTTCAACACATAATTGGAGATTTGATTTTCAATCTATTGTCAAGTTCTTGGGAGCAATGCAATACACTTAACGAACATCGGTTTCCCAATCAGTAAAGCACAAAGTGAAATGCAAATATAATCTTGTACAGTACATGCAAATGTCACCTGCAGCACTCGTCTTATTCATGCCAAGATTTTGACCATGTAGCAGAGAAAATCAAAGAATAGAATGGACAACCTAGAAACGGAAAAGAGGAAGAGACGATACTCAACAGCATAATAACTTGTATGTACCACAGCTAGTAAAATTTTGGTTCCTTTTTCTCCCTCTCCCTTGCAAGCTTTTGCAGCTTCTGATCAGGATAAGTACATGAAAAATCGCCATGGAAGCCCGGCCATGAAGACCCTGCCCGTCCTCAGTGATGCAACGGGTTCGGGCCTGTCGGGACGAGCCTCTTCTCCACGCCGTACCGCGGGTCGACCTCCTCGCCGTCCCCGGGAGCGGCAGACGGTGGCAGTCTCTGCCAGTTCCATTTGCTTGGGAGGCGATGGTGCCGTTGACGATGGTGGCGACCACCACGATGGTGATGATGGTGGTGGTGCCGCTGTTGATCCTGTGGAGCACCGGCGGCCGACGAGGGGTCGAGGCTCCGGCTCTCCACGACGAGAAGCATCTTCCTGGGAAGAGAGGCCGGATGATCCAGCTGGACCGCCAAGCCTCCGCACCGGAGGAGGCCGCCGCCGCCGCAGCCGTGGAAGGCGAAGGTGAGCGCGGCGAGCCAGAGGAGGAGGACGACGACGGGGGCGGCGCCGCCGGGTCGTCTCATGGCCGCCGCGCGCAGGCCTGGGGAGTCATGAGCCGAGGGCAAGGTAGCTAGCTTGCCGGTAGCCTAGCCCAGCCGGGTGGAAGGAGGTCGACGTCGCACTGGCTCTGCACGTACGAGCGTAGGAAGCTTTGCGGGATTGGCTATGGCGAGGAGGACTGGAGGATGGGACGGACGGACGGACGGACGGACGCTGGCGTTGATTGGGATTCAATGTGGCGTTAAGAGGGCGGGGCGGTTGCTTCCATGGGACTCCTGAGCCAGCTGCTGCCGATCGTATGAAATGGGCCGGTGCCGGTGATCCCGCCTTCACGGAAGCGTGGCACCAAGTTTTACTACTACTCCTACTACTCGCTAGCTGGATGCACACTGACTACTAGCTCGAGTAGAAGCCGGGAAATGAGGAGAATTATTCGGTTAAAAATTGGGGCTTGCGTATGAGCCACGTACATGGTGGATTATTTTGAGTTTCCCGTGCATGGACGCTAGCCTCCAGGTTGTTGGAGGCCGGGTCAAATTCTCAAGTCTAGCGGCAGGCACGAGACGCCTACCTGCCTGCTCCCGATGCATCCATGGAAGGAAGTTGAAGGTATAGTAGGCTAGTAGCAGTACAAAAAGGTGAGATTCAGAAAACGCTGGCTCGCTCTTGAAGGAACGTGTGTGTTGTTGGCTTCACGCAACGTACGTACGCCCCGGCTTTGACTTCCAGGGGCCCCATCGCCACTTGTTGCGGAGTTTGGGATTTGGGAGGGAGGTGCCATGTTCAAGTCACCAGCAGTGTGTCATTTGTGTCAAGCCATTCATACACACACGCACACGCCGACCGAACCGATTTTTACGGCTTTCTTTCTTAATCTGCGGTTTCTTTTGCGGTCAGAGCGGAGCGGAGCTAACAAGTCAGAACTAGTGTGGATTATTGCTTCGCGCTTGTGATTGATGTACGTGCTCGATGGGGGGGTTTGATCTTTGGTCTTTGATTTGATTAACGGAGGTCAATGAGTTTAGGCTGGCAACATGTGTTCTACGCTACATCTACATGTTAGATATATGCGACGATGCGTGCGGCGGCACTGCTGCACAGCGCACCACCGTGTTTCGATGATCCAGCGCACCGCCGTTGACAGCAAGCAACGGAGGGGGTTGCCACGGCCATCGCCATCGCCCGTCGGTTGATGTATACGTTTGTCGATGTTTTTTTTTTTTTTTTTTTTGTTCTCAGAAAACACTTGTCATGTTTTCAGCTCAGGGCGGACGATGAAGCAACATGCTGTACAAGATTCTTGCTTGCTTGACCTCAGAGAGCAGAGTCGGTGAGATTCAGAAATACAGGGAGATGACAGATCGAGTTCCATCTTCAGGTTCTGGTCCGCCGACGAGACTTGGCGAGCGCCCTCTCCCACCCTGTCCTTGTACCCAGCGCGTCCATGCTGGCCTGGTGAACCTCGGGTTAAGTAGGATCGCACCGGCCGGAGCAATGGCTGGCCTCCTCCTCGTCTTCAGTTAACCGATCACCGTCAGTTAACTGAACTCCTGCTTCAGGTTCATTTTCAGAAGCAACAGCAGTAATTACGGGCCGTAACAGCCTACACGTTGCCTTCTCAAGCAGAGCTTGATGATGACTCCGGGGGTATGGAGGAAGCCTTGATTTCTGCTCCTCTCGAAATTTGAGGCCAACTTCACATGAGCCGCCGCGGCAGCATCCTCCGCCGAGGATAAAAAAAATAAAAATCTGTATGCATGGGTGTCCGAACCTTCATCCACGAGAAGCAGGAGAGCGTCCCTGCATCTTCAGCGTCAAACAAAATCTTCAGTCTTCCGCTGAGCCACACTGATTGTAACATATATTCAGCGTTCCTCGGTTCCGTATGTATGTATGTATGACTATCTCATGCTCGCAATATATTTAACATAAAAAACAGTTTTGTTGTGAAGCAATATCAGGATAGCATACAGGGTAAAGGATTAAGCACAATATGTTGCAACTGTCGAGTAGAAAATAATACAAGGCCCGGGGACATTAAAGCTTATTGGAATTTTATTTTTTTGGTACGGACACAACCGAGTTCTTTCTAACGCTGCGTTTGGATGTCTGTATTGGAGGACTCCGTATTGAATTGGTTTCAATACCAATTCAGTGTGGAAACTGTAATGGAGTGAATACGATTTCACTTGTTTGGATGCTCATGGTATTGGCCCATGGAATCCCAGTGAGGTTTCAATACCAAATCTTGTTTGGATGACAAACTATGGAATTGCATAGTGCCTTGTTCTATATGCATCAAATCATTTTTTTTACAATACTAGTAAATATGCACGTGCAACGCACGTCTCAATTGTCATTAAATAACTATTAAAATAGTTTTTCATCTATACATGTATCATTACTGATAATAATGTTTTTTCGGATGGAAACACAACTAAATGATGGAAAAATAAAGGACGTGCAAATAAGTTCAAGATCAATAAATTTATGTCCCCCTCCCCCATGCCTCCAGTGCAATAAATAAATAAAATTTTGTAATATATGCAAGCTAGTTCTACATTTCATCGATTGTTCAAGGAGAAGGCATCAAGGAAGGAACTTACCTGGACATGATGATAATACAACCTACTCAGTCAGAAAATAATTCTTTTTTTATTTAGACACGGCCACACTTACTCACAATTTCTCTGGTGAATCACTATCTAAAACGGAGTGCGTGTATACAGTATTGAAGAAAGAAAAACGGTGTCGCTCCCACGGGCGCCCCGGGAGTAAACCCTAGCCGCCGCCGCCAGCACCACTTCCCCAACCTTGCTCCCCTCGCCGCCGCCGGCACGGGTCGCTGGGCAAAGCATGCGCGGCCTGGCGGCGGCGGGGCCCTATCCACCTCCGTCTCGGGGCAAGGCAGCGCGGGTCGTTAGTCTCGGAGGAGCTCGTGTGGGCGCGCGTGCTCGAGCCCGCGCGACAAGACGGCGTCGCGGCGCTGGTTGGCTCGGGCGCGCAGGTCGCGGTGCGGACGCGCGTGGATCTGACGCCTGGAGGGCGCGCGGTGAGCGGGGTGACTGCGCCTGGTGGGCGCGCTGTGGTGCGGCCTGGTTGTGCAAGGAGGTGTCGGGCATGCGCGCTAGGTGTTCGGGCGGCCCAGATCTGGCGCATGTTGTCGCGCAGCGGCACCGGTGGTCGGCGGCGCGGCTCCCCCTCACTTCCCCTGACGGGATCTCGTCCGCGGAGCTTCTAGCGGTGCGGCGCGCCTAGGCTCTGGTGGTAGCCCTGTTCAGTGGAGGTGGTGGTGGGCTTCTGCTTCGTCCGGTGGTGCTGGGTGGCAGCGGTGTCGGGCGGCGCGACTTCTCCTCCCTACCTCAGATGGGATCTCGTCCGGTGGAGCTTTTGGAGGCGCGGCGCGTCCAGGCTCCGGTGGCAGCCCTGTCCGGCGGTGGTGGTAGTGGGCAGTGGCAACGTCTAGTGGAGTTGCCTGTGAAGCGGTGACGCGGCGGCGGGGCTCGTAGCGGGGTGTGTGCTGGCGGCGGTCGTCTGGAGCCTGGCGTAGGGTGCAGCAGGCTGGTGGGAGTTGGTGGTGCACCGGCACCGTCAGTGGCGGCGGCATGAGCGCAGCCATGGAGGCGGCGGCACTGCGAGGCCCTGCTAGGAAGGGTCCTGGCGGGCAGCGGGCGCTCGGCTGCAGCCGTGTGAGGCGCGCGGTGAGGCCTCGATGTTGTTGGTGCCGGAGAGTGGTTCGAGGTGCGGGTCAGACCGGATCGGTTGGCAGTCCCCTGGTGCGGGCGAAGGTCATCGTGGTGGTTTGGTCCTTGCACCGCTCGGTGGATGCGGCGGTTCTGCGTTTGTGTTGCAGGCGGTGGCTTGAAGCGTCCTCCCTTGGCAGTGAGGTTGGAGTGGTTCTCGTTGGTGTGGCTTCGATGGCATGCTGTTGCAGCTACGGCGGTGCGAGGCTTCGGTCAGGGCTGGCCATGATCTTGGCGGCGTGGAGATGTGCAGCGCTACGGATGAAAATCCCGTTCGACTTTGGTCGGACCGGCGTCGATGGCATCCGTGGATGTCATTTCCCTTCCTGGAGGCGTCGTCGTGTGTGTTGCCATTTGTTTTGTTGTCCGGTGGCGGCAATTGTCTCCGGGGCGAAAGCCTTGATTCGCAGGATCGGCATGATGGCGGTGTCTTTGACGCCGTTCCTGTGTTGAGAGCATTGTGCTGGGAGATGAGAGGCCCTTTGTTGCACTCCTCCGGTGTTCGCGGCTGCCCGGATCGCTCCTCTCAGGTTGCTGTTCTTTGGAGATGACCGGTGTTGGTCGAGACGCGGCGAGGTTTGCGGTTTTGGGTAGGCTCATTGGCATCGTAGTTGTGTGTGTGCGTGTGTGTGTTGTCTGTGGTGTTGCTACGCTCGTTGTTCGCAGCGAGTGGTAGATATCGTTGTATATTTGTTCTTCTCTCCTTCTATCAAGCTAAGGTACGCAATTTGCGTACTCTCGAAAAAAAAACAATCTGGTCACTTCCCCACCGCCCCCTCGCATCCGTTCCCCATTCTCCCATGGTCTCCCCCTGCTCTTCCTCCCCTTAATGTCGAATCCGGCCGCGGAAGTGGCCGTCGGAGGCGGGCGCGGAGGCGTGGGACTCGCACACCCCTGCTCTTCCCTGCTCCTTCATCGAATCCGATCGCCGAAGTGACCGAGGCGGTGCTCGAGCTCGGCATGCTCGCCGGGGATGCCGGGCTCCTCCCTCCTCCTGATGTTGTCACCGTCGCCGCCGCCGCCATGAGCCTCTCCACCCTCTCCCGCGCTCGTCCCAGTCCAGGTTAGTCTATATCTCCGACCCCGCCGGTTGCTCCTCCCTGTCAATTCGGATCTTCAACGGGTGCATTACCTCACTACGTGCAATGTTCGGACCACTAGGGTTATCTGCTCGGCGGCCATGGCGTGTTTCGCGCGGTGCTGCCTTCGCCGCCGCCGCCCCCCGGCGATGTGGGCGCTGCCGCGCTGGGTTGTGTCTCGTGCGTCGCTGCCTGACTTCCGGTCTGGGGAGACGGGCTTCATTGGCCAACAAATAAGGACGGGAAGGTTCCGAGGCTGGAGGCCCCTGCTCGCAAACTCGCAATCCCGGAGGCTATTCTACTACCAGTCGAAAAAGAGTAAGCTTTCTTCCAAATATGTTCTTGAGTGCCAGGTGAGCCTCTTTCATTTTAATGCTTAAGTCCTAATATTTCATTTCTCTGAGTTTTTGAGTGCTAATATTGTTCTATTTTCTGAGCTCTTGAACATTTGCCTGCACAAAATAATATATAATACTTGCCTTCTGAGTCCAGTGGGAGTTGTATACATCATTTATTCAATCCTAAAATTTTGGATGGGCAACGTAGATTAGATGCGAAAACGGCTAATTCATTTGTTGTCTCCGTGTTAAACACTGCAGAAATGTGGGTTGTATCTTTTCAGATAAGCAAGGCAAGAATAGCTATATTGCTTCTCTATTATTTCTTTTTTTCTCACGCAACAGAAAAATTGAATGTAGTTCTTTTGTACTTTATGTTTCTTAATCACCTACTTACTCACCTAGATTACCTGGATTCAAGAGTATGACTGTTGATTGTTGTACACTGAAGGTTAAAACTATTAACTGCTTGCCACCAAGGAAGCTGCAGGTCTGATCTAAACAAGCAAGTTTGTTCTTGTCTATTCCTAAAAAAGAATGTGATGACAGAATAAAGTATAGTCAATGCACTGCACTCATATATACAACTGTATAAATTATTCTGCTTCTACATGACGAGCCATTCTTCTGAGAAACTACTCCTCTAAGCATACGTTTTTGTACAGTTTTTTTTGTTCTATGTGTTAGCTTTGACTTCCATCAGTTCACATATTATTCAGATTTTTCGATGTTCAAAATTTCAGATTATGTACTGGTCCCATTTGATTTTTGATTGTGGTATTTTTGTATAATAAGGATGGCGACATGGTCTGTCGCGGAGGCAGCGTGCATTGTTATTTATGCCTCTTCTTAAGCTTGTGAATTTTCTCCTCTTACAGTGATGTCCTTTATAGCCAAAGTTCATAAACAAAACACACATTTAGGCATCAACATTCATACCAAAGGCATTTTTATTAATATTTGAATTAAGATTATAGTAGTCCATTAGTAGTCTATGCCTGAAATGAATGCTTACGCTGCTTGCAGTAGTTAGCGTTTTTGCTTGCTTATATAGTTCATTTGCACTCTTCACAACAGAACTAAACCAATTAGTTAAAAGTACTAACTCATCTTATACATACTGTTATTTACTATTCAGATATCGCAAGAAGGTTAATTAACCTGGTTCAATGGTTTTTTCTGATGTTGTGGAAGTGATATGTTGCTGCGATGATCAATGATTCCGCGATGGCTGTTTCGGCGCTGGTATGTCATTTACCTCCTCTCCCTGTTTTCACTTAGATAAAGAATCCCACGGCATATTTGTTTACTAAATCAAAGTTCCAGATTACCTTCATCGGCAACTCCAAATATTTCTTACATGTCTTACCACAAGCATGTACATCAAAAACATTTATTCTAAACCGGTTCATGATAGATCAACAAAACCTTGTTGATGCTCTCACCTAATAGGATATCTACATGAAAGAAGGATATCGCATAACTTTTTGTGTTGAAGTAATATAAAAGAGGTTCTGGAATATACTCATTGGTTTCTTCTAAGGCTCAGTAGAAGCATGCTTGCTTGCATTCATTGTAATCAACCTTGCACTCAAATCCTTTTAGCTTGCTACCCTAAACAAACACTTTTTTGTTGGGAAATGTTTCACCCTAAAATATAATCTGAAGGAATCATTTTCATGTCACTCAAATATAAGCAGAATTTTGTGTTCTAGTTTGATGAGGGATGCATTAGTTAAAATTTCAAACAATGTTATCATGTCACTCAAATTGTATTTTCAAAAAGTGTGACATATTTCTGATTCAACAGAAACAAAGCCTACTTACTCACCTAGCTTACCTGGATTCAAAGTGTTGACCAGGATTCATGGAAGGACGTCCGATTTAGGTAAGGTACGGTCAACAGGGATCATGTTAGCATATGGATCACATGATGGATCACGTTTTTCCTACATTTTCCTTGTTTTTCGTAATTTCGTGATCCATCATGTGATCCACATCATGTGATCCATATGCTAACATTGATGGATCACATGAACAGGTTGACAAAGGAGCATGCATTTGCGGAACAGTTCGTCCGCGCCGACATCGTCGGGAGAGCAGTGTCCGGTGATGGCGCAATACAGTCTGGGCGGAGGCGTCTTCTAGCCTAACGAAGCCTTGGCGGCAGCGGCGTGTAAAAGCCTTTTGAAATTCAGATCAGAGAAGAGCATGCACCTATGTTGGCGAGGAGGAGCTCCTTGTCGCTGTCGTGGGAGGGCGCCCGTGCGGCCGCACCTGTGTTGGGGAACAGCGCGTCGTCGTGGCCGTCGTTGACTGACTCGGCGAGCTCGTCGTCGCGGCCGTCCTTGGGTGCCTCGGCGGCTGCGCAGGGCAGCGACAGGGATTGATTCCCGCTAATTTAGCTTCGTGTAAATTGGACTGGACGTGTGTTGTTACCTTGTTTTTTTTCTTTTTTGAGAAAAAGGACGTGGGTTGTAGACTCTTGCGGGCGTGGGTTGTTTGTGAGGGCGTGGACGGCAGAGTTTTCGTCCGCCTCCTGCTGAAGTTTTCTTGTTTAATAGTAGTGTAGATGTGACTATAATCAACGTCCTTGTTGCTCTCGCTGTCTAGTAAGACGGTAGTCAATGATCATCTTATCTCACTGGCTCTTGCTGACAGCATGCTCCTGATGGCCTCCCTCTCTTCTTCTGAAAATCAATCACCCAAAGCAGAGACATAAATTCCACGCTGTGCACATAATTAAGAATCAATCCACCCGCCAAAAATTAACAATCAATCCTCTTTTTACTAATCTCATTTAGCAATATGCGAAGGGAAACTAAATTTCGTCTGATTGGATGATTATATGTAGACAAATTTCCTGCAGTGTCATAAGAGAGCAAGCGCCGTGAAATCTGTTCATGCAGTTGACAGAATATGGCCGCGTAGTGTGCATTTGACTACCAACTGATGAACTAGCGAACTAGTGATGACTAAAGAGATTGCCGGATTGAAAGGAGGTGAGCAGTACTGCAATCTTTTGGCAACTCGTAACCAGCAGAAAAGAAGAAACAATCAAGGATGGAACGGCGAGAGATCGGAAGGTTACCAGTGCGAGCAGGTGGAGATGGAGCGGCGATGGCGGGATCGGCAGCTCCGCCGCCGGCGTCGGCAATGGCTTGCGAGGCCTGACGGATGGCCACTTCAACTCCACGCCTAGATCTAAGTCGAAGGGGGAGATGAGGCATCCATTAGAGGAGGGGAATGAGCTGAGGTCACGGGGATTCAGGTGCCGGAGGGCCGCGCGAGGACTGGGCGCCGCCGTCGGGGGGCTTCTCTGGGCGCCGCCGTCGGGGGTCCTTCCCCGGGCGCCGCTCCTCTCAAGTCGCGCGGGGGGCAGGGGAAAAAAGAAATATTGAATCGTTTTTGCGGGATGGACGTTTCCAGCCAAATTGGAGGGGCAGAGCTCGGAAACTTGGGAGGGCTCAGCGCGTGTAAGCGATTTCGGCGCTGTATTCGTTTTATTTCAGACCGCTGTTTCCGTGTGCATGCCAAACAGGTGAATTGGAAATTTGGGAATACCAAATCCAATTCGGGGCCTCATTACAGACATCCAAACGCAGTGTTTGTATTAGCATGGCCAAGCAAGCAGCATATATATAGAAGCTAGTATTTGGAACCTTTAAGACCATACTACACAATAAAAAATCCTATCTCAGTTCAAGCTACTCTAACTTTCTGCAATCCACAGAAACATTTATTTAGTTTTCCGTAATCCTCTTCTGCAAATGTACACAACAAAATGCAACAGTAGGTATAAGGCAGGAGCCTTTCTGATCTCAAAGGGAAACATAGGGTTTTTTTATTTTTAGAAAATCGAAGGACAACAATGGACTTTTTCTGAATATTACCAATGCTCCACAGGTTACTCGTCGAAAATCCAAAGAGCAGAAACATTTTGGCAAGGGGCGACCTAAAGAACGTAAGTTATTATTGGATACATTACACGAGAAGACAATTCATTACAATGCTATTACCTGGATGGCAATATACTTCTTTATTTTTATTTTTGGATGTAGTTAATTGAGAGCATGTTTTCATGTGCAACAGCAACATCTGGGAATTAGTACAGATTCCAACTATCTACGTTTCCACGGTGTGGCAACCACAAACTAGCCCATACAACAAAAATCCCAGACCTTCACTTTTTCTCTTTCAAACTAAAAGCTGTGTCCAAAACTCCAAATGCAGCACATACAAATCCTAAGGCAATATCAAGCTGAGAAGCTATTTGGTTCATAACTCAACACAATATACAGGCCAAGCACTGTTTCAATTCACACTGGCTTTGATGCAGACGTCAATTTACAACATGCAATTTTCTCCATAATTCACCAATTTACTTTTTAGTCAAGGCCTTGTGACTTATGCACACAAATGGTAGTTCAGGATATGATTTGAGCATAGTGCAGATCAACTAATCAGTAAATTTTAAAGATCTGCTGAAGCAGAGGCTGAACAAATTTATGAATTTTGGCAATTAGGCATGACATGAAGCTTATTGCACTAGTGTAGCTATAAGACATAATATTATGCATCTAAATTGAGTAAGATGGTAAACTATAAAACCAATACCCAAGTATTCTCACAGGGAGAGGCTTTCAGAAATAAGGAAAAAACATAGGGAGATGATATGTCAGCACTAGTTCGAGCACAAGCAGCTTCCGCCGTGCACGGAACAGAGTCAAAATAAACAGTAGTGATGATGCAAATGTTGCATTCATGCTGCAAAGTTGTTTCAATATTGTTGCGAACGTTGGTTCCTATGTTTCATAAGTTCTGATGATTTGTTGCATGCATAAAAAAATTATGTTGTACGAATGTTCTAAAAAAATCGCAATATTTTTACATGTCTTTTTTACATACCACGAGAAAAAAATATTGCAAGGCTGTTGCATCTGTAGGACAAAAATTGTTGCACACTTGGATTTTAGATTGCGACAATTGAACGCACCAGCATCTAAGATTAGGCGAGATCGGATGGACTGGGAGGCGGTGGATTCCTTTCTCCCTTGCCCAACCAATGCCTAGCGTCTTCCTTTGCGAATACTGTAGAGAATTTGGTATTTGTAAATTATTGTGTTTCATGGTTTCAACAAATAGTGCAAATTACTATTTTACCTTGAAACCTGCTAGCGATCTTAAGCAAAAATTTGAACCTAGCTCATTCAAAACTGATCGGCCTTGCAATCATGGGACAGAAGGCGTGATCCACACCGGCGGCACCGAGAACATGTCGTACTGCTGCCGTAGCGCCTCCATCTTCTTCACTGTGCCGTCCTTGAGGCTGTATACCCCGAGGGCCTGAGCGTCAGAGTTGATGGGCTCATCATTGCAACTCTTGTTGGACCACGACGATAGGTCTTTGGTCTTGCACAGCTTAGCGACCCCTAGTTCATCGTTGGTGAAGTAGATGCAGCCGGCCTTGATCTCCGGGTGCCCCCTCGTCGGTACGCACAACGAGTTGTTCACCCCGACGAACAGTGCAACATCACCGATGTCCTTCGTCTCCTTCCACTGCCCGTCGTCGCCGAGGACATGGACCTTGAAGGAGCACGTCCACCTGTCCTGGATGTGCAGACCCTTGATCACTTGGGCGTACTTGAGCACCACCATCAGCCACCCACCCGGCGCCACCGCCAGGTACTTGCGGTGGCACGGTGAGCCGCCTTCTTCAATTGTCAGCCTTGGCGTGACAGCCGTGCTCGTGAACGTGCCGGACTCCGCGACACGTTGCCACGCCTCCACGACACCAGTATAGGATACGGAATAGAACTGTCCGTCGTGATAAATGGCGTCCTCGACGCCGTCGCGCGACGGCGCCAGCTTCCACGCGGCGTCCTCAGCCGTGGCGAAGGCAGGGGCGCCGAATTCACTGTCCAGGATCATCATGGCGGTGCCATAGCTGCCGTGGCGGCTCGGGGAGACAGAGAGGACGACCTTCCGGTGGAACCAGACGCCCATGTGGTCGGCGGTGACCGTGCGCGCGCCGTGCCCCTCAGGCCCCCAGGCATTCTCCTTGAACGGCGGCCCGCCGCCGAACCGGGCGGCCATGAAGCGCTTCACGCACACGGTGAACCACTGGCAGGGCGTGCGGAGGAAGACGCCCATGGTGGCGACGTGCGGGAGCGCGTGCTGCTCGCCGGAGGCGGGGTTGACGAGGTAGATCTGGCCCCGGCCGTCGGCCGTGGCGAGCCAGCCGCGGGAGGAGCCGATGACGAGGTGGTCGCGCAGCGCGGGGTACGGGGTGCGCACCGTGGCCGCGCGCCGGTCGGCGATGGAGAACAGCGTGGCGGTCTTTGGGTTCTCGTCGTTCCTGCCGGGGAGGAGGAGCCACGGCGCCGATGGGCTGAATACGTCGGAGAAGGAGGATGCTGCGAAGACCGCGGCGAAGGCGATGCGGTCGAGGAACCCCAGGCGGTCGTGGATGTTGGCCAGCAGCTCCGGCGGGAGGCTGGGGCAGCGTCTGGGGCCGTCGGCCTTGATGCTGGGGCCGGCGATCGCTTTCCCGGCCACGGCGACCTTCCTTCGCCTGGCGGCGGCGCCCTTGCTTCTGCCCATTGACACGTACTACTCCTACAAATCGATCGATCTATGGAGAGGGGTGCGGCCTGATCGGCTGACGCGATCGTGTCGTCAGTTGTCACGTCCGACTGTAGCTCTTATCTTCTCTATCTACCTCTAAAAAAACTCCTATCTTTTTTCGAGGTGAAAACAAAACTCTTACCTTCTCTTCCCGTCCGTTCATCATCCTTCCTCCAATCGGATCAACTGCTTCATTTTTTTCGTCCTCTTTCTATGTTGATTTTTTTTTCATTTCATCTCTGGTTTTTCCATGGGTGTTCCCTGAAAACCTCATCAACTGCTCCATTTTTATTGGCTTACCAAGGAGAATAAATACTTACGGAATAAGCGGCTTATAAAAAAAGCTTATTTTTTACACTATCACAATAATATGGACAGGTAAATACTTATCAAATACAGTTTGTCTAATTCACATCTAGATGTTTTTTAAGGATGTTACATATAAGCTCCCACAAATATATAATGCAGCAACAAGAAAAAAAAACTAGGACAAAAAAAACAGACCGCAAACAGAGTGCACATTAGCTTAGATGTGACATAGATGTGACATAACTATGTCACATCTAGATGTGTTCTAGATACTATCAAATATGAAGTTTTGAAAAGGACGCTGATAACGCCCACACGTGTGGTGGGAGCACACACGTCCTATAACACACAGACTGCGCCACGTTCCCGCATGCATGCATGTAGGGATCTTTTTGGATTTCCCGTTTTTAAACGGTTTTATCTCTTTAATGAAAAATCTGATTAAAAATCCATTTCATCATTAAATCCATCGCGACGAGATCTTTGAAACTAGATCTTATATCAATATGTTTAACGACTTTTAAATATTGCCATGTCTATTGCACATGAATTGCCATAGTGTTTACACTGAAGTTGCCATGATATGTTTCAGCTATTTTCTTCTACATTTAAAAGTAAATTTTGACATATTATAAAGCAGAGAATTAAGAAACTAGACTTGCCATAAACCATAAACTAAAATTTACATTATACATGCACTTAAAATTGCCATGGTTCATACAAAAAACAATTTTCATGGTCAAAGTACTGGAATTGCCATGATCAAAATACTAAATTTGTCATGCTCTATAAACTAAAATTGCCACATGGCAACTTTAGTGTAACACTATGTCAACTAAAGTTTAAACATCATGGCAACTTTTGGGCAATTTTTTTCGTCAAAATATATCAACATGAGATCTAGTTTTGAAGATCTCGTTGAGACGAAT
The DNA here is from genome assembly GCA_963921465.1 of Triticum timopheevii. Taxonomy (NCBI): domain Eukaryota; kingdom Viridiplantae; phylum Streptophyta; class Magnoliopsida; order Poales; family Poaceae; genus Triticum; species Triticum timopheevii. Next base: position 47,249,814 of record OY997271.1, read on the forward strand.
TTAATGGTGAAAATGGATTTTTAATTAGGAGATAAAACATTTTTAAACCGAAAACCAAAAAATTTCCACTGATGTCATTTGTTTTGATGTGGCAAAATGAATGATACTGGAGGTGTTTGAGCCATGTTGCTTCATGCCACACGTGTGGGCGTTAACATTTGCGTTTGAAAATTGCATTTTTGGATAAAAAATTGCTACTAAAACCCGAGCTCATCTACTCCTGGATGAACAATTAACTCCGGCTTTTTACATCAAAGATGATCAAGGTTTCTAGTTGTACGCAATTTTTGGTGCCAATATGACTTATGTGGTGCTCTATAAAAGCAACATCAGTTATTCAAAACGTCCTTTCGCCCTTTGTCTAGATCTCCTTTGATGTCATATCTGTACAAAAAAAATGGAAGCACCTAGAACAATTGAGCATCTTTTCTTTGGTGCTATTATTTTTTAGCATTATTTTCCCCTTTTTTCAAATTTAGTCTTCACATCGGGTGTTCATGAGCTCGAACTCCAAAATGCTATCCTCATTTTCCCTTCTCATATATCTTTTATTAATTTCACCTATAAGAAAACTGTTCCAAATCACGTTTTTTTTCTACCGTGTGCAGCTGACAATTGAATGACTAATGAATAATACATATTCCAAAATTTTCCAATTGAATGACTCGTAGAGGCCCTTGTATCTCGTGGCAACAAGAATGAATTGTTTTGAGGTATAATATAGTTTCAAATGTCGTGTTTTAGAAATATTTCAGCCATAGCCGAACTCACTGAATTTCACTAAATTCCAATGATTTCAGTTATCAGTTTGGTTACTAAAATCTTCAATGGAATTCGATAACAAAAAAACTAAAATTTTGAAAAGTAAATAGAAAAGTTTTTGGATTTGAGTTCACTACCGTAATTGCTAAAATATTTTGATCGAAGGGCGATTATTTTAGTATCATAGAAACGACCAAAATTTCTGGAATTTGTGTGAAATTTCATTGAAATGGAAAAGCCATTGAAGACTCAGTCCACACAGTTCATATTTGTATGGTACCAAACCCGGATTCTCGGCGGTGGAGGGGAGAGGAGATAGTGCCGAGAAAGAACCTAAAGTTTTATCTAACCCAAAGATTGTTCTCGTTTCATCTCTTGTCCTCAAGTTTCTTGTGTGTCTTGTAATTCTTCTGCTCTGAATTGATCGAAGGCGTGGTTTACTCAAAAGAAAATGAAAACGTTGGAGCGGAAGTGCCAGTTTTGATCAACTCCGGTTGTACGAAACCTATATCAATTAAGTCGTTGTAGTATAGTGGTAAGTATTCCCGCCTGTCACGCGGGTGACCCGGGTTCGATCCCCGCCAACGGCGAATTTTGTTTTCGTGGTCTTTGTCATTTTTTTAATCTTTTATTTACCCTCAAGGGCTCTGTGCCTCTTTCTCTTTCAAACTTCGTTTGCTTGGTACTGTATTTTATCGGCGAGTTTTTAAAGCTGGAGTTGGCTCCCCAATTGTGTCCTCCACTGTATGTCTTCTGACATATGAGGCGAATGGGAGGATCGACTTGAACAAAAACGTTGAGCCCAGCTAATTCAAAACAGATCGACCTTGCTGCTCTCATGGAACGGAAGGCATGATCCACACGGGCCGCGGCGAGAACCTGCCGTGCTGCTGCTGCTGCTGGTGGAGGGCCACCATCTTCTTCGTCGTGTTGTCCTTGAGGCTGTACACCCTCGCGTCCCCGGTTTCTTCGTCGCCGATGAAGTAGACGCAGCTGGCCTCGGTCTCCGGGCGGCCGCTCGTCCGCACACACAGCAAGTCGTTCGCCCCGGCGAACACCGCGACGTCGCCGATGTCCCTCGTTTCCTTCCACTGCCCGTCGTCGCCGAGGACATGCACCTTTTAGGAGCACGTCCGCCTGTCTCAGCTGTACGGCTCCTTGGTCGCGTACTTGAACTTGAGCACCACCATCAGCCGCCTGCATGGCGCCGCCGCGAGGTACTTGCGAGGGCTGCCTTCTTTGGACGAGACTTGCCTGCTCCCTTCCCGTGCTTCCATCCGTGCTCCCGCATACGTGGCTTGATTTGATTGGAAGAAAATAAGGCCCGGCCCCATCCCCTGAAAATCAGGGGGGGAAATGATTAGATTAGAAAAGAAAAAGAAAAAATAACAGCCGTAGGATGAAGTGGGAGCACGGATAGGAGCATGGGAAGGGAGCAGGCAAGCCGGATCCGCCTTCTTCTGTCTATTGGCATGCACGTACTCCTGCAGATCGGACTGGGATCCAGTGACACGCTGCGCCATGCGGCCAGTTTATCAGCCATCCAAACAAAATCCAACGGTTCACATTGGCCCAAGTGAAAAGAGCGCACACTTTGACGTCCAAGAACCAGGCAGCCAGCGCAAGAGAGCACAAAGGCGCGCGCTTCAGACTCGGCCATTAGACATCAAGGACGCGGATAACCATCACACGTATGGATGTTAAGGGGTCTGGTCACACATTTTGCATGCTGTCTAAGAGAACCAGGCCACACGCCTACGTGTGGGCAAAACAAGTACCCACACACATCTTTTTTGCCTCGCGGTCTCTTCCACACGCCTACGTGTGGGCAAAATCGATAACGCCCATACACTCGTGCTCATGGTCCCGCACGCTCCGCGTGACAGTCATCACACGGAGCCGCAATTGCCATGGTCCGGACCCTCTTCCATGTTCATTTAACTGCAGCTGCCATGTTGCTGAACTACAGTTGCTATGGTTGCTCAACTGCAGTTGCCATCTCAGGTCAAGTGCTAGATGCCATTTTTGGACAACTGCAGTTGTTGCCATGTATGGTCTGATCTACTATAGTTGTCATGATTTGAAAAACTTTAATGGTTGCCACCTACTAACACTAGGCAGTTGTCATATAGCACTACAAAAAGGGCATTGGGAAAAAACATGTTTGGGCAAAGAGGAAATTGCCATCTGCTTACAAGCAACTAGGGCAGCTGTCATGTACCCTGTAGAACACATGGCAACTCGAGGTAAAAAGAGAGAGTTGCCATATGCTTACAAGGATGCTACAACAGTTGCCATGTACGCTGCAACACACATGGCAACTGGCAGCTTTGGGTGTGGGAGAAGAGACAGGCGTGTGGGCGAACTGATAACGCCCACACACCAGCCCTTCCGCGTCCGTGAAAACTGGCGTGTGGGCGAACTGCTAAACGCCCACACCCCAGCCACTCCGCGTGGTGAAAACGGCATGTGGGCGACCGGATGAATGCCCACACACCAGCCTAGTCCTACACGGCATAAAAAATCTGCTAGAACGCGACAGGATTCGTGCAAAAATGGTTGGACGAGGATCCATGTGTGTGGGCGAGTTGCCAGACGCCCACACATGTGGGCGTTACTCTTTCCGCAAAACAAAACATTGGTTTTTGAGTCATTTAAGAGTGCAATGCAAACAACATTCATATATTAAGATTTAGGTACCGAATTTGATACATTAAAATTCAGACTTAGCAGTCCTTCCTTGACACATTAAAATTCAGAAAATGTAACAACCTTAATATGAACAGCAGGGGACTCACGACATAACTGCCCTGGGATCAGGCTCACGTAGAATAGCGCGATGCACATGGACTTGTGTTCCACCTATGTGATTGGGTGATCTTCGGCTCCTTTTCGATGATCACCACCATGGACTTCTCTTCCACCTATGTGATCGGGTGATCTTCGGCTCCTTTCTTTCTAGATTAATTTTCCACATGGCCAACTAGGCCTCCTTCAGACGCTCATTGTCGCCCGAAGCTAGGCCATTCGATAATGTGTGTGTCGTACATGGATTGGGGGTTCAGGTAGTTTCAGGGCCAACCATAATGCCATTTTCCTCCATGTGCACTCGGGTGCTTTAAAATGTACCCTGTCTGTTCACTTTTATAAGACGCCTAGACAATTCAGATATCACACAAAATAGTTCAATGTTAGTTGTCCAACGCGTCTTATAAAAGAGAAGGGGGGTACGATGTATTCTCGCAGTATATTTTTTTAAAAAGGGACTCCCCGGCCTCTGCATCAGAATGATGCATACGGTCACATTTATAAATAAATAAAGTAGTTCAACAATGTCTTGCAGTCTGCAACTAAATGATAAGCTGGTTCACAAAGAGCAACAAAATCAAAAAAAGGCCCAAAAGCCACAACCGGCTGGCATAAGATAGATAGGTAAACTAATCGCCTATCCTATTACATGACCGCCATCCAAACCGGTTAAAGATATCCCGCGCTACCATCTCCCACCGGAGAGATTCAGTAACCAAATGCTCTCTGGCCTCCGTCGGAGTGAGTAAGGACCACATACGGATTAGCGCAGTAGCCCAGAATAAAACATGCAAAAAATGAATAGTTGTTGTTATGTTAAAAGCCAAATCATTTCTGCAGTTCCAAATTGCCCATAACAACGCACATGCTCCTACGCGAATTTGTCTAGCTGTTTCGGACTCTATCCCAACAAGGCACGTTCCAAATAACGACCTGACCGAATTCGAAGGAGTAATATTAAAGGCAATTTGCACCGAGTGCCACAATACCCTCGCCAACGGGCAATCAAAAAAGAGGTGTTTGATAGTTTCATCCCGATCACAGAAAATACACCTAGTAGAGCTTGTCTAGTTGCGCTTAACCAAATTATCTTTCGTTAAGATGACTTGTTTATGTACAAACCACATAAACACTTTGATTTTCAGAGGAACCTTAACTTTCCAAACATGTTTGGAACTAGGAATAACACTAAAATTGATGACATCAATGTACATCGACTTGACTGTGAGTTCCCCAGATCTAGTAAGCTTCTAACACAACTGGTCGGGCTGATGAGTAAGCTGAATCTCCATCAGTCTACTCACCAGATGAAGCCAAGCTTCCCATCGGTCTCCAACAAGCACCCTCCTAAACTGAATATTAAGGGGAGTGGACTGCAAACTCGTTGCAACCAGAGCATCGTGTCGCTGCACAATACGATATAGCGACGGATACTGAAGCGCCAACGGCGCTTCCGCAAGCCAAGTATCCTCCCAGAAGCGAGTGTTATTGCCATCACCAACAATAAACTTTGTTCTATTAAAGAAAGTAGCTTTGACTCTCATTAGCCCTTTCCAGAACGGCGAATCAGTCGGCCTGGCTATCACCTGCGACAAAGTCTTTGAGTGCAGATACTTGTTACGCAGAATCTGCGCCCAAGTTGCTTCAGTCTCAGCTGCTAACTTATATAGCCACTTACTGAGAAGGCATCTGTTCTTAACCTCAAGATTCTCAACACCAAGACCCCCTTGGTCTTTCGGTCGGCAGAACGTCCCATTTGGCTAAACGGTACTTTCTCTTAAGTTCATCACTCTACCGGAAGAAACGGGATCGATAGAAGTCCAGCCTTTTCCTGACTCCAACTGGTACTTCAAAAAAGGACAAAAGGAACATAGGCACACTCATGAGCACCGAATTAATGAGAATCAATCGGCTTCCATACGACATGAGTTTGCCCTTCCAGCAGCTCAGTTTCTTCTCAAACCGATCCTCGATACACTTCCATTCGCTGTTTGTCAACTTACGATGATGAATGGGGATACCTAGGTAAGTGAACGGAAGTGCTCCCAATTCGCAACCAAGCAATTGCTTATATGCATCTTGTTCCTCTTTGGCTCTCCCAAAACAGAACAACTCACTTTTATGGAAGTTAATCTTTAGACCGGTCAATTGCTCGAAAAGGCACAACACCAGCTTCATATTTCTCGCTTTTGCCAAGTCATGCTCCATAAAGATGATTGTATCATCAACGTACTACAGGATGGACACACCACCATCAACTAGATGAGGCACCAGGCCACCTACTTGGCCGGCCTCCTTTGCCCTACCTATCAGGATTGCCAACATGTCAACGACAATGTTGAACAGAATAGGAGACACTGGATCACCTCGTCTCAGGCCCTTGTGGGTCTGGAAATAATGACCTATATCATCACTCACTTTAATTCCAACACTCCCTTTTTGCGTGAAGGATTCAACTTGTCGTCTCCAAGCTTCCTCAAAACCCTTCATGCGTAGTGCCTGTTGAAGGAAAGGCCATTTGACTTTGTCGTACGCTTTTTCGAAATCCACCTTGAAAACAACGCCATCAAGTTTTTTCGTGTGAATCTCATGGAGCGTTTCATGCAGGACCACAACCCCTTCGAGGATGTTCCTGTCCGGCATGAAAGCAGACTGAGTAGGCTGCACCACAGTATGCACAATCTGTGTGAGCCTATTCGTCCCGACCTTGGTAAATTTTTTGAAACTAACATTGAGAAGACAGATAGGCCAGAATTGCTCAATCCGCACTGCCTCTGTCTTCTTGGGGAGTAAGGTTATCGTTCCAAAATTCAGCTGAAAAAGGTGAAGCTGGCTAGAGAATAAATCATTGAACAACAGCAAGAGATCTCCTTTAATAATATGCCAACACTTCTTATAAAACTCTATCAGGAAACCATCCGGGCCAGGAGCCTTATTATTCTTCATCTGGGAAATGGCCTCAAACACCTCCTTCTCAGAAAAAGGAGCGACTAAAATATCATTCTCAACAGCCGTCAGTTGAGGCACATCCTCAATTCTAGACTCATCCAGCGACACACAGTTGTCTTCTGGAGGCCCAAACAGCTGCTTGTAATACTCAGTAATATAGTGCTTTAAGTTTTCCTGACCAAGAATCGTTCCCTCGTCTTGTTCAAGCTGAAAGATCCTCTTCTTTCTATGCTTACCATTGGCGATCAAGTGAAAAAATTGTGTGTTCGCGTCCCCCTGGACGACTCTACTGACCTTAGCCCGAAGCGCCCACTTTAGCTCTTCCTCGCGAAGGAGCTCTTTCAGCCACATTTCCGCATCAAGCTTGGCATGAAGCTCCGAGGCTGGCAGTATCATGGTTTTGGCCTTTACATTAAGGGACTGAATAAGCGTAAGGAGTTGTTCCTTTTCAATCTTATAAATCCCACTGAGATGCTTAGCCGACCCACGTAGGAAACTTCTCAAGTGCCTAATTTTATTCTGCCAGCGCTCGAGCGCAGACCGACCTCTTGCATCCTTAGCCCATTCTCTGGCTACGAGATCCAAGAAACCTTCTCTCTCAAACCAAGCAAGCTCGAAAGAAAAAACATTTTTATTTCCCAAGTGGGTGGCCTCCCCAGAGTCAAGAAATAATGGCGTGTGATCAGAAATACCACGAGTAAGCGCCTGGACTGTAACATATGTGAATTTCTGCTCCCATTCGACGCTAGCCAGGACTCGATCCAGCTTTTCAAACGTTGGATTTGGCAAGGCGTTAGCCCAGGTAAACTTTCGGCCCAAAAGCTCCATCTCACGCAGATCTAGGCTTTCAATGATTGTGTTAAACATGAAGGACCATCGGCCGTCAAAATTGTCATTATTCTTCTTATCACTCCTTCTGATGATATTAAAATCACCCCCACCAGGATAGGAAGTTGTTCAGAACCACAAATCCTAACCAGATCAGCCAAGAAACCCGGTTTGAGCTCGGGTTGTGCGGCACCATATACCGCCACCAAAGCCCAGTTAAACCCATCTGTCTTCGACCGCATCCTAAACTTAACAGGAAAATCTCCCATGACCACGCTTCGGACTTCTAACGAATCACATCTAACTCCGAGTAAAATCCCACCTGATCTTCCTCGCGGAGGTAGACAATGCCAATCGAAATCAATACCCCCGAAAGAGTATTTAGAAATTGTGGTGAGAAGTTGGCTCTACTCGTTTCCGACAAAGCGATAAAGTCCAACTTATGCTCAATAGAAGCCTCAGCAAGAAACCTTCTTTTAGCCAAGTCCTTCAGACCTCTGCTATTCCAAAAGATTCCTTTCATATCTCATCATGGAATTTTTTAGTTGTTCGTATTTGAGCGCTCCTATGCACTGCGGAAACTGGGTAGATCTTCCGCTTCCATTTGCGTTTAGGAGCATTGAAACTCTCTAGCTGGTCCTCACAACCAGTCGCAGAGGTGCGCATTTCCACATTGTCCACTCGCTCATCCTCCTCCTCAGGCTCAGGAGACGGTTGAGCCAGATCCGCACAAAGATTATCGAGCGCCCTGACCCCTAAAGCGCCGATATCAGAATCATTCATGGGTTTGACCGCAGCTAAGCTACGAATCATCTCAAGCGCCCGTTCAGCCTCTAGATCTAGCATATCATTAACCGAGGTTGATATTTCACTATCATTACTACCTAGTGAAATTCCTAGCTGATTTGCATTATTGATAATCTCATCATTGAAAAAATGCAAAATAGAATTAGAGGTATTAACCGACATACCAGTAGTGACCTCCACGTCACGAAGCTTGGCCGCCCTCGTAGCGCACCACTGCTGAATGTCGTCCACTTCCGGATGGTCCTGGAGACGGCTACTCAACCATCGCCCCTCAAAGACCGGATCCGGAATACCACCGAACGCAATCACCTCCTCCCGAGTAGCTGCACTCGAGAACACCAAGCCGGGGGAAGGTGGAACCAGGGCCTCCTGCCCGAGCTCCCCATCCACCCCGGCCCATCGGCCAACCATCATCGCCGGCGCCGAGGGCAAGTAGGCCTCCCTAGGCGCCCCCGGAGAAGAAAGCCCCGAGGCCACCTACCCCGAGCCCTCTGCGGAAAGCGACGCCAGCGCCAGCGAAACCGGCCCGGCAAAAGGGGAGGAAGGAGCCGTGGCTAGCAGCCTCGGCCTCCCTCCTGAAGAATCAAGCTCCACCGTATGGAACTCGTCCTCCGCAAGCCCCGATGAGAGCGCCGAGGCCACCTGCCCCATGCCCCCATCAACAGAAAGCACCGCCTGCTGAACTTGAGGTACCACAACCATAGTGGAGGAATCCAAAATCACCATCTCCGGACCCCCGCCAGCGAGAACGGCCTCCTCCGCCTCAGCCCTGACCGAGATCGGTGACGCCCAAGAAGAGGAACCACAGACTCCTCAGACTCCAGAACCGGTAGCGTGTGCTCGAACACCTCATCAGACTCCACCCGATCACTCCAAAGTCTCGGAGGTGCAGATGCCGGCTCGAAAGACCCGAATCTAAGAGCAGTCGTAGGCACTGTAGAAGGTGGTGCCGTACCATCCGCAGACGTCTGAGAGTCAGCACCCAACGCATTGGACAACTCTCGCCCACTGTCAGCTGCTGGTGCCTCCTTTAGAGCCGAACCATCATCACCCTCGTGCATATCAATATCCGTCCCATTGGCCACCTCGGCGAACAGACTCTCATCCTCGAACTCAATGACCAGGTTATAGATGTGACCTCGATATGCCCACTTTTCCACCTCAGGCACATACTCGATGTTCAGCACACTAACCAGAAGACGGGCAATCCCGTGGGCTCTGGTGAAGTCCATATCCACTTGCTCTGGTCTGCCCACTATGATACCCAAACTGGCCATGACCCGGGCATCCTGCACCGGCTTGGAGGGAGCCCCAGAGAAACGCAACCAAACCTGAGTCAGAGGCTTGCCCGTAGGCTCAATCCTCTTCCACTCGTGAAACTCAAGCACACCATCAGTACCCGGCACCTTGCACATCCCGAAGCTCAGAAGTCTCTGAAGATCGTCAACTGACGGGAACTCCACCCAAAACAGTTTGTCCTCGATACTAACAAGCTCCCACTGGAAATCCCCAGGAGCTAACTCTTTGAGCCTCTGAACAATCTGTGCCTCCGAGACCTCTCCTCTGGCAATTTTGACTAACCCAGTCATCAAACTCAAAGTCTCGCCAGGAACCTCCATCTCCGTTGGAGATTTAAAGAAAGTAAGCTCAGCACAGTAGACTCCGTACATCATGAGTGATGGTGCCTGATCTCTCAAAAACGGACAGTCCCCCGACTCGTGTGCCGGTTTACCACAAGTGCCACACAGCTCAGCCACACACTCAACAATAAAATGTCCCTGGCCACCACATTTATAGCACAACATATTTTCTTTCTTACGCGCCCACTTGGACGCCCTCTCAGACTCAGTCCTATCAGTCACCTCAACTATCGCTGTCAACCCGAACTCCTTTCCGGGAATCTCAGCAGAGGCAAGCACCGAGACCACCTCCATAGCTTGCCTAGACAGAACCTGCTCCTCAACGGTCTCGTCAACCACCATCTGGTCAACAACAGGCGGCGGTGGCTGTCGTGGACGGTACCGGCCACCTCGCCCCTCACGGCCACCACGATGACCGCGAAATCCACCCCGCTGTCGCTAACCCGGGCCAGATGCCCCCTCAACAAAGCTTCCTGGGGGCCCCATGAATGGTCGCTCCGCCGTGCCATCGCTCTGCCAAGCGTAGCCCCGACCACCACACGCGGACGAGGACCCACGGTGCTTACCAACTCCATACGCATTGAAACCATCATCACCCCACTACCCCTTGGGCGCGGCAGAAGCTTGAGGCGGCGGAGGTGGCTGCGTCTGCACCGGCCCGACCCTGTTCTGCTGGGGCTTCGCGACGACGTGAGGCGGCGGGGCCGGCCTCGGTTGCTTCCCAGTTGAGAGCCCTGTTGTAGACGGTCTCGGCACCGCACCGCCACGGCCCGCCGTGGTCATCCCAGCCGCTGCCGGCGCCGGAGGCCGGAAACCCGCAGGAGCTAGGGTCGACGGTCAAGGACCGGTGCCCCCTCCACCACGGCCCGCTGTGGTCATCCCAGCCGCTGCCGGCGCCGGAGGCCGGAAACCCGCAGGAGCTGGGGTCGGCGGTCGAGGATCGGCGCACCCTCCACCACGACTGGAAGCCGTACCACCCGCCGCGACCCCTCGGCCAGTAGACAGGTTCGGAGGAGGAGGCATCCCACGACCAGTCCCAACCCCGGAAGCAGACGGCGGCACGGAGCCACGGCCAGCGCCGGCACCCTGCGGCGGCGTGGTTTGGACGCGGCCGCTCCCAGCCTTCTTTCCCGGCGGCACGTCACCTCCGCAGCCCGTCATCACTCCCAGCGGTGGAATGCGCTGCGCCCTTCCACTCCCTGCCGTTCGCAGGTTTGGAGTACGGCGTCACAGAACCCTAGCAGGCGAGGACGTGGGACGAGGCTACAATCGAACAGACGACGCAGCGTCGCCCACAGCCGTGGTCAAGACCGGCTCCACCTGGGCCACATACCCAGGTGAATCCAGCCCGACCAGCCCACCCGCGAGGCCCCGATCGGCACCGAGCACAAGCTGGTTTGGCACCGGGTTAGCTAGGGCCTCATACCCAGCTAACCCCGGCCCAACTATACTCATCCCAAGAGCGCAATCGCTTGGCCTCTCTCGGCCAATGAGCGAATTCAAATGATGCTGGCGATATGCAGCCATCCCGAGACCCGGAATACCCGGCGAGACAGCTGCACGCGCCGCCAGCGATGATCTGGCCGCAGTCCGGCGACCCTTCTTCTTGCGTTTAACAAGGATCCATGACTCCAGCCGAACAAGATCAAAAACAGTGAGATTAGGGAGACTAACCTTCGGCAAAGGACACTTCCAAGGCTTGACCGCCGCTGTCGACAATCTCCGATGAACTAGGCGTCGAACCATCTCCCTTTTGTCGCCCGCGTGGAGCCCGATCCTTGCCGGATCATGGAGAGGCAACACCTCGCTGATGGAGGATGCGACCTCCTCTTCCGTATAACCGGCATTGAACCAGTCGTTGACGTGGTCGGAGGGAGTCGGTGTCGGCGGTGATGGCGGAGCGTCGTCCGCATCCCCGTCCGCGTCCTCCTCATCGGCGCCCGCCAGCGCCCAAAACCTGCCTCCTACCCGCCGGCCATCGCCGGAGAGGAGAGGCGGTGCGCCTGTGGTTGCGATGCCCGTCGCCCCCCTAGTCCCCATCCCTTAAAAATGGGGGAGAATTTTACTTCCCCGGCCTCTGCACCAACTAGGGATGCATACGACCTTTTAAATATGAGTAGTAGGATTTTTAATCTCGGTTATGCACCGAGCCTGGTCCTCAATAAATGCGTGAGTACCAGAAAAGCCTGGTCCTCAAGAATAAATAGGAACCTAAATTCGCCTCCGTAAGGATTTGAACCTAGATGTTGGGTTTGTACATCTACTCCCCCAACCAGTTGAGCTAGGCTCACTCCCCTACACCCAATTCTCGCAGTATATGCACCATCAGAAATAGTTGGAGTGGAAATAGTCTAGATAACCGAATGCTTCCGGTTTGTCTTGCGCAAGCCTACCCTACACCTAACCACTTCTATTGTTCTACATGGGTCAATGCTTGTTAACCATGTTCGCGCTGATGAGCTGTCAGTTGTGGGTGAGGTGTGTAACATGTACCACAGTGCAACTTGACACGCGAGATAGAGTGTATGGCCACATAAGAGCTCAGATACAACTTTTTGTTCCAAGGCCGACTTTTCTTTTGGCGTCGGTGGTTGTAGAACTATCTCTAGGTCATAATTGGTGGTGTAGGTGCTGGTAGTACAGTAAGTACTTGCTTTGCAGTGGCGCGTGTTGCCATCCGAAGACTGTTTATATACTCTCACGTCTCTTCTCTGGCGGCATCTCAAAATTCATGGGTGCTTCTTTCGTATCTCTGATGTGCTAAGAAATGAGATCGCTAGTTGGAGGTGCAAACATACTAGTGTTGCTTGAAGAAAAGTGCTCGCCACTGGAATCTTACATAGCAATGACGACCAGAAGTGCAAGCTCACTCGTATGTCTCTCGTTACCACGACGAATGAATTATCGTGCGCGCCACTGGTAAGTGACGTCTAGCCATTTTTGCACGCCATTTTTAATTTTCCCGGTTACCAATGATGAGCTATTTTTGTGCACAAATCACGATACAATTATGTAGTATTGGAAACATGATAGAGATGATGAATACGACATGTATGACTAAATAAAACCATTTGACAAGATAATAGAAAGGTTCATTATACCATTCACATGACTACGAGGAGATATCATACTAGATATTTGAATAGTTGGGTGTATCAATCACAAAAACTTACATAAACTCCCTAAAAACGATAGTGCTAGATGAACAGTCTTTTCTTGATGCTTTTCTAATCTTGACTTTCCATCAACTTACCATTCACGTTGGATGTGCCATAAATATGAGGGGTGCCTCTTTGAGATTGTTCCACTAATGCTAATCAGCTAAGGTGTATGTAGTTGCCAATGTCTCTAGATCAAGACAACCTACAAAGACTAGCCTCACACATGAGTTCCAACCTTTCTATTGTAGAGTGATCAACAACCTTGATTAAGTGGCAAACAATCGCTTTTATGCCATCATCATCAACATCATTATTATTTGCTTCCTTTCAATGATTTTGATGACAATGAGAAAAAAATAGATTGTTCGCCACTTACTTGGGGTTGTCAGTTGTTAAACAATAGAAATAATGAAGCTCATATGTGAGGCTAATCTTTGCATATCTCTTGTTGTAGAGATAGTGACAAGTACATATGCAATAGTTGATCATCCTTAGTGTAACAATATCAATGAGGCGCGTCTCAAGTTTAAGGCAAATAAAACGAGAATTGGTAAGTTGACGAGAATGCAAGATTACAACAACCTCAGTAGAAAGACCTAGTCTAGCACCAGAGATATTCAAGACTGTTCCTAATTTCCCTAAAATTTTGTATGGCAGCTCATGGTAGTCATGTGATTGTTACAAAACACCTTCTGATTTTCTTACATATTCAATGATTTTGTTTAGTCATATATTATGTTAATAATTTCTCATGTTTGACTTAGTGTATTTCAAGAAACTGTGTACATAAGTCATATCTAGTATGTCATGGCGTGCGAGGAGGATCAAATACACTAATGCATGTTGCTGATGAATGTGCTACATGTTTGGAATAACACAACGTACATATGACAACAAACGATGATATGCAAAATTTATTACATGTGCTCATCCACACAAAACATGTATTGCTAAAAGAGAGTCTAGTTGCAGCCCTACAACCCTATAAGCGTTAGACTGCTAAGTCATCAAGCTAGCAATATTATACCACATGCTTCATGTATTGAACAACTAAAACTGAATTAGGGTTTGTTGAGAATTAAATTAAGAACTGTGGTATCATGTGTAGTTTATTGCTCTCTTAATGTTGTTGGATTTTATCCCACTAATGTATAAAATAGTGTGATGATTACATGAGCCATGTGACTAATTTGTTCGATTCTATCTCTGATGGATATTTAATATATTTTCCTAATGCGTAGAACTAATAAGCACCTTAGGCATACCAATTCTGAAAAGACGCAATGTGCAATGAATCCAGAGGACACACCCTAAAATAGGAAGGAAAAGGGTAAGGGAATGTAATTAGTTAACTACCATGGTATTAGAAATGAGGAGGATGGCTAGGAATCTCACAAAGATATGAATGGACAACATATATGCATAAAGACCGAATCGGTGAAGGGTAGTTGATTCTTGACCTATGAATTATGAAATAATATATCATAAGCTCACCTTGAGCCTCCAGTTTGACATGGAGATGATGAAAGTAGAGGGGTCATCGATAGACATGCGAGTCCTTCTGACCTCTACTTTGAGGTCACCCGCCTCCACCAACGACCTCCAAGGTTGCCTCCGTGCTAACACGTGAATTCGATGAGAGGAGATCAAGCGGAGATCTAAACCTTTTGGTCACCACCATGGCTTGGATCACATGCCGCTTGGTCTCCACCTTCCATGCATCTTGCTCCTAGTATCCAGGGAGGTAGGGTGAGGGGAAGAGGAGAAATAGACTAAGGAGGCAAGCACTATGCTAGTGCCTAGGGAGTATACCTGGCCATGGGCCGAGCCAGGCCGGGCTTGGGTCGGGCCTTAAAAATCCCACGATAGAAAACTGAGGCCCAGGCCCTACCACCGGGCCTAGTTTTCAAGCCCAAGCCTGACCCATCAAGTAAAAACCCTTGAAAAGCCCTTAGGGCTTAGGGCCGTGGGCCAGGCCTCTTCCTTAAAATGCCAATGCCAAGCCCAAGCCCGTCCATGCCCTGCGGGTGGGCTCAAAACTCAAGCCCAAGCCTGGCCCATGGGCAAGCCCATCGGGCCTAGGCCTTGGATTTTAGGGTCGGGCCTGGGTGGGCCGACAGGGCCGGGCTGGAGATGGCCAGGACTACTAGGGAGAGACATCAAACCTCTTGAAGCCACGAGTGTAGTCGATCTGCTATTGAGGGGGGGGGGTCCTTCTTCGTCCTCTTTCCCCTATCAATTTTCCCTCTATGCATAGGTGCTCACACCACCACACTTGCTTTGCATAGGGATGAACAAAGACCCTCCTTATTGCTGCTTCTCCGCTCGCCATCTCGCCATGCTCATGAACACTCTAAAGAGGCAAGGAGCCAAGGATGGAAATAAACGAGGACAGAGGTGGAGGCATCAAGAGACGTCAGCCTAGAGGGGCACAAGAGTGGGCGAGAGGAGGAATACTTGCGGCGGCGGTGGCGGGGAGGAGGTGAAGTGGAGAGATGCAAGAGTTAGGGTTTTCAGTGTGCTGCCTTTTTATATACGTCCTATTTGAGCATCAACGACTATGAACAACTAAAGAAAAGATCAAACGGTCATGAGAATCTTGGTGAGGTGGCATACTATATGAGGACGAAGTTATTAGGACAGTAAAATTAAGCCTAATCCTAGCCCTTTAGTTCCCTGCGTGTTTTTGGCCATCCGTTCGCATGATCTGGTCAATCCGAATCATTAAATCTGTTGCCAATTCTGAGCTCCACCACAGTTTTTTCTTGGGCCAACTGTCCTAAAGGCCTCTACTCCGGAAGGAAAACTGGGATCTATGGTGCACCAGGCTTCTGTGTCAGCCCATTTAGCTAACCCTCATGCGAGACATACATAGGTCGCTAACCTGAGCACCATATTGTGAATCTCTGATAACCCACAAGGGGATCGCAACAGTTTTCGAGGGTAGAGTATTCAACCCAAATTTATAGATTCGACACAAGGGGAGCCAAAGAATATTTGCAAGTATTAGTAGCTGAGTTGTCAATTCAACCACACCTGGAGATTAGTTATCTGCAGCAAAGTGATCAGTAGCAAAGTAGTATGATAGTTTTGATAGTAGTAACAACAACAATAGTAACGGTTACAGTGATAGCAATGGTTTTGTAGCAGTAACGATAGTGACAACAGCAGTAGTAACTTAGCAAGATCAATATGTAGGAAAATTGTAGGCATTGGATCAGCGATTTGTTGGATGATATTCATCATGTAACAATCATAACCTAGGGCGATGCAGCACTAGCTCTAGTTCATCAATATAATGTAGGCATGTATTCCGTAAATAGTCATATGTGCTTATGGAAAGAACTTGCATCACATCTTTTGTTCTACCCTCCCGTGGCAGCGGGGTCCTATTGGAAACTAAGGGATATTAAGGCCTCCTTTTAATAGAGAACCGGAACAAAGCATTAACACAAGATGAATACATGAACTCCTCAAACTACGGTCATCACCGGGAAGTGTCCCGACTATTGTCACTCCGGGGTTGCTGGATCATAACATGTAGTAGGTGACTATAACTTGCAAGATTGGATCTTGAACATGGATATAATGGTGATAACATAAACGGTTCAGATCTGAAATCATGGCACCCGGGCCCAATGGGACAAGCATTAAGCATGGCAAAGTCATAGCAACATCAATCTCAGAACATAATGGATACTAGGGATCAAGCCCTAACAAAACTAACTCGATTACATGATGAATCTCATCCAACTACTCACTGACCAGTGAGCCTACGTAGGAATTACTCACTCCCTGTGGGGAGCATCATGGAATTGGCGATGGAGAAGGGTTGGTGATGATGAAGATCGAAGATCCCCCTCTTCAGAGCCCCAAACGGACTCCAGATCCAGCATCCCGATGAAGAACAAGAGGCGGCGGCTCCGTCTCATGAAACATGATAATTCTTTCTCCCTCATATTTTTCTAGAAAAATGTGATTTTATAGCGTCAGTTTCAGGGTCTGCGGGGCCACCAGGTGGGGACAACCCACCTGGGCGTGCCTGGAGGGGGCGCTCCCTGGTGGGTTGTGCCCACCCCGGTGCCCCCTATGGTGTTTCTTGGCTCTAGAAATGATCTTCTATTGTATAAAAATTTCTCGCAAAGTTTCGTTCCATTCCGAGGACTTTTATTTCTGCACAAAAAACAACACCATGGTAGTTCTGCTGAAAATAGCGTCAGTCCGGGTTAGTTTCATTCAAATCATGCAAATTAGAGTCCAAAACAAGAGGAAAAGCGTTAGGAAAAGGAGATACGGCAGAGACGTATCAACTCCCTCAAGCTTAAACCTTTGCTTGTCCTCAAGCAATCCAGTTGATAAACTGAAAGTGAAAAAGAAAAAAAATTATGAACTCTTTTGCTCTTGTTTACATAAATAAGCTTAAGTAGCACCCAAGTTTTCAGCCAAGAGTATAACTAACCATGTCGACAGTAACTCTTAAAAATTATATTAACTCATATCGGTAACATAATCAGCTAGCGAGCAATAACAAGATATCTCAAACAACAACACGTTGTCAAAACAACCATAATATAATATGACAATAGTGGTATCTCATTAGCCCTTTCTGAGACCGCAAAACATAAATGCAGAGCACCTCCAAAGTTCAAGCAACGACTAAATATTGCAATTCATGGTAGAAAAGATCCACTCATGATGCACCCAGCATCAACTACACACAATGCATGAAGATGACAATAGTGCTCTCAGGTTCTGGCGCTTAATTGAGAAGGTGATGACACAACATAAAAGTAAATAGATAGTCCCTTCACAGAGGGAAGCAGTGATTTGCAGCGGTGCCAGAGCTCAAGTTTTTTAAAACAGAGGTAAATGAAATTTTGAGAAATGCACCATTCTTGTTTACTTTGCGACCATTAGTTATCGGTAGCTTCCATGCTAAACACATTAGCGACGGTTCCCAAGCGATAAAAGTAAAGGTTTACTCCCCCTCCACCAACAATCACACTCCACGGCTTGTCCGAAATAACGGGTGTCGTCCATACCAACAATAGTCCCGGGGGAGTTTTTTTTATTTACAATTTGAATTCGGGACTGGGAATCCCTATTACCGCCCCTCTTGTGCAAGGACGAGTGAATAAACACTCATCATGAGAATAACCCACTTAGCATGGAAGATATTGACTACCTCCTATCGCTCTTTGAACAATCCAGGCACACAAAAAGGATATTTGTTTGAAGTTTTTTAAGGTGGCACATGCAAATTTACTTAGGACGGCAGGGTAATACCACATATAGGTAGGTATGGTGGACTCATCTGGAATAAATTGGGTTTCATGGTTTTGATGCACAAGCAGAATTCCCGCTTAGTACAGGCGAAGGCTAGCAATTAGGTTGAGAAGCGGCCAACTAGAGAGCGAAAACGGTCATGAACATGCATTATGCATAAGTAACATTGGATACTAGCATGAGTAGGATATGAACACCATGAACATAAATATCATAGAGGCTATGTTGGTTTTGATTCTACTACATGCATGAACATGTGCCAAGTCAAGCCACTCGAACATTCAGAGGAGGATACCATATCATCCTACTACATCACAATCATTTTAACGCAATGTTGACATCCAAGATAAATCATTATCCACTCCTGCTACTTATGCATGGCATGAGAAACTATAATCTCTAATTGTCATTGCAAACAAGTTTGATCATAATAGGCTGAATCATGGATACTAGGTTAAACATATTTACAAAAATAGAATAGGTCAAGTTCATACCCGTTTCTCTCTACTACAGCCAGTTCATCAAATATCGTCATTATTGCCTTTCACTTGCACGACCGAATTATGTGAAAATAATAATAGTGCAAGAGTGTTGTGGACTAAGCTGGAATTTGCAAACATTTTATTCAAAAGGAGAAGACAAGGTAATATGGGCTCTTTATTAGATCCACAACAATGCATATGAGAGCCACTCAACATTTTCATCGTGGCCTTCTCCTCGTTATGACTCAATGGAAAGAAAAGAAATTTAGAGAAACACAATGAAATATTTTTGGAGTTTTTGGTTTTTCTTGCATGAGCAAATAAAAGGGGAAAACAAAAATGAGAAAAACTATTTACATGGGAAAGTTCCCAACAGGCAAAAGAAGAACAAGGATTTTTTTTGGAAATATTCTTTTTAGTACTACAACTAACTATGCTAGGAAGAAAAATAAAAAAAGAAGCAGGAAATATTTTTGTATTTTCTCAAAGTTTTTCAAGCACACAAGAAGAAGGTGAGAAAATAAATCTAGCATGGATAATACAATGAAAAAGTGTGGACACCGACAACTGGAATGAAATGTGTGAACATGAAAGTAATGTCGGTGAGAAATACGTAACCCCCAAGCTTAGGCTTTTGGCCTAACCTGGTAATCCATCAGTGACATGCATAATGGTCGGAGTGATAGCTCATGGAGGCTCTCAGTGCGGATGCCTCAGCCTTCCGTGTAGCCACAACTGCCGTGTTATGTGCTCGGGCCTCGCTCTCAAGAACATAATATCTTCCTTTGCTGTGAACATCAAAGAGAGCAGGTGCAGGCAAAAGGTGTCCACAATGGACCTTTTATTAAACATCGTGTTATAAGTAAAATTATGGGGTTCACCACTAAGGATCTTATGACATTTCATAGCATTGAAGTCAAGGTACTGCGTGGGTAGGATAGGGTCATAAGGCCAAGGTGAAACACCCAGCTCCCTTGCTAAGCGTGTGGCGTAAATTCCACCATAAAAATATCCACTACCAGCGTTATGTTTGTTGGGGAACGTAGCAGAAATTCAAAATTTTCCTATGAGTCACCAAGATCTATCTATGGAGAGACTAGCAATGAGGGGAAGGAGAGTGCATCTACATACCCTTGTAGATCGCTAAGCGGAAGCGTTCAAGAGAACGGGGTTGAAGGAGTCGTACTCGTCGTGATCCAAATCACCGGAGATCCTAGTGCCGACCGGACGGCACCTCCGCGTCCAACACACGTACAACCCGGTGACGTCTCCCATGCCTTGATCCAACAAGGAGAGAGGGAGAGGTTGAGGAAGACCCCATCCAACAGCAGCACAACAGCGTGGTGGTGATGGAGGAGCATGGCAATCCTGCAGGGCTTCGCCAAGCACTGCGGGAGAGGAGGAGAAAGAGAAGTAGGGCTGCGCCAGGGAGAGGTGGAAACTCTTGTGTTTGCAGCCCCAAATACCTCAAGTATATATAGGGGAGAGGGAGGGGGCTGCGCCCCCTCTAGGGTTCCCACCCCAAGGGGTGCGGCAGCCCCAAACCCATCTAGGGTGGCGGCCAAGGGGGGGGAGAGGGGAAACTTGCCCCCCGAGTAAGGTGGGTGCGCCCCCTCCCCAAACCCTAGGCGCCTTGGGCCCTTGTGGGGGGGGGGGGGCGCACCAGCCCACCTGGGGCTGGTCCCCTCCCACACTTGGCCCATGCTGCCCTCTGGGGCAGGTGGCCCCACTTGGTGGACCCCCGGGACCCTCCCGGTGGTCCCGGTACGTTACCGATAACACCCGAAACTTTTCCGGTGACCAAAACAGGACTTCCCATATATAAATCTTTACCTACGGACCATTACGGAACTCCTCGTGACATCCGGGATCTCATTCGGGACACCGAACAACATTCGGTAACCACATATATCTATTCCCTATAACCCTAGCGTCATCGAACCTTAAGTGTGTAGACCCAACGGGTTCGGGAACCATGCAGACATGACCGAGACGTTCTCCGGTCAATAACTAACAGCGAGATCTGGATACCCATGTTGGCTCCCACATGTTCCACGATGATCTCATCGGATGAACCACGATGTCAAGGACTCAATCAATCCCGTATACAATTCCCTTTGTCCAGCGGTATTATACTTGCCCGAGATTCGATCGTCGGTATGCCGATACCTTGTTTAATCTCGTTACCGGCAAGTCTCTTTACTCGTTCCGTAACACATCATCCCGTGATCATCCCCTTGGTCACATTGTGCACATTATGATGATGTCCTACCGAGTGGGCCCAGAGATACCTCTCCGTCACACGGAGTGACAAATCCCAGTCTCGATTCGTGCCAACCCAACAGACACTTTCGGAGATACCCGTAGTGCACCTTTATAGCCACCCAGTTGTGTTGTGACGTTTGGTACACCCAAAGCATTCCTACGGTATCCGGGAGTTGCACAATCTCATGGTCTAAGGAAATGATACTTGACATTAGAAAAGCTTTAGCATATGAACTACACGATCTTTGTGCTAGGCTTAGGATTGGGTCTTGTCCATCACATCATTCTCCTAATGATGTGATCCCATTATCAACGACATCCAATGTCCATGGTCAGGAAACCATAACCATCTATTGATCACCGAGCTAGTCAACTAGAGGCTTACAAGGGACATGGTGTTGTCTATGTACCCACACATGTATCTGAGTTTCCTATCAATACAATTATAGCATGGATAATAAACGATTATCATGAACAAGGAAATATAATAATAATAATAACTAATTTATTATTGCCTCTAGGGCATATTTCCAACAGTCTCCCACTTGCACTAGAGTCAATAATCTAGTTCACATTGCCATGTCATTAACACTGATAGGTCACATCGCCATGTGACCAACATCCAAAGAGTTTACTAGTGTCGCTAAACTAGTTCACATCATCATGTGATTAAGACTCAATGAGTTCTGGGGTTTGATCATGTTTTGCTTGTGAGAGAGGTTTTAGTCAACGGGTCTGCAACATTCAGATCCATATGTACTTCGCAAATCTCTAGGTCATATTGTAAATGTTGCTTCCATGCTCCACTTGGAGCTATTCCAAATGGTTGCTCCACTATACGTATCCGGTTTGCTACTTAGAGTCATTCGGATAGGTGTTAAAGCTTGCATCCACGTAACCCTTTACGTCGAACTCTTTATCACCTCCATAATCGAGAAACATATCCTTATTCCTTTAAGGATAATTTTGACCGCTATCTGGTGATCCACTCCTTGATCACCTTTGTACCGTCTTGCCAGATACGTAGCAAGGCACACATCAGGTGCGGTACACAGCATAGCATACTATAGAGCCTATGTCTAAAGCATAGGGGACGACCTTCGTCCTTTCTCTCTTTTCTGCCGTGGTCGAGCTTTAAGTCTTAATTTCATACCTTACATCTCAGGCAAGAACTCCTTCTTTGAATGATCCATCTTGAACACCTTCAAGATCATGTCAAGGTATATGCTCATTTGAAAGTACCATTAAGCATTTTTGATCTATCCTCATAGATCTTGATGCTCAATGTTCAAGTAGCTTAATCCAGGTTTTCTATTCAAAACCACCTCTCAAATAACCCTATATGCTTTCCAGAAATTCTACATCATTTCTGATCATCAATATGTCAACAACATATACTCATCAGAAATTCTATAGTGCTCCCACTCACTTCTTTGGAAATACAAGTTTCTCATAAACTTTGTATAAACCCAAAATCTTTGATCATCTTATCAAAGTGCATATTCCAACTCCGAGATGCTTACTTCAGTCCATGGAAGGATCGCTGGAGCTAGCATACCTTTTAGCATCCTTAGGATCGACAAAACCTTTCTGATTGTATCACATACAACCTTTCCTTACGAAAACTGGTAAGGAAACTCGTTTTGACATCCATCTGCCAGATTTCATAAATGCAGCTAATGCTAACATGATTCCGATGGACTTAAGCATCGCTACGGATGAGAAAATCTCATCATAGTCAACTCCTTGAACTTGTGAAAAACTCTTCGCCACAAGTCGAGCTTCATAGACGGTGACATTACCGTCCACGTCCGTCTTCTTCTTAAAGATCCATTTATCTCAATGGCTTGCCGATCATCGGGCAAGTCCACCAAAGTCCATGCTTTGTTCGGATACATGGATCCTATCTCGGATTTCATGGCTTCTAACCATTTGTCGGAATTTGGGCCCACCATCGCTTCTCCATAGCTCGTAGGTTCATTGTTGTCTAGCAACATGACCTTCAAGACAGGGTTACTTTACCACTCTGAAGTAGTACACATCCTTGTCACCCTACGAGGTACGGTAGTGACTTGATCCAAAACTTCATGATCATTATCATAAGCTTCTACTTCAATTGGTGTAGGCGCCACAGGAACAACTTCCTGTACCCTGCTACACACTTGTTGAAGTGACGGTTCAATAACCTCATCAAGTCTCCACCATCCTCCCACTCAATTCTCGAGACAAACCTTTCCTCGAGAAAGGACCCGATTCAAGAAACAATCCCTATTGCTTTCGGATCTGAATTAGGAGGTATACCCAACTGTTTTGGGTGTCCTATGAAGATGCATTTTATCCGCTTTGGGTTCGAGCTTATCAACCTGAAACTTTTTCACATAAGCGTCGCAGCCCCAAACTTTTAAGAAACGACAACTTAGGTTTCTCCAAACCATAGTTCAAACGGTGTCGTCTCAACGGAATTACGTGGTACCCTATAAAGTGAGTGCGGTTGTCTCTAATGCCTAACCCATGAACGATAGTGGTAATTCGATAAGAGACATCATGGTACGCACCATATCCAATAGGGTGCAACTATGATGTTCGGACACACCATCACACTATGGTGTTCCAGGCGGTATTAATTGTGAAACAATTTCCACAATGTCTTAATTGCGTGCCAAAGCTCGTAACTCAGATACTCATCTCTATGATCATATCATAGACATTTTATCCTCTTGTCACGTTGATCTTCAACTTCACTCTAAAATTACTTGAACCATTCAATAATTCAGACTTGTGTTTCATCAAGTAAATATACTCAGTATCTACTCAAATCATCCGTGAAGTAAGAACATAACGATATCCACTGCGTGCCTCAGCACTCATTGGACTGCACACGTCAAAATGTATTACTTCCAACATGTTGCTTTCTTGTTCCATTTTACTGAACACGAGGCTTTCAGTCATCTTGCCCATGTGGTATGATTTGCATGTCTCAAGTGATTCAAAATCAAGTGAGTCTAAAATGGTCCATTTGCATGGAGTTTCTTCATGCATATACACCAATAGACATGGTTCGCATGTCTCAAACTTTTCAAAAATGAGTGAGTCCAAAGATCCATCAACATGGAGCTTCTTCATGCGTTTTATACCAATATGACTTACATGGCAGTGCCACAAGTAGGTGGTACTATCATTACTATCTTATATCTTTTGGCATGAACATGTGTATCACTACGATCGAGATTCAGTAAACCATTCATTTTGGGTGCAAGACCATTGAAGGTATTATTCAAATAAATAGAGTAACCATTATTCTCCTTAAATGAATAACCGTATTGCGATAGACATAATCCAATCATGTCTATGCTCAACGCAAACACCAAACTCGGTGGTAGAGGGAGCGTGCGATGCTTGATCACATCAAGATTGGAAAACACTTCCAACACATATCGTCAGCTCACCTTTAGCTAGTCTCCGTTTATTCCGTAGCCTTTTATTTCGAGTTACTAACACTTAGCAACCGAACCGGTATCTAATACCCTGGTGCTACTAGGAGTACTAGTAAAGTACACATTAACATAATGTATATCCAATATACTTCTATCGACCTTGTCAGCCTTCTCATCTACCAAGTATCTAGGGTGATTCTGCTCCAGTGGCTGTTCCCCTTATTACAGAAGCACTTAGTCTCGGGTTTGGGTTCAACCTTGGGTTTCTTCACTAGAGCAGCAGCTGATTTGCCGTTTCATGAAGTATCCCTTCTTGCCCTTGCCCTTTTTGAAACTAGTGGTTTTACTAACCATCAACAATTGATGCTCCTACTTGACTTCTACTTTCGTGGTGTCAAACATCGCGAATACTTCAAGGATCATCATATCTATCCCTGATATGTTATAGTTCATCACAAAGCTCTAGCAGCTTAGTGGCAATGACTTTGGAGAAACATCACTATCTCATCTGGAAGATCAACTCCCACTCGATTAAAGTGATTGTTGTACTCAGACAATCTGAGCACAAGCTCAACGATTGAGATTCTCTCCCTTAGTTTGCAGGCTAAGAAAATCGTCGGAGGTCTCATACCTCTTGACGTGGGCACGAGCCTGAAATCCCAATTTCAGCCCTCGAAACATCTCATATGTTCCGCGACGTTTCAAAAACGTCTTTGGTGCCTCTACTCTAAACCATTTAACTGAACTATCACGTAGTTATCAAAACGTGTATGTTAGATGTTCGCAACATCCACAGACTACGTTCGAGGTCCAGCACACCGAGCGGTGCATTAAGGACATAAGCCTTCTACGAAGCAACGAGGACAATCCTCAGTTCATGGACCCAGTCTGCATAATTGCTACTATCAACTTTCAACTAATTTTACTCTAGGAACATATCTAAAACAGTAGAACTAAAGCGCGAGATACGACATAATTTGCAAAAATCTTTTGACTATGTTCAGGATAATTAAGTTCATCTTATGAACTCCCACTCAGATAGACATCCCTCTAGTCATCTAAGTGATTACATGATACGAGTCAACTAGGCTGTGTCCGATCAGTGAGACGGACTAGTCATCATCGGTGAACATCTTCATGTTGATCGTATCTACTATACGACTCATGCTCGACCTTTCGATCTCTTGTGTTCCGAGGCCATGTCTGTACATGCTAGGCTCGTCAAGTCAACCTAAGTGTTTCGCGTGTGTAAATCTGGCTTACACCCGTTGTATGTGAAGGTTAGAATCTATCACACCCGATCATCACGTGGTGCTTCGAAATGACGAACTTTCGCAATGGTGCACAGTTAGGGGGAACACTTTCTTGAAATTTTAATGAGGGATCATCTTATTTACTACCGTCGTTCTAAGAAAATAAGATGTATAAACATGATAAACATCACATGCAATCAAATAGTGACATGATATGGCCAATATCATTTTGCTCCTTTTGATCTCCATCTTCGGGGCTCCATGATCATCATCGTCACCGGCATGACACCATGATCTCCATCATCATGATCTCCATCATCGTGTCTCCATGAAGTTGTCTTGCCAACTTATTACTTCTACTACTATGGCTACCGGTTAGCAATAAAGTAAAGTAATTACATGGCGTTGTTCAATGACACGCAGGTCATACAATAAATAAAGACAACTCCTATGGCTCCTGCCGGTTGTCATACTCATCGACATGCAAGTCGTGATTCCTATTACAAGAACATGATCAATCTCATACATCACCTATCATTCATCACATTCTTCTTGGCCATATCACATCACATAGCATACCCTGGAAAAACAAGTTAGACGTCCTCTAATTGTTGTTTGCATGTTTTACGTGGCTGCTATGGGTTTCTAGCAAGAACGTTTCTTACCTACGCAAAAATCACAACGTGATATGTCAATTTCTATTTACCCTTCATAAGGACCCTTTTCATCGAATCCGATCCGACTAAAGTGGGAGAGACTGGCACCCGCTAGCCACCTTATGCAACAAGTGCATGTCAGTCGGTGGAACCTGTCTCACGTAAGTGTACGTGTAAGGTCGGTCCGGGCCGCTTCATCCCACAATGCCGCCGAATCAAGATTGGACTAGTAACGGTAAGCATATTGAACAAAATCAACGCCCACAACTACTTTGTGTTCTACTCGTGCATAGAAACTACGCATAGACCTAGCTTATGATGCCACTATTGGGGAACGTAGCAGAAATTCAAAATTTTCCTACTAGTCACCAAGATCTATCTATGGAGAGACTAGCAACGAGGGGAAGGAGAGTGCATCTACATACCCTTGTAGATCACTAAGCGGAAGCGTTCAAGAGAACGGGGTTGAAGGAGTCATACTCGTCGTGATCCAAATCACCGGAGATCCTAGTGCCGAACGGACGGCACCTCCACGTTCAACACACGTACAGCCCGGTGACGTCTCCCATGCCTTGATCCAGCAAGGAGAGAGGGAGAGGTTGAGGAAGACCCCATCCAGCAGTAGCACAACGGCGTGGTGGTGATGGAGGAGCGTCGCAATCCTGCAGGGCTTCGCCAAGCACTGCGAGAGAGGAGGAGAAAGAGAGGTAGGGCTGCGCGAGGGAGAGGTGGAAACTCTTGTGTTTGCAGCCCCAAATACCTCAAGTATATATAGGGGAGAGGGAGGGGGTTGCGCTCCCTCTAGGGTTCCCACCCCAAGGGGTGCGGCAGCCCCAAACCCATCTAGGGTGGCGGCCAAGGGGGGGGGGGGGGGAGAGGGGAAACTTGCCCCCCAAGTAAGGTGGGTGCGCCCCCTCCCCAAACCCTAGGCGCCTTGGGCCCTTGTGGGGGGGCGCACCAGCCCACCTGGGGCTGGTCCCCTCCCACACTTGGCCCATGATGCCCTCTGGGGCCGGTGGCCCCACTTGGTGGACCCCCGGGACCCTCCCGGTGGTCCCGGTACGTTACCGATAACACCCGAAACTTTTCCGGTGACCAAAACATGACTTCCCATATATAAATCTTTACCTCCGGACCATTCCGGAACTCCTCGTGATGTCCGGGATCTCATCCGGGACTCCAAACACCATTCGGTAACCTCGTATATCTATTCCCTATAACCCTAGCGTCATCAAACCTTAAGTGTGTAGAACCTACGGGTTCGGGAACCATGCAGACATGGCCGAGACGTTCTCCGGTCAATAACCAACAGCGGGATATGGATACCCATGTTGGCTCCCACATGTTCCACGATGATCTCATCGGATGAACCACGATGTCAAGGACTCAATCAATCCCGTATAAAATTTCCTTTGTCCAGCGGTATTATACTTCACCAAGATTCGATCGTCGGTATGCCGATACCTTGTTTAATCTCGTTACCGGCAAGTCTCTTTACTCGTTCCGTAACACATCATCCCGTGATCAACCCCTTGTTCACATTGTGCACATTATGATGATGTCCTACCGAGTGGGCTCAGAGATACCTCTCCGTCACACGGAGTGACAAATCCCAGTCTCGATTCGTGCCAACCCAACAGACACTTTCGGAGATACCCGTAGTGCACCTTTATAGCCACCCAGTTGCGTTGTGACGTTTGGTACACCCAAAGCATTCCTACGGTATCCGGGAGTTGCACAATCTCATGGTCTAAGGAAATGATACTTGACATTAGAAAAGCTTTAGCATATGAACTACACGATCTTTGTGCTAGGCTTAGGATTGGGTCTTGTCCATCACATCATTCTCCTAATGATGTGATCCCATTATCAACGACATCCAATGTCCATGGTCAGGAAACCATAACCATCTATTGATCAAGGAGCTAGTCAACTAGAGGCTTACAAGGGACATGGTGTTGTCTATGTACCCACACATGTATCTGAGTTTCCTATCAATACAATTATAGCATGGATAATAAATGATTATCATGAACAAGGAAATATAATAATAATAACTAATTTATTATTGCCTCTAGGGCATATTTCCAACAATGTTGCAATCTACGTGCCACTATCGCTCCAAGGTTATAGCTTTTGTCACCGGTGAGAGCGGTGTGGATAAGGCTCAAGTCTGGAGCACAAAGTGTACTACAATATTGTTTTCCTACAATGCATTTTCCATTACATAGAGCAAAAGATTGGATTGAGGGAAAATGAATGCTCTTTATTATACCTTGAGTCACTCCTCTAGTCTCACCATAGAAAGGGCTAGCTAAGAATATTTTCAAACTCCAACCGTGGTGGTTCATCCAATGAACCCCAAAATGGAATTTTGCAGTGATTAGAAAATGTCACCAGAGATATATTAAATGAATTGCCATATAGCTTAAATGATACTCTGGATTCACGAGGATGGAATTTAAATTATTTGGTAAATGATTCAGTGAGGCTGAGGTGTTGGTTGCACTTATCTGCAATGTGGGGACCGAGCTCGGCATTGTGAACATATTGCTTAAATTCTTCTTTAATGCCCACATGCACCATATAGTCGTTGCATGGCCATAAACTCCTTCCAAAGAGGTTCATCATATTCGTGTACAATTTTCTGAAATATTTTTGGCTTTCTGCTACGTCTTGAGCTTGCGTTGGTTTTCCTCGAAGAGGGGAGGGTGATGCAGCAAAGTGTAGCGTAAGTATTTCCCTCAGTTTTGAGAAACAAGGTATCAATCCAGTAGGAGGCTCCTCAAAAGTCCCACGCACCTACACAAACAAACTGAGAACTCGCAACCAACGCAATAAAGGGGTTGTCAATCCCTTCACGGCCTCTTGCGAAAGTGAGATCTGATAGAGAGATAGTAATATATTTTTGGTATTTTATAAGATAGATGCAAAAAAGTAAAGATGCAAATAAAGATAGATTGAAAGAAAATATGATAAGAGATAGACCCGAGGGCCATAGGTTTCACTAGAGGCTTCTCTCGAGATAGCATAAGTATTACGGTGGGTGAACAAATTACTGTCGAGCAATTGATGGAAAAGCGCATAGTTATGAGATTATCTAGGCATGCTCATGTACATAGGCATCACGTCCATAACAAGTAGACCGACTCCTGCCTGCATCTACTACTATTACTCCACACATCGACCGACTCCTGCCTGCATCTAGAGTATTAAGTTCATAAGAACAGAGTAACGCATTAAGCAAGATGACATGATGTAGAGGGATAAACACATGCAATATGATATAAACCCCATCTTGTTATCCTCGATGGCAACAATACAATACGTGTCTTGCAACCCTTTCTGTCACTGGGTAAGAACACCGCAAGATTGAACCCAAAGCTAAGCACTTCTACCATGGCAAGAAAGATCAATCTAGTAGGCCAAACCAAACCGATAATTCGAAGAGACTTGCAAAGATAACTCAATCATACATAAAAGAATTTAGAGAAGATTCCAATATTATTCATAGATAAACTTGATCATAAACCCACAATTCATCGGATCTCGACAAACACACCGCAAAAAGAGATTACATCGAATAGATCTCCAGAAGAGAGGGGGAGAACATTGTATTGAGATCCAAAAAGAGAGAAGAAGCCATCTAGCTAATAACTATGGACCCGTAGGTCTGTGGTAAACTACTCACAACTCATCGGAGGGGCAAGGATGTTGATGTAGAAGCCCTCCGTGGTCGATTCCCCCTCTGGCAGAGTGCCGGCGAAGGCTCCAAGATGGTATCTTGCGGATACAGAAGGTTATGGCAGTGGAAATTGTGTTTCGTGGTGCTCCTGGATGTTTTCGGGGTCCGTAGGTATATATAGGAGGAAGAAGTAGTTGGTGGCCGCCTGAGGGGCCCATGAGATAGGGGGCGCGCCCTATAGGGGGGGTGGCGCCCTCCTATCTCGTGGGAGCCTTGGCTGCTTCTTGACTTGCACTCCAAGCTCTCCGGATCAGTTTTGTTCCAAAAATAACGCCCCCGAAGGTTTCATTCCGTTTGGACTCCGTTTGATATTCCTTTTCTTTGAAATACTAAAATAGGCAAAAAAAACAACAATATGGGTTGGGCCTCCGGTTAGTAGGGTAGTCCCAAAAATGATATAAATATGTAAAATAAAGCCCATAAACATCCAAAAGGGGTAATATAATAGCATGGAACAATAAAAAATTGTAGATACATTGGAGACGTATCAAGCATCCCCAAGCTTAATTCCTGCTCGTCCTCGAGTAGGTAAATGATAAAAAGAGAAATTTTGATGTGGAATGCTACCTAGCATAATTCATAATGTAATTTTCTTCATTGTGGCATGAATGTTCAGATCCAAATGAATACAAAATAAAAGTTCATATTGATGAAAGAAATAGTAATACTTCAAGCATACTAATCGAAGTAATCATGTCTTCTCAAAATAACATGGCTAAAGTAAGTTATCCCTACAAAATCATATAGTCTGGCTGTTGCTCTATCTTCATCACACAAAGTATTTAATCATGCACAACCCCGATGACAAGCCAAGCAATTGTTTCATACTTTAATAATCTCAAACTCTTTCAACTTTCACGCAATACATGAGCGTGAGCCATGGACATAACACTATATGTGGAATAGAATGGTGGTTGTGGAGAAGACAAAAAGGAGAAGATAGTCTCACATCAACTAGGCATATCAACGGGCTATGGAGATGCCCATTAATAGATATCAATGCGAGTGAGTAGGGATTGCCATGCAACGGATGCACTAGAGCTATAAATATATGAAAGCTCAACAAAAGAAACTAAGTGGGTATGCATCCAACTCGCTTGCTCATGAAGACCTAGGGCACTTTTGAGGAAGCCCATCATTGGAATATACAAGCCAAGTTCTATAATGAAAAATTCCGACTAGTATATGAAACTGCATAAAGATCATGGTGCTATTTTGAAGCACAAGTGTGGAAAAAGAGATAGTAGCATTGTCCTTTCTCTCTTTTTCTCTCATTTTTTTCTTTTTTTTCTTTTTTTTTCTTTGGCCTTCTTTTTTTCTTTTTGGCCTTTCTCTTTTTTTCTTTTCTCTTTTTTTTCTTTTTCTTTTGTAAAGTCCGAAGTCTCATCCCGACTTGTGGGGGAATCATAGCCTTCATCATCCTTTCCTCATGAGGACAATGCTCTAATAATGAAGATCATCACACTTTTATGGATTTACAACTCAAAGCTAGAACAAAACATGACTCTATATGAATGCCTCCGGCGGTGTACCGGGATATGCAATGAATCAAGAGCAACATGTATGAAAATTATGAAGGTGGCCTTGCCACAAATACGATGTCAACTACATGATCATGCAAAGAGCAATATGAGGAAAATAATGTGTGTCATATGAACGGAATGGTGGAAAGTTGCATGGCAATATATCTTGGAATGGCTATGGAAATGCCATAATAGGTAGGTATGGTGGCTGTTTTGAGGAAGGAGTATGGTGGGTGTATGGTACCGGCGAAAATTGCGCGGCACAAGAGAGGCTAGCAATGGTGGAAGGGTGAAAGGGTGCGTATAATCCATGGACTCAACATTAATCAAGAAAACTCATATACTTATTGCAAAAATTTAGAAGTCATCAAAAACCAAAGCACTACGCCCATGCTCCTAGGGGGATAGATTGGTAGGAAAAGACCATCGCTCGTCCCCGACCGCCACTCATAAGGAAGACAATCAATAAATAAAATTGTGCTCCAACTTCATCACAAAGCGGTTCACCATACGTGCATGCTATGGGAATCACAAACTTCAACACAAGCATTCTTTAAATTCATAATCACCCCACTAGCATAACTTTAATACTACTACCTCCATATCTCAAAACAATTATCAAGCATCAAATTGATCATAGCATCCAATTCACTTTCTATGATAGTTTTTATTATACCCAACTTGGATGCTCATCATTCTAGGACCAAATTTATGATAATAGCAAATATCATGCTGTTCTAAAGACTCTCAAAATAATATAAGTGAAGCATGAGATACTAGCAATTTCTTCAAAATTAAGACACCACCGTGCTCTAAAAGATATAAGTGAAGCACTAGAGCAAAAACTATCAAGCTCAAAAGATATAAGTGAAGCACATAGAGTATTCTAGCAAATTCTAATCAAATAGGCTTCTCCCAAAAGGTGTGTACAGCAAGGATGATTGTGGTAAACTAAAAAGCAAATACTAATATAATACACGACGCTCCAAGCAAAACACATATCATGTGGCGAATAAAAATATAGCTCCAAGTAAAGTTACCAATGAACGAAGACGAAAGAGGGGATGCCTTCCCGGGGCATCCCCAAGCTTAGGCTTTTGGCTATTCTTGAATATCTTGGGGTGCCATGGGCATCCCCAAGCTTAGGCTCTTGCCACCCTTTATTCCATAGTCCATAAAAGCTTTACCCAAAACTTGAGAACTTCACAACACAAAACTCAACAGGAAATCTTATAAGCTCTGTTAGTGAAAGAAAACAAAACCACCACATAAGGTACTGCAATGAACTCATTCTTTATTTATTTTGGTGTTAAACCTACTGTATTCCAACTTCTTTATGGTTCATAGACTAATTTACTAGCCATAGATGCATTGAAATAAGCAAACAACACACGAAAAACAGAATCTGTCAAAAACAGAACAGTCTGTAGCAATCTGTAACTAACGCAAACTTCTGAAACTCTAAAAATCCTACCAAAATAGGAAGTCCTGGAAAATTTGTCTATTGAACAGAAGCAAAAAGAATCAACGCAAAAGCACGTTCCTGTGATTTAACAAAATTATATTCGTGCGCGCAAAGTTTCTGTTTTTCAGCAGAATCAAATCAACCATCATCGTAGGTTATCCTATAGGTTCTACTTGGCACAAACACTAACTAAAAGATAAAAACACATCTAAACATAAGGCAGATGCAAGATTTATTCCTAAACAGTAGCAAAAACAAAAAACATAAAGAAAATTGGGTTGCCTCCCAACTAGCGCTATCGTTTAACGCCCCTAGCTAGGCATAAAAAGCAAGGATATATCTAACGAGTGCCATAATAATAAGATAGATCTTGAAGGCTCATCTCATATTCTCTATGTTCGGCGGCAAGTTTTCTTTGAGGCAAGCAAAAGTAATCAAAAGGGCTAAATTTAGTGGGACAGATGTCCCCAAGATCAATCACAGGAGGAACGGGTTCCTCCTTTGGCCCTTCATAGTGCACAATGATTTCATCACTAAAAGCATTCTTTTGGCAAAATCTTGTGAGCCTATACTCAAGAGAGTATCCTAGCTCATTTTTTTGAAGAGCAAAATCATTATTAAGTTCATTAATGCAATCAACCAAGACATTGGTAGGAACCTTTTTTCTAAGGTTTTCATTAAAAGCAACATAGTCCGAAGATTGAAAACGCCTAAATTCCTCTTGATCATAGAGGATCGCCTCTATGGGAGGACGACCGGCGTCCACACTATAGTGCATGAAGATTTTTTGGCCTCTCTTATGATAAATCTAAACTTGTGAGCCAAAACGATAGTAACAGCGCGCTTAACAGAAGAATGCTCAATATTAGAGAATTCTAGGAAAATTCTTTGTATGCAAGGATGCATATGCATAAATTGTCTTTCAAGTTCAACTACAAGCATAGCGATAGCATCCGCAAGATTACTAGTTCGATGAAGAATAGAACATCCCAAGGAGGGTAAAGCACCGGCACAAGTAAAGAAATCTTGAATAACGCCTTTGCCAATGATGTTACCACTACCGATTCGAAACTTTTTAGTATGCAAGATAGGGGATTCATCGGCCGGAGCCTCGGGATTTTCCATGTTATCATCATTGTCCATATCAATGATAATCTCCCCAATTTCAGACATAGCGGCAAACAAAAGCAAGGCGGAAGAAAGCGAGCGAAAAAGAAAAGAGGAGATTGGGAAAGAGAGGGCGAATAAAACGACAAGGGTGAAGTGGGGGAGAGGAAAACAAGAGGCAAATAATGTAAATGCGAGGGAGATGGGTTTGTGATGGGTACTTGGTATGTCTTGACTTGAGCAAAGACCTCCCCGGAAACGGCGCCAGAAATCCTTCTTGCTACGTCTTGAGCTTGCGTTGGTTTTCCTCGAAGAGGAGAGGGTGATGCAGCAAAGTGTAGCGTAAGTATTTCCCTCTGTTTTGAGAAACAAGGTATCAATCTAGTAGGAGGCTACTCAAAAGTCCCACGCACCTACACAAACAAACTGAGAACTCGCAACCAACGCAATAAAGGGGTTGTCAATCCCTTCACGGCCTCTTGCGAAAGAGAGATTTGATAGAGAGATAGTAATATATTTTTGGTATTTTAAAAGATAGATGCAAAAAGTAAAGATGCAAATAAAGATAGATTGAAAGCAAATATGATAAGAGATAGACCTGGGGGCCATAGGTTTCACTAGAGGCTTCTCTCGAGATAGCATAAGTATTACGGTGGGCGAACAAATTACTGTTGAGCAATTGATAGAAAAGCGCATAGTTATGAGATTATCTAGACATGATCATGTATATAGGCATCACGTCCATAACAAGTAGACCGACTCCTGCCTGCATCTACTACTATTACTCCACACATCGACCGACTCCTGCTTGCATCTAGAGTATTAAGTTCATAAGAATAGAGTAACACATTAAGCAAGATGACATGATGTAGAGGGATAAACACATGCAATATGATATAAACCCCATCTTGTTATCCTCGATGGCAACAATACAATACGTGTCTTGCAACCCTTTCTGTCACTGGGTAAGAACACCACAAGATTGAACCCAAAGCTAAGCACTTCTCCCATGGCAAGAAAGATCAATCTAGTAGGCCAAACCAAACTGATAATTCGAAGAGACTTGCAAAGATAACTCAATCATACATAAAAGAATTCAGAGAAGATTCCAATATTATTCATAGATAAACTTGATCATAAACCCACAATTCATCGGATCTCGACAAAAACACCACAAAAAGAGATTACATCGAATAGAACTCCACAAGAGAGGGGGAGAACATTGTATTGAGATCCAAAAAGAGAGAAGAAGCCATCTAGCTAATAACTATGGACCCGTAGGTCTATGGTAAACTACTCACAACTCATCGGAGGGGCAAGGATGTTGATGTAGAAGCCCTCCATGGTCGATTCCCCCTCCGGCAGAGTGCCGGCGAAGGCTCCAAGATGGGATCTCGCGGATACAGAAGGTTATGGCGGTGGAAATTGTGTTTCGTGGTGCTCCTGGATGTTTTCGGGGTCCGTAGGTATATATAGGAGGAAGAAGTACGTCGGTGGCCGCCCGAGGGGCCCATGAGACAGGGGGCCGCGCCCTACAGGGGGGGCACCCTCTTATCTCGTGGGAGCCTCGGCTGCTTCTTGACTTGCACTCCAAGCTCTCCGGATCAGATTTGTTCCAAAAATAACGCTCCCGAAGGTTTCATTCCGTTTGGACTCCGTTTGATATTCCTTTTCTTCGAAATACTGAAATAGGCAAAAAAACAGCAATATGGGCTGGGCCTCCGGTTAGTAGGTTAGTCCCAAAAATGATATAAATATGTAAATAAAGCCCATAGACATTCAAAAGGGGTAATATAATAGCATGGAACAATCAAAAATTATAGATACGTTACAGACGTATCAGTCACAATTTTTTGTCAACAAAACCTTATAAGAATGATAGCAACCACTCATAGGCATGCATAGAGGCCATGGCAAGCATTCAAACTACTTATAACTCTAAGAATTTAACATGCAAGCTCATCTACATCAGCACTAAGAGTAACTAATTATTCAAAATATAAACCACTAAAGCAAAAACTAATTGGACCAATGGAGATGTCACATACCAAGCAACAATCCCCCGAAACAGTTTCGGAAACGGAGCTTCGAGCAAAGAAATCGAAATCCGCGGTTTCAGGAGCAAGAACACGAGAAAGAGAGCAATTGTGATTTTTTTTCTGGAGGAATGTGGTGATGTGGGAAGAAGAGGTAAGTGAGGGGCCCACGTGGGGACCACAACTCACCAAGGCGCGCTTGGGGGTCCTAGCGGGCCCAGGTGGGTTGTGCCCACCTGGTGCACCTCCCTATGATATTATTTGCACCAAAAATTCTTAAATATTCAGGAAAAAATTGTATTAAAATTTCAGAGCATTTTGAGAACTTTTATTTTTGGGTTATTTGTTATTGTACGGAAAACTCAAAAAATAGCCAAAGCATGGCATTTTATTTTATTTAACTAATAAATATAGAAAGCAAAAGGTAGGGACAGAAGGTAGTGCTCACTAAATTCATCAACTTCATACCTCTCAAAAATGATTCATTAATAAGGTTGATCAAGTCTTATTAACAACCACTTTCGATTAACATGAAAGCGAAGAACTTTCGTGAATCACTAGGTTACCTCAACAGGGATATGAATGTCTCCAACAATAAGCATTTCATATTTCTTTTTAACAGTAGGTAGAGATAGCTGAAAACTTCCAACAGTGATTGTCGGAGATTTTTCAATAACATTGATACCATTCACTTGGAATTGCTTCTTCGAAAAGTGCACCGTATGCTCATTACCATTGATATGAAAAGTGTGC
Source organism: Triticum timopheevii (assembly GCA_963921465.1). Taxonomy (NCBI): domain Eukaryota; kingdom Viridiplantae; phylum Streptophyta; class Magnoliopsida; order Poales; family Poaceae; genus Triticum; species Triticum timopheevii. The sequence goes on from OY997271.1 coordinate 47,286,774, forward strand.
TTTTATTGCAATCAATAATAGCCCCTGCAGTATTCAAGAAGGTTCTACCAAGGATAATCGACATGTTGTCGTCCTCGGGCATCTCAAGTATAACAAAGTCAGTCAAAATAGTAACATTAGCAACAACAACGGGCACATCCTCACAAATACCGATAGGTATGGCAGTTGATTTGTCAGCCATTTCCAAAGATATTTCAGTAAGTGTGAGTGTATTCAAATCAAGCCTTTTATATAAAGATAAAGGCATAACACTAACACTAGCTCCAAAATCACGTAAATCAGTTTTCACATAATTTATTTTGATGGAGCAAGGTATAGTTGGTCTTCCCGGGTCTCCAAGTTTTTTAGGTACTCCATCTTTAAAAGTATAATTAGCAAACATGGTTGAGATTTCAGCTTCCGGTATTTTTCTCTTATTGGTGATAATGTCTTTCATGTACTTTGCATAAGGAGGCATTTTTAAGATATCAGTCAAGCGAGTACGCAAAAAGACTGGCCTCGGCATTTCAGCAAAGTGTTTAAATTCTTCATCATATTTCTTTTTAGTTGACTTAGGTGGAAAGGGCATAGGTTTTTGAACCCATGGTTCTTTTTCCGTACCGTGTTTTCTAGCAACAAAGTCTATTTTATCATATCTTTTATTCTTGGGTTGTGGGTTATCAAGATCAACAGCTGGTTCTATCTCAACATCATTGTCTAGTTCTTTGGTATTTGTTTGAGTGCCTTCATGAACTTTATCATTATCTTTTTCATTGCTAGAAGGTGAGTGTTCACTACCAGATTGAGTTTCAGCATCAGAGATAGAAACTTCATTATCATTATCAAGAGATTTTTCTACTTCGGGTTCACTAGAGGCATGCAAAGTCCTATTATTTTTCCTTTTCTTTTTAGAAGGACTAGATGCATCGGTGTTAATTCTATGAGAATCTTGTTCAATTCTCTTTGGGTGTCCCTCGGGATAAAGTGGTTCCTGAGTCATTTTACCTCCTCTAGTTGCTACTCTAACAAGAAAGTCACTTTTATTATTGTTCATTTCATCAAGCAACTCTCTTTGAGATTTAGCAACTTGTTCTAATTGACTTTGAACCATAGAAGCATGCTTTCCTACACCTATAACATCATTTGAGATTCTGAATAACAAGTCACTTAAGCGAGCAATCATATCAGAGTTGTATTTCAATTGTTTCATAACATTTGCATTGAAGTGATCTTGCTTTCTAATGTAATTATCAAACTCATAAAGGCATTGACTAGGATGTTTATTATAAGGAATATCACTATCATTGAATTTCATTAAAGAATTTACCTCTACCACCTTAGGTGGTGGTGGTATACCAAGCCCGTGTATTTTTTTCAATAGGTGGTAAAATTTTAACATCCTCTGCTTTAATACCTCTTTCCCTCATAGATTTCTTTGCCTCTTGGATATCTTCAGGACTGATATAAAAGATACCCCTCTTCTTCGGAGTGGGTTTAGGCGATGGTTCAGGAAGAGTCCAATCATCATGATTTTTCAATATGTTATTCAATAATTCTTCAGCTTGCCCAATAGTTCGTTCCCTGAAAACACAACCAGCACAACTATCTAGGAAATCCCTAGAAGCATCGGTTAGTCCATTATAGAAGATATCAAGTATTTCATTTTTCTTAAGAGGATGATCAGGCAAAGCATTAAGCAATTGGAGAAGCCTCCCCCAAGCTTGTGGCAGACTCTTTTCTTCAATTTGCACAAAGTTAAATATTTCTTGTAAGGAAGCTTGTTTCTTATGAGCAGGGAAATATTTTTCAGAGAAGTAATAAATCATGTCCTAGGGACTAGGCAGACAACCAGGAGAAACTGTATTGTACCAAGCTTTAGCATCACCCTTTAATGAGAACGGAAATAACTTGAGAATGATCTTCATTGTAGCATCGTTGTCGTCTCTCCAACTATTGCTTCTACGACTATCGCTATCGCTTAGTGATAAAGTAAAGCAATTACATGGCGATCGCGTTTCATACAATAAAGCGACAACCATATGGCTCCTGCCAGTTGCCGATAACTCTATTACAAAACATGATCATCTCATACAACAAAATTTAGCATCATGTCTTGACCATATCACATCACATCATGCCCTGCAAAAACAAGTTAGACGTCCTCTACTTTGTTGGTTCAAGTTTTACGTGGCTGCTATGGGCTGAGCAAGAACCGTTCTTATCTAAGCATGAAAACCACAATGATATTTCGTCAAGTTAGTGTTGTTTTAACCTTCAACAAGGACCGGGCGTAGCCACACTCGATTCAACTAAAGTTGGAGAAACTGACACCCGCCAGCCACCTATGTGCAAAGCACGTCAGTAGAACTAGTCTCGCGTAAGCGTACGCGTAATGTTGGTCCGGGCCGCATCATCCAACAATACCGCCGAATAAAAGTATGACATGCTGGTAAGCAGTATGACTTGCATCGCCCACAACTCACTTGTGTTCTACTCGTGCATATAACATCTACACATAAACCTGGCTCGGATGCCACTGTTGGGGAACGCAGTAATTTCAAAAAAATTCCTACATACACGCAAGATCATGGTGATGCATAGCAACGAGAGGGGAGAGTGTAGTCCACGTACCCTCGTAGACCATAAGCGGAAGCGTTATGACAATGCGGTTGATGTAGTCATACGTCTTCACGATCGACCGATCCTAGTACCGAACGTACGACACCTCCGTGATCTGCACACGTTCAGCTCGGTGACGTCCCACGAACCCATGATCCAGTAGATCTTCGAGGGAGAGTTTCATCAGCACGACAGCGTGATGACGGTATTGATGAAGCTACCGACGCAGGGCTTCGCCTAAGCACCACTATGATATGACCGAGGTGGATTATGGTGGAGGGGGCACCGCACACGGCTAAAGATCAATGATCAACTTGTGTGTCTTGTGGTGCCCCCTGCCCTCGTATATAAAGGAGCTAGGGGGGAGGCGGCCGACCAAGGAGGAGGGAGCGCCAAGGGGGGAGTCCTATGATATGTCTCCAACGTATCTACTTTTCCAAACACTTTTGCCCTTGTTTTGGACTCTAACTTGCATGATTTGAATGAAACTAACCCGGACTGACGCTGTTTTCAGCAGAACTACCATGATGTTGTTTTATGTGTAGAAAAAAGAAGTTCTCGGAATGTCCTAGAAATCCACGGAGGCACTTTTCAGATTTAATAAGAATTTTTGGCGAAAGAATCAAGGCCAAGGGGCCCATGGGCTGTCCACGAGACAGGGGGGCGCCCCCCCCTAGGGTGCGCCCTCCTATCTCGTGGGCCACCCGGAGCTCCTCCAACCTCAACTCCAACTCCATATATACCGTCTCGGGGAGAAAAAAATCAAGGAGAAAGCTTCATCGCGTTTCACGACACAGAGCCGCCGCCAAGCCCTAATCTCTCTAGGGAGGGCTGATCTGGAGTCCATTCGGGGCTCCGGAGAGGGGGATTCGTCGTCGTCGTCATCATCAACCATCCTCCATCACCAATTTCATGATGCTCACCGCCGTGCGTGAGTAATTCCATCGTAGGCTTGCTAGACGGTGATGGGTTGGATGATATTTACCATGTAATCAAGTTAGTTTTGTTAGGGTTTGATCCCTAGTATCCACTATGTTCTGAGATTGATGTTGCTATGACTTTGCTATGCTTAATGCTTGTCACTAGGGCCCGAGTGCCATGATTACAGATCTGAACCTATTATGTTTTCATGAATATATGTGTGTTCTTGATCCTATCTTGCAAGTCTATAGTCACCTATTATGTGTTATGATCCGACAACCCCGAAGTGACAATAATCGGGATACTTCTCGATGATGACCGTAGTTTGAGGAGTTCATGTATTCACTATGTGTTAATGCTTTGGTCCGGTTCTCTATTAAAAGGAGGCCTTAATATCCCTTAGTTTCCACTAGGACCCCGCTGAACACGGGAGGGTAGGACAAAAGTTGTCATGCAAGTTCTTTTCCATAAGCACGTATGACTATTTACGGAATACATGCCTACATTACATTGATGAATTGGAGCTAGTTCTATATCACCCTATGTTATAACTATTGCATGAGGAATCGCATCCGGCATAATTATCCATCACTGATCCATTGCCTACGAGCTTTTCACATATTGTTCTCCGCTTATTTACTTTTCCGTTGCTACTGTTACAACTACTACAAAAACCCAAAAACATTTACCTTTTCTGTTGCTACTGTTACAACTACTACAAAAACCCCAAAACATTTACCTTTTCTGTTGCTACTGTTACCATTACTATCATACCACTTTTGCTACTAAACACTTTGCTGCAGATACTAAGTTATCCAGGTGTGGTTGAATTGACAACTCAACTGCTAATACTCAAGAATATTCTTTGGCTCCCCTTGTGTCGAATCAATAAATTTGGGTTGTACTTCACCCTCGAAAGCTGTTGCGATCCCCTACACTTGTGGGTTATCATCCTACTCCCACCGGGAGTAGGACTCCTTCTTTCCTAGTAGGAGTAGGAGAAGGGGGAAGGGAAGGAGAGAGAAGGAAGGAAAGGGGGGCGCCGCCCCCCCTGCTTGTCCAATTCAGACTAGAGGGGGAGGGGGCACGCGACCTGCCCTGGCCGCTCCTCCTCTTCTCCACTAAGGCCCAATAGGCCCATTATACTCCCCGGGGGGTTCCGGTAATCCCCCGGTACTTTGGTATATGTCCGAACTTGCCCGAAACCCTTCCGAAGTCCAAACATAGTCATGCAATATATCAATCTTTATGTCTCGACCATTTCGAGACTCCCCGTCATGTACATGATCATATCCGGGACTCCGAACTACCTTCGGTACATTAAAACACATAAACTCATAATACCGATCGTCACCGAATGTTAAGCGTGCGGACCCTACGGGTTCAAGAAGTATGTAGACATGACCGAGACACGTCTCCGATCAATAACCAATAGCGGAACCTGGATGCTCATACTGTCTCCTACATATTCTACGAAGATCTTTATCGGTCAAACCGCATAACAACATACGTTGTTCCCTTTGTCATCGGTATGTTACTTGCCCAAGATTCGATCGTCGGTATCTCAATACCTAGCTCAATCTCGTTACTGGCAAGTATCTTTACTCTTTCTGTAATGCATCATACCGCAACTAACTCATTAGTCACATTCTTGCAAGGCTTATAGTGATGTGCATTACCGAGAGGGCCTAGAGATACCTCTCCGACAATCGGGGTGACAAACCCTAATCTTGATCTACGCCAACTCAACAAGTACCATTGGAGACACCTGTAGAGCACCTTTATAATCACCCAGTTACGTTGTGACGTTTGGTAGCACACAAAGTGTTCCTTTGGTATTTGGGAGTTGCAAAATCTCATAGTCATAGGAACATGTATAAGTTATGAAGAAAGCAATAGCAGTAAACTAAAAACGATCAAGTGCTAAGCTAACGGAATGGGTCAAGTCAATCACATCATTCTCCTAATGATGTGACCCTGTTTATCAAATGACAACTCATGTCTATGGTTTAGGAAACTATAACCATCTTTGATCAACGAGCTAGTTAAGTAGAGGCATACTAGTGACACTATGTTTGTCTATGTATTCACACATGTATTATGTTTCCAATTAATACAATTCTAGCATGAATAATAAACATTTATCATGAAATAAGGAAATAAATAATAACTTTATTATTGCCTCTAGGGCATATTTCCTTCAGGAAGAACTTCTTCGCGGGGAATATGTCGACGTACGACAATTGCCGCGGCACGTTAACCACGTAGAGTGGGTATCCTGGATTTTTCGAGGCAAGGAGGCCTTTCTCTATCTGCAACACATCGTCATGGAGTCTCCTTACATCGCCAAATCTGGCCCCTATCACTGCTTTAGGTAGGATTGGTTCACCGGCGATATGCCATTTTGCCGCACCGGGGATATCTATACGGTCTTGAACCCGAGGCTGCTGAGGCGCCTGGATCATAGAGGCAACTTTGTCGCCTTTCCTCGGTCTCTTCCTAGACTTCTTTGCTACCGAAAGGTTGTCCATAATACGTTCAGACTCCGGAGGCGGCAATTCAGGCACCGACTCATGATGCTCAAACCCTAAGTAGGTGCCAGTATTGACATACTGTTGAGTGTCATTGTCATCCTCATCCTCATCTATGGCGACATCACCAACGACTAATGGAGCCTCTTCCTCACCCCCTCCGCTATCACCCAGCACAACAGTCGATGCTAATTTGGTAGGTGAGGTGTTGATGTTCATACCTAACTGCATGCTCGTGGGTGTGCTCCCGGCCGCCTCCAGATGAAGCAGACTCTTTGGCCACAACAGGACCCATCCATTGCAACAATCACCAAGCCACCGTGGGCTCTCGTTGTCATCCCCCACTAGTACTAGAGGAGCCAAATTCTCGTGGCCCGGTTTAACACTGGCCATGGAAACCTTGAAGACGTCCAGGGAGATCGGCCGGCTGTGGAACAATGGTTCCTTCGGCTCCATTATCGTCGCCTTCCCCACGTCCACCTTCTGGTCACCGATGGTTTACAATATGGTGGACGGGGTTTCGTCAGCCTGCAAAGAAAAGTCTGCAATGTGAGACATCCGAAAGGCAATGAAAACAGGAGATTATACATTTATTTGAGAGGTCCGGTGTGACAGATACCGTGAGGGCGTCGAGCTCAGCCAAAGATGAAGCACCGCCGAGCACGTCCGGTTCCGGAGCCGGTGCAGGAGCAGGTGCAGGAGCCGGTGCGGGAGCCGGTGTGGGAGCAGGTGCTGGTGCAACGCTAGTCGAGCTGCTCTCGAAGAAGTCAGCAAGGGGAAAGTCTGCTACATTTTTCTGGATTTTGCCTGCTCCAATTGAAAACGGTCAGAATCAAGGTTGTAGACATATCTACAAGCACCTGTTTTGTGGCAGCTACCGCTGTTGCGACTGTCTCAGATGATTTCTTCTCAACCGCAATCTCAACCTTCTTGTCTATGTTTTCTTCAGTTAACCTTCGTCTTTCCTTTCTCTCCTCCGTGGTCTCATGGTAGTACTTCTTCCATGTGGCGCCGTCTCCGACACCATGCACGCGTACATATGACGGTCGAGTCTCCACCGGGAGTCCTTTCAATATGTTCAACACACGGTTGAATGGAGTGTCCCACTTGGGCCTCGCCAACGCCTCAGACTGCGAGTCGCTTTCGGCCGCAATCCTATGTTGCTCTCTCTGCAGAAGGCACAAGGATCATTTTCAAATATGACTAATGTGCAGTCGAATTGATCAAAAACTAAAATTACCAGCAGTCTCATGAACTCCGTCATGACCGTATTCATCTCGAAAACCTTCTTCACTGGGTCCCAACGGTGCCGGGCCCTGAGGACATCACGCTCCCACGGGACGGTGAACTCCGCCAAGGGGTCTGGGATTCCCAGACTCTCGGCTTCCGCGTCCTCCTTGGCCCATATGGACCTCCTCCCGCCGTAACCACGGCTTCCGAGGTGGTGGCACCCGATGTTCCTCTGTTGAAGCCCCTTCATGTACTTCGACTTTTTTTGGGCAGCTTTGGCCTTGCAAGCCGCCTTGAATATTTGAAAGTGCTCCTCCATGATTGTCGGATTATCCTTTACAATCTCGGAGTAGGGTTCCTTTTTGTTGACAATCCGATATTTCACCCTTGATTTCCAGGTGGCCAACGCGTCGCTAAATTTGGTCATGGCGTGTTTGTTTATCTTCTTCATTGTTGGGTCCTTATCTGGATCTTTATAATCCTTTTCATTCCGGCCCAGGAACAAGAATAACTGGTGAAGCTTATTTAGGAGGGAGGGCCTCATATTATCTATCTTCTTTAGTTTCTCATCATTGATGGTGGCGGTTGTCCATATGATGCAACCTCTTTGATTGCCGTCGTCCACCTCCGTGGCCACCAGTCTAGTAGTCCTGAGCTTGTTAGGAAGCCGTTGCCTCTTTGCTTTCGGTTCTATACCGGCTCTGCTAGTCTCGGCGCCGGTCTCGACGTCGGTCTCAGTCTCAGCGCCTGTCTCAGTCTCAGCATCGATCCCGATGTCGGTCTCAATCTCCGATGTGACAGGTGGACCCAACAACATCAACTGTTGATCATCGGCTTCCCTCAAAAATTCTTCTGTCACCAGGTAGATGTTGTCGCAGTCACCACAACCCTGTCCTTCATCGTTGCTAGCCATGTTTCCTACGATTAAATCTAGTCAATTAATTCTAGACCTAATAAAATGAATAATGACATAAAAAAGGCCTATGCTTTGCAGGAACGTTGACTCCTTCATGGTGCGGCAAATCCCGGGCACTCGATATGTCCTAGTTTGTAGCACAAGTCATGTCAAAATTCACGGAAAATTTTGGCATGACTTTTGCTAAAAAGTGGACAAATCGAGAACCTGAAATTTGCCAGAACGGAAATGAATCAACATTCCGGCAAAACATAGGCCACTCGGCTTCATTCCCTGGAAACAACAAAGCCACTTGGGCACAATCAAAACATGTGCAAACACAATTGAGGATGTGCAAACATGTGCAAACATTCTCTAATCAACATCTAGTTAAACAAACTCAATTCAAAAACTAAACCCTACTGAACTAATTAACATCTATATTATCTACTACTTAACATCTATTATTACCCTAACTAAAAAACATCTACTATTAACCAATGCTGCCCTAGTTAACTAGTACCATCTCTACCACTAATTAACATCTAGTACTACTACTAAAAATCATTATGTATGAACCCTAGTACTAATTAACATCTACTACTACTGCTAATTAACATGGCAGAGGAAGAAAAAGTAGAGAGAGAGGGGGTGGGGGAGGGGTGGGGGGCTGATAACCCGCAAGTATACGGGACAGTTGTAGCCTCTCTCGATAAGTAAGAGTGTCGAACCCAACAAGGAGCTAAAGGTAGAACAAATACTCTCTCAAGTCCTATTGGTCACTGATACGACTCTACGCACACTTGACGTTCGCTTTACCTAGAACAAGTATGAAACTAGAAGTACTTTGTAGGTGTGATAGGATAGGTTTGCAAGATAATAAAGAGCACATAAATATAAACTAGGGGCTGTTTAGATAAAGATGCAATAAAGTAAGTATTAGTAGAGAGCTTTTTGTTACGAGAAAGTTATTTGTCCAAGGCAATCGATAACAAGACCGGTAATCACTATTGCAATTCTATTTAAGGGAGAGGCATAAGCTAACATACTTTCTCTTCTTGGATCATATGCACTTATGATTGGAACTCTAGCAAGCATCCGCAACTACTAAAGATTCATTAAGGTAAAACCCAACCATAGCATTAAAGTATCAAGTCCCCTTTATCCCATACGCAAACAACCTACTTACTCGGGTCTTTGCTTCTGTTCACTCACGCCACCCACCATAAGCAAATCATAAACATGTTGCAAACCCTACAGCGGGGATCCCTCACGCTTGCGCGACACGGAGAGCACCATAAGACAGCACCAATAATAAAACATGCAACTCAAACCAATCACGATCATCAATTAACCCATAGGACAAAACGAATCTACTCAAACATCTTAAGATAGCCATACATAATTGGGAAATAATATATAGCGTTGAGCACCATGTTGTTGGGGAACGTTGCAGAAAATAAAATTTTCCCTACGGTTTCACCAAGATCCATCTATGAGTTCATCTAAGCAACGAGTGATAGGAGTGCATCTACATACCTTTGTAGATCGCGAGCGGAAGCGTTCAAGAGAACGGGGATGATGGAGTCGTACTCGCCGTGATCCAAATCATCGATGACCAAGTGCCGAACGGACAGCACCTCTGCATTCAACATACGTACGGAGCGGATGACGTATCCTCCTTATTGATCCAGCAAGTGGGAAGGAGAGGTTGAGGAAGAAGGCTCCAGCAGCAGCACGACGGCGTGGTGGTGGTGGAGGGGCAGTACTCCGACAGGGCTTCGCCAAGCACTTAACGGAGGAGAGGTGTTGGGGAGGGGAGGGGTTGCGCCTTGGATCATGTATGCAGCCCTCCCCTCGCCCCTCTATTTATAGGGGAAGGGGAAAGGGGGCCGGCCCCCTCTAGATGAGATCTAGAAGGGGGAGGGGGGCGGCCAGGGAGGGGGCTTGCCCCCCAAGCAAGGGGGGGCGCCCCCCACTAGGGTTTCCCCCCAACCCTAGGCGCATGGGCCCAAGGGGGGGGGGGCGCCCAGCCCTCCAGGGACTGGTTCCCTGCCCCCTACGGCCCATGAGGCCCTCCGAGAGAGGTGGCCCCTCCCGGTGGACCCCCAGAACCCCTCCGGTGGCCCCGATACAATACCGATATGCCCCCGAAACTTTCCGGTGACCGTATGACAACTTCCCATATATAAATCTTCACCTCCGGACCATTCCGAAACTCCTCGTGACGTCCGGTATCTCATCCGGGACTCCGAACAACATTCGGTAATCACATACAAGTCTTCCTAATAACCCTAGCGTCACCGAACCTTAAGTGTGTAGACCCTACGGGTTCGGGAGACACGCAGACATGACCGAGACGGCTCTCCGGTCAATAACCAACAGCGGGATCTGGATACCCATGTTGGCTCCCACATGCTCCTCGATGATATCATCGGATGAACCACGATGTCGAGGATTCAATCAACCCCGTATACAATTCCCTTTGTCAAACGGTACGTTACTTGCCCAATACTCGATCGTCGGTATCCCAATACCTCGTTCAGTCTCGTTACCGGCAAGTCACTTTACTCGTACCGTAATGCATGATCCCATGACCAAACACTTGGTCACTTTTAGCTCATTATGATGATGCATTACCGAGTGGGCCTAGAGATACCTCTCCGTCATACGGAGTGACAAATCCCAGTCTCGATTCGTGTCAACCCAACAGACACTTTTGGAGATACCTGTAGTGCACCTTTATAGTCACCCAGTTACGTTGTGACGTTTGGTACACCCAAAGCACTCCTATGGTATCCAGGAGTTACACGATCTCATGGTCTAAGGAAAAGATACTTGACATAGGAAAAGCTCTAGCAAAACGAACTACACGATCTTGTGCTATGCTTAGGATTGGGTCTTGTCCATCACATCATTCTCCTAATGATGTGATCCCGTTATCAACGACATCCAATGTCCATAGTCAGGAAACCATGACTATCTGTTGATCAACGAGCTAGTCAACTAGAGGCTTACTAGGGACATATTATGGTCTATGTATTCACACGTGTATTACGATTTCCGGATAATACAATTATAGTATGAATAAAGACAATTATCATGAACAAGGAAATATAATAATAATCCTTTTATTATTGCCTCTAGGGCATATTTCCAACAGTCTCCCACTTGCACTAGAGTCAATAATCTAGTTACATTGTGATGAATCGAACACCCATAGAGTTCTAGTGTTGATCATGTTTTGCTCGTGAAAGAGGTTTAGTCAACGGATCTGCGACATTCAGATCCGTATGTACTTTGCAAATATGTATGTCTCCATCTTGAACATTTTCACGGATGGAGTTGAAACAACGCTTGATGTGCCTGGTCTTCTTATGAAACCTGGGCTCCTTGGCAAGGGCAATAGCTCCAGTGTTGTCACAGAAGAGTTTGATCGGCCCCGACGCATTGGGTATGACTCCTAGGTCGGTGATGAACTCCTTCACCCAAATTGCTTCATGCACTGCCTCCAAGGCTGCCATGTACTCCGCTTCACATGTAGATCCCGCCACAACACTCTGCTTGCAGCTGCACCAGCTTACTGCTCCACCATTCAACATATACATGTATCCGGTTTGTGACTTAGAGTCATCTAGATCTGTGTCGAAGCTAGCATTGACGTAACCCTTTACGGCGAGCTCTTCATCACCTCCATAAATGAGAAACATGTCCTTTGTCCTTTTCAGGTACTTCAAGATATTCTTGACCGCTGTCCAGTGTTCCTTGCCGTGATTACTTTGGTACCTTCCTACCAAACTTATGGCAAGGTTTACATCAGGTCTGGTACACAGCATGGCATACATAATAGAGCCTATGGCTGAAGCATAGGGGATGACACTCATCTCTTCTTTATCTTTTGCCGTGGTCGGGCATTGAGCCGAGCTCAATCTCACACCTTGCAATACAGGCAAGAACCCTTTCTTGGATTGATCCATTTTGAACTTCTTCAAAATCTTATCAAGGTATGTGCTTTGTGAAAGACCTATGAGGCGTCTCGATCTATCATATAGATCTTGATGCCTAATATGTAAGCAGCTTCTCCAAGGTCCTTCATTGAAAAACACTTATTCAAGTAGGCCTTAATGCTGTCCAAAAGTTCTATATCATTTCCCATCAAAAGTATGTCATCTACATATAATATGAGAAATGCTACGGAGCTCCCACTCACTTTCTTGTAAACGCAGGCTTCTCCATAAGTCTGCATAAACCCAAACGCTTTGATCATCTCATCAAAGCGAATGTTCCAACTCCGAGATGCTTGCACCAGCCCATAAATGGATCGCTGGAGCTTGCATACTTTGTTAGCATTCTTAGGATCGACAAAACCCTCCGGCTGCATCATATACAGTTCTTCCTTAAGATGCCCGTTAAGGAATGCCGTTTTGTTGTCCATCTGCCATATCTCATAATCATAATATGCGCCAATTGCTAACATGATTCGGACGGACTTCAGCTTCGCTACGGGAGAGAATGTCTCATCGTAGTCAACCCCTTGAACATGTCAATAACCCTTAGCGACAAGTCGAGCTTTATAGATGGTAATATTACCATCCGCATCCATCTTCTTCTTAAAGATCCATTTGTTTTCTATCGCTCGCCGATCATCGGGCAAGTCTGTCAAAGTCCATACTTTGTTTTCATACATGGATTCTATCTCGGATTGCATGGCTTCAAGCCATTTGTTGGAATATGGGCCCGCCATCGCTTCTTCTTAGTTCGAAGATTCACCGTTGTCTAACAACATGATTTCCAGGACAGGGTTGCCATACCACTCTAGTGCGGAACGTGTCCTTGTGGACCTATGAGGTTCAGTAGTAACTTGATCCGAAGTACCTTGATCATCATCATTAATTTCCCCTCCAGTTGGTGTAGGCACCACAGGAACATTTTCCTAAGCTGCACTACTTTCCAGTTCAAGAGGTAGTACTTCATCGAGTTCTACTTTCCTCCCACTTACTTCTTTCGAGAGAAACTCTTTTTCCAGAAAGGATCCATTCTTGGCAACAAAGATCTTTCCCTCGGGTCTTAAGTAGAAGGTATACCCAATGGTTTCCTTAGGGTATCCTATGAAGACGCATTTTTCCGACTTGGGTTCGAGCTTTTCAGGTTGAAGTTTCTTGACCTAAGCATCGCATCCCCAAACTTTTAGAAACCACGGCTTAGGTTTCTTCCCAAACCATAATTCATACGGTGTCGTCTCAACGGATTTAGACGGTGCCCTATTTAAAGTGAATGTAGCCGTCTCTAGAGCGTCTCCCCAAAATGATAGCGGTAAATCGGTAAGAGACATCATAGATCGCACCATATCCAATAGAGTGCGATTACGACGTTCGGACACACCGTTACGCTGAGGTGTTCCAGGCGGCGTGAGTTGTGAAACGATTCCACATTTCCTTAAGTGTGTACCAAATTCGTTACTGAAATATTCTCCTCCACGATCTGATCGTAGGAACTTTATCTTTCGGTCACGTTGATTCTCTACCTCATTCTGAAATTCCTTGAACTTTTCAAAGGTCTCAGACTTGTGTTTCATCAAGTAGACATACCCATATCTACTCAAGTCATCAGTGAGAGTGAGAACATAACGATATCCTCCGCGAGCCTCAACGCTCATTGGACCGCACACATCGGTATGTATGATTTCCAATAAGTTGGTTGCTCACTCCATTGTTCCAGAGAACGGAGGTCTTGGTCATTTTGCCCATGAGGCATGGTTCGCATGTGTCAAATGATTCATAATCTAGAGACTCTAAAAGTCCATCAGCATGGAGCTTCTTCATGCGCTTGACACCAATGTGACCAAGGCGGCAGTGCCACAAGTATATGGGACTATCGTTATCAACTTTACATCTTTTGGTATTCACACTATGAATATGTGTAACATTACGTTCGAGATTCATTAAGAATAAACCATTGACCATCGGGGCATGACCATAAAACATATCTCTCATATAAATAGAACAACCATTATTCTCGGATTTAAATGAGTAGCCATCTCATATTAAACGAGATCCAGATATAATATTCATGCTCAAACTTGGCACTAAATAACAATTATTGAGGTTCATAACTAATCCCGTGGGTAAATGTAGAGGTAGCGTGCCGACGGCGATCACATCGACCTTGGAACCATTCCCGACGCGCATCGTCACCTTGTCCTTCGCCAGTCTCCGCTTATTCCGCAGCTCCTGCCGTGAGTTACAAATATGAGCAACGACACCGGTATCAAATACCCAGGAGTTACTACGAGTACTGGTAAGGTACACATCAATTACATGTATATCAAATATACCTTTAGTGTTGCCGGCCTTCTTGTCCGCTAAGTATTTGGGGCAGTTCCGCTTCCAGTGACCCTTCCCTTTGCAATAAAAGCACTCAGTCTCAGGCTTAGGTCCATTCTTTGACTTCTTCCCGGCAACTGGCTTACCGGGCGCGGCAACATCTTTGCCGTCCTTCTTGAAGTTCTTCTTACCCTTGCCCTTCTTGAACTTAGTGGTCTTATTGACCATCAACACTTTATGTTCTTTCTTGATTTCAACCTCTGCTGACTTCAACATTGAAAATACTTCAGGAATGGTCTTCACCATCCCCTGCATATTGTAGTTCAACACAAAGCTCTTGTAGCTCGGTGGGAGCGACTGAAGGATTCTGTCAATGACCGCCTCGTCCGGGAGGTTGATCTCCAGCTGGGACAGGCGGTTGTGCAACCCAGACATTTTGAGTATGTGGTCACTGACAGAACTGTTTTCCTCCATCTTACAACTATAGAACTTGTCGGAGACTTCATATCTCTCGACCCGGGCATGAGCTTGAAAAACCATTTTCAGCTCCTCGAACATCTCATATGCTCCGTGTTTCTCAAAACGCTTTTGGAGCCCCGGTTCTAAGCTATAAAGCATGCCGCACTAAACGAGGGAGTAATCATCAGCACGTGACTGCCAAGCGTTCATAACGTCTTGGTTCTCTGGGATGGGTGCTTCACCTAGCGGTTCTTCTAGGACATATGCTTTCTTGGCTGCTATGAGGATGATCCTCAGGTTCCAGACCCAGTCCGAATAGTTGTTGCCATCATCTTTCAGCTTGGTTTTCTCTAGGAACGCGTTGAAGTTCATGTTGACATGAGCGTTGGCCATTTGATCTACAAGACATATTTTGCAAAGATTTTAGACTAAGTTCATGATAATTAAGTTCATCTAATCAAATTATTTAATGAACTCCCACTCAGATTAGACATCCCTCTAGTCATCTAAGTGTTACACGATCCGAGTCGACTAGGCCGTGTCCGATCATCACGTGTGACAGACTAGTCATCATCGGTGAACATCTCCATGTTGATCGTATCTTCCATACGACTCATGTTCGACCTTTCGGTCTCTGTGTTCCGAGGCCATGTCTGTACATGCTAGGCTCGTCAAGTTAACCCTAAGTGTTCTGCATGTGTAAATCTGTCTTACACCCGTTGTATGTGAACGTAAGGATCTATCACACCCGATCATCATGTGGTGCTTCGAAACGACGAACTTTAGCAACGGTGCACAGTTAGGGGGAACACTTTCTTGAAATTATTATAAGGGATCATCTTATTTACTACCACGTTCTAAGTAAACAAGATGCATAAACATAATAAACATCAGATGCAATTATATAATAGTGACATGATATGGCCAATATCATATAGCTCCTTTGATCTCCATCTTCGGGGCTCCATGATCATCTTCGTCACCGGCATGACACCATGATCTCCATCATCATGATCTCCATCATCGTGTCTTCATGAAGTTGTCACGCCAACGACTACTTCTACTTCTATGGCTAACGCATTTAGCAATAAAGTAAAGTAATTTACATGGCGTTCTTCAATGACACGCAGGTCATACAAAATAAAGACAACTCGTATGGCTCCTGCCGGTTGTCATACTCATCGACATGCAAGTCGTGATTCCTTTTACAAGAACATGATCTCATACATCACAATATATCAATCATCATTCATCACAACTTCTGGCCATATCACATCACATGACAATTGCTGCAAAAACAAGTTAGACGTCCTCTAATTGTTGTTGCATCTTTTACGTGGCTGCAATTGGGTTCTAGCAAGAACGTTTTCTTACCTATGAATAACCACAACGTGATTTTGTAAACTTCTATTTACCCTTCATAAGGACCCTTTTCATCGAAACCGCTCCAACTAAAGTAGGAGAGACAGACACCCGCTAGCCACCTTATGCAACTAGTGCATGTCAGTCGGCGGAACCTGTCTCACGTAAGCGTACGTGTAAGGTCGGTCCGGGCCGCTTCATCCCACAATACCACTGAAGCAAGAAAAGACTAGTAGTGGCAAGCAAGTTTACAAGATCTACGCCCACAACAAAATTGTGTTCGAATCGTGCAATAGAGAACTACGCATAGACCTAGCTCATGATGCCACTGTTGGGGAACGTTGCAGAAAATAAAAATTTTCCTACGGTTTCACCAAGATCCATCTATGAGTTCATCTAAGCAACGAGTGATAGGAGTGCATCTACATACCTGAAGGAAATATTCCCTAGAGGCAATAATAAAGTTATTATTTATTTCCTTATTTCATGATAAATGTTTATTATTCATGCTAGAATTGTATTAACCGGAAACATAATACATGTGTGAATACATAGACAAACATAGTGTCACTAGTATGCCTCTACTTGACTAGCTCGTTAATCAAAGATGGTTTAAGTTTCCTAACCATAGACATGAGTTGTCATTTGATTAACGGGATCACATCATTAGGAGAATGATGTGATTGACTTGACCCATTCCGTTAGCTTAGCACTTGATCGTTTAGCATGTTGCTATTGCTTTCTTCATGACTTATACATGTTCCTGTAACTATGAGATTATGCTACTCCCGTTTACCGGAGGAACACTTTGGGTGCTACCAAACGTCACAACGTAACCGGGTGATTATAAAGGAGTACTACAGGTGTCTCCGAAGGTACATGTTGGGTTGGCGTATTTCGAGATTAGGTTTTGTCACTCCGATTGTCGGAGAGGTATCTCTGGGCCCTCTCGATAATGCACATCACTATAAGCCTTGCAAGCAATGTAGCTAATGAGTTAGTTACGGAATAATGCATTATGTAACGAGTAAAGAGACTTGCCGGTAATGAGATTGAACTAGGTATTGGATACCGACGATCAAATCTCGAGTAAGTAACATACCGATGACAAAGGGAACAACGTATGTTGTTATGCAGTTTGACCAATAAAGATCTTCGTAGAATATGTGGGAGCCAATATGGGCATCCAGGTCCCGCTATTGGTTATTGACCGGAAACGTGTCTCGGTCATGTCTACATAGTTCTCGAACCCGTAGGGTCCGCACGCTTAACATTTCGTTGACGATATAGTATTATATGAGTTATGCATGTTGGTAACCGAATGTTGTTTGGAGTCCCGGATGAGATCATGGACATGACGAGGAACTCTGGAATGGTCCGGAGATAAAGTTTGATATGTGGGATAATAGTGTTTGATCTCCGAAAGGGTTTCGGAATTCACCGGAAGGGGTTCCGGATGTTTCCCGAAATGTTTGGGTACGAGAACACGTTATTTGGGCCAAAGGGGAAAGCCCACAAGGTTTTTGGAAAGCGCAAAAGGAAGTTTTGTGGAGTCCAGGGGCCAGACGCCAGGGACCCTGGCGTCTGGCCCTGGAGTCCGAGAAGGAATCTTGCCTTTCGGGTGAAACCGACTTTGTGGAGGCTTTTACTCCAAGTTTCGACCCCAAGGCTCAACATATAAATAGAGGGGAAGGGCTAGCACCGAAGACACATCAAGAAACACCAAGCCGTGTGCCAGCAACCCCATCCCCTCTAGTTTATCCTCCGTCATAGTTTCCATAGTGCTTAGGCAAAGCCCTGCGGAGATTGTTCTTCACCAACACCGTCACCACGCCGTTGTGCTGCCGAAACTCATCTACTACTTCGCCCGTCTTGCTGGATCGAGAAGGCGAGGACATCATCGAGCTGAACGTGTGCAGAACTCGGTGGTGCCGTGCGTTCGGTACTTGGATCGGTCGGATCGTGAAGACGTATGACTACATCAACCGCATTGATAAACGCTTCCGCTTAGCGATCTTCAAGGGTATGAAGATACACTCCCCCTCTCGTTGCTATGCATCACCGTGATCTTGTGCATGCGTAGGAATTTTTTTTTTGAAATTACTACATTCCCCAACAGTGGCATTCGAGCCAGGTTTAATGCTTAGATGTCATATGCACGAGTAGAACACCAGTGAGTTGTGGGCGATACAAGTCATACTGCTTACCAGCATGCCATACTTTGGTTCGGCGGTATTGTGAGATGAAGCGGCCCGGACCGACATTACGCGTACGCTTACGCGAGACTGGTTTCACCGTTATGAGCACTTGTTGCTTAAAGGTGACTGGCGGGTGTCTGTCTCTCTCACTTTAGTTGAACCGAGTGTGGCTACGCCCGGTCCTTGCGAAGGTTAAAACAGCACTAACTTGACGAACTATCGTTGTGGTTTTGATGCGTAGGTAAGAACGGTTCTTGCTAAGCCCGTAGCAGCCACGTAAAATTTGCAACAACAAAGTAGAGGACGTCTAACTTGTTTTTGCAGGGCATGTTGTGATGTGATATGGTCAAGACGTGATGCTATATTTTATTGTATGAGATGATCATGTTTCGTAACCGAAGTTATCGGCAACCGGCAGGAGCCATATGGTTGTCGCTCTATTGTATGAAATACAAACGCCCTGTAATTGCTTTACTTTATCACTAAGCGGTAGCGATAGTCGTAGAAGCAATAGATGGCGTAACGACAATGATGCTATGATGGAGATCAAGGTGTCGCGCCGGTGACGATGGTGATCACGACGGTGCTTCAGAGATGGAGATCACAAGCACAAGATGATGATGGCCATATCATATCACTTATATTGATTGCATGTGATGTTTATCCTTTATGCATCTTATCTTGCTTTGACTGACGGTAGCATTTTAAGATGATCTCTCACTAAATTATCAAGAAGTGTTCTCCCTGAGTATGCACCATTGCGAAAGTTCTTCGTGCTGAGACACCACGTGATGATCAGGTGTGATAGGCTCTACGTTCAAATACAACGGGTGCAAACAGTTGCACACGCGGAATACTCAGGTTAAACTCGACGAGCCTAGCATATAACAGATATGGCCTCGGAACACGGAGACCGAAAGGTCGAGCGTGAATCATATAGTAGATATGATCAACATATTGATGTTCACCGTTGAAACTACTCCATCTCACGTGACGATCGGACATGGTGTAGTTGATATGGATCACGTAATCACTTAGAGGATTAGAGGGATGTCTATCTAAGTGGGAGTTCTTAAGTAATATGATTAATTGAACTTAAATTTATCATGAACTTAGTCCTGGTAGTATTTTGCAAATTATGTTGTAGATCAATAGCTTGCGTTGTTGCTTTCATATGTTTATTTTGATATGTTCCTATAGAAAATTATGTTGAAAGATGTTAGTAGCAATGATGCCGATTGGATCCGTGATCTGAGGTTTATCCTCATTGCTGCACAGAAAAATTATGTCCTTAATGCACCGCTAGGTGACATACCTATTGCAGGAGCAGATGCATACGTTATGAACGTTTGGCTAGCTCAAAATGATGACTACTTGATAGTTTAGTGCACCATGCTTAAACGGCTTAGAATCGGGACTTCAAAGACGTTTTGAACGTCATGGACCATATGAGATGTTCCAGGAGTTGAAGTTAATATTTCAAGCAAATACCAGAGTTGAGAGATATGAAGTCTCCAACAAGTTCTATGGCTAAAAGATGGAGGAGAATCGCTCAACTAGTGAGCATGTGCTCAGATTGTCTGGGTACTACAATCGCTTGAATCAAGTGGGAGTTAATCTTCCATATAAGATAGTGATTGATAGAGTTCTCTAGTCACCATCACCAAGTTAGTAGAACTTTGTGATGAACTATAGTATGCAAGGGATGACGAAAGCGATTCCCGAGCTCTTCGTGATGTTGAAATCGACGAGGGTAGAAATCAAGAAAGAGCATCAAGTGTTGATGGTTGACAAGATCACTAGTTTCAAGAAAAGGGCAAAGGGAAAGAAAGGGGAACTTCAAGTAGAATGACAAGCAAGTTGTCACTCCCACGAAGAAGCCCAAAGCTAAACCAAAGCCTAAAACTGAGTGCTTACACTGCAAAGGAAATGGTCACTGGAAATGGAAATACCCTGAATATTTGGTGGATAAGAAGGATGGAAAAGTGAACAAGGGTATATTTGATATACAGATTATTGATGTGTACCTTACTAGTGTTTATAGTAGCCCCTGAGTATTTGATACTTGTTCCGTTGCTAAAAATTAGTGACTCGAAACAGGAGTTACATAATAAACAGAGACTAGTTGAGGGGAAGTGACGATGAGTGTTGGAAGTAGTTCCAAGATTGATATGATCATCATCACACACTCCCTGTACTTTCGGGATTAGTGTTAAACCTAAAATAAATGTTATTTGGCGTTTGCGTTGAGCATGAATATGAATTGATCATGTTTATTGCAATACGGTTATTCATTTAAAGTCAGAGAATAATTGTTGTTCTATTTACATGAATAAAACCTTCAATGGTCATACACCCAATGAAAATAGTTTGTTGGATCTCGATCATAGTGATACACATATTCATAATATTGATGCCAAAAGATGCAAAGTTAATAATGATAGTGCAACTTATTTGTGGCACTGCCATTTGGGTCATATCGGTGTAAAGCGCATGAAGAAGCTCCATAAAGATGGATTTTCAGAATCACTTGGTTATGAATCATTTGATGCTTGCGAACCGTGCCTTTTGGGCAAGATGACTAAAACTCCGTTCTCCGGAACAATGGAACAAGCTACTGACTTATTGGAAATAATACATACCGATGTATGCGATCCAGTGAGTGTTGATGCTTGTGGCAAGTATCGTTATTTTCTGACCTTCACAGATGATTTGAGCAGATATGCGTATATCTACTTGATGAAACATAAGTTTGAAATAGTTGAAAAGTTCAAAGAATTTCAGAGTGAAGTGGAGAATCATCGTAACAAGAAAATAAAGTTTCTACGATCTGATCGTGGAGGAGAATATTTAAGTTATGAGTTTGGCCTTCATATAAAACAATGTGGAATAGTTTCACAGCTCACGCCACCTGGAACACCACAATGTTATGGTGTGTCCGAACGTCGTAACCGCACTTTATTGGATATGGTGCGATCTATGATGTATCTTACCGATTTACCACTATCGTTTTGGGGTTATGCATTAGAGACAGCTGCATTCACTTTAAATAGGGCACCATCAACATCCGTTGAGACGATGCCTTATGAACTGTGGTTTAGCAAGAAACCAAAGTTGTCGTTTCTTAAAAGTTTGGGGCTGCGATGCTTATGTGAAAAATTTTCAACCTGATAAGCTCGAACCCAAATCAGGGAAGTGCGTCTTCATAGAATACCCAAAGGTAACTATTGGGTACACCTTCTATCACAGATCCGAAGGCAAGTTATTCGTTGCTAAGATGGATCCTTTCTAGAGAAGAAGTTTCTCTCGAAAGAAGTGAGTGGGAGGAAAGTAGAACTTGATGAGGTAATTGTACCTTCTCCCTTATTGGAAAGTAGTTCATCACAGAAATCAGTTCCAGTGATTCCTACACCAATTAATGAGGAAGTTAATGATGATGATCATGAAACTGCAGATCAAGTTGCTACCAAACCTCGTAGGTCTTCCAGAGTAAGATCCGCACCAGAGTGGTACGGTAATCGTGTTCTGGAAGTCATGTTACTAGACCATGATAAATCTACGAACTATGAGGAAGCGATGATGAGCCCAGATTCCGCAAAATGGTTTGAGGCCATGAAATCTGAGATGGGATCCATGTATGAGAACAAAGTGTGGACTTTGGTGGACTTGCCCGATGATCGGCAAGCCATAGAAAATAAATGGATCTTCAAGAGGAAGACGGACCCTGATAGTAGTGTTACTATCTACAAAGCTAGACTTGTTGAAAAAGGTTTTTGACAAAGTTCAAGGTGTTGAATACAATGAGATTTTCTCACTCGTATCGATGCTTAAAAGTCTGTCAGAATCATGTTAGCAATTGCCACATTTTATAAAATTTGGCAAATGGATGTCAAAACTACATTCCTTAATGGATTTATTAAAGAAGAGTTGTATATGATACAATCAGAAGGTTTTGTCAATCCTAAAGGTGCTAACAAAATGTGCAAGCTCCAGCGATCCATCTATGGACTGGTGCAAGCATCTCAGAGTTGGAATATACGCTTTGATAAGTTGATCAAAGCATATAGTTTTATACAGACTTGCGGTGAAGCCTGTATTTACAAGAAAGTGAGTGGGAGCACTACAACATTTCTGATAAGTATATGTGAATGACATATTGTTGATCAGAAATAATGTAGAGTTATTCTGCAAAGCATAAAGGAGTGTTTAAAAAGAGTTTTTTCAAAGAAAGACCTCGGCAAAGCTACTTACATATTGAGGATCAAGATCTATTGAGATACATCAAGATGCTTGATAAGATTTTCAATGAGTACATACCTTGACAAGATTTTGAAGTAATTCAAAATGGAGCAGTCAAAGAAAGAGTTCTTGCCTGTGTTGCAAAGGTATGAAATTGAGTAAGACTCAAATCCTGACCACAGCAGAAAATAGAAAGATAATGAAAGTCACTCCCTATGCATCAGTCATAGGTTCTATAAAAGTATGCTATGCTATAGACCAGACCTATTGTATACTCTGCCCTGTTTTGGCAAGGGAGTACAATAGTGATCTAGGAGTAGATCACTGGACATTGGTCAAAATTATCCTTAGTGGAATAAGGATATGTTTCTCAATTATGGAGGTGACAAAAAGGTTCATCGTAAAGGGTTACGTCGATACAAGTTTTGGCACTGATCCAGATGACTCTAAGTCTTAATCTGGATACATATTGAAAGTGGGAGCAATCAGCTAGAGTAGCTCCGTGCAGAGCATTGTAGACATAGAATATTTGCAAAATACATACGGCTCTGAATGTGACAGACCCGTTGACTAAGCTTCTCTCACGAGCAAAACATGATCACACCTTAGTACTCTTTGGGTGTTAATCACATAAGCAATGTGAACTAGATGATTGACTCTAGTAAACCCTTTGGGTGTTGGTCACATGACGATGTGAACTATGGGTGTTAATCATATACAGATATGAATATTGGTGTTAAATCACATGGCGATGTGAACTAGATTATTGACTCTAGTGCAAGTGGGAGACTGAAGGAAATATGCCCTAGAGGCAATAATAAAGTTATTATTTATTTCCTTATTTCATGATAAATGTTTATTATTCATGCTAGAATTGTATTAACCGGAAACATAATACATGTGTGAATACATAGACAAACATAGTGTCACTAGTATGCCTCTACTTGACTAGCTCGTTAATCAAAGATGGTTTAAGTTTCCTAACCATAGACATGAGTTGTCATTTGATTAACGGGATCACATCATTAGGAGAATGATGTGATTGACTTGACCCATTCTGTTCGCTTAGCACTTGATCGTTTAGTATGTTGCTATTGCTTTCTTCATGACTTATACGTGTTCCTGTAACTATGAGATTATGCAACTCCCGTTTACCGGAGGAACACTTTGGGTGCTACCAAACGTCACAACGTAACTGGGTGATTATAAAGGAGTACTACAGGTGTCTCCGAAGGTACATGTTGGGTTGGCGTATTTCGAGATTAGGTTTTGTCACTCCGATTGTCGGAGAGGTATCTCTGGGCCCTCTCGGTAGTGCACATCACTATAAGCCTTGCAAGCAATGTAGCTAATGAGTTAGTTACGAAATGATGCATTACGTAACGAGTAAAGAGACTTGCCGGTAACGAGATTGAACTAGGTATTGGATACCGACAATCAAATCTCGGGTAAGTAACATACCGATGACAAAGGGAACAACGTATGTTGTTATGCGGTTTGACCGATAAAGATCTTCATAGAATATGTGGGAGCCAATATGGGCATCCAGGTCCCTCTATTGGTTATTGACCGGAAACGTGTCTCGGTCATGTCTACATAGTTCTCGAACCCGTAGGGTCCGCACGCTTAACGTTTCGTTGACGATATAGTATTATATGAGTTATGCATGTTGGTAACCGAATGTTGTTCAGAGTCCCGGATGAGATCATGGACATGACGAGGAACTCCGGAATGGTCCGGAGATAAAGTTTGATATATGGGATGATAGTGTTTGATCTCCGGAAGGGTTCCGGAATTCACCGGAAGGGGTTCCGGATGTTTCCCGAAATGTTTGGGTACGAGAACACGTTATTTGGGCCAAAGGGGAAAGCCCACAAGGTTTTTGGAAAGCGCAAAAGGAAGTTTTGCGGAGTCCAGGGGCCAGACGCCAGGGTCCCTGGCGTCTGGGTCCAGACGCCGGGAACCCTGGCGTCTAGGTCCAGACGCCGGGAACCCTGGCGTCTGGCCCTGGAGTCCGAGAAGGACTCTTGCCTTTCGGGTGAAACCGACTTTGTGGAGGCTTTTACTCCAAGTTTCGACCCCAAGGCTCAACATATAAATAGAGGGGCAGGGCTAGCACCAAAGACACATCAAGAAACACCAAGCCGTGTGCCGGCAACCCCGTCTCCTCTAGTTTATCCTTCGTCATAGTTTCCGTAGTGCTTAGGCGAAGCCCTGCGGAGATTGTTCTTTACCAACACCGTCACCACGCCGTCGTGCTGCCGAAACTCATCTACGACTTCGCCCGTCTTGCTAGATCGAGAAGGCGAGGACGTCATCGAGCTGAACGTGTGCAGAACTCGGAGGTGCCGTGCGTTCGGTACTTGGATCGGTTGGATCGTGAAGACGTACGACTACATCAACCGCGTTGATAAACGCTTCCGCTTAGCGATCTTCAAGGGTATGAAGATACACTCCCCCTGTCATTGCTATGCATCACCGTGATCTTGTGTGTGCGTAGGATTTTTTTGTTTGAAATTACTACGTTCCCCAACAATACTTTTGTAGATCGCAAGCGGAAGCGTTCAAGAGAACCAGGATGATGGAGTCGTACTCTCCGTGATCCAAATCACCGATGAACAAGTGCCAAACAGACAGCACCTCCGCGTAAACACACGTACGGAGCGGATGACGTCTCCTCCTTCTTGATCCAGCAAGGGGGAAGGAGAGGTTGAGGGAGAAGGCTCCAGCAGCAGCACGACGGCATGGTGGTGGTGGAGAGGCAGTACTCTGATAGGGCTTCGCCAAGCACTTAACGGAGGAGGAGAGGTGTTGGGGAGGGGAGGGGCTGCGCCTTGGATCATGTATGCAGCCCTCCCCTCGCCCCTCTATTTATAGGGGAAGAGGAAAGGGGGCCGGCCCCCTCTAGATGAGATCTAGAGGGGGGGGCAGGGAGGGGGCTTGCCCCCCAAGCAAGGGGGGCGCCCCCACTAGGGTTTCCCCCCAACCCTAGGCGCATGGGCCCAAGGGGGGGCGCCCAGCCCTCCAGGGGCTGGTTCCCTGCCCCCTACGGCCCATGAGGCCCTCCGAGAGAGGTGGCCCCTCCCAGTGGACCCCCGGAACCCCTCCGGTGGCCCCGGTACAATACCGATATGCCCCCGAAACTTTCCAGTGACCGTATGACAACTTCCCATATATAAATCTTCACCTCCAGACCATTTCGAAACTCCTCGTGACGTCTGGGATCTCATCCGGGACTCCGAACAACATTCGGTAATCACATACAAGTCTTCCTAATAACCCTAGCGTCACCGAACCTTAAGTGTGTAGACCCTACGGGTTCGGGAGACACGCAGACATGACCGAGACGGCTCTCCAATCAATAACCAACAGCGGGATCTGGATACCCATGTTGGCTCCCACATGCTCCTCGATGATCTCATCGGCTGAACCACGATGTCGAGGATTCAATCAACCCCGTATACAATTCCCTTTGTCAAACGGTACGTTACTTGCCCGAGACTTGATCGTCGGTATCCCAATACCTCGTTCAGTCTCATTACCGGGAAGTCACTTTACTCGTACCGTAATGCATGATCCCGTGACCAAACACTTGGTCACTTTGAGCTCATTATGATGATGCATTACCGAGTGGGCCCAGAGATACCTCTCCGTCATACGGAGTGACAAATCCCAGTCTCGATCCATGTCAACCCAACAGACACTTTTGGAGATACCTGTAGTGCACCTTTATAGTCACCCAGTTATGTTGTGATGTTTGGTACACACAAAGCACTCCTACGGTATCCGGGAGTTACACGATCTCATGGTCTAAGGAAAAGATACTTGACATAGGAAAAGCTCTAGCAAAACGAACTACACGATCTTGTGCTATGCTTAGGATTGGGTCTTGTCCATCACATCATTCTCCTAATGATGTGATCCCGTTATCAACGACATCCAATGTCCATAGTCAGGAAACCATGACTATTTGTTGATCAACGAGCTAGTCAACTAGAGGCTTACTAGGGACATATTATGGTCTATGTATTCACACGTGTATTACGATTTCTGGATAATACAATTATAGCATGAATAAAGACAATTATCATGAACAAGGAAATATAATAATAATCCTTTTATTATTGCCTCTAGGGCATATTTCCAACACATGTTTAAGTAGAGATTACAGCGGGTAAGAGAGGAGTTACACCGCTGCATAGAGGGGGGAAGAGTTGGTGCTGAAGGCGGTGAAGTTGTTGGTGAAGATCGCGGTGATGATGATGGCACCCGGCGGCGTTCCGGCGCCACCGGAAGCAAGGGGGAGAGAGCCCCCCTTCTTCTTCTTCTTCTTCCTTGACCTTCTCCCTAGATGGGAGAAGGGTTTCCCCTCTGGTCCTTGGCTCCCATGGCGTGGGAGGGGCGAGAGCCCCTCTGAGATTGGATCTATCTCTCTGTCTCTCTCTATTTCTGCGTTCCTAGATTCTGCCCCTTCACCGTTTCTTTTATATCCGGAGATCCATAACTCCGATTGGGGTGAATCTTTTGCCCGGACTTTTCTCATAAAATTAGCTTTCCTGCGGCAAAAGAAGAGCATCAACTGCCTTACGGGTGGCCCATGAGAGTGCCCGGTGCACCCGGGGGGAGGGCGCCCCCTGTCTTGTGGCCACCTCGGGCACCGTTTCGCGTTGATTCTTCCTCCGGAAAATCCCAAATATTCCAAAATAATTCTCCGTCCGTTTTTATCCCGTTTGGATTCTGTTTGATATTGGGTTTCTGCGAAACATAAAACATGCAACAAACAGGAACTGGGACTGGGCACTGGATCAATATTTTAGTCCCAAAAATAGTATAAAAAGTTGCCAAAAGTACATGAAAGTTCAAGAATATTGGCATGGAACAATCAAAAATTATAGATACGACAGAGACGTATCAGGGGCTTACAGAGAGGGGAGAGACGGTGGTGGGGAGGTGCTCGGCGATGGAGGTAGGGGCGGCGAGGGCGGGCTTGGGATCGGGAGGCGGCTGTCCTGGGCGGGCTCGGGGGCGATGAGGTCGAGGGTGGCGGCGGTGAGGTCGAGGGCGGCGATGGTGAGGTCGAGGGCGGCCCGAGAGGCGGCGGCGGTGAGGCTGGGCAGCCTCGGGCGGCGGCGGTGAGGATGAGCACGGCTTCGATGCCGGCAGGAGATGACGGTGAAGTCGGGGCAATGGCGAAGTGGGAGAGACGGCGGCGAAGTGGGGCGAGGGATTTGGGGGAGAAGTGGTGGCCAGGGGAAACTGTTTTTGGGTTAAGCCAAAAATAACGGCCGCGCGTTACGGAAAACGCGCTATAGCTAAGTTAGCTATATCGCGTCTAAGCAAACGCGCTACTACTATGCCTTCATCATTTTTTCCCTTTTTCGTGTATTTTTCTTTACATTTTATATTTTCCCTTTCTCCTTTTTCTATTTCTTTCATTTTCATTTACTTTTCTATTTGTTTTTCATTTTATTTTATTTTCGTTAGCAGTAGCGCTTTATACATAAATGCGCTGCTATAAGAATATTAGCGGTAGCACGGTTTTCGGAAGATCGCTACTACTATGTGTAGCCCATCGGCTTAGTGGTTGGAATTTTAGTAGTAGCGATTTTTCAGCGAGACGCGCTACTGATATATATGCATTTGCAGCGTGCTTATTCCACACGCGCTACTGCTGTCTAGCAGTAGCATGCTTTTTTGACAAGCGCTACTGTTAAAGTTCCGTGTATAACGTTTTCCCTAGTAGTGTAGGTTTGGTGGAGGTTGTGAGGAGAAGACAAAAAGGAGAAAGTCTCACATCAACTAGGCAAATTAATGGGCTATGGAGATGCCCATCAATTGATATTGATGCAAGTAAGTAGGGATTGCCATGCAACAGATGCACTAGAGCTATAAGTGTATGAAATCTCAAAAGAAAACTAAGTGGGTGTGCATCCAACTTGCTTGCTCATGAAGACCTAGGGCAATTTGAGGAAGACCATCATTAGAATATACAAGCCAAGTTATATAATGAAAAATTCTCACTAGTATATGAAAGTGACAAAATAGGAGACTCTCTATCATGAAGAACATGGTGCTACTTTGAAGCACAAGTGTGGTAAAAGGATAATAAATTATCCCTTCTCTCTTTTTCTCTCATTTTTATTTTTATTTTCTCTTTTTTTGTCTGGGCTCTTTGGCCTCTTTTTTTTATTTTGGGCTCTTTGGCCTCTTTTTGTTTTTTTACATCCGGAGTCTCATCCCAACTTATGAGGGAATCATAGCTTCCATCATCCTTTCCTCACATGGGACAATGCTCTAATAATGATTATCATCACACTTTTATTTACTTACAACTCAAGAATTACAACTCGATACTAGAACAAAATATGACTCTATATGGATGCCTCTAGCGGTGTACCGGGATGTGCAATGATCAGGAGGGACATGTATAAAAAATATGAACGGTGGCCAAGCCACAAATACTATGCCAACTACATGATCATGCAAAGAAATATGACAATGATGGTATGTGTCATAATAAACGGAACGGTGGAAGTTGCGTGGCAATATATCTCGGAATGGCTATGGTAATGCCATAATAGGTAGGTATGGTGGCTGTTTTGAGGAAGGGTATATGGTGGGTTTAATGCACCGACGAAAGTTGCGCGGTACTAGAGAGGCTAGCAATGGTGGAAGGGTGAGAGTGCGTATAATCCACGGACTCAACATGAGTTGTAAAGAACTCACATACTTATTACGAAAATTTATTAGCTATCAAAACAAAGTACTACACGCATGCTCCTAGGGGAGAGGTTGGTAGGAGTTAACCATCGCGCGCTCCCGTCCTCCACACAAAAGATGACAACCAATAAATAAAACATTCCCCGACTTCTTTACATAACGGTTCACCATACGTTCATGCTTCGGGAATCACAAACTTTAACATAAGTATTTCTACTAATCCACAATTACTCTCTAGCATGACTCTAATATCACCATCTTTATATCTCAAAACAAATGCAAGGAATCAAACTTCTCATATATTCAGTGCTCTTTATGAAGTTTTTATTACATCCTTCTTGAATATCTATCATATTAGGACCAATTTCATAACACATGCATGTTACCATTACTATTTATAAGACTCTCAAAAAGATATAAGTGAAGCACAAGAGTAAATGACAAACTACTCCAAAAGATAAAAGTGAAGATCAATGAGTAGTTGAATAATTATGTAGCTATGTGAAGACTCTCTTTAAAAATTTCAGATCTTGATATATTATTCAAATAGCAAGCAAAGCAAAATAAAATGCATTCCAAGGATAGCACATATAATGTGAAGAAGCAAAAACTTAGGCTCAACCAAAACTGACCGATATTTGTTGAAGAAGAAAGGTGGGATGCCAACCGAGGCATCCCCAAGCTTAGATGCTTGAGACTTCTTGAAATATTAACTTGGGATGCCTTGGGCATCCCCAAGCTTGAGCTTTTGTGTCTCCTTAATTCCTCTCATATCACGGTTTCCCTAGATCTCAAAAACTTCATCCACACAAAACTCAACAAGAACTCGTGAGATAAGTTAGTATAAATCCATGCAAAACCTTATCATCCTCTACTGTAGAAAATGACTAAAATTATAATTTGACGTTGCATACTAAATGCCTCTGCATATTTAATACTACCATTCTCAAATAGAATCATTAAACAAGCAAACATATGCAAACATAATAACAATTTGTCTAAACAAAACAGTCTATTAAGGAATAAGGAAAAATCCATACTTATTTAACTCGAAAAATTCTGAAAATTTACCACACTGTAGATAATTTATCAACTCGTATTGTGTAAAATTTCAAGCTTTTATCACAATCTGATTTTTGTAGGGAATTTTTGTAACAGCGATAAACTTTCTGTCTTGAAACAGCAACTCATATACTTGCAAATTGTGCATGGTGAAGGCTATCCTTAACACTTTTATTGAAATAAATGATGCATGACCTTATTCTAAATAACAACAAGCAAATCTAAACAAAAGAAAATGATGCTCCAAGCAAAACACATATCATGTGACGATTAAAAATATAGCTCCAAGTGAGGTTACCGATAATGTTAGAGACGAAAGAGGGGATGCCTTGTAGGGCATCCCCAAGCTTGGTTGCTTGGATCTTCCTTGAATATTACCTTGGGGTGCCTTGGGCATCCCGAAGGTTAGGGTCTTGTCACTCCTTATTCTACTCGAATCGATATCTCACCCAAAACTTGAAAACTTCAATCACACAAAACTTAACGGAACTTCGTGAGATGGGTTAGTATGATAAAGACAAATCATTCACTTTGGTACTGCCAAGACAAGATTCATAATTGTTTCCACGTAATTCCTACTGTACCTTATCATTTCCACAATTTATATCACTTAATATAAGCTAAGGAAACAATAAAACAAGCAAACTATGTATTGGAAACAGAATCTGTCAAAAACAGAACAGTCTGTAATGATCTGAACAACCACCATACTTATGAACTCCAAAAATTCTGAAAAATTAGGACAATGTAAAAAATTTGTATATCAACCATGTGTAAAAAATTCAGATCAAAATCACATTCCGGTGAATTTTCAAAATTTCTAGACTGATAGCAAAAGTTTCTGTTTTTGCATAGAATCAAGTCAACTATCATCCACAGTATCCCGAAGGCTTTACTTGGAACTTTATTGAAACAAAAGCATTAAAGTATGATTACTACGGTATCCTAATCATGTGAACAGACAAAAATAGTAGGGGTAAATATTGGGTTGTCTCCCAACAAGTGCTTTTCTTTAATGTCTTTGTAGCTAGACATGATGATTTCAATGATGCTCACATAGAAGATAAGAATTGAAACATAAAGAGAGCATAATGAAGCATATGACTAGCACATCTAAGCCTAACCCACTTCCTATGCATAATGATTTTTTGAGCAAACAATTTATGGGAACAAGAATCAACTAGCATAGGAAGACAAAACAAGCAATAATTCAAAACTTTCAACAAAAAGAGAGGAAACTTGATATTATTGAGAAGCCTACAAGCATATGTTCCTCTCTCATAATAATTTTCGGTAACATCATGAATAAATTCAACAATGCAGCTATCACATCAAGCATTCTTTTCATGACCCACAAGCATAGAAATTTTACTACTCACCACATAAGCAAAATTCTTCTCATCCATAATAATGGGAGCAAATTCAACAAAATAACTATCATATGAGGCATAATCCAATTGAAATTAAAATCATAATGACAAGTTTCATGATTATCATTATTCTTTATAGCATACATGTCATCACAATAATCATCATACATGGCAACTTTGTTCCAATAATCAATTGGACCCTCTTCTGAAATTGTGGAATCTTCATTAAATAAAGTCATGACCTCTCTGAATCCACTTTCATGAATATAATCATCATAAATAGGAGGCATGCTATCATCATAATAAATTTGCTCATTAGAACTTGGGGGACTAAAAATATCATATTCGACGAACTTTTTTCAAATTTGATGAACTTTTCTTAAACTCAATGAAATGTTTTCAAATTCATTATTTTTTAAAAAATTTGTTCACTTTTATTTCAAAAATATTGAAAATTTCAAATTGGATGATTTTTTAAAATTGGTTAACTTTTCTCAAAATCAATGATTTTTTTTTCAATTGTGAACTTTTTCCAAAATGGATTATCTCTTTTTCGAAATTAAAGAACTTTTTCTATTTTCATGAATCTTTTCTAATATTTGAATTTTTTGGAGAATTCATAGTCTTTTTTTGTGAAGTACTTTTAACTAATTAATTGAGGTATATACTATATGTCTAGAAGAAGGGTCAAATAGATATCATTTTTGATAGATGACAAGCTTGGCCGTTGGGTCTGGTGTGTGTCACATCTAATTCATCTTTGATCGGTGAAGAATATATTTTTATAGTTTTTCCTGCGTGAATAGGCCGGCCCACTAGCTTCCGCCAGGCTATGTCTCACTTATAGCGAGACAAACCGTAAGCGTCGGATAAGAGAACAACGAGGCTATGTCTCGCTTCTAGCGAAACAACTGCACTTGCACGAACCGATGTGGTAATGGGCCAGCTCTGTGGTGCTATTCGCTCAATCCTTTTTCATTCGTTCCTTTCGTTCGGTCTTTCATTTGATCTCGCTTTTCTTTTTTCTTTCATTTTCATTTTTTATTTTTTATTAGATTTTCCAAAAAATATTTCAATATACCAATATGTCAGAAACATACTTAAGATTGAAAAAAACTGTTTGTGCAGCGTTAAAACAAGTGTTGGTGCAACTACAATTTTTTTATAGTATGTTAGAAAAATTGTTTGTGCAGTGTTAAAATAGGTTGGTGCAAGTATTAAAAAAATGTTGATAGCATGTGGAAGAATGTTTCAATACTTATTTCAAAAAACTATTTCAACACTTATTTTAAAAAAACTGTTTAACATATAGTCAAGCAACAATGTTGAAAAACATGTGTTTTGCAAAAATCTTTATCATGTATTTCAAAAAAACTAAAATCATATAAAATAAATATTTCAGTTGTGTATAAAAAATGTACAATTGTGTGTGGCATAAAGTAGACATCAAACAAGTATTTCTAAAAACATTAAACATTGTATTTGTAAATGTAATCATGTATTTAAAAATTGTTAACCATGTATAAAAAGTATTCTTGATTTATATAAAAACGCAGACATCGAAATATACATTTTAGGTATATGTTAATTGTGTATTTTTTAAATGTTGAACATGCATAAAAATAATGTTTCATATGTATACGAAAAATGTACAAGGTGTATGGAAAAAAATAGAGATCAGAACATATATAATAAAAAATACCAGTGAAGAAACAAAAGAAAACGAAAAGTAGAAAAAATCAAAAGAAAACCGATATATCCACCAAGCGAGGGAGCAATATGAAGGTAGCAAATGGAGCGACCGACGTAAGCTAATAGACCAGCTTGATATGTCTGTAGTGGCTGCTTTTCTCTAGCATTTTTATTATTTTCATTTTTTTAAATATAGAAATAATATATTTTTATAGTTTGATTTTTCGGAAAATATATTTGTTTTCAAATATTTTAATATTTTATTCAACTTGTGAACATTTTAACGTGAACATGTTTTCACAGCTTCGATATTTTTTTTTTACACAGAAACATCTTTCAAAGTTTGCAATTTTTCGGAATGACAAAAAATATTAGAAAAGCATAGGTATTTTAAACGGAAACATTTTTACAATATTTTGAATTTTTTGGCAA
The DNA here is from genome assembly GCA_963921465.1 of Triticum timopheevii. NCBI lineage: Eukaryota > Viridiplantae > Streptophyta > Magnoliopsida > Poales > Poaceae > Triticum > Triticum timopheevii. The sequence goes on from OY997271.1 coordinate 47,320,806, forward strand.
ATTGGACAATTTTTAAAATGGGTTTTTGAAAGAAATGTATACATCACGATTGGTTTTGATAACTTGAACCCGTTTCATAATTTTGAAGATTTTTCCAAATTTAGAGCATTCTTGTAAAAACTGAACATTTTTTCAAGTTCTCCAATGCTTTTTCAAACACTAACCTTAGTTCAAAATTTTGAAAAATTTCTAGAAATTCCGAATATTGTTTATTTTTTTGAAATTTTTGAAAAAGTGGAAAAGAGAAAAATAAATAAATAAAATACCCTCAATAAATCTTAAAAAATTCTTCAGAAACTTATTTTTTTGCCAGCAAGATGATAACCGAATCGTATCGACCGCCTGGACAGTCATTGGATGGCCTGCGAGACAGACGACGAACCTTTTGTGAAATGGCTGGTGTTGTGTTCGGGGCTTTGCAACACGAAGCGTGTTGCGCTCTGTTGAACCATTTCCTAATGTTCATGTAAAACAACATCTTTGTTACAACGTGGTCTATGTTTCAACCGTCTCGGCTGCTACCCTGTCCTTTGCAGCATGCCTCATGTTGCAACTACACATTGGCCATGTTGCAATTTCAGGCTGAGCTCCCACACACGCGTCACACGCTACCCTCGTCCTTTGCAACATGAGCCATGTTGCAAGCACATGCTGAGCTCCCACACGGTCACACGGACACATATAACACGCCTCGCACTGCCTGTTCCTTTGAACATGACCTGTGTTGCAATTGCAGCATGACCCGCATTGTAAAATCCGAATGAGCTCCCACAAAGACATGTGCCAGGTATGCGGGGCAGCAGACGACATGACTTGCAACACGTTGCAAAATCTGACTGAGCTCCTGCAAGGACATGTGTCAGGCGCGCGCGGCGGCGGACGGCACGACGCAGTTGAGAGCTAGCCTTTTTCTGAAAGAAGATCCTTTTTTTGCGGTAATCAAGAGAGCTTTACTAAATCACAGCAGACCTAGGACAATCAGCCATCAAGCTGGTCACTAGGAAGCTAGGTATCATTCGGTCACATTCAATGTGCAGGCATGTTCAACACAAAGATGAGCCGGAACGTTAGCCGAACGATTTATATGAAGTACATTAAACAAAGAGAAATTGCTAACTAGCTCTCCAATTTCAAGTAAGATAGGAGCCACAATTGAACAAGAATTGTGGCAAGTATTTGAAGGAACATTGTATATACTCCTCTACTGAAGTGTATATTTTGAAAAAAAATAGAGACACGTGTTGCAGCTATGTCCATCCAGATTTAGGTGCACACGTCCATAATTAGCCCGCGGAGGTCGGGTGCCGCCTAGCATGCATGCAGAGGATAAAATGGATCCATCCATGGAGCTCACCGGCCGGACGTTCCTCGTTCTGTCCAACTAATTACTACGCGCGTTTCTGTTCGACCCACGTACCTGCGCAGGCGCGGCGCGGGGATTGATGAAGGCGAACGGCAGCAAGAGCATGTCGGCGCACCTGACGTGTAACATGGCGCCCAGCCGCGGCGCCGGCGCTGCCGACGACGGCCCGCCGCAGCCGCAGACGGCCACCTGCTGCACGGCGCTGCAGCGGGGCTTCCCGGCGGACGGGAAGCCGACGCAGTCGCGGTTCGCCCCCGTGAGGACGCCCGGCTCGGCGGCCATGATGCTGCACGCCGACGACAACGGCCCTATAGAGGAGGAGGAGCCGGAGGAGGGGGAGGGGCAGCAGCAGCAGCAGCAGAAGCAGATGCAGAAGCAGGCCACAACGCCGACCAAGAGGGCGGCGGCGGCGACCAGGACGATGATCAAGAAGATGGTGCGCAAGTGCAAGTCGTCGGTGGCGGACGTGGACGTGGCGCGGCTCGGCGACGCGGCCCCGCCGACGCCGCGTCTCCGGCGCAGCGGCGCCATCCGCCGGGACTGGAGCTTCGAGGACCTCAACGGCGGCAACAACGCCGCCTAAGCACCTATGTAAAATAAATAAATAATCTTGGATCCGTCTGGAAAAGCCATGCATGATCCCACAGTTCGAATCAAGATCGACATGCATGCAATGCAAGTGTGTGTGACTGCCCAGCCAGGCAGCTTTGATCCGATTGGCCTGCATCAATGCTGATAGTATACAACAAATTTGATCATGGTAAAAGATTCTCCATTCGGTTAACAACAAATTTGTCTGCGTGGGGTAGTGGCTCGAGTATATATGTTATGTATCTGTATAGTGCAAGGTAACTGTTCTCTATGGTGCAATGTACATATGAACATTAATCATTGTTGTGAACAATCGTCCATTTTTCATACCCAACTTGCTTCGGACCAAAGATTGTTGTTGTTGTTGTTGTTGTTGTTGTTGTTGGAATCCCAAACAAGAAACCCGTATCTCGTTGGACGCTACCTTGCTCTCATTGGCGTCTGGGCCAAGGACTTCACCCGAAGTCGACTGCTGGTTTGCCAAAATAGCATATGCCCTTTGCCGATTGTTTGCATTGATCACCACAATTAAAGCCAACCTCAAAAGACGGAGACAATCATCTTCGTGCATATTTGTAGGGGTTTCACCCCGGGCTTGACGCGACGTAGATCTAGTTACTACCATCTCCCGGGAGAACTTGGAGAAGCATGCCGCCTCCATAAGGTTAGTGTCAACTAGCACAAGTACATAGCCCACGTCATGACATCCTCGCACAAACCTGGGCGGGCCGGTACAAACAAAGGGCCGCTATTTTTATTCTCATGGCCCAATTACTGTCAATCTGCAGTGCATTTCCAATGGCCTGGGCGGGCCATGGCCGATTTTGCTAATACATAGCTCCGCCAGTGCTAGCACGCATTGCTCCTTGGAGCTGAAACTCCACTCACTTATCGATGGTGGTGATTGATCAGCCGTCGAGGCAAAGACAAAATGAGAAGGACTTAATTCCGGAAGACGTCGCCGAGCCACCTCGTTCATGATGTCACAGACACCATCCCCAAGCTCCACCATATCACCATAGCACCGTTAGGGAAGCCATCGAAGCCAAACAACCAAGGATAAACACCATAGTGTGTCGTTCAGCCTCTCTACAATTGAAGCAAAATGATTGGCCTCCAAACCAAACTTTAGTACCACTTCGGCCTTGATAACGTGAGTGGCGATGCCTATGCAGGGGTGGATCCAGCGTGGGGTCGTGTAAGTGCGGCCGCCCCGGATAAATTTTGGGAACCCATGGTACCCCCTACTGCTTTGGCCAGTCCTAGCCACCATGGGAGGCGAGCGGAGCTTCCTGCTGTAGGTTTCTGCACATGCTACAGAGAAGAAGAAAGAAAACGCTTCGAGCAGGAAGATTCGTGCGGATATATATTTTTTCCTTTTTTCTTTTCCTCTTTATACTTGATTCACTCGCTTACATGTGCAATAACTATATCAAATCTAGATGTGCACTAGACACACCCTTAAAAAATGGTGTCATACATTAAAAAAGTTCACTCTATATTAGAAAAGTACAATATATATTAGAAAAATGTTCAATACGTATTTCAAAATTGTTCATCTTATATATTGAAAGAAAATATTGTACAGAAAAAATGCAAAATCAAAATAGAGAAAATAAAAAAACAGAAGAAACAAGAAAAAAACAGGAAAACGAAAAAGGAAATCAAACAAGTAAAATCTCTCCCTAAGGTTCACCGTCGTGGCTTTTTTACACAAAGGTTCCTTTGCTTTTTTATATTGAACCCGCACTCCCTACTTTAGTGGATCTGGAAAAAACGTTTTGAGGGAAAACAAAGATGAGATGAGCAGGGCGACTCGGTGGACCAAGGTGGTGCTGGTCGCGCGCGCATGGTAGAGGTGGCCGGAGCCGAGGACGATGGGAGGCGGCTTGGCAGGGGCTTCTCGGCTGCCGGCCATGGCCGCGAAGATCGGGTCCGCGCACGAAGCCGAGGCGAGGGGGAGAAACAGGGGGCTGAGAAGGGCAACGGAGCTCCATTGGAATGGAAGTCGGGCGGTGGGTCGGTGCGCGAGCATGGGAGGCGCGGCTCCCTCCCGAGGATGGTGGCGCCATGGGAGGGATCGAGGGAGAGAGGGGGATCGGGAGTGGGCGCTGCCGTCTCCTGCGCGTGACTACGCTCGGGGGAGACGGGGATCGAACAGATGCTATCCCGTGACGCCAGGGTTGAGGGGGAGATGGGCCTTGTGTCGGCCCAACTATGCAGCTCACCTCTATTTGGGCTTGTTCTTCCAGTCCAAGGCGTAAGCGAGGCAACATAACAGTAATTTCGGTTTATCCATTAAATAGTCCCGTATGGATTTTTACATCAAACTTTACCGAATTATATACGTTAGCACGTGTCTAAATTAACAAACAGAATAGAAAATCAGTACACAGAGGCGAGATGGGACATTATGAGGGAAATGGCAGAATGGAAAATCGCTAACAAAAAAGGAATTAAAGAGGGACTTGCATGTCTGTGGGAGATTATGGTGGGCAATGAGAGAAAGGAAAGACCCAGTAAATGGGTCTGGCATGCGTGGTGAAACGGAATTTCTCATTAAGGGAAGCACTAGGCATCAGACTACTGATGCTTGCTTCGTATCAGACCGGTCCACGGCCATCCGATCAGATGCATACTGGCCGTCAGATTAGCTAGTAATTAAACTCCCCGGCGTGATTTCTGGATTTGAAGCGCTAATTGATTGGTGCATCATACTAACTGCCATGCATGCATGGGTTCGTTGGTAGTACCTTTTTTTTGCGTAGATGGGCCTGGTAGTCCGCTGTTTCCACTAATAACGTTATGTTTTGTTTCCTGCTTCGAAGAATTGCTTCCGAAAATCATTTGGTATGGATATATCTACGTAAGATTCTCTCTCAAAAAAATATACGTAAGACAAAGTGCATATTTATATCACGGAAGCATTCCTTTTAAGCGTGGGAAGCATGCACTTCAAATAAATCTAGTACAATCACTATATGTTTTTTCGATCCCTAAAATAAAACTATGTTTTTCGAGCTGCATTTTTATGCGACTAGCCGAAGATGACATAGCTTTGGTGCCATGGAAACATTCCACAAACTGATGGAAGCATATATTTCGTAGTGCAAACAGAAAAATATCTTTCAACAGAATGATTTATTATATGATATATTTTTTGGAGAAGGAAATAAATGTTTGGTGTAAAAGAAAGCAGTTTTCTTGTATATTGAATCATTTGCCTCACAAAGAAATCATCAGCAAGCACAACAAGAAAGATCAAGAACTGAAACAAATTCATTAGATATACAAAAAGAAATATATTACAACTCCTTTATTCAACTAAATAAAAGATTATTGCAACAACATTTTTTACAAGCTGGTCATGGGCAAGATCTGAGCGTCCCACGAGCTCTCTTTGACTCTATCGTTCCAGTACAGCCGACAACTTAGAGCAGTGACTGGTTTGTCTCCGTTATAGCACACACAACTTCATTGCAATGCATCTTGCTCGCGACAAAGAAGCGCATTTGGAGCCGGGTGCATGTCTATGTACATTGGAAGCATTCGGCGAGAAAGAAGAAAGCGCATACTGATAGTTGTTGATACAATAAAATATGAAAAATGTATGTACAATAAAATTTCACCAATAGAAGCAATATTGACACTGGTTGAAGCATATAATATTAGGAAGCACAAATGTCTGCTAATGGTCTATCAAAATGATTATACAATAAAATAAAAGCATACACTTACAATGGTAAGTTCAATATACTATAGAAACATGTGCAAGAAATAAAAGTATGAAGCATGGCTACTTGGAAGCAAAAACTTCATTACATCGTAACATATATAAAACACATTCGAAGCATGTATATTTTTTTTTTGGAACTGCTAGCATGATAAGATGCGGAAAGTCTGTTTCGCAAATAAATTCAGAACATACAATTCATTACCTAGTACTAAAAAGGTCTGTTGTCAATATAACCAGAAACATGTATATGAATTAACTATTGTTGTCAATATAACCGGAAACATGTATATGAATTAACCATTTCCAAGAAAATAATAATTTGTGAACGTAATTACACAATCTGTCTGGACTGAAGTACAATACTTCAGAAGCATAGATATTTGTAAGCAGCAATTTCATGCCATCTAACAAAAAACAAGAGGATAAAAAAATGGAAGCATGATTATGGATATTTCAGGAGCATCAGATTCATGCCTTCTAACATAAAATAAGAGTACAATTCTTCTTTATGCAGTAAAGAACAGAAGTATGATACATGTGTAGGATGGTTATTTCAGGAGTATCAGATTCATGCAATTCAACACAACACAAAAGAGAAGTGGTTACAGCAGGAAGATCTTGAACCTGAGATGCATGGTTGTAATGCCACTCCATCTGCATGTACGAGCTTGTATTGGATATATAGGAAGCATAGAATCTCTCACTACAGGAAAAAACTTTAAAGCCATGTACCGAATACACTCAGCTTATATTAATATGAACACGGTTTATATATAAGCCGAGTAAAACTCCCGGCTTATATGACACGGCTTACACTCCATCGGCTTATAAGGTATAAGCCGAGTGCCAGCACGAAAACACTCGGTTTATATTTAAGCCGTGTGTTTTTACAAGGCTCTCGGCTTACAAAAGTAACATGACGGCAGCCGGCAGTTGACGGCCACGTGTCACCGTCTCTATAAACCGAGTACCTACTGGAGCCACACGGTTTATATATAAACCGAGTGCCCAAACGAGAAGCACAGTTTAAATATAAACCGAGTGCTTGCCTAGGCCACACGGTTTTTATATAAACCGAGTGCCTGCTGAGGCAACACGGTTTCAATATAAGCCGAGTGCTGAAATGAGCCGCACGGTTTTTATGTAAACCGAGTGCATACTCCTGCTATACTCGGCTTATAGTCCAGCCGCTGTTATATAAAATTGCATATACGCCGTGTGCCGGCACCTGGAGCACTCGGTTTATACATCTCCCGTGGCATCATAAGCCGAGAGCCTTTTTGTAACACTCGGCCTATATATGGCCATAAGCCGAGTCCTTAAAATTTGCCGGGTGTTTTTTTATCCAGACTCGGCTTAGAGTAACATAAGCCGAGTGCCCGAAAAATAGCTCTCGGCTTATAGACTAACACACGGGAAATCAGGATTTTCCTGTAGTGTCTGCAGCAAAAAAACAATCTTGCAAGCACAACACATGTGTGGCCTAGTGGAAGCATACAAATCTAAAAACGAATATTAGCATCCTAGCCGCAAAAATGTACTCCCTCCGTTCCTAAATATAAGTCTTTCTAGAGATTACACTATGGACTACATACGGATCAAAATGAGTGAATTTACACTCTAAAATGTGTCTATATACATCCGTATGTAGTTTGTAGTGAAATCTCTAAAAAGACTTATATTTAGGAACGGAGGGAGGTGATTAGTATCATCGAACATAAGTGAAAATTTTGTGAGCCTAAATCAATTTCTACAGGGACAAATCATGATCCGATTTGAGCAAGGAAATACACTCCTGTACCTTCATATTTGGAGGAAACTGAACCTAGGAACATGCAGATTGAGGACCCAAAGCAGATGTTTGGTCAACCGTTCCTCACATGCTACTGCATATGTTAGTGATGGCGGCAGCGGCCGAGGCCGCGGCGGATCGGGAGGGAGGACTTTGGGGGTTGGACCGGGGCCGCAGTATCTGGGGATCCAAACCTCGGCAGCATCGGCAGGGAGATCAGAGGGATCCGAGGAGGATTGCAAGCTCCACTGTGCGGTCCGTCGGAAGCAGGGCAGATGACGGTGAGCTCGGCGGTGATGTGTTGTGGATGCACTGGGGGTAGAGGAGGAAGCTGGCGGCGCACGCGGCCGGATCTCTCGTCGGTGAGCTGAGAAGGGACGGAAACAAGAGGTGCGATATTTTGGGGATAAAATGAAGACGGAAGTTATGGTGACAGTTAGATTAGCGTACGTCCTTGCGTGTTGTGTGGACCAAGTTTTTTTAGGGTGCTGTAGGCCGTCAGATATTGCAAGGATCAACGGCAAGCGATCAGTCTGATGTTTTCTTTCTATCAGATGTATGATACGGAGTGTTTCTCATTAAAGAGAGGGACTTGCATGAACGGTTGATGGGGGAAAGGACAGATCCATTAAATAGGCAAAAAAAAGCCCTGATATTGCGACATGCATGAAGGGGGCTAACAAAAACATAATTAAATAATGGTGTGAATTTACTGAGTAGAACATTTAGTCAAAATATTATATTGTCTTTTTTTTCGCGCGTGGCTTCTGTCTATCTTTTGACCGTTATATTTTTGTATGAGGGTGATTCTTTAGCTAATTTGCACAATATGTTGTATCCACCTATTTTTGTGAGTGATGTGCTAGCGCTTTTGTCGCATTTCTAACATATTCCTGGCAAACTTATTAGCACAACATTTCCTTGGTGTATTGGCAAATCTAGCCCCGATGTTAATTCCGCTTTATACTATATTGTGTAGCGTAGCCTTTCAACATTTGCATTTTATGAGAATATTGTGGACTTGATTTTTAGTTACATTATTTTAGTTTCTAATATGTTTTCATTCATTGCAATCAACAAAATACATAGAGAGAGAATAAGCCGTAACACGAGTGGGGTGTTGTGTTCAAATGGAGGATGTGGACATAGAGGACGTGGACCTGTGTGTGTGGGTGGAGCAAATGGGCAGGGTTTTGGGTCGCTTTATTGTGTTTTCTCCCGTTGCAACACATGGGCACATTTGAGAGAGACTATTGCTCCACCGAGAATGTGCTGCGGCGAATTTTCCTTTGCAAAATTATTTTTGATGATAAGGATTTCTTTTTTCACATTGCAACGCACGGGCCATTTTGCTAGTAAATAGAAAAATAAAAACTGCTGAAAAACCGGATGAAAAAAAAACAGGAAAAAGAATCGGATTTAACATTTTCCAAGCGCGACCTTGGGCCAGCCAAGGTAAGGGACAAGTCTCCCCTATTTTTTATGTTTCTTTTTTCGTTTATTTTCTGTTATTATTATTATTTAAACAATCTCTGGATTTGTAAGAAAGTATAGAATTTCAATGAGATATTAAGTAATGCGAAAATAATTTCAAGAAATTCAAAAATGTTAATGAATTCAGAAATGTTCACAAATTCTAGAAAATGGACCCTTTTTGAATTTTTGTGAAGAAAATTTACATTTATTACGAACATTTTTAAATATAGGTTCGAATTTTGAATTTTGTATTCGATCAAAAAATTAAATTATTTATAATTATTCTGAATTTGGAGAATTCTCTTGAATTCAGGAACATTTTTTGAATTCAATGATCCTATTCGGATATGGTTAACATTTTTTCAATTCAATGCATTTCTTTTAAATAGGTGAATAAGTTTTGAATTTAAAAGAATCTTCCCAGATTTCAGAAAATGTTTGCGAATTTGGAACCAAAAAACGAAATACAAAGAATAAAAGTGAACGATAAAACTAAAAAGAAAATATCTAAAAAACCGTAAGTAAAAAAGGATGAGAAAAAAAAGAGAAAACCTGGTTTGGAAAAAACATTAAAATGAGCACATGGGCCAGCCAGACCGTGAGAGCTATGTCACGCAAAGCAAGACGGTAGCAGCTCTGGCTGATGGTTTTCCCTCCCCACGCGTAGTATTGGGCCGACCTGGTTTCATTTTACGTTACCTACAAGATTAATGCTGATGGAGCTATGGCAAAGATGCAATGTAGAGGGGATGTAGGGCTTGTGTGTCGTGATGAACAAGGGCGCTTCCGGGGGGCTCGACATTGTGTTTGAGGGCATCACAGATGTAGAAACCTTGGAGGCACTAGCTTGTCGAGAAGCACTAGCATTAAGCGAGGATCTAGGCCTGGAAAGAATACATGTGGCTATGGACTGACTGAGCATCGTTCGGGAAATCGAAGAGCCAAAGAACCTCGGTGGACATTGTATGGTGTTTCAAGAGATCAAAGAGCGAAGCAAAATATATAGGGCTTGTTGTTTTTCTCATGAACAGCGCGAATGTAATGGAGAGCCTCATAGACTAGCTTGTATGGCTACGTCTCTCGATATAAGTCGGCATGTGTGGTTTGCTGCACCACCTGCTCATTTATGTATCCCTGTAAACATTGAACTTATGCAATAAACTTCGCCATGATTCTAGAAAAAAGACTGTATCTTTCGATGTAGTTTTTTTCTTCGTTCGTTACGTTTCTCTGGTTGGCTCGAGTGTGTCGCTCGCTGTAGCCTGTAGATCAGTGGGTTGTTTTCTATTTTTCTTCTTCGGTTCTTTCCGCTTTCAATGGTTTCCTTCTATTTTCTTTTACTTTTTTTATTTTCTTTCTTTTCCCTTAGTTTTTACGTTCTCCCTTGGTTTTCAATTATTTCCTTCTGTTTTATTTTTATCTTTTCTTTGGCTTAATTTTTTTTCCTTTTAGGTTTTCATTTTTAGGTATTTTCTGTTTCTTTATCATTTTCATTCTACATTTCTTGTATACATGAACAACATTTTTGTACTACATGTTTAACATTTTTACAATACAAATTAATTACTTTAAATATATGATAAACATTTTTATACACATTTAGAAAAAATTCAAATGATTGATTAACATTTTTCAAACAAGATTAATATCTTCTGAATGCACTATCGATCAACATTTTCTTCTATCCATTTTTAACAACTTTTATAAATGCTTGATTAATAGCTTTCAAATGAAAATATTAATCTTTTTATTTGATTAAAGGGTCAAAAAAATTTGTAGACACATTTAACATTTCCCAAATGCTTGATTAACATTTTTTAAATACTTGTTCATCATTTTGTCAAATGCTTGATTAATATTTTTGTATACACGGTCATTTTTTTCATCATTTCTCTAATACATGGTCAACAATTTTTCATACACATTTGACATTTCCCAAATGCTTGGTTAATCTTTGTTAAATACATGTTGTACTTTTTTCAAATACTAGATTTATATTTTTATATACGTGATCAAAAAAATTCATCATTTTTTAATACATAATGGACAACTTTCGTATACACATTAAATATTGTCCGAATGCTTGTTCCACAATTTTAAATACTGGTTCAACATTTTTCAAATACTTGTACAATATTTTTTAAACTATTTTGTAGGGTGTTTTTTTTTGTAATATCTACTTATTTTTTCTAAAGTATAAACAAAATACAATAATAAAGACAAAACGAAAACAGAAAACATGAAATAAAGAACTGAAGAAAAGAGGCTGTGGCCTCCCACACACGTGTGCCGACACATTACGAGTCGCCGTTGGCGTTGTGGCAACTTTTCTGAAGCTAGATTCGCTGAATGCGAGATATAGGGGCTCCCGTGGAGCGCTGCCTAAGGAAACATAATTGTGCCGTCTCATTACGAGTCGTTGTTGGCGTTGTGTTAACTTTTTTAGGGTATTCTTAAAAAAAAACATATTTTAAGGGTAGTGCCACATCTCGCATAAGGCGCATCCCGAAATGGGCCTGCCCAGTAGGCCACGGTCTATTGTTTGTTTTTTCACGTTATTTTTTTATTTTTATATCTTTTTCTTTACTTCGTTTATATTTCATAATACTGTAAATAAATATACTAAATAACACTTTACATTAAAAAATTTGAAAAAAATGTTAGCCAAGCAAACTAAAAATGTTAAATATGTAAAAACAAAATGTTTCTTATGTATACAAAACACATACTCCTTGCACTCCAGAATATAATGTGCATCAATTTTCATGCAAGTCAAACAGTTGTATGTTTGACCAAGATTTTAGAAAAAATATCAACATCATCAATGCCTCATAGACAAAATATGAAATACTTTTCATGATGTATTAAAATATATAAATTTTGGCTTTGTAGATATTTATTTTTCTAGTGACTTGGTCGAACATGCACGTGTTTGACTTATATTTTTCATATGTGAGGGAGTACAATGTATGTGAAAAGTGATCATCTATTTAAAATTTGTTAATCATTCGTTTGAGAAAATATTAAAAAATTATTTGTAAAACGTTAATCAGGCATTTAAAAAATGTTAAATGTATATCAATTCTAGCATTTGACGTAATGGTTTCTTCCAGTTGTTCTCTCTAAAATAAGTTTTACCGGTTGATGTAATGACTACAGCGAAAGGAAAAAAACAAACAAAAAACGAGTCGGCCCAGTATTGTAGCGGGGACGAAAATGCTTCAGATGAGACCAAAGAAACCCTCGCTTTAAGCGAGATGTAGTCTTAGCATATATTTTAGGCCGAAGGGCGAATTGACGGAGTTTGTTAGCCCGGTAGCGGTTTTGGCCCATATAACCCGCCCAACGAAACTGTTCAGCGAAATGAACGCAAAGATAAAGGCAAACGATGACTTAAAAGGATAAAAGCAAATTAAAAATTCGCCGTTGCCGGGGATCGAACCCGGGTCACCCGCGTGACAGGCGGGAATACTTACCACTATACTACAACGACTTTGCCGCGCAATACCTAAAATAAAGTTAATCGTAGTTTTGACTTGCACTTCATTTCTGTTGAGCAAACAACACCTTCGATTAATTCAGAGAAAATTCAGTACAGGGCAAAGGGACAAACGATCAGTACAGGATCAGTGCCGAGCAACACACACAAGAAACTCCAAAAGAAGAAGTAGACGAGACTCCATGGGTGCGTCTATGCTGATTTCTGGCTGTGACAGAGAAGTCCAAGCTGCGGGCAGCGGGGCCACTGCGGCAACGATGACTCCATGAGGGCGGTTTTTAGCGGGCGGTGTTCTCCGAATGTTGCGCTGGACTAGGTCGGTGCGAGGCTTGCAACTTTCTTTGTGAAGCTCATTAGCAAAATCGAAGCTGCCTTGTGCTCGATGCTTTGGTCGACCGTTTGGCATTTATGGCCAGGTCGTCCGCGTGTCCCTCTGGTGGGGTTTGTAATCTAGGTTTTTGCCCGGTGTTCCTTTAATTAACCGGACAACTCTCTTCTTCTTAATCAATGAAAACGACAAAACTTTTGCCTCGTTTCAAAAAAATTAGAAGTAGACGAGACAAATTTGAGCTGTCACATTCTTCTTTACCATCTCGTGCCCTATAACCCTCATGTAGAAAAAAAAACTCTTTTTAAAATATATTCAGGTGGGAGCCTTTCCACGCTAACACCTGCGGGATGCTAAATACTCCCTCTGTTGTAAAATAAGTGTCGTGGTTTTAGTTCAAAACTAAACTAAAATCACGACACTTATTTTGAAACGGAGAGAGTACCTATCAAAACAGGTTGCACATCATTCATGTCAGTCAAACCGATGCAGAAACAATGTAACCAGACTCCAAAAAATTCCAATAACAACGGAGATGACTCAATTTCACTGATTCAGTTTTGGTTTTGGCAAAAGGACCGAGTTCCCAGCTAGAGTATGTTTCAAATCCAACCAGGTATGTTTGAAAAATCAATAAATGGTCTGAAAATTTTGTGTGTGCTATGGTGATGGCAGAAATATTTCATCCAAAAGGCAATTGTTACAGTATCCACGAAAATGACAAAAATTTCAATTAGGTTTCATTTGAAGTGAAAAGCATGCTAAGGCATCCTGTGGTTGTTCGAGAGGGGTTTACAAGACTAACTAAACTGCATAGCAGGAAAGGGAAGCCTTCACGTCGCCTTGGAGGCAGCTCGGGCGGATATTCCTAGCCGTTGCCAGCTGCACACTCTTTTCATCCTCCTTCCCAATGCCGCTTTCAAATGGCTAGCCTGAGCAAAGTTCGTGTGGACAGTGTTAATGGGCCTCCTACGGCTATTTTTCTCACAGATTCATTTTCTTCATCCTCTTCCTCTTGTTTCAGGTTTCGTTTTCGCCAAAGGATGAAAAATATCGCTTGAGTTTGATTGAAATCAAACCAAATATTTTGAGAAAATATTAAAATAATTTGAATTTTTTGCGTGTGCTAAGTTATTTGCTGATTTTTTTATCCAAAAGCAATCATTTCGGCATCGACCAAAATGATTAGAATTTCCAAAGTTATAGTGAAATTTCGTTCAAAGTGAAAATCATACTAAGGCTTCGTGTGCATCAGTGGTCTTCCCTGCACAAATTAGGTGATATGTATTGATTTTCTTTTCCAATGGTTCTGTGGTTGTCCTGTTAATACAACATAGTGGAGCTGGCCCAAACGGTATCATGTGTAGAGTTTGTTTTGCGTTATTTTACACCAAGTTTTTATGGAACTACGGACCGCGTTCCAAGATAAACTGGTTTCACAATGTGTGTATGTGTTTGGAATGTTTTACACTATTACTGATGTAAATAACACAACCCTTGATGCCCTGTTGTGTTTATTTCATTGTTCCAGCACATCATATTCCAGGTTCATGATCAATTGAGTTAATTTCATAAAACCACCACATTGTGGGCTAGGTTTGCAGAAAACACCGATCTATGAATTTGTGAATAATAACACCGCATTTGTGGGTAAACTCGTTGCATAGGACAATAATCAACGGATTGGAGTGTTTTAAGCATGTTTATGGCAGACGGCTCCGCTTTTGCCAACGTGGCGTAATGGTACATCAAGAGAGAGGGAATTATGACACTGCAAGAATTGTCTGTGGGGGAAACTCTGGCGCCTTCTCTGCAAGTTAGAAAAAAAACATAGCAAAAGTGCTAAAAAAGTAGATACATTTGAGAAGTATCAGACACAATGAACTTATGGCAGGTGAAAAGTAAGGTTCCGATAAATGATGACGAGGTCCCGTTCCTCGACGATGAAGACGAGTAGATGTCCTGAGCTGATGAGGAGTAGGTCTTATTTTTGTAACCAATACTAAGTTGTATAGGTGTTCAGAAACTGTTATGTATCTTTTAGTTGTGTTAAAATTGTTATGTATCTTTAGATGTTTTGAATCTGCGGAACAAATTTTGTTGCATTCAAAAGTTCCAGTTCGGTGCAACCTACAAAAGTTCCAGTTAGCTAAATTCTAAAAAGTGTTATTTTTTAAAACTAATGCAATTTGCATAACAAAGTTGGTTTCATTCTCTAATACAAACAAGCAAACATGTTCTGCAATACATGTCCATGAATAATGAATAATAAAAATGTGTTCCACAAATTGTAAAACACAACAACATCCACAAGTTGAAAGTACAGAACAACAAAATGCAGTAAAAGTTCACTACTTTAGTCGAATAACTCACAACTGATCTTTTTTAACCTTCCTCATCTTCTCCTTTGCGACATCCTTTTGTTCACCAAATCTGCAATCATCCACTCCATCTTATTTTTTTGCCTCCTTTAGTATATATCTCTCCTTTGTGGCCTTCATCCTCATCACCTTGTGTATATTCGTGGTTGAACCATTACCCAACTGTTGAGTATATAGATTAATTAGGAAACATAAAATAGACTAGGATTTGTCCTGCCTTGTCTTGTACTCTAAGTTGATCATTGTACTCCTATTTATATGCCCACGAGGCTCAAGCAATACAACAATCAACTATTCCACCAAAACCCTCTCTCCCTTCTAACATGGTATCTATCGCAAGTGATCCTAAACCGTAGCCGCCGCCGCTTCCGCACCTGCGTGCCGCCCCCGGGGCGGTCGGCCTCCATGACCGCCGCCGGGGGCCGCGCCGCCCGTACCTAGGGTTCGTCCGCCGGCCGTGTTGGTCGGCTGCCCTAGAGAGTCTTTTTTTCCTGATCATTTGATCCGGGTTTTCTCTCTCTCGCCAGTCGCTTTGATCGGCGTCTACTTTTTGGTTTTCTGGTCTATGTGATCCGGTTTGCGTCGCCCACCGCCGCCGTCGACCCCGTGCGCCTCTACTCCAACACCGACGCGATGGGCTAGCTTCTTCACCGACTCGGCGGCCTCGCGCGTCGTCCGCGCGTATGCCCGTCGGTCGCCCCGACGCGGCGGCCTCGCGCGTCGTCCGCGCGTCTGCCCGTCGGTCGACCCGACGCAGCGGCCTCGCGCGTCGTCCACGCATCGGCCCGCCGGTCGCCCCGACTCGGCGGCCTCGCGTCATGCAGCGGCCCTTCACCGCCGCTGTTCGCACGACGGCCCGCCCGTCGATCTACGCCGGCCGTCACCGCCCTGCTCCGATCGGGACTCCTGCATCACCCCGACCCGGCGGCCTCGTGCCATGCGACGACCAATCATAGCCGCCCTGCCGCCCGCCGCCGCCGGCTTCATCTTGGACTCCGCCGCCATCACGCCTCGACCGAGCGGCGTCCCCGACCTCGCGCGCGATCGGCTTGATCACCCGCTCGCCGCCGCGATCCACCTCATCTACGCCGTGCGACCGACCTGGCCCGTCAGTTACGCGCGCCTCCGCAGGTCCCGTGAAGATCGTCTCCGAGTTCAGCGTGCCCCTTCGCCGATCGAGCAACGGGCTACCGCTGCGTCGCCCCGTCGGGCTGCCGCTGCGTCGCCCCGTCGGGCCGCAGCGCCGCCGCCCCGTGGTTCTTCTCCCGGCTGCACCAACACGCGTCACCGCTGCGTCGCCCCTTCGGGCCGTAGTGCCGCGGCCCGCGGTCTACCGCTGCCCCGAGGCCGTCTGCTCCAGGCCGTCCCCGTGGCTGCACCGACCCTCGCGCCGCCGCTGCGTCGCCCTGTCGTGCCGTAGCGAGCGTGGCACGCGGTCCACGCCGCCGTCTCGAGGCCGTCCACGCGGTTGCACCACCCCACGCTCTGCCGCCCCTTCGGGCTGTAGCACCGCGGCCCCCGGTCCCTGCGACCGTCCCAAGGTCTTCCGTCATCGCCCTGACCTGCCCGCCGCCGCTGCGTCGCCCCTTCGGGCCATAGCGCCGCGGCCCGCAGTCCACCGCCGTCCCCGCGCGTCAACTTCCTGTGGCATGCGCCGCACCACCTTCTTTGGCGCGGGAACGCCGCCGTCCGTGCCGGTCTTCGTCACGCTGTCAGGGTTCTTCGCCTACTTCGAGCACCACCGCCGCACTTTTAACCTAGCCGGCGCCGCCGCTGTCAGGCCGCCGCCGCTGCTCTTCTTTGGCCGCCGCCGCCGCTACCTCTGTAGCCGCCGTAGCCGCCCATCCACCCCCTTCAACTTCGTCTAGCACCAGCCCGTTGCCAGCGTCGCCGTCATCTACCCTGACCGCTTCATCTACTCTGACAACCGCGGGCGACATTGGCCCCGAGCCGATTGGCGCCGCAACCGTCGTCGAGTCCTTCTCTGCTGGCCTCTCAAACTTCTTCGACATGGCGTACAGCTCGTGCAGGTCCCAGTCTACGCATGCCCGGTGCTGGCAACACCGCCGCGTGCCTTCGTCCACGACGTGTCCCCGGGCCTGGCAAGCCTGGTGCGGCGCTTCGTCAACTTCGTCTTCGTCCGTCTACGCATGCCCGGTGCTGGCAAAACCGACGCGTGCCTTCGTCTACGATGTGTTCCTGGGGTTGGCAACCCCAGCGCGACGCGTCGTCAACATCATCTCCTTCCTGGCGCACCACTACTTCGACACCACTGCGCCCACGACTAACTCGGCGCCTCTTTGTGCCCGCGGCTCCACGGCGACTTCCTCGACACCAGCCACCCTGACTCGACATCGACCACGGCATTCTTCGCATGGCTACCTCGACCACGGCTCCACCACCCACGCTCTCGGCTACATCGACAAACGGCACAAAGGGCTACTGCCTTGCTTGAGCAACCTCGTCGGTTTCCACTTCAGTCACGACTTCCGCGATGCGTCGACCGTTACGACTGTGGGGGGGGGGGTGTCTGTTGGCTTGCCTTCGGATTCTTCTCCAGTCTCACCGTCTGCGTCGCTACCGTTGTGACTGCGGGGGGATGTTGAGTATATAGATTAATTAGGAAACATAAGATAGACTAGGATTTGTCCTGCCTTGTCTTGTACTCCAAGTTGATTATTGTACTCCTATTTATATGCCCACGAGGCTCAAGCAATACAACAATCAACTATTCCATCGAAACCCTCTCTCCCTTCTAACACCAACTTCTTCTTGTCTAGCTCTGCATTCACTTTAAGAAACGTTTGTTCTATCATCTCCTTCTGATCTAATGTTTCATACTTGTCAGCCACAACTTCAGCAAAATTAGCTTTGAAGTTTCTGAGCTCACAGTGTAACATTCTCTTACCGCCTAGGTAGATATGGTGGACTCTCATGGCAAAACTGAGTTTAAGGATATTTGGAAGCACAAGTAGTATCTCTACTTGGTGCAAAGAATTTGGCTAGCATGAGAGGGAAAGGCAAGCTCAACATGTTGGATGATCCATGACAATATACTTTATTTCGGATATAAGAAAACATAACCCATTACGTTGTCTTCCTTGTCCAACATCAACTCTTTAGCATGTCATATTTTAATGAGTGCTCACAATCATAAAAGACGTCCAAGATAGTATATTTATATGTGAGATCCTCTCTTTCTTTATTAATTCCTATTAATTGCAACAATGACCAAAACTATGTTTGCCAACTCTCAACAACTTTTATTCATCATACTCTTAATATGTGAAGTCATTACTCTCCATAAGATCCATATGATCTCTTTATTTCTTTTCTTCTTTCTTTTTCTTTTATTCCCTCAAGATCATAGCAATATAGCAAAGCCCTTGACTCAAGACTAATCTTTATTATATATATCTCACAGACTCGATTACATAGAGGAATCATAAAGCAAAACTCAAAACTAGATCATTCTAAAAATTTATTCTACTAGATCAAGATATTACCAAAAGGATCAAACTAAGAAAAACGGTAAAGATAGGAGTGTGATGGTGATACGATACCGGGGCACCTCACCCAAGCTTGGTAGTTGCCAAGGGGAGTGCAAATACCCATGTGATTATGTCTCCTTCTTCGGAGGTGGTGATGATGGAGTTGTTGATGATGAAGGCTTGTCGTTCCTCTTCCAAGGCATAGGATCACCATCATAGAAAGATGATTGAGTCTCCGGGATCCTTAAATCTGCAGCCAAACTCAACCTCTTGAATCTATATTCATACTCACAGTTTTGGTTTTGCAGGTCATAGATCTGGGCTTCGAGGTGCTCGATTTTCTCGTGAAGCTTGAAGACGGCCTCCCCAATGTTCTTGGCATCCAGCTTGTGGTTGTTGGTGAACTCCACGATCATCATGTGGTTGGCATTGAGTCCGCGTTCCACCATCCCCTGGCACTTGAAAACCTGTTGCTCCATTGCTTCAAGCCTTGTCTCCACGCTTCCGGTCCTCCTTGGTCCCTCAACATCGCGAATGTGCAGCACCCCCTCACGCATCTCAATGGTTTGAGGGTGTTGCATCACTTCCGTGAGGTAAGGGTTGATGACCTTCTCGAAAAACTTGTCCTTGGGAGCGCTTGAAGACGTCATGGTGACCAGATCTGTCAAAAAAACAGCTTGAAACAAAAGCAGAGGATATTTGCGTGATACGAGGGTCAAAACCTTCGAGAGATTATATAATGAATTTTTACCGACCAAAAGAAATATCGTGCAAGAAAACGGAGTTCGGAGGGCACATGAGGTGCCCACGAGGCAGGGGGGCGCGTGATGATGATATAGACCTGGGGTAGGGTCATAGGCATGGCCTATGCGCCCTACCCAAGGTCACTACCCTAGAAGCAAAGAAGCCCAAGAGACAACAAGGAGTACCCAGTGAAGGCGTCGAGTGCAATCCACTCGACCAATCATATCACTCGGGTACCACTCCTTCCTGATGTCACTCGACCATACAAGAAACCACTCGACCTACTGAAGACCGGAAATCACTCAGAACTGCAACGGTCAGGCGTTAACTCCGTAGTCTTTAAGATCATTAATAGCACTCATGGCTGGCGTTATCAGTAACGCCCCATCTTTATGTACGTTGAACTCCTTGTAACGGGGGATATGGCTGGGGTCCTGGCGCACTCTATATAAGCCACCCCCTCCTCTGGCACAAGGGTTCGCACCCCCTATAACACACACTTTCATAATCCAGTCGACCGCCTTCGGGCACCGAGACGTAGGGCTTTTACCTCCTCCGAGAGGGGCATGAACTCGTAAACATTTGCGTACAATCTCACCGTAGCTAGGACCTTGCCTCCTCATTCGTACCCCTATACTTACTGTCAAACTTAGAACCACGACAGTTGGCACCCACCGTGGGGCAAAGCGTCTTAGCGACTTCCGGCGAGGTTGCATCTTTTCCGATCTTCATCAGCATGGTTTCCGGCGGCGGTTTGATCATTGGCCGCGAGTTCTGACTCGGCGCGCTCACTTTCGTCGCCGACGACTCCACCTGGCTCCAGGAGGCCCCCCTCGACATCGAGGCCCTCCCGGCTCGTGGCTCATCGCACTTCCGCGCGAGTTCCTGTGGTGTCCTCCTTCGGCAGTCGTCTTCTCCGTACTAGTCGGTCACTGCATCGTCATCTCACTCTGCTGGATGCCGTCGCAAGCAGTCTGGGCGTTCGCGGCTCCAACGGTGGGTGAGACACACGGTGGCTCGTCAGGCATTCACCCCTCAAGTCGCGGCGATCGAGCCCGATGTGTTTTCCCACGGATCGGTCGACCTGTCGATTGATTTTGCGGATACCTTTTTCGAGAGAGGGAGTTGTGACCCCGCGGCAAAGGTCCTCATGGTCGACTCCCATCGCGGTCCGCCTGGTTTTTGTCGCAGCGGTGATGGCGGGAGAAGCGCTGGCCCATCACTCAATCATGAAGAATATCAGCCCAGCCTCTCAGCTCACAGCAGAGGGAGGAGCTGCATCGCCGCAACGTGGAGGCTCTCCAGACCCCCAT
Organism: Triticum timopheevii; assembly: GCA_963921465.1. NCBI lineage: Eukaryota > Viridiplantae > Streptophyta > Magnoliopsida > Poales > Poaceae > Triticum > Triticum timopheevii. Next base: position 47,341,520 of record OY997271.1, read on the forward strand.
CATATGGGAAACCGCCGAGGCCCGGGCCTTGGAGGCGGTGCGCCTGGCCACTCTGGCTGAGCGCACTCATCTGGAGAATCTCCAACATTCTCTCGACGAACGTGCTCGTTGACTGATCCCTGAGTCCAGTCGACGTCCACGGCAATTGTTTCCACCGGAAACTCAGGTATTCCATACACCAATTCAGAATTTGGCAGCCGCTGCGCGTATTGCAGAGTCCATTCAACTGTCCCGTTCGGAGGCTGGAAGAGGCTTGGAATAGATCGGAACGCTGCTCCGAGCAGCAGGAGACCAGAACTCCGCTGTGTCCCAGTCGCGGAACAGAATCCACAGCAGATCAGTAAGAGCAAACACCGTTCAGCCGGCACAGAGTCCTAGGTCCCCTTTGCGGCATGGAGGTCATGATCACCACCAGGATCGGTACCTGGGAAGAGCTCATGGAGAATATGATCGTGAATACGCCCACGACAACTACCGTCGAGCGCCTTCGCCCCTTCCGAGGGACGGGTAGTACGTGCCCCGGCGCAATGATGATAGGCGTCCATATGGGAATGACCGCAGAGTTCCAGTCGACCCCAGAGAGCCCGGCTTTGATGCGAGGTCTGTCCTTGTATAGGGTTTGGTCGACCAGAAAAGAGCATACAGAGATGGGTTGGATCGGGACAGACCCAATGGAGGCAGAGTCCACGTTTCTGACCCAGAGTGTTTTGGAAGAGCCATTAGAGCCGCTAAGATTCCTCGTAACTTCAGACTGGCAACTGGCGTCAGTAAGTTTACAAGCGAGTCGAAGCCCGATACTTGGCTCGAAGACTACCGAGTGGATGTGCACATTGGTGGCGACAGCAATGAGGTGGCCATGAAGCACCTTCCTCTGATGCTTGAAGGTTCTGCCGGGGCTTGGCTGAATTAGTTGGCCCCTGGGAGCATTTTGAGTTGGGATGAGTTAGCCTGAGTGTTCACCAGAACGTTTGAGGGCACTTGCAAGAGACTACTGGTTTACCGGAGCTGCAGCATTACGTGCAGAAACCAAATGAAACCCCGAGAGACTATATCCAGAGATGGATCACTCTGCACCACACAGTGGAGAATGTGTCAGATCACAAAGCAGTCTGTGCCTTCAAGGAAGGCATTCGCTACAGAGAGCTCAATCTGAAGTTCGGTCAGACTGGAAATATGTCTTTGAATCGGATGATGGAGATTGCCACCAAATACGCTAACGGCAAAGAGGAAGACCGACTCAGGAGTGGCAAGCACAAAACAGTCACCCAGGACATCGGAGGAGGAAATTCCAGTCGGAAGCAGAAGCAAAAGGCTGAGGCAGCAGGTCCTGCCGAGGCAGCAGTGTTGAATCAAGGAAAGTTCAAAGGGAAACCTAAAGGGCCTTGGACCCCCAAGAAAGTGAAGGACCAGGAAGGAAATGATGTGATGGATTTGCCGTGTCATATTCACACCAAGAAGGATGCGGAGGGGAACCTAATTCTCCCCAAGCATACCACTCAACAATGTCGACTCCTAATCCAGAACTTCCAAGAGAGTAAACCCAGTGATAAGGACAAAGAGTCTGAGAAGGAAGAAGAAGATAAGGATGATGATGGTGGTTACCCCAATGTCAATGCCACATTGGTGATTTTTGCCGATATCAAGAGCAAAAGTCGACTAAAGGTCATTAACAGAGAGGTAAACATGGTTGCCCCGACAACACCAAGGTATTTGAAGTGGTCAAAAACCCCATTACATTCGACTAGTCCGGCCACCCGGCATGTGTAGCTACCCCTGGGCGGCAAGCGTTAGTGGTCGACCCAGTCGTGAGAAGCACCCGACTGACCAAAGTTCTGATGGATGGCGGAAGTTGGTCTAAATATTCTGTATGCTGAGGCACTCAAAGGAATGGGCATTCCGATGTCCAAACTCAGCGAGAGCAACATGAGGTTCCATGGAATCATCCCAGGAAAGAAAGCCGAATCACTCGGCCAGATCACCCTTGATGTGGTTTTCGGCGATGAGAAGAATTTCCACAAGGAGAAGTTGACGTTCGAGGTTGTGGATTTCCAGAGTGCATATCATGCCATTCTGGGAAGACCTGCTTACGCTAGCTTTATGGCTCGACCGTGCTATGTATACCTGAAGAGGAAGATGCCTGGCCCCAGAGGCATAATAACGGTTTTTGGTAACCGTCAGAGATCAGAAGATTGTCTTCAAGATGGGGCAAAGATAGCAAACAAGCAGGTGGCAGCAGTAGAGTTTCAAGAGTATCAGAAGACTGCAGACTCGAGTGATTTGCTGCGCGCTAAGAGGCCTGCCTCAGAGTCCGCATTTCAGTTGGCCAGGAGACCAAGCCAGTCCATGTTCACCCGACCGACACAAATGCTGCTCCGACCCATATCTCATCAACACTCGACAGCAAATAGGATAAGCACTCATCCAGTTCCTCCGTGAGAACTGGGACATCTTTGCATGGAAGCCATCCGACATGCCAGGTGTACCCAGGGAGTTGGCCGAGCACCATTTGCGAGTCGACTCAAAAGTAAAACCCGTTAAAGAGCATCTCTGTCGGTTCGCCACGGAGAAGAGAAAGGCCATTGGCGAGGAGGTGGCTCGTCTCCTGGCTGCTGAGTTCATCCATGAGATATACCACTCCGAGTGGCTCGCCAATGTTGTTATGGTTCCCAAGAAAGACAAATCACTCCGAATGTGTATTGACTTCAAACACATCAACCAGGCCTGCTTGAAAGATCATTTTCCTCTGCCCTGCATTGACCAGATAGTCGACTCAACTGCGGGATGTGAGTGACTGTCCTTCCTGGACGCTTATTCCGGGTACCATCAGATCTGACTGTATGGACCCGATGAGATCAAGACGGCTTTCATCACCCCGTTCGGATGTTTTTGCTATGTTACTATGCCCTTTGGCCTCAAGAATGCTGGCGCCACATTCATGCGCATGATTTAGAAGTGCCTGCTCACTCAAATCAGTCGGAATGTGGAAGCATATATGGATGACATAGTGGTTAAGTCACGCAAAGGTTCCGATCTGCTGGCCGACCTTGCTGAAACCTTTGCCAACCTGAGAAGGTATGATATCAAGCTCAATCCATCAAAGTGCACATTCGGAGTCCCAGGCGGAAAGTTACCCGGTTTTCTCATTTCCGAACAAGGAATCGACACAAACCCAGAGAAGATTGGCACAATCCTCCGAATGAAACACCCAGTGCGTGTGCATGACGTTCAGAAGCTTACTGGTTGTTTGGCTGCATTGAGCCGATTCATCTCACGCCTCGGTGAAAAGGCACTGCCTCTTTACCGACTGATGAAGAAATTTGACAAGTTCGAGTGGAATGACGAAGCTGAAGCAGCACTTGAGGAGCTCAAAGCCCTGCTTTCCACCCAGCCGGTGCTTGCTGCTCCGGTTAGCAAGGAGCCTCTGCTACTTTACATCGCAGCCACGGGACAAGTTGTTAGCACAGTGCTCATAGTCGAGCAGGAAGAATAAGGCAAGGCCTTCAAAGTTCAGCACCCCGTGTATTACATTTCAGAAGTCTTAACCCCATCCAAGCAGAGATATCCTCACTATTAGAAGCTTGTTTATGGGATTTACCTGACCACAAAGAAGGTTGCACATTATTTCTCTGATCACTCAATTTCAGTCGTCAGCGATGCTCCATTGTCAGAGATTCTAAATAACAGAGATGCAACTGGTCGAGTGGCAAAGTGGGCGATTGAACTTCTTCCTTTGGATATCAAATTTGAGGCAAAGAAGGCCATTAAGTCTCAAGCAATTGTAGATTTCCTCGCAGAGTGGACAGAACAAAAACAGCCGATTCAAATTCAGTCGGAACATTGGACCATGTTTTTTGATGGATCCAAGATGTTAAATGGCTCTGGTGCAGGAGTGGTCTTAGTGTCCCCACGAGTCCTCCAAATTCACTTCGATTCTTCAAACAATGAAGCTGAGTATGAGGCACTATTGTATGGGTTGCGTATGGCCATTTCACTCGGTGTCTGGCGCTTGATGGTTTATGGCGACTCAGACTTAGTGGTTAACCAAGTAATGAAAGAATGGGATGTCAGGAGTCCCGCAATGACAGGTTATTGCAATGCAGTGACAAAGCTGGAGAACAAATTCGAGGGGTTAGAGCTCCACCACATACCACGAATAAAGAATCAAGCTGCTAATGACCTGGCGAAGATAGGTTTCACTCGGAAGCCTATTCCCAGCAATGTGTTCTTGGAGAATCTCCATACCCCGTTAGTACAAGAAGATCCCTTCAAGGAAGAGCCCCCACAACCAATAAGTTCAACCAATCCAACTGAGATCGAGGTTCCAGCCGTGGTCGACCTGATCATGGAAGTCTTGGTGGTCACGCCCGATTGGATAGTACCGTACATCGCGTACATTCTCAGAAAGGAGCTCCCAGAGGATGAAGATGAGGCTCGCCAGATAGTCCGTCGATCAAAAGCTTTCACCGTAATGAAAGGGCACCTTTACATAGAAAGTGTCACAGGAGTGGCCCAACGCTGCATCACCCCGGAAGAAGGTCAAATGATCCTAAACGATATCCACTCGGGGACCTGTGGTCACCATGCAAAGCATACCGAGCGGGATTCTAAAAGCCTCGAGCAAACGAGATGGCGAAAGATATAGTGGACAAGTGTGCAAGTTTCCAGTTCTACTCCAACATGTCCCACAAGCCCGCATCTGCCTTGAAGACTATTCCATTCGTCTGGCCGTTTGCAGTCTGGGGATTGGATATGGTTGGACCCTTCAAAACTGGCGCGAGTGGTTTCACCCACTTGCTCGTAGCAGTCGACAAGTTCACCAAGTGGATCAAAGCCAAGCCCATCAAAAACCTTGGAGCGGGCACTGCCGTCAGTTTCATCAGAGAGTTGATATTCAGATATGGAGTTCGTCATAGCATCATCACAGATAATGGATCCAACTTTGATTCTGATGAGTTCAAGGCGTTCTGCGCATCCCAATGCACTCGGGTCAACTACGCGTCCGTCGCGCACCCGCGGTCGAATGGACAGGCAGAAAGGGCAAATGCTATGGTCCTTTAGGGGTTAAAGCCTCGACTGATGCGCGATCTTAAGCATGCTATTGGAGCTTGGGTGACTGAATTGCCATTAGTCCTATGGGGGCTAAGAACAACGCCCACCCGGTCGACTGATCGGACCCCTTTCTTCCTGGTGTACGGCGCTGAAGCTGTGCTTCCAAGTGACTTGCTGCACAATGCTCCCCGAGTTGAACTGTTCTTAGAAGCCGAAGCAGAGCAAGCACACAAAGACGCAGTTGATCTTCTGGAGGAAGAGCGCGAGATGGCTTTGGTTCGGTCGACCATCTATCAGCAAGATCTGCGTCAGTTCCACGCTCGCAATGTCAGAGGTCAAGCATTTCAGGAAGGAGACCTTGTGCTCCAAGTGCTTTAGAAACGACCTCACAAGCTCGCTCCGGCCTGGGAAGGTCCCTTCATCATCACCAAGGTGCTTTACAATGGAGCGTACCACATCTACAATGTAGCCAAGAATGTGTACGAGCCACGTGCATGGAACGCTGAGCTGCTTTGTCCTTTCTATACCTAATGTCACTCGACCCGACGAGTTGTAAGAAAAGCACTTCAGCTTGTTTTCCAAAGACAAGACTTTTATAGTATCTTAATGATTGGTTCCTTGTAATCACTTGTGTCCAAATCCCCCAGCGGGTGGCTTAGCCGCGAACCTGATTCGCCTAAGTTAAAAACATTCCGAGTGGAGAGCAATCCTCCCACTCGGGGGCTTAGTTGCGGCCCCGTAATCCCCTAAGTTAAAAACATTCCGAGTAGAGAGCAATCCTCCCACTCGGGGGCTTAGCTACGACCCCGTAATCTCCTAAGTTAAAAACATTCCGAGTGGAGAGCAATCCTCCCACTCGGGGGCTTAGCTGCGACCCCATAATCGTCTAAGTTAAAAACATTCTGAGTGGAGAGCAATCCTCCCACTCGGGGCCTTAGCTGCAACCCCGTAATTGCCTAAGTTAAAAATATTCCGAGTGGACAGCAATCCTCCCACTCGGAGGCTTAGCTGCGACCCCGTAATCGCCTAAGTTAAAAACAATCCGAGTGGAGAGAAATCCTCCCACTCGGAGGCTTAGCTGCGACCCCGTAATCGCTTAAGTTAAAAAGATTCCGAGTGGAGAGCAATCCTCCCACTCGGGGGCTTAGCTGCGACCCCGTAATCGATTAAGTTAAAAACATTTCGAGTGGAGAGCAATCCTCCCACTCGGGGGCTTAGCTGCGACCCCGTAATCGCCTAAGTTAAAAAGATTCTGAGTGGAGAGCAATCCTCCCACTCAGGGGCTTAGATGCGACCCCCTAATCACCTAAGTTAAAAACGTTATGAGTGGAGAGCAATCCTCCCACTCGGGGGCTTATCTGCGACCCCATAATCGCCTAATTTAAAAACATTCCGAGTGGAGAGCAATCCTCCCACTAAGGGGCTTAGCTGCGACCCTGTAATCACCTAAGTTAAAAACATTCCGAGTGGAGAGCAATCCTCCCACTCAGGGGCTTAGCCGCGACCCCGTAATCGCCTAAGTTAAAAACGTTCCGAGTGGAGATCATGTTGGAAATATGCCCTAGAGGCAATAATAAATTAGTTATTATTATATTTCCTTGTTCATGATAATCGTTTATTATCCATGCTATAATTGTATTAATAGGAAACACAGATACATGTGTGGATACATAGACAACACAATGTCCCTAGTAAGCCTCTAGTTGACTAGCTCGTTGATCAATAGATGGTTACGGTTTCCTAACCATGGACATTGGATGTCATTGATAACGGGATCACATCATTAGAAGAATGATGTGATGGACAAGACCCAATCCTAAGCCTAGCACAAAGATCGTAGATAGTATGCTAAAGCTTTTCTAATGTCAAGTATCATTTCCTTAGACCATGAGATTGTGCAACTCCCGGATACCGTAGGAATGCTTTGGGTGTACCAAACGTCACAACGTAACTGGGTGACTATAAAGGTGCACTACAGGTATCTCCGAAAGTGTCTGTTGGGTTGGCACGAATCGAGACTGGGATTTGTCACTCCGTGTAAACGGAGAGGTATCTCTGGGCCCACTCGGTAGGACATCATCATAATGTGCACAATGTGACCAAGGGGTTGATCATGGGATGATGTGTTACGAAACGAGTAAAGAGACTTGCTGGTAACGAGATTGAACAAGGTATCGAGATACCGACGATCGAATCTCGGGCAAGTACAATATCGCTAGACAAAGGGAATTGTATACGAGATCGATTGAGTCCTTGACATCGTGGTTCATCCGATGAGATCATCGTGGAACATGTGGGAGCCAACATAGGTATCCAGATCCCGCTGTTGGTTATTGACCGGAGAACGTCTCGGTCATGTCTGCATGTCTCCCGAACCCGTAGGGTCTACACACTTAAGGTTCGGTGACGCTAGGGTTGTATGAATATGAGTATGCAGCAAACCGAATGTTGTTCGGAGTCCCGGATGAGATCCTGGACGTCACGAGGAGTTCCGAAATGGCCGGAGGTAAAGATTTATATATAGGAAGTCTTATTTTGGTCGCCGGAAAAGTTTCGCACTTTATCGGTATTGTACCGGGAGTGCCGAAAGGGGTCCGGGGGTCCACCGGGGGGGTCCACCTGCCCCGGGGGGCCACATGGGCTGTAGGGGGTGCGCCTTGGCCCATATGGGCCAAGGGCACCAGCCCCAAGAGGCCCATGCGCCAAGGAGACTTGGAGAGGGGAGAGTCCAAAGAGGGGAAGGCACCTCCAAGGTGCCATGGGGAGGATGGACTCCTCCCCCCTCTTGACCGCACCCCTTCCTTGGAGGAAGGGGCAAGGCTGCGCCCTCCCCCTCTCTTGCGCCTATATAAAGGGAGGGGAGGGAGGGGTGGCCGCACCCATAAGTCCTGGCGCCTCCCTCCTCCCTGCAACACCTCCTCCTCCTCCCGTAGTTGCTTAGCGAAGCCCTGCCGGAGTTCTGCTGCATCCACCACCACGCCATTGTGCTGCTGGATCTTCATCAACCTCTCCTTCCCCCTTGCTGGATCAAGAAGGAGGAGACGTCATACGCTCTGTACCTGTGTTGAACGCGGAGGTGCTGTCCGTTCGGCACTATGTCATCGGTGATCTGAATCACGGCAAGTACGACTCCATCAACCCCGTTCTCTTGAACGCTTCCGCTTAGCGATCTACAAGGGTATGTAGATGCACTCTCCTTCCCCTCGTTGCTGGTTTCTCCTTAGATAGATCTTGGTGACACATAGGAAAATTTTGAATTTCTGCTACGTTCCCCAACAGATCAATCCTCCCACTCGGGAGCTTAGCTGCGACCCCGTAATCGCCTAAGTTAAAAACATTCCGAGTGGAGATTAATCCTCCCATTTGGGGGCTTAGCTGCGACCCCGAAATCGCCTAAGCTAAAAACATTCCGAGTGGAGAGCAATCCTCCCACTCGAGGACTTGGCTGCGACCCCGAAATTGCTCAAGTTAAAAACATTCTGAGTGGAGAGCAATCCTCCCACTCGGGGCCTTAGCTGCGACCCCGTACTCGCCTAGGTCACAAATATCCTCTGATCTACACCACAAATACAATGTACGCTCCATCCCTATCCACAAGGACGAGGAGGTGTCGATTGAACGCCACGTCTGAGCTACGCCACAAATACAACATATGTTCCGTCCCTATCTGCAAGGACGACGAGGTGTCGATTGAACACCTCGTCTGAGCTACGTCACAAGTACAATGTACCATCCCGATCCGCAAGGACAACGAGGTGTCGGCTGAACACCATGTCTGAGCTGTGTCACAAGTACAATGTACACTTCACTCGACAAAAGGTGAAAAGATCAAGTTCACTCGAGATCGAAAGACAGTCAGAAACAGTTCAAAACCAGAACAAAAGCCATGATATTCGAAGAAATCCAAGTTCAGATAAATCCAGCAAAAGTTTGGGTCCGCAGCAGGCAGAAGTACTCAGGCACCAAGCCTGAAAGAGTTTAACGGTTACACAATCACTTGGCATTCTGAGGCAAATAAAGGTGGGGCATAATGTTTTGATCACTTGTCAGGAGAAGGACTTGTTGGATCATAGAAACTGTCAAGGTCAATGCTGTCTGCGATGCGAGTGGCGGCGTCAAGGAAAGTGTCCATGAAGGACTGGAAAGTGTGCTTTTTGGTGTTCACAACCTTGAGTTCCGCTAGCTTGTGTTCTCTAACATCCTTGCAGTGCACTCGGACCAATGACAGGGCGACGTCAGCGCCGCAGCGAGCAGATGATTTCTTCCATTCTTACACTCAGTTAGGTATTTGATTCAGTCGAGCCATCAGAGACTCAAGATCCCGTGAGAGCTCCGCCTGAGGCTAGAGTTCAGCATCAACCCGAGTCATCGCCTCCTTTAGTCGGACAAGATAAGCATCAACGCTGTCCATGCGTGACTCGAACCGCAACACATTCATTGCAACATCATATTTGATAGGGCAATTTATGAGGTCGAGACCCGTCTCGACCCGCCCGGTCTCTGCTTCAAAGTCTTGACAAAGTTCTGCACAGTCGAAAAAATACAGTGAGTCGATGGTTTGACAAAACATGTCAGTCGATGGCAACAAATCATTCGAAAAAGAATACCTTCAAGCTTCAAGACCAGTTTCACAGCAAGCTGTTCCAGATAAGACTCTATCTCGCCCTTCTTGGCCTTGAGGCTTCCAACTTCGTCGGTCAAGTTGTCCTTGTCTTTCTTCAGTTGCCTGACCTCCCGATTGGCCTCAGAGACGACGGTATTCAGCTTAGAGTTCTCCTCTTCTAACTTGCTGACTGAAGCCAGCTTCTTGTCCGCAAGCGCTGTTTTCTCTGGCGCCTCCTCCTGGGCCACAGCAAGATCTTGATCCTTCTTCTCCAGAGCCTGCTTCATTTTCTCTAAAGAAATAACATTCTTCAGATGAGCTTGAAGTTGACGGTTTTCACTATGCACATCTGTTCGAGTGAAATCACTCAGTTCAAAGAGACTGAATGGAATAACATGGGGAAGAGCGAGTCATAAGGTGGACAGTCGATGATTGGTTACCTCCCATGATAGCTACTTCATCCTGAGCAGTCTTGAGGTTCTTCTTGGCCAGTTCCAGGTCAAGGTTGAGGCTGATTTGCTTCTTGTTCAGTTCATAAAGTTGAGCCCCAAGATCACAAGACCTCTGCAGTCAGCAAATAAGATATGTCAGTCGACAGAAACGAAAGTCGGTCACAGTGAAAGTTGCTCTAAGACCGCTGAATCAAACATTCAGCAGTAGTCTTGGGGACTACACCCAGTGGGTGCACTTAGCGTGCCCCCACTGGTTCAGTTTTACACTCGGCATGGTCTGCCTAGCATGAGTAAAAAAGGGGATATCCTCAGACCCCAGCCGACTACAAACAGTCGACTGCGATCTCGGGGACTATACCCAGTGGGTGCACTCTGCGTGCCCCCACTGGTTCGGAAAAACACTTGACTCAACTTAGTCGACTCAAGTGGAAGAACTTTACAACTCTATGACAGAAACACCCCAGTGGGTGATTGGATGTGAAACACATACCCATGATAGATGCACACAATAGGTTCCAAAACGCTCATCCAAGAGCACCATATGGGCAACAAGGCAACAGTAGCAACTATCATTTTTCAAGAGACCAGTCAAGAATCAACTAACCTTGACGTTGGTTTGCAGAGCGGTGCTGGCATCATAAGCTACCTGACTGGCCTCATGCACCACTTTCATCTGCTCCATCACGAGATTTACCTAGAGAAGGGCCTCCCTGGCGGCACTCGGTGAGTCATTCGGAGTCTGGTATGCAGTGAAGAGGGATGAGGGCAATGCAGTTGGAGCAACCACAGGGTCAGATGCGTGGAGTTGTACTGGAGCGGTAGAGGTCTGAGCAATCGACCCTGATGGACGATCAGTCGACAGTGGATTGGCAAAGGTAATGCTGGTCCGAGCCAGATCTCCGGATCGCTGGACCATTGTCTCAAGCACCGATGCTGACTGAAGGACCTGACCTTTGGGTGCTTTCCCACTTGAAGCCCTGCCTCTCCTCCTCCTCTCTCTCAGAGGCACTTCTTCTTCATCATCTGGAAGCTCAATGATGTCCTGTGGAGCTGCAACAAAAAGTAACCTCAGAAATTTAATCAGCCAACAGTTCAATCGACAGAATAAATTCAAGTCGAGTGGAACTCACTAGCTTTGGAGGTGGCCGTGTCATCGGTTTCCTCGTCACCTGGGGCCTTGTCAACGTCCATGCCAGTCGCGGCAGAGGCGGGGCTGGAAAAGTTTACAATCCATTCGGTCAAAACAGAAGTATCAGTTGGTGGAAGAAAACATAGGAAGAAAGAACACTCACCCAGAGGCAATAGGGACGTCCATCTTGATCTTGGGCCAAGTCTTCCGAGTCTTTGAGGGGACGACCTTGGGCTGCTTGGCAACCTTCTCCGTCGGTTCTGGAGTCGAAGTCCGAGTGTGCTTCTGTGCTTGGGTGCTTGGAGCCACAGTCTTGCCATGCTCGCCTACTAGATCATGGAGTAGCTTGGATCGACACTCCGTGCGAGGTGGTGAGTCGATGATATCATCGTCGTCCGACTCGTCACTTTCCTCCTCGTCCTCGTCTTTTGGAGATTGCCAATCGCCGCTCTCCTCCGCACTGTCCTCTCCCTCCTGGTCTTCCTCCAGAGCTTGTGCACCATTGGGTATCGAGTACATCTCAGTATAAACCTACAAGACGAGAATTCAAGTGAATATCAGTCGGAAATCATATTGAAATACAGTCGGTAGCAGAGACCAAACCTTATCTGGCTGTTTGTTATCGCTGAATGGGTGGACTCTCCTGGCTCCCCTGGGATTGTCTTTGTTTACTATAATCCCCTTCAGCCACAGGGCCACAGTCTTGGCCGAAACTTCCTCTGGGTGAACTCGAGTGGTGTTGTTGGCTCCAGAGTACATCCACATCGAGTGGTCGTGAGCCTGGAGCAGCTGGATGTGTCGACTGAGAAACACCTCCAACAAATCCATGCCGGTGACACCCTGGTTGATCAACTAGACCACTCTCTCAACCAACATGTTCGTTTCCACCCTCTCCACAGTAGTCACTTTCAGTGAAGAAGGTTGCTGGGCACGATCTAAGGAAAAAGGGGGAAGTCCAATCGACTGACCTGGAGGCGCGATGTCCTAGCAGTAGAACCAGGTCGACTGCCAGCCTCTGACCGACTCAGGAAGTGTCATGGAAGGGAAAGAACTCCTTTTCCTCTTCTGGGTACCCAAACCCCCACACATTTGGATAATGTGTGTTCTCTCGTCACTCGTATTCGCTTTCTTCACCGACTTGGAACGGATTGTGAAGATGTGCTTGAAAAGACCCCAGTGCGGTCGACAACCCAGCAAATTTCTGGACATGGAAACAAACGCAGCAAGGTATGTGATGGTGTTGGGAGATAAGAGATGGATTTGGGCTCCGAAAAAGTTCAAGAAACCCCGGAAAAAAGGGTGCAGGAGAAGGGAGAAACCACGGTCGACATGGGTGGCGAGCAGAACACACTCACCCGGTCGTGGCTGTGGTTCCGTATCCCCCTCCGGCAACCGCGCAGCCCGATCAGCGATCAATCCAGACTCAGCCAGCTCCTCCAAATCTTCCGGACGGAGCGAGGATAGGATCCAATCGCCTTGGATCCAACCCGGCAGCAGTGCCGACCGTGACGACGACCCCCGATTCATCTTCTTTCCTTTTGCCACCCCCGTCGCCTTCTTCGCGCGTTCTAGCGTCGCCGTCTTGTCCTTCACCATAGTGGCGGAGTGGCGGCTTCAAGAGCGGAGGAGCCAGATGCGGTGGAGAAGCAGACGAGAAAGAAGGTGAATGGACGTGCATAGTGCAGGTTCCTCGGCCCCGTCGCCTTTTAAGGACCCACTTCCGAGTGGCTGACGCGCGGGCCTGAGCGGTCCTGTCAAATCCCGCAACAGTTGCATGCTGAGTACGTGGCGAAAAAGGTGGCACGTAGATCGAGCCGCTCCCATCTATCCATCCCGCTTACCGCGGCACGCTCCGCCCCGCGCGCTTCCTCAAAATTTCTAATCCCATGAAATCCGGGATACGCCATAACCAATCGCGCCAAAGATTTCGCGCCAAAAATAACACTCGATGAGTGACGGTATAAATCCACTCGGCAACTCCTGAATCAATCAAGGCGACTAAAACGAAGCCGAAGTTCCAACATGGGCCTCCCGTTCAAACATGAGTACTTGTGAAGCACAAGAGTCGAAGAAAGATCAACTTCAACCTTCTTTTCACTCAGACCTCAATCCATTCGGGGCCTATTGATGATGATATAGACCTGGGGTAGGGTCATAGGCTTGGCCTATACGCCCTACCCAAGGTCACTACCCTAGAAGCAAAGAAGCCCAAGAGACAACAAGGAGTACCCAGTGAAGGCGTCGAGTGCAATCCACTCAACCAATCATATCACTCGGGTACCCCTCCTTCCTGATGTCACTCGACCATACAAGAAACCACTCGACCTACTGAATACCGGAAATCACTCAGAACTGCAACGGTCAAGCGTTCACTCTGTAGTCTTTAAGATCATTAATAGCACTTATGGCTGGCGTTATCAGTAACGCCCCGTCTTTATGTACATTGAACTCCTTGTAACGGGGGATGGCTGGGGTCCTAGCGCACTCTATATAAGCTACCCCCTCCTCTGGCACAAGGGTTCGCACCCCCCTGTAACACACACTCTCATAATCCAGTCGACCCCCTCCGGGCACCAAGACGTAGGGCTTTTACCTCCTCCGAGAGGGGCCTGAACTCGTAAACATTTACGTACAATCTCACTGTAGCTAGGACCTTGCCTCCTCATTCGTACCCCCTATACTTACTATCAGACTTAGAACCACCACAGCGCGCCCAGGGGGGTAGGGTGCGCCCTCCACCCTCGTGGATGCCTTGTGTCCTTCACGGACTACTTCTTATTTTCCTATTTTCTTAAAGATTCCAAAAGAAATAAAAATTGCTATTAGAAATGTTTTGGAGTCGGTTTACTTACCGTACCACATACCTATTCCTTTTTGGAGGCTGAAACATTCTGGAAAGTGTCCCTTATGTACTCCTCCGGGGTTACGGTTTCAATAACATTAGTTTCAACATTTATAGGATTACCTGAGATATAATGTTTGATTCTTTGACTGTTCACCACCTTCGGATTTGTGCCTTCGAAGTTGTTAATTTTTATGTCACCAGAATGATAGACTTCCTTGTTAACGTAAGGCCCTTCCCATTTAGAGAGGAGTTTTCCTGCAAAAAATCTTAAACGAGAGTTAAAAAGCAACACATAATCACCTATATTAAACTCGCGCTTTTGTATCCTTTTGTCATGCCATCTTTTAACTTTTTCTTTAAACAGTTTGGCATTCTCATAGGCTTGAGTTCTCCATTCATCAAGTGAGCTAATGTCAAATAACCTCTTCTCACCAGCAAGTTTGAAATCATAGTTGAGCTCTTTAACGCCCAACATGCCTTATGTTCTAGTTCGAGAGGTAAGTAACATGCTTTTCCATAAACCATTTTATACGGAGACATACCCATAGGATTCATATATGCAGTTCTATAGGCCCATAATGCATCATCAAGTATCTTTGACCAATTCTTTCTAGATCTATTAATAGTCTTTTGCAAAATTTATTTAAGCTCTCTATTACTCAATTCTACTTGACCACTAGACTGTGGGTGATAAGGAGATGCAATTCTATGATTAACATCATACCTAGCAAGCATCTTACGAAAAGCACCATGAATAAAATGTGAACCACCATCAGTCATTAGGTATCTAGGGACTCCAAACCTCGGAAAAATAAGTTCTTTAAGCATCTTAATAGAGGTGTTATGATCAGCACTACTAGTTGGAATAGCTTTAACCCACTTAGTAACGTAATCAACAGCAACTAAAATATGTGTATACCCATTAGAGGAGGGAAACGGTCCCATATAACCAAAGCCCCAAACATCAAATGGTTCAATAACAAGTGAATAATTCATAGGCATTTATTGACATCTACTAATATTATCAATTCTTTGACATTCATCACAAGACAAGACAAACTTACGGGCATCCTTGAAGAGAGTAGGCCAATAAAAACCGGATTGCAATACCTTATGCGTAGTTCTATCTCCAGCGTGGTGTCCTCTGTAAGCCTCGGAGTGACACTTGCGTAGGATTTGTTCCTGTTCATGCTCAGGTACACAACGTCTAAGAACACCATCTACTCCTTCTTTATAAAGGTGTGGGCCATCCCAGAAGTAATGTCTTAAATCATAGAAAAACTTTTTCTTATGCTGGTATGTGAAACTAGGTGGTATAAATTTAGCAACAATGTAATTAGCATAATTAGCATACCATGGAGCAGTACGAGAAGCATTTATGACAGCTAATTGTTCATCAAGAAAGCTATCATCGATTGGTAGTGGGTCATCAAGAACATTCTCTAACCTAGAAAAGTTGTCTGCAACGGGGTTCTCAGCTCCCTTTTTATCAATAATATGCAAATCAAATTCTTGTAGTAGGAGAACCCATCTAATAAGTCTAGGTTTAGCATCTTTCTTTTCCATAAGATATTTAATAGCAGCATGATCAGTGTGAACAATTACTTTAGAGTCAATGATATAAGGTCTAAACTTATCACAAGCAAATACAACTGCTAAAAATTCTTTTTCAGTAGTAGCCTAATTTCTCTGGGCACTGTCTAGAGTTTTGCTAGCATATTGAATAACATTTTATTTCTTATCAACTCTTTGTCCTAAAACAACACCTACATCATAATCACTAGTATCACACATAATTTCAAAGGGTATATTCCAATCAGGTGGCTGAACAATAGGTGTAGAAATCAAAGCTTTCTTAAGTATTTCAAATGCTTCTACACAAAACAAAAGGACTATCTTTTTGTAAGAGATTAGTTAGAGGCCTAGAAATTTTAGAGAAGTCCTTAATAAACCTCCTATAAAAACCGACATGACCAAGGAAACTTCTTATACCTTTAATGTCTTTAGGACACGACATCTTTTCAGTAGCATCAACTTTAGCTTTATCAACTTCAATACCTCTTTCAGAAATTTTATGCCCCAAGACAATGCCTTCATTGACCATAAAGTGACATTTTTCCCAATTCAAGACAAGATTAGTTTCTTCACATCTCTGCAAAACTCGATCAAGGTTGCTCAAGCAATCATCAAAAGAAGATCCATAAACGGAGAAATCATCCATGAAAACCTCAAAAATCTTTTCACAAAAGTCAGAGAATATAGCCATCATGCATCTTTGAAAGGTAGCAGGTGCATTACATAAACCAAAAGGAATACATCTATAAGAAAAAGTACCGAAAGGGCAAGTAAAAGTGGTCTTTTCTTGATCCTCTTTTGACACAGGTATTTGAGAGAAATCAGAGTAGCCATCCAGAAAGAAAAAATGTGTGTGTTTGGATAATCTTTCTAGCATTTGATCAATAAAAGGCAAAGGGTAATTATCCTTTTTAGTAGCTTTATTTAATTTGCAGAAATCAACTACCATCCTATAACCTGTAACAATTCTTTGCGGGATCAATTCATCTTTATCATTAGGAACGACAATAATACCTCCCTTCTTAGGGACACAATGGACAAGACTTACCCACTGACTATCAGCAACAGAATAAATTATACCTGCCTCTAAGAGCTTTAGTATTTCTTTTCTTACCACTTCTTTCATCTTAGGATTTAACCGTCATTGGTGATCAACAACTGGTTTGGCATCTTTCTCCAATTTTATTTTGTGTTGGCACAGAGTGGGACTAATGCCCTTAAGATCATCAAGAGTATATCCAATAGTAGCACAGTGCTTCTTCAGAGTTTTCAATAATTTCTCCTCTTCCTGCTCTGAAAGGTTAACACTAATAATAATAGGATATATCTTCTTTTCATCAAGATAAGCATATTTAAGAGTATCAGGTAGTGGTTTAAGCTCACACATGGGATCACCCTTGGGTGGTGGAGGATCCCCTAGAATTTCAACAGGCAAGTTGTGTTTCAAAATAGGTCCCCGTTTAAAGAATACTTCATCTATCTCCCTTCTTTCATTCATAAACATATCATTTTCATGGTCTAGCAAATATTGTTCTAAAGGATCATTAGGAGGCATGACAATAGAAGCAAGACCAATATTTTCATCCTTACTAGGCAATTCTGTATCATGGGGTTGTCTACGAAATTTAGCAAAATTCAAGTCATGAGACATATCCCCTAAACCAATCGTAACAATATCCTTTTTGCAGTCTATAAGAAGGGTCTACCAAATATAATGGGACAAAATTCATCTTGTGGGGAGCCAAGAACAAGAAAATCAGTAGGATATTTAACTTCCCCACACAAGACTTCAACATATCTAACAATCCCAACTGGTGAAATAGTATCTCTATTGGCAAGCTTAATTGTAACATCAATATCTTCTATCTCAGCAGGTGCAATATCATGCATAATTTATTTGTATAAGGAATGAGGTATTGCACTTGCACTAGCACCAATATCACATAAGCCATGATAACAATGATATCCTATTTTAATAGAAATAACAGGCATGCCTACAACATGTCTATGTTTATTTTTAGTATCGGGTCTAGCAATTCTAGCAGCTTCATCACAGAAGTAAATAACATGCCCATCAATATTTTCAGCCAAGAGATCTTTAACCATAGCAATACTAGGTTCAACTTTAATTTGCTCAGCTGGTGTAGGTGTTCTAGTATTACTCTTACGAACCACAGCTGAAGCTTTAGCATGATCCTTTATCCTAACAGGGAAAGGTGGTTTCTCAATATAGGTAGTAGGAACAATAGGATCATTATAAGTGATAGTCTTTTCTTCAACTTTAATAGGTGCAACTACTTTTACTTCAATGGGAGGATTATATTTAAATCACTTCTCCTTAGGGAGGTCAACATGAGTAGCAAATGATTCACATAAAGAAGCTACTATCTCAGAGTCAAGTCCATATTTAGTGCTAAATTCACAAAAAGCATCGGTATCCATAAAATATTTAACACAATCAAACTTAGGTGTTATACCTGACTCCTTACCTTCATCAAGATCCCAATCTTCCGAGTTGTGTTTAATTCTTTCCAATAAATCCCATTTGAATTCAATAGTCTTCATCATGAAAGAGCCAGTACAAGAAGCATCGAGCATGGAGCGATTGTTGAGAGAAAGCCGAACATAAAATTTCTGAATAATAATTTCTCTTGAGAGCTCATGATTGGGGCATGAATATAACATTAACTTAAGCCTTCCCCAAGCTTGAGCGATGCTTTATCCTTCGTGAGGCCAAAAATTATATATATAATTACGATCACGGTGAACAACATGCATAGGATAAAACTTCTGATGAAATTCCAATTTCAATCGGTAGTAGTTCCATGATCCCATATCATCACATAGCCTAAACCATGTTAATGCCTTTCCCTTCAAAGATAAAGGGAAGACCTTCTTCTTGATAATATCCTCGGGCATACCTGCAAGCTTAAATAATCCACAAACTTCATCCACATAGATTAGGTGCAAATCGGGATGCAATGTTCCAGCTCCTGTAAAAGGATTAGCTAGCAGTTTCTCTATCATACCCGAAGGAATTTCAAAGTAAACATTTTTAGTAGGTTCAGTAGGTTGAGGAGCAACTCTTTGCTCTACTGGTCAGGGTGAAGATACCCTGAACAAACCCCACGAAGGATTACGTTCCATAGTAACACGTGACAGTAAATTTCAGCACACTATATAAATTTTTCCTTACCAAGTTCCACTTACCAAAGGCGCTTCACTCCCCGGCAACAGCGCCAGAAAATAGTCTTGATGACCCACAAGTGTAGGGCATCTATCATAGTTCTTTCGATAAGTAAGAGTGTTGAACCCAACGAGGAGCAGAAGGAAATGACAAGCGGTTTTTAGTAAGGTATTCTCTGCAAGCACTGAAATTATCGGAGGACACATGGGAATTATCGTCAAGATAGTTTTCATCATGCTCATATGATTCGTGTTCGTTACTTTGATAATTTGGTATTTGGGTGGACCGGTGATTGGGTACTGCCCTTTCTTGGACAAGCATCCCACTTATGATTAAGGGATAATTGATTTTATGCCCCTAGTTGGGTCACACTCGGCAGGTTTACCCCTAGTTTTCGAAAACACTTCTTCCTGCCCAAACCACTTTGCTCCTCTTATGCTTTTGCCCTTTGAATGTTTGACCATCACTTTGAAAACTTTATAAAAAAATCATACTAACTCAGAAAAATTCAAATAAGATATCAAAAAGTTCAGAAAAGCGTCACATATATGTGCATGTCATTTGCATTCATGAAAAAAGTGTTGGCCAGTCCCCATCTCAGTTTTAGCTAATATGATCTTAGCATGAACAGTAAAATCAAAAAAATTCTAAAAATTCTAAAAAAATTGGTGGCAAACTTTGAGCAATGTTTTGAGTGCTTGCCAAGTTTCATAAGGGAATGACGTTCATGGAAGCCGTGGGGAAAAAACAAAATTAATGCTCCAAAATTTCATTTTTTTGCCACGACTTCCACGAATGTCATTCCCTTATGAAACTTGGCAAGCGCTCCAAACATTGGTCAAAGTTTGCCACCAATTTTTTTAAAATTTTTAGATTTTTTTAGATTTTACTGTTCATGCTAAGATCATATGAGCTAAAACTGAGATGGGGACTCGCCAACACTTTTTTTCATGAATGCAAATGACATTCAGCTATAGGTGATGCTTTTCTGAACATTTTGATATCTTATTTGAATTTTTCCGAGTTTGTATGATTTTTCTATGAAGTTGTCAAAGTTATTGTCAAATGGTCAAAGGGCAAAAGCATAAGAGGAGCAAAGTGGTTTGGGCAGGAACAAGTGTTTTCGGAAACTAGGGGTAAACTTGCCGAGTGGGACACAACTAAGGGCACCAAATTAATTATCCCTATGATTAACCCCTATTGCAAGCATCCGCAACTATAAATGAAGTATTCAGGTAAACCTAACCATAGCATGAAACATATGGATCCAAATCAGCCCCTTACGAAGCAACTCATAAACTAGGGTTTAAGCTTCTGTCACTCTAGTAGCACCACTAGAGGAAAGACAACATACATCTCATCAAAATATCGAACGAATACCAAATTCACATGACTACTTATAGCAAGACTTCTCCCATGTCCTCAGAAACAAACGTAACTACTCACAAATCATATTCATGTCCATAATCAGAGGGGTATTAATATGCATATACGATCTGAACATATGATCTTCCACCGATAGATTGGTAGGAAAAGACCATCGCTCGTCCCCGACCGCCACTCATAAGGAAGAAAATCAAAAAATAAATCATGCTCCGACTTCATCACATAACGGTTCACCATACGTGCATGCTACGGGAATCACAGACTTTAACACAAGTATTTCTACCAATCCACAATTACTCACAAGCATGACTCTAATATCACCATCTTTATATCTCAAAACAATATGCAAGGAATCAAACTTCTCACAGTATTCAATGCTCTTTATATGAAAGTTTTTATTATATCCTTCTTGGATGCCCATCGTATTAGGAATAATTTCATAACCTAAGCAAATTACCGTGCTGTTTAAGACTCTCAAAATAGTATAAGTGAAGCATGAAAGTTCATCAATTTCTATAAAATAAAGCCACCGATGTGCTCTAAAAACATATATATAAGTGAAGCAATAGAGCAAACTGCCTAGCTCAAAAGATATAAGTGAAGTACACGGAGTATTCTAATAAATTTATTATTAATGTGTATACCTCTCAAAAGGTGTGTACATCAAGGATAATTTTGGAAAACAAAAAAGCAAAGACTCATATCATAGAAGACGCTCCAAGCAAAACACATATCATGTGGTGAATAAAAATATAGCCTCAAGTAAATTTATCGATGGATTGAAGACAAAAGAGGGGATGCCATCCAGAGCATCCCCAAGCTTAGATGCTTGGTTGTCCTTGAATATTACCTGGGGATGCCTTGGGAATCCCCAAGCTTAGGCTCTTTCCACTCCCTATTCCGTTGTCCATCAAATCTTTACCCAAAACTTGAAAACTTTACAACGCAACACTCAACAAAAAATTCATAAGACCAGTTAGTGTAAGAAAAGCAAATCACCGCTTAGGTACTATTGTGAACTCATTCTTAATTTATAATGGTGTTACATCTACTGTGTATTCCAACTTCTCCATGGTTCATGCCCCTCGATACTACCCATAGATTCATCAAAATAAGCAAACAACACATGAAAAACAGAATCTGTCAAAAACAGAACAGTCTGTGAAGATACGAATTGTTCTCATACTTATGTAACTCTAAAAATTCTGAAAAATTAGGAAAACGTAGGCAATTTGTATATAAATTGTGTAAAACATTCAGAAACAGAACACGTTCCTGTGAATTTTAACAATTCTGCTACTGGACGCAAAAGTTTTTGTTGTTTAGCAAAATCAAATCAACTATCACCTTAGATCATACCAAAGGTCTTACTTGGCTCAAACACTAATTAAGACACATAAAAACAATTACTACAGAAGTAATATTGTGTATTTATTCAAGAATGGTAGGGAAAAATATTGGGTTATCTCCCAACAACCACTTTTCTTTAAAGCCTATTAGCTAGACATGGATAATTTAATGATGCTCATATGAAAGATAACAATTGAAACACGAAGAGAGCATCATGTAGCACGTGAAGAACAGGTTTAAGTCTAGCATAGTCCCTATGCATAGGCATTTTATAGGCAAACAAATTATCAAGACAAGCAAAAACTAGCATATGCAAGGAAGAAGAAAGAAACAATAGCACTCTCAACATAACGACATGTAGTTTAGTGATGTGAAAATTTCTACAACCATATTTTCCTCTCTGGCAATAATTACATGTAGGATCATAATAAAATTCAACAATATAGCTATCACATAACATATTCTCAACATGATCCACATGCATGCAAAGTTGACACTCTTCAAAAATAGTGGGATTATCATCAACTAAAGTGATGAGCGCTCCAAGCCCACTTTTATCAAAAAACTTCATAAGATTGATCATTCTCCAAAGTAGTGGGGTCATTATTATCTAGAGTTGACACTCTTCCAAACCCACTTTCAATAGTATTGCAAACACTATTATCAATATCATATTCATCATGGGGCTTAGATAAATTTTCAAGATCATAAGAAGAATCACCCCAATCATGATCATTGCAATAAGTAGGGGAGATATCAAAATTAGCATCCCCAAGCTTGGGGTTTTGCATATTATTAGCACATTTGACATCAATATAATTTATAGTAACACCATTCAATCATGCTTTTCATTCAAGGAGCTATAGTGAATCACTTCATAAGTTTCTTCTTTAAGAACTTCATCACAATTTTCAGATTCACAAAATTCAAGCAAAACTTCATAAAGATAATCTAGTGCACTCAACTCACTAGCAATTGGTTCATCATAATTGGATCTTTTAAAAAGATTAGCAAGTGGATGAGGATGCATAAACTTTTTTGCTTTCTGATTTGGAATCAATACACAATTATGGCAAGCTAACAAGCAAACAAACCAAGTAAGACATCAAGGCAAACAAAAAGAAGGCAAATAAAAGGGAAAATGTTTTTGTGTTTTTCTGAAAATGTTTTAGAAGTGGGGGAGATGGAAACGAGAGGAAATGGTAAATAATGTATTTCATGAGATGGGAGTTTATGATGGGTACTTGGTAGGCTTGATGTAGAACCTTCCCGGCAGTGGCGCCATAAATTCTTCCTACTACTTCTTGAGCTTGCGTTGATTTTTCCCTTGAAGAGGAAAGGGTGATCCAGTAAAGTAGAGATAAGTATTTCCCTCAGTTAAGAACCAAGGTATCAATCCAGTAGGAGGTCCAATGAAAGTGCGTTATATCGACTAGAGGGGGGGGGGGTGAATAGGCGATTTTTATGAATTCTTCACTGAGGAATTTGCTGGTGAGGAAGTTCCTAAATGAAGAATTACTAGCAGCGGAATAAGTACTCAGAAGTAAACATAACAGAATACAAGCACAGTCATCATGGTGAGACGAAGACAAACACAGAGTACAGAAAGCGTAAACACAGGATAACACAAGAGAGAAGACGAACAGACTGAAGAAATTGAACTGAGGAAATTGAGAAAGTCTTCAGTCAAAGTCTTCAAACAGATATAAACAGGCACACAACAACAGATATGAGGAAATGAAAGAGTTGAGGAAATAGAACCAGTAGGCTTGGTGAAGACAATGATTTGGTAGACCAGTTCCAACTGTTGTCTCAATTGTACATCTGGTTGGAGCGGCTGAGTATTTAAACTCGAGGACACCCAGTCCCGGACACACAGTCCTCACCGTATTCTCCTTGAGCTAAGGTCACACAGACCTCGCCCAATCACTCGTCGTAAGTCTTCAGGTGACTTCCGAACCTTCACAAACTCGGTAACTCGGTGATCAATAATTCCTCTTGGATGCTCTAGACCTTGACGCCTAACCGTCTGGAAGAAGCACAGTCTTCAAAGGTAACAAGCATCAGATCCACGCAGGATCAATCTCTTCAGTGATGCTCAATCACTTCGGGTTTGTAGGTGTTGGGTTTGGATTTTCCTAACTTGATGATTTTCGCTCAAAGTCCTCGGAGGATGGGATGCTCTCAATTGACAAGTGTCAGTTTCTCTCGGAGCAGCCAACCAGCTAGTGGTTGAGGGGGGCGGCTATTTATAGCCTAGGGAGAAGCCTGACATGATAAGAGATAAATGCCCTTGACTGATATGACCGTTAGGTGGGTAGATATTTTGGAACCGCTGGCGCATAGCACAGCAACGGTCGGAATTTTGACTATCAAAATCCTCAGGGCTATCATGTTCCTCACTGTGTAGGTAATTCACACTGGTGAATTCCTAACTCCTCAGTCAGAACAAATTCCTCAGAGACCAGAAGAACTTCATCTCTTTCACTGAAGAATATGACTGAACTGTATGAGATTTCCAATGGCTTCACTCGAAGGGATTGGTAGGTGTAGGATTTTGAGTTGAGCATCACATGGAAATTTTTCCTTAGTATTTCCTCGACCCCCTTTAACAGTACGGTGTTTCCTATGACTCAAGAAAGAGAAAATCAAACAATAAAAACAAGAGTCTTCATGCTTCATGTTCCTCGAAAGAATACCAAGTCTTCAAGGTCACACCAATTTCTTCACTTTCAAAGTCTTCAGTAAGTCTTCAGAAATCCAAAGTCCTCAGACGAAGAACTTCATTTTTAGGGGTCGACTTTTTCTATAAATATCAAACTCCTCATAGACTTATATACATGTGTACACTCACAAACGCATCAGTCCCTTAACCTATAAGTCTTCAATACACCAAAATCACTAAGGGGCACTAGATGCACTTACAATCTCCCCCTTTTTTGTGATTGATGACAATATAGGTTAAGTTTTCAACTGGGATAAACATATGAAGTGTAAATACTGATATTGAGGAAATTGATTGCAAGATATAGAAGAACTCCCCCTGAAGATGTGCATAGTGAGGAATTTGCTTTTGAAGCAATGCACACTTGAAGAGTATAATCATGGAGATCTCCCCCTATATCTTGTAATTCATACACGCATTTGATATATAATATGAAGAATTTGAAATGCATGATGAAATATGGTGACTGATGTAATTCAACATGCGTGCATTAACATTAATGAGGAATAAGCATGCAGAAGAACACTGCAAAAGTATTAGGTCACCATAGAGTTTAAGATTAAAACTCGATCCAGCAAAGTCATCAGAAGAACGGGAGTTGTAACTTAGCAAAAAAACGCCCATATAAGATAGACCCGCTTGAAGACTAACTCAAATTTCTCCCCCTTTGTCATCGAATGGCCAAAAGGGTTGAAACTGAGGACTAACGCCCATGAAGAATATCAAGTAGATGGAGGAGCGCCAGCGTTGTCAGGGTCTTGAGTTGATGTAGGGCCTGCTGCAGTGTCTTCCAAGTCTTCATGCTCGTCCGTGGCGCGTGATGAAGAATATGAGCTGGCCACCAAAGAAGGAACCTTGACCTTCTTGTATCTCTTCGGAGGAGGAGCAGACCAGTCAAAGTCTTCCTTGAAGCTCATTTGCTTCAGATCTTCTTCACCATATAAATGTGACAGAATATCCCAGGTGCGATCAAACACTTCATGGAGGTAGTAGTGGTTTTTCTTCACTGCATTATGTGAGGAAGTCATGTTGTGAAGAATAGAACCAAACTGACGCTTAACCCATTTGTGATTTCGATCGACCTTCTGGTGAAGACTTATCAGCAGTTCACGGTCAGTCATCACACGTGGAGCAGTAGCTTGAGGACTTGTCTTGGTAGCATTGGCAGCAGTATCATGAGTGGCAGAGTCATCATTGGTGGAGTAAGATGCAGCTTTGCGGAACTGACTATCCAATGGACGAATGCCTTCATCGATCACAGCAGGTGCCTTGCCCTTTTCTTCAGCTGAAGAATATGTCTGTTTGAGGACTTCAATCGGAGGCAAGTAGCTGCCATGGTTGAGAGTGTCAGCCTTGTAGTTGAGTGAAGACCTTGTTCTGAGGAATCTCATGATCCACGGCGCGTAAGGCTTCAGCTCAAATGGAGAAAGTGCAACATTCGCCAGAGTCCTCATGAAGAAGTCGTGATAATTTATGGGAATGCCATGCATGATATTGAAAAGCATATTCTTCATCATTCCGACAATTTCTTCATCAGAAGAGTCATGGCCTTTGATGGGACTCATGGTCTTTGTCAGAATGCGATAGATTGTTCTTGGCACATAGAGAAATTCCTTCACGAGGAATTTGGTCCTTGGAGCTTGTCCTGGCTTTAGCGGCTTCATGAGTACTTGCATATAATGATCAGTGAGTTCAGGTTCATCATACAGACAACGAGCACCGTCAAGTGGAGGACTGATTGGCAGGGCACGAAGCAATTCAGTGGCCGGTGCCTTGTAATGCGTATTTTCCGTCATCCAGTCCAACACCCACGAATTGACATCAGCAACATCACCTATGATATGCAGAGTTGCGTAGAACTGAAGAATAAGCTCTTCATTCCAATCAACTATGTCAGTGACGAAATTGAGCAAGCCAGCGTCATGAATCATGTTGAGGACTGGAGAGAAGCAAGGCATGGATTCCATGTCCACATGAGGAATATTTTCATGATCGAAGACTTTGTCCTTGTTGTACAACACTGAGGAGTAGAAGTAGGCCTGCCTGGCAGTCCAGAAACGCTTCCTTCTAAGACGAGCATTGTCATAAGGGTTGAAGTCAGTGAAGAACACGTGCTCGCCAAAGAAATCATCAGCCTTGAATTTTTGCTTCTTCGAGAAAGGTGAAGGAAATATGCCCTAGAGGCAATAATAAAGTTATTATTTATTTCCTTATTTCATGATAAATGTTTATTATTCATGCTAGAATTGTATTAACCGGAAACATAATACATGTGTGAATACATAGACAAACATAGTGTCACTAGTATGCCTCTACTTGACTAGCTCGTGAATCAAAGATGGTTAAGTTTCCTAGCCATGGACAAAAGAGTTGTCATTTGATTAACGGGATCACATCATTAGGAGAATGATGTGATTGACATGACCCATTCCGTTAGCCTAACACTTGATCGTTTAGTATGTTGCTACTGCTTTCTTCATGACTTATACATGTTCCTGTGACTATGAGATTATGCAACTCCCGTTTACCAGAAGAACACTTTGTGTGCTACCAAACGTCACAACGTAACTGGGTGATTATAAAGGTGCTCTACAGGTGTCTCCAAAGGTACATGTTGGGTTGGCGTATTTCGAGATTAGGTTTTGTCACTCCCATTGTCGGAGAGGTATCTCTGGGCCCTCTCGGTAATACACATCACTTAAGCCTTGCAAGCATTGCAACTAATGAGTTAGTTGTGGGATGATGTATTACGGAACGAGTAAAGAGACTTGCCGGTAACGAGATTGAACTAGGTATTGGATACCGACGATCGAATCTCGGGCAAGTAACATACCGATGACAAAGGGAACAACGTATGTTGTTATGCGGTTTGAACGATAAAGATCTTCGTAGAATATGTAGGAACCAATATGGACATCCAGGTTCCGCTATTGGTTATTGATCGAGAATAGTTCTAGGTCATGTCTACATAGTTCTCGAACCCGTAGGGTCCACACGCTTAACGTTACGATGACAGTTTTATTATGAGTTTATAAGTTTTGATGTACCGAAGGAGTTCGGAGTCCCGAATGAGATCGGGGACATGACGAGGAGTCTCGAAATGGTCGAGACGTAAAGATCGATATATTGGACGACTATATTCGGAGTTCGGAAAGGTTCCGAGTGGTTCTGGTATTTTTCGGAGTACCAAGGAGTTACGGGAATACGGGGGAGAAGTATTGGGCCTTATTGGGCCATACGGGAAAGAGAGAGGGGCTGCCTAGGGCAGGCCGCGCCCCCCCCCCCCCCCCCCCAAGGCCTAGTGCGAATTGGACTAGGGGGAGGGGCTGCGCCCCGGAAATCCCTATTTGCCGCACTTTGCGGCAAATTGTCCCCGTTTCGCACAGGGGGAGGCGCACTAGCGAATTGACTGGGCCGGCTCATTTACACAGTTCGTTCGCTTCACTTTGGAACTTTTTTTCTTCCGACTTTCAGATTTTCTGTTTTTTGTGTTTCCAGTTTCCTTTTCTTCTTTCCCGTTTTCATTTCCTCTTTTTGTTAGAATTTATTTGTTAATCTTTTCGAAAATTGATTTGAAATATCAAATATTCATCAGAATTCAAAAGGTTGTCTCTCTTTTCTCGTTCACAATTTTGAAAAATGTTTGGAATTTCAGGAAAAAGACGTGATTTCCGAATTTTTTGTTTGAGATTTTCAGAAAATGCTCAAAAAAATTAGAAAATTCCTGTTTTCAAGATTTTGTTCATAAATTCAAAAATGTTCCAATTCTCAAAATGTGTTCACAAATTCAAAAATTGAGATAGTGTTCGGGAATTTCAAAACATGTTCCCATTTTTCAAAATTGTTCACAAATTCAAAAAATTGCTCATGTTTTCAAGATTTGTTCACAAATTCAAGATGAATTCCAGGAATTAAAAAAGTTCAACTTTCAATTTTTGTTCATTAGTTTAAATAATGTTCAGGAATTTTACTTTCCAAATTGTTCACAAAATAATCATGTTTACAAGATATGTTTGTGAATTCAAAAATTGATAAGGGAATTTAGAAAAATATTCGCCTTTGAATATTTGTTCACAAATTTCAAAAAAAAAATTCAGGAATTTCACTTTCCAAATTGTTCACAAAAAACAATCATGTTTTCAAAATGTGTTCGTGAAGTAAAAAATTGTTCAGCGAATTTCAAAAAATGTTCTCCTTTGAATTTTTGTTCACAAATTTCAAAAAATGTTGGGAATTTCACTATCCAAATTGTTCACCAAAAGAATCATGTTTTTAAAATGTGTTCGTGAATACAAAAATTGTTCAGGGAATTTCAAAAAATGTTCGTCTTTGAATTTTTGTTTGCAAATTTCAAATAATGTTTGGGAATTTCACTTTCCAAATTGTTCACAAAGAAAAATCATGTGTTTCAAAATGTGCTCGTGAATTCAAAAATTGTTCAGGGAATTTCAATAAATGTTCACATCTCAATTATTGTTCACAAATTTCAAAAAATGTTCGGGAATTTGACTCTCCAAATTGTTCACAAAAAAAAATCATATTTTCAAAATATGTTCGTGAATACAAAAAATGTTCATGGAATTTCAAAAAATGTTCGTCTTTGATTTTTTGTTCACAAATTTCAAAAAATATTCAGGAATTTCACTTTCCAAATTGTCGACAAAGAAAAATCATGTTTTCAAAATGTGTTCGTGAATTCAAAAATTGTTCAGGGAATTTCAATAAATGTTTGCCGTTCAATTATTGTTCACAAATTTCAAAAAATGTTCGGGAATTTCACTCTCCAAACTGTTCACAAAAAACAATCATGTTTTCAAAATGTGTTCGAGAATACAAAAATTGTTCAGGGAATTTCAAAAATAGTTCGTCTTTGATTTTTTTTCACAAATTTCAGAAAATGTTTGGGAATTTCACTTTCCAAATTGTTCACAAATAAAAATCATTTTTTAAAAATGTGTTCGTGAATACAAAAATTGTTTAGGGCATTTCAAAAAATGTTCGTCTTTGAATTTTTGTTCAAAAATTTCAAAAAATGTTCGGGAATTTCACATTCCAAATTGTTCACAAAGGAAAATCATGGTTTTTGAAAATGTGTTCGTGAATTCAAAAATCGTTCAGGGAATTTCAATAAATGTTTGCCTTTCAATTATTGTTCACAAATTTTAAAAAATGTCCGGAGCTTTTACTCTCCAAAATTGTTCAAAAAAAACAATCATATTTTCAAAATGTGTTCGTGAAGTCAAAAATTGTTCAGGGAATTTCAAAAAATGTTCTCCTTTGAATTTTTGTTCACAAATATCAAAAAATGTTCGGGAATTTCACTTTCCAAATTGTTCACCAAAAGAATCATGTTTTCAAAATGTGTTCGCGAATACAAAAATTGTTCAGGGAATTTCAAAAAATGTTCGTCTTTGAATTTTTGTTCACAAATTTTAAAAAATATTCGAGAATTTCTCTTTCCAAATTGTTCACAAAGAAAAATCATGTTTTCAAAATGTGTTCGTGAATTCAAAAATTGTTTAGCAAATTTCAATAAATGTTCGCCTTTCAATTATTGGTCACAAATTTCAAAAAATGTTTGGGAATTTCACTCTTCAAATTGTTCACGAAAAAAAAATCATGTTTTCAAAATGTGTTCATGAATTCAAAAAATGTTCGCCTTTGAAGTTTTGTACACAAATTTTAAAAATGTTTGGGAATTTCACTTTCCAAATTGTTCACAAAAAAAATCATGTTTTCAAAATGTGTTCGTGAATTCAAAAATTGTTCATGGAATTTCAAAAATGTTAGTAATGATGGTGGCTAGCGATCTTCGTCAGTACAAGAGGTTCAGAAAATGTGTTCTTCGTCAGTAACATACCGATGACAAAGGGAACAACGTATGTTGTTATGCGGTTTGAACGATAAAGATCTTCGTAGAATATGTAGGAACCAATATGGACATCCAGGTTCCGCTATTGGTTATTGATCGAGAATAGTTCTAGGTCATGTCTACATAGTTCTCGAACCCGTAGGGTCCACACGCTTAACGTTACGATGACAGTTTTATTATGAGTTTATAAGTTTTGATGTACCGAAGGAGTTCGGAGTCCCGAATGAGATCGGGGACATGACGAGGAGTCTCGAAATGGTCGAGACGTAAAGATCGATATATTGGACGACTATATTCGGAGTTCGGAAAGGTTCCGAGTGGTTCTGGTATTTTTCGGAGTACCAAGGAGTTACGGGAATACGGGGGAGAAGTATTGGGCCTTATTGGGCCATACGGGAAAGAGAGAGGGGCTGCCTAGGGCAGGCCGCGCCCCCCCCCCCCCCCCCCCCAAGGCCTAGTGCGAATTGGACTAGGGGGAGGGGCTGCGCCCCGGAAATCCCTATTTGCCGCACTTTGCGGCAAATTGTCCCCGTTTCGCACAGGGGGAGGCGCACTAGCGAATTGACTGGGCCGGCTCATTTACACAGTTCGTTCGCTTCACTTTGGAACTTTTTTTCTTCCGACTTTCAGATTTTCTGTTTTTTGTGTTTCCAGTTTCCTTTTCTTCTTTCCCGTTTTCATTTCCTCTTTTTGTTAGAATTTATTTGTTAATCTTTTCGAAAATTGATTTGAAATATCAAATATTCATCAGAATTCAAAAGGTTGTCTCTCTTTTCTCGTTCACAATTTTGAAAAATGTTTGGAATTTCAGGAAAAAGACGTGATTTCCGAATTTTTTGTTTGAGATTTTCAGAAAATGCTCAAAAAAATTAGAAAATTCCTGTTTTCAAGATTTTGTTCATAAATTCAAAAATGTTCCAATTCTCAAAATGTGTTCACAAATTCAAAAATTGAGATAGTGTTCGGGAATTTCAAAACATGTTCCCATTTTTCAAAATTGTTCACAAATTCAAAAAATTGCTCATGTTTTCAAGATTTGTTCACAAATTCAAGATGAATTCCAGGAATTAAAAAAGTTCAACTTTCAATTTTTGTTCATTAGTTTAAATAATGTTCAGGAATTTTACTTTCCAAATTGTTCACAAAATAATCATGTTTACAAGATATGTTTGTGAATTCAAAAATTGATAAGGGAATTTAGAAAAATATTCGCCTTTGAATATTTGTTCACAAATTTCAAAAAAAAAATTCAGGAATTTCACTTTCCAAATTGTTCACAAAAAACAATCATGTTTTCAAAATGTGTTCGTGAAGTAAAAAATTGTTCAGCGAATTTCAAAAAATGTTCTCCTTTGAATTTTTGTTCACAAATTTCAAAAAATGTTGGGAATTTCACTATCCAAATTGTTCACCAAAAGAATCATGTTTTTAAAATGTGTTCGTGAATACAAAAATTGTTCAGGGAATTTCAAAAAATGTTCGTCTTTGAATTTTTGTTTGCAAATTTCAAATAATGTTTGGGAATTTCACTTTCCAAATTGTTCACAAAGAAAAATCATGTGTTTCAAAATGTGCTCGTGAATTCAAAAATTGTTCAGGGAATTTCAATAAATGTTCACATCTCAATTATTGTTCACAAATTTCAAAAAATGTTCGGGAATTTGACTCTCCAAATTGTTCACAAAAAAAAATCATATTTTCAAAATATGTTCGTGAATACAAAAAATGTTCATGGAATTTCAAAAAATGTTCGTCTTTGATTTTTTGTTCACAAATTTCAAAAAATATTCAGGAATTTCACTTTCCAAATTGTCGACAAAGAAAAATCATGTTTTCAAAATGTGTTCGTGAATTCAAAAATTGTTCAGGGAATTTCAATAAATGTTTGCCGTTCAATTATTGTTCACAAATTTCAAAAAATGTTCGGGAATTTCACTCTCCAAACTGTTCACAAAAAACAA
Organism: Triticum timopheevii; assembly: GCA_963921465.1. NCBI lineage: Eukaryota > Viridiplantae > Streptophyta > Magnoliopsida > Poales > Poaceae > Triticum > Triticum timopheevii. Next base: position 47,373,654 of record OY997271.1, read on the forward strand.
TCATGTTTTCAAAATGTGTTCGAGAATACAAAAATTGTTCAGGGAATTTCAAAAATAGTTCGTCTTTGATTTTTTTTCACAAATTTCAGAAAATGTTTGGGAATTTCACTTTCCAAATTGTTCACAAATAAAAATCATTTTTTAAAAATGTGTTCGTGAATACAAAAATTGTTTAGGGCATTTCAAAAAATGTTCGTCTTTGAATTTTTGTTCAAAAATTTCAAAAAATGTTCGGGAATTTCACATTCCAAATTGTTCACAAAGGAAAATCATGGTTTTTGAAAATGTGTTCGTGAATTCAAAAATCGTTCAGGGAATTTCAATAAATGTTTGCCTTTCAATTATTGTTCACAAATTTTAAAAAATGTCCGGAGCTTTTACTCTCCAAAATTGTTCAAAAAAAACAATCATATTTTCAAAATGTGTTCGTGAAGTCAAAAATTGTTCAGGGAATTTCAAAAAATGTTCTCCTTTGAATTTTTGTTCACAAATATCAAAAAATGTTCGGGAATTTCACTTTCCAAATTGTTCACCAAAAGAATCATGTTTTCAAAATGTGTTCGCGAATACAAAAATTGTTCAGGGAATTTCAAAAAATGTTCGTCTTTGAATTTTTGTTCACAAATTTTAAAAAATATTCGAGAATTTCTCTTTCCAAATTGTTCACAAAGAAAAATCATGTTTTCAAAATGTGTTCGTGAATTCAAAAATTGTTTAGCAAATTTCAATAAATGTTCGCCTTTCAATTATTGGTCACAAATTTCAAAAAATGTTTGGGAATTTCACTCTTCAAATTGTTCACGAAAAAAAAAAATCATGTTTTCAAAATGTGTTCATGAATTCAAAAAATGTTTGCCTTTGAAGTTTTGTACACAAATTTTAAAAATGTTTGGGAATTTCACTTTCCAAATTGTTCACAAAAAAAATCATGTTTTCAAAATGTGTTCGTGAATTCAAAAATTGTTCATGGAATTTCAAAAATGTTAGTAATGATGGTGGCTAGCGATCTTCGTCAGTACAAGAGGTTCAGAAAATGTGTTCTTCGTCAGTAACATACCGATGACAAAGGGAACAACGTATGTTGTTATGCGGTTTGAACGATAAAGATCTTCGTAGAATATGTAGGAACCAATATGGACATCCAGGTTCCGCTATTGGTTATTGATCGAGAATAGTTCTAGGTCATGTCTACATAGTTCTCGAACCCGTAGGGTCCACACGCTTAACGTTACGATGACAGTTTTATTATGAGTTTATAAGTTTTGATGTACCGAAGGAGTTCGGAGTCCCGAATGAGATCGGGGACATGACGAGGAGTCTCGAAATGGTCGAGACGTAAAGATCGATATATTGGACGACTATATTCGGAGTTCGGAAAGGTTCCGAGTGGTTCTGGTATTTTTCGGAGTACCAAGGAGTTACGGGAATACGGGGGAGAAGTATTGGGCCTTATTGGGCCATACGGGAAAGAGAGAGGGGCTGCCTAGGGCAGGCCGCGCCCCCCCCCCCCCCCCCCCCCAAGGCCTAGTGCGAATTGGACTAGGGGGAGGGGCTGCGCCCCGGAAATCCCTATTTGCCGCACTTTGCGGCAAATTGTCCCCGTTTCGCACAGGGGGAGGCGCACTAGCGAATTGACTGGGCCGGCTCATTTACACAGTTCGTTCGCTTCACTTTGGAACTTTTTTTCTTCCGACTTTCAGATTTTCTGTTTTTTGTGTTTCCAGTTTCCTTTTCTTCTTTCCCGTTTTCATTTCCTCTTTTTGTTAGAATTTATTTGTTAATCTTTTCGAAAATTGATTTGAAATATCAAATATTCATCAGAATTCAAAAGGTTGTCTCTCTTTTCTCGTTCACAATTTTGAAAAATGTTTGGAATTTCAGGAAAAAGACGTGATTTCCGAATTTTTTGTTTGAGATTTTCAGAAAATGCTCAAAAAAATTAGAAAATTCCTGTTTTCAAGATTTTGTTCATAAATTCAAAAATGTTCCAATTCTCAAAATGTGTTCACAAATTCAAAAATTGAGATAGTGTTCGGGAATTTCAAAACATGTTCCCATTTTTCAAAATTGTTCACAAATTCAAAAAATTGCTCATGTTTTCAAGATTTGTTCACAAATTCAAGATGAATTCCAGGAATTAAAAAAGTTCAACTTTCAATTTTTGTTCATTAGTTTAAATAATGTTCAGGAATTTTACTTTCCAAATTGTTCACAAAATAATCATGTTTACAAGATATGTTTGTGAATTCAAAAATTGATAAGGGAATTTAGAAAAATATTCGCCTTTGAATATTTGTTCACAAATTTCAAAAAAAAAATTCAGGAATTTCACTTTCCAAATTGTTCACAAAAAACAATCATGTTTTCAAAATGTGTTCGTGAAGTAAAAAATTGTTCAGCGAATTTCAAAAAATGTTCTCCTTTGAATTTTTGTTCACAAATTTCAAAAAATGTTGGGAATTTCACTATCCAAATTGTTCACCAAAAGAATCATGTTTTTAAAATGTGTTCGTGAATACAAAAATTGTTCAGGGAATTTCAAAAAATGTTCGTCTTTGAATTTTTGTTTGCAAATTTCAAATAATGTTTGGGAATTTCACTTTCCAAATTGTTCACAAAGAAAAATCATGTGTTTCAAAATGTGCTCGTGAATTCAAAAATTGTTCAGGGAATTTCAATAAATGTTCACATCTCAATTATTGTTCACAAATTTCAAAAAATGTTCGGGAATTTGACTCTCCAAATTGTTCACAAAAAAAAATCATATTTTCAAAATATGTTCGTGAATACAAAAAATGTTCATGGAATTTCAAAAAATGTTCGTCTTTGATTTTTTGTTCACAAATTTCAAAAAATATTCAGGAATTTCACTTTCCAAATTGTCGACAAAGAAAAATCATGTTTTCAAAATGTGTTCGTGAATTCAAAAATTGTTCAGGGAATTTCAATAAATGTTTGCCGTTCAATTATTGTTCACAAATTTCAAAAAATGTTCGGGAATTTCACTCTCCAAACTGTTCACAAAAAACAATCATGTTTTCAAAATGTGTTCGAGAATACAAAAATTGTTCAGGGAATTTCAAAAATAGTTCGTCTTTGATTTTTTTTCACAAATTTCAGAAAATGTTTGGGAATTTCACTTTCCAAATTGTTCACAAATAAAAATCATTTTTTAAAAATGTGTTCGTGAATACAAAAATTGTTTAGGGCATTTCAAAAAATGTTCGTCTTTGAATTTTTGTTCAAAAATTTCAAAAAATGTTCGGGAATTTCACATTCCAAATTGTTCACAAAGGAAAATCATGGTTTTTGAAAATGTGTTCGTGAATTCAAAAATCGTTCAGGGAATTTCAATAAATGTTTGCCTTTCAATTATTGTTCACAAATTTTAAAAAATGTCCGGAGCTTTTACTCTCCAAAATTGTTCAAAAAAAACAATCATATTTTCAAAATGTGTTCGTGAAGTCAAAAATTGTTCAGGGAATTTCAAAAAATGTTCTCCTTTGAATTTTTGTTCACAAATATCAAAAAATGTTCGGGAATTTCACTTTCCAAATTGTTCACCAAAAGAATCATGTTTTCAAAATGTGTTCGCGAATACAAAAATTGTTCAGGGAATTTCAAAAAATGTTCGTCTTTGAATTTTTGTTCACAAATTTTAAAAAATATTCGAGAATTTCTCTTTCCAAATTGTTCACAAAGAAAAATCATGTTTTCAAAATGTGTTCGTGAATTCAAAAATTGTTTAGCAAATTTCAATAAATGTTCGCCTTTCAATTATTGGTCACAAATTTCAAAAAATGTTTGGGAATTTCACTCTTCAAATTGTTCACGAAAAAAAAAATCATGTTTTCAAAATGTGTTCATGAATTCAAAAAATGTTCGCCTTTGAAGTTTTGTACACAAATTTTAAAAATGTTTGGGAATTTCACTTTCCAAATTGTTCACAAAAAAAATCATGTTTTCAAAATGTGTTCGTGAATTCAAAAATTGTTCATGGAATTTCAAAAATGTTAGTAATGATGGTGGCTAGCGATCTTCGTCAGTACAAGAGGTTCAGAAAATGTGTTCTTCGTCAGTAACATACCGATGACAAAGGGAACAACGTATGTTGTTATGCGGTTTGAACGATAAAGATCTTCGTAGAATATGTAGGAACCAATATGGACATCCAGGTTCCGCTATTGGTTATTGATCGAGAATAGTTCTAGGTCATGTCTACATAGTTCTCGAACCCGTAGGGTCCACACGCTTAACGTTACGATGACAGTTTTATTATGAGTTTATAAGTTTTGATGTACCGAAGGAGTTCGGAGTCCCGAATGAGATCGGGGACATGACGAGGAGTCTCGAAATGGTCGAGACGTAAAGATCGATATATTGGACGACTATATTCGGAGTTCGGAAAGGTTCCGAGTGGTTCTGGTATTTTTCGGAGTACCAAGGAGTTACGGGAATACGGGGGAGAAGTATTGGGCCTTATTGGGCCATACGGGAAAGAGAGAGGGGCTGCCTAGGGCAGGCCGCGCCCCCCCCCCCCCCCCCCAAGGCCTAGTGCGAATTGGACTAGGGGGAGGGGCTGCGCCCCGGAAATCCCTATTTGCCGCACTTTGCGGCAAATTGTCCCCGTTTCGCACAGGGGGAGGCGCACTAGCGAATTGACTGGGCCGGCTCATTTACACAGTTCGTTCGCTTCACTTTGGAACTTTTTTTCTTCCGACTTTCAGATTTTCTGTTTTTTGTGTTTCCAGTTTCCTTTTCTTCTTTCCCGTTTTCATTTCCTCTTTTTGTTAGAATTTATTTGTTAATCTTTTCGAAAATTGATTTGAAATATCAAATATTCATCAGAATTCAAAAGGTTGTCTCTCTTTTCTCGTTCACAATTTTGAAAAATGTTTGGAATTTCAGGAAAAAGACGTGATTTCCGAATTTTTTGTTTGAGATTTTCAGAAAATGCTCAAAAAAATTAGAAAATTCCTGTTTTCAAGATTTTGTTCATAAATTCAAAAATGTTCCAATTCTCAAAATGTGTTCACAAATTCAAAAATTGAGATAGTGTTCGGGAATTTCAAAACATGTTCCCATTTTTCAAAATTGTTCACAAATTCAAAAAATTGCTCATGTTTTCAAGATTTGTTCACAAATTCAAGATGAATTCCAGGAATTAAAAAAGTTCAACTTTCAATTTTTGTTCATTAGTTTAAATAATGTTCAGGAATTTTACTTTCCAAATTGTTCACAAAATAATCATGTTTACAAGATATGTTTGTGAATTCAAAAATTGATAAGGGAATTTAGAAAAATATTCGCCTTTGAATATTTGTTCACAAATTTCAAAAAAAAAATTCAGGAATTTCACTTTCCAAATTGTTCACAAAAAACAATCATGTTTTCAAAATGTGTTCGTGAAGTAAAAAATTGTTCAGCGAATTTCAAAAAATGTTCTCCTTTGAATTTTTGTTCACAAATTTCAAAAAATGTTGGGAATTTCACTATCCAAATTGTTCACCAAAAGAATCATGTTTTTAAAATGTGTTCGTGAATACAAAAATTGTTCAGGGAATTTCAAAAAATGTTCGTCTTTGAATTTTTGTTTGCAAATTTCAAATAATGTTTGGGAATTTCACTTTCCAAATTGTTCACAAAGAAAAATCATGTGTTTCAAAATGTGCTCGTGAATTCAAAAATTGTTCAGGGAATTTCAATAAATGTTCACATCTCAATTATTGTTCACAAATTTCAAAAAATGTTCGGGAATTTGACTCTCCAAATTGTTCACAAAAAAAAATCATATTTTCAAAATATGTTCGTGAATACAAAAAATGTTCATGGAATTTCAAAAAATGTTCGTCTTTGATTTTTTGTTCACAAATTTCAAAAAATATTCAGGAATTTCACTTTCCAAATTGTCGACAAAGAAAAATCATGTTTTCAAAATGTGTTCGTGAATTCAAAAATTGTTCAGGGAATTTCAATAAATGTTTGCCGTTCAATTATTGTTCACAAATTTCAAAAAATGTTCGGGAATTTCACTCTCCAAACTGTTCACAAAAAACAATCATGTTTTCAAAATGTGTTCGAGAATACAAAAATTGTTCAGGGAATTTCAAAAATAGTTCGTCTTTGATTTTTTTTCACAAATTTCAGAAAATGTTTGGGAATTTCACTTTCCAAATTGTTCACAAATAAAAATCATTTTTTAAAAATGTGTTCGTGAATACAAAAATTGTTTAGGGCATTTCAAAAAATGTTCGTCTTTGAATTTTTGTTCAAAAATTTCAAAAAATGTTCGGGAATTTCACATTCCAAATTGTTCACAAAGGAAAATCATGGTTTTTGAAAATGTGTTCGTGAATTCAAAAATCGTTCAGGGAATTTCAATAAATGTTTGCCTTTCAATTATTGTTCACAAATTTTAAAAAATGTCCGGAGCTTTTACTCTCCAAAATTGTTCAAAAAAAACAATCATATTTTCAAAATGTGTTCGTGAAGTCAAAAATTGTTCAGGGAATTTCAAAAAATGTTCTCCTTTGAATTTTTGTTCACAAATATCAAAAAATGTTCGGGAATTTCACTTTCCAAATTGTTCACCAAAAGAATCATGTTTTCAAAATGTGTTCGCGAATACAAAAATTGTTCAGGGAATTTCAAAAAATGTTCGTCTTTGAATTTTTGTTCACAAATTTTAAAAAATATTCGAGAATTTCTCTTTCCAAATTGTTCACAAAGAAAAATCATGTTTTCAAAATGTGTTCGTGAATTCAAAAATTGTTTAGCAAATTTCAATAAATGTTCGCCTTTCAATTATTGGTCACAAATTTCAAAAAATGTTTGGGAATTTCACTCTTCAAATTGTTCACGAAAAAAAAAATCATGTTTTCAAAATGTGTTCATGAATTCAAAAAATGTTCGCCTTTGAAGTTTTGTACACAAATTTTAAAAATGTTTGGGAATTTCACTTTCCAAATTGTTCACAAAAAAAATCATGTTTTCAAAATGTGTTCGTGAATTCAAAAATTGTTCATGGAATTTCAAAAATGTTAGTAATGATGGTGGCTAGCGATCTTCGTCAGTACAAGAGGTTCAGAAAATGTGTTCTTGTTTATGGGAATTTTTTCTATGTGATGTTTTAAGTTTCGCCGCTGTTGTTTACCTATTTAAACGTCACGCTGCAGTCATGACATGAGAATTCATGTGTCTAAGTGGCTAATGGCTTGCATACTGCGTGCAACCAACCTTGAGGTGTTGTGTTCGAATCCCGGCACGATCTCCTTCTTTTTCTGCCTTTTTTCACGTCGACAGCCGTGCACTGGAAATGGGCCGGCCCAGCTGAGTCGCCCTGTGCGAACCACCGACTGTTTGCCGCAACGAGCGGTAAATAGGAGGTCCCCTGCGCCCCCTCCTTCCTTCCCTTCTCCCTCTCCCTTCCTTGTCTCCTACTCCTAATGCTTGGAAGGATTCCTAGTTGGACTAGGAAAGGGGGAATCCTACTCCTTGTGGGAGTAGGACTCCCCTAGGGCGCGCCATAGAGAGGGCCGGCCCTCCCCTCCTCCACTCCTTTATATACGGGGGCAGGGGGCACCCCATAGACACACAAGTTGATCTACAGATCGTTCCTTAGCCGTGTGCGGTGCCCCCCTCCACCATATTCCACCTCGGTCATATCGTCGTGGAGTTTAGGCGAAGCCCTGCGCCGGTAGAACATCATCATCGTCACCACGCCGTTGTGCTGACGGAACTCATCCCCGACGCTTTGCTGGATTGGAGCCCGGGGAACGTCATCGAGCTGAACGTGTGCTGAACACGGAGGTGCCGTACGTTCGGTGCTTGGATCGGTCGAGTCGTGAAGACGTACGACTACATCAACCGCGTTGTGATAACGCTTCCGCTTACGGTCTACGAGGGTACGTGGACAACACTCTCCCCTCTCGTTGCTATGCATCACCATGATCTTGCGTGTGCGTAGGAAATTTTGAAATTACTACGTTCGCCAACAGTGGCATCAGAGCCTAGGTTTTATGCGTTGATGTTATATGCACGAGTAGAACACAAGTGAGTTGTGGGCGATACAAGTCATACTGCTTACCAGCATGTCATACTTTGGTTCGGCGGTATTGTTGGATGAAGCGGCCCGGACCGACATTACGCGTACGCTTACGTGAGACTGGTTTTACCGCCGTGCTTTGCACATAGGTGACTAGCGGGTGTCAGTTTCTCCAACTTTAGTTGAACCAAGTGTGGCTACGCCCGGTCCTTGAGAAGGTTAAAACAGCACCAACTTGACGAACTATCGTTGTGGTTTTGATGCGTAGGTAAGAACGGTTCTTTCTCAGCCCGTAGCAGCCACGTAAAACTTGCAACAACAAAGTAGAGGACGTCTAACTTGTTTTTGCAGGGCATGTTGTGATGTGATGGTCAAGACGTGATGAGATATAAGTTGTTGTATGAGATGATCATGTTTTGTTGAAGTTATCGGCAACTGGCAGAAGCCCTATGGATGTCTCTTTGTTGCATAAGATGCAAGTGCCAAATAATTGCTTTACTTTATCGCTATACGATAGCAATAGTTGCAAGAGCAATAGTTGGTGAGACAACCATGTGATGACACATTGATATAGATCAAGATGATGAAGATCATGGTGTCGTGCCGGTGACGATAGAGATCATGACAGTACTTTGGAGATGGAGATCAAAGGCGCAAGATGATCATGGCCATATCATGTCACATATTTTGATTGCATACGATGTTTATCTGTTATACATCTTATTCTGTTTTGTTTGACGGTAGCATTATAAGATGATCTCTCACTAATTATCAAGAAGTGTTCTCCCTGAGTATGCACCGTTGCCAAAGTTCGTCGTGCCCAGACACCACGTGATGATCGGGTGTGATAAGCTCTACGTCCATCTACAACGGGTGCAAGCCAGTTTTACACATGCGGAATACTCAGGTCAAACTTGACGAGCCTAGCATATGCAGATATGGCCTCGGCGCACGGAGACCGAAAGGTCGAGCGTGAATCATATAGTAGATATGATCAACATAGTGATGTTCACCATTCAAAACTACTCAATCTCACGTGATGATCGGTTATGGTTTAGTTGATTTGGATCACGTGATCACTTAGATGACTAGAGAGATGTCTGTCTAAGTGGAAGTTCTTAAGTAATATGATTAATTGAACTTAAATTTATCATGAACTTAGTCCTGGTAGTATTTTGCAAATTATGTTGTAGATCAATAGCTTGCGTTGTTGCTTTCATATGTTTATTTTGATATGTTCCTAGAGAAAATTGTGTTGAAAAATGTTAGTAGCAATGATGCGGATTGGATCCGTGATCTGAGGTTTATACTCATTGCTGCGCAGAAGAATTATGTCCTTGATGCACCGCTAGGTGACAAACCTATTGTAGGAGCAGATGCAGACGTTATGAACGTTTAGCTAGCTCAATATGATGACTACTTGATAGTTTAGTGCACCATGCTTAACGGCTTAGAATTGGGACTTCAAAGACGTTTTGAACGTCATGGACCATATGAGATGTTCCAGGAGTTGAAGTTAATATTTCAAGCAAATACCCGAGTTGAGAGATATGAAGTCTCCAACAAGTTTTATAGATAAAAGATGGAGGAGAATCGCTCAACTAGTGAGCATGTGCTCAAATTGTCTGGGTACTACAATCGCTTGAATCAAGTGGGAGTTAATCTTCCAGATAAGATAGTGATTGACAGAATTCTCTAGTCACCATCACCAAGTTAGTAGAACTTCGTGATGAACTATAGTATGCAAGGGATGACGAAAACGATTCCCAAGCTCTTCATGATGCTGAAATCGATGAAGGTAGAAATCAAGAAAAGCATCAAGTGTTGATGGTTGACAAGACCACTAGTTTCAAGAAAAGGGCAAAGGGAAGAAGTGGAAATTCAAGAAGAACGGCAAGCAAGTTGCTGCTCAAGTGAAGAAGCCCAAGTCTGGTCCTAAGCCTGAGACTAAGTGCTTCTACTGCAAAGGGACTAGTCACTGGAAGTGGAACTGCCCCAAGTATTTGGCGGATAAGAAGGATGGCAAAAGTGAACAAAGGTGTATTGGATATACATGTTATTGATGTGTACTTTACTAGTGTTTATAGCAACCCCTCGGTATTTTGATACTGGTTCAGTTGCTAAGAGTAGTAACTCGAAATGGGAGTTGCAGAATAAACAGAAAATAGTAAAAAGGCGAGGTGACGATGTGTGTTGCAAGTTGTTCCAAGATTGATATGATCATCATCGCACACTCTCTATACTTTCGGGATTAGTGTTGAAACTAAATAAGTGTTATTTGGTGTTTGCGTTGAGCATGAATATGATTTAATCATGTTTATTGCAATACGGTTATTCATTTAAGTAAGAGAATAAATTGTTGTTATGTTTACATGAATAAATCCTTATATGGTTACACACCCAATGAAAATTGTTCGTTGGATCTCGATCGTAGTGATACACATATTCATAATATTGAAACCAAAAGATGCAAAGTTAATAATGATAGTGCAACTTATTTGTGGCATTGCAGTTTAGGTCATATTGGTGTAAAGCGCATGAAGAAACTCCATGCTGATGGGATTTTGGAATCACTTGATTATGAATAACTTGATGCTTGCGAACCATGCCTTATGGGCAAGATGACTAAAGACTTCATTCTCCGGAACAATAGAGCGAGCAACTGACTTATTGGAAATAATACATACTGATGTATGCGATCCGATGAGTGTTGAGGCTTGCGGCAAGTATCATTATTTTCTGACCTTCACAGATGATTTGAGAAGATATGGGTATATCTACTTAATGAAACATAAGTCTGAAATGTTTGAAAAGTTCAAAGAATTTCAGAGTGAAGTTGAAAATCATCGTAACAAGAAATTAAAATTTCTACGATCTCATCGTGGAGGAGAATATTTGAGTTACGAGTTTGGTCTACATTTGAAACAATGCGGAATAGTTTCGCAACTCACGCCACCCGGAACACCACAGCGTAATGGTGTGTCCGAACGTCATAACCGTACTTTATTGGATATTGTACAATCTATGATGTTTCTTACCGATTTACCACTATCGTTTTGGGGTCATGCAGTAAAGACAGCTGCATTCACGTTAAAAAGGGGCACCACCTAAGTCCGTTGAGACGACACAATATGAACTGTGGTTTGGCAAGAAACCAAAGTTGTCGTTTCTTAAAGTTTGGAGTTGCGATGCTTATATGAAAAAGTTTCAACCTGATAAGCTCGAACCCAAATCGGAGAGCGTCTTCATAGAATACCCAAAGGAAACTGTTGGGTACTCCTTCTATCACAAATCCAAAGGCAAAACATTCGTTGCTAAGAATGGATCCTTTCTAGAGAAGGAGTTTCTCTCGAAAGAAGTGAGTGGGAGGAAAGTAGAACTTGATGAGGTAACTATACCTGCTCCCTTATTTGAAAGTAGTTCATCACAGAAATCTGTTCCTGTGACTACTACACCAATTAGTGAGGAAGTTAATGATGATGATCATGAAACTTCAGATTAAGTTACTACAGAACCTCATAGGTCTTCCAGAGTAAGATCTGGACCAGAGTGGTACGGTAATCCTGTTCTGGAAGTTATGTTACTAGACCATGACGAACCTACGAACTATGAAGAAGCGATGGTGAGCCCAGATTCCACAAAATGGCTTGAGGCCATGAGATCTGAGATAAGATCCATGTATGAAAACAAAGTATGGACTTTGATTGACTTGCCCAATGATCGGCGAGACATTGAGATTAAATGGATCTTCAAGAGGAAGACGGACGCTGATAGTGTTACTATCTACAAAGCTAGAATTGTCGCAAAAGGTTTTCGACAAGTTTAAGGTGCTGACTACGATGAGAGTTTTTCACTCGTATCTATGCTTAAGTCTGTCTGAATCATGTTAGCAATTGCCACATTTTATGAAATCTAGCAAATGGATGTCAAAACTGCATTCCTTAATGGATTTTTTAAAGAAGAGTTGTATATGATGCAACCAGAAGGTTTTGTCGATCCGATAGGTGCTAACAAAATGTGCAAGCTCCAGCGATCCATCAATGGACTGGTGCAAGCATCTCGGAGTTGGAATATACGCTTTGATAAGTTGATCAAAGCATATAGTTTTAATACAGACTTGCAGTGAAGCCTGTATTTACAAGAAAGTGAGTGGGAGCACTACAGCATTTCTGATAAGTATATGTGAATGACATATTATTGATCGGAAATAATGTAGAATTTTTCTGGAAAGCATAAAGGAGTGTTTGAAAGGAGTTTTTCAAAGAAAGACCTTGGTGATGCTGCTTACACATTGAGCATCAAGATCTATAGAGATAGATCAAGACGCTTGATAAGATTTTTCAATGAGTACATACCTTGACAAGATTTTGAAGTAGTTCAAAATGGAACAGTCAAAGAAAGAGTTCTTGCCTGTGTTGCAAGGTGTGAAGTTGAGTAAGACTCAAAACCCGACCATGGCAGAAAATAGAAAAGAATGAACAGTCATTCCCTATGCCTCAGTCATAGGTTCTACAAAGTATGCTATGCTGTGTACTAGACATATTGTATACCTTGCTCTGAGTTTGGCAAAGGAATACAATTTTGATCTAAAAGTAGATCACTAGAACAGCGGTCAAGAATATCCTTAGTGAGGACTAAGGAGATGTTTCTCGATTATGGAGGTGATAAAAGAGCCAGTCGTAAAAAGTTACAATGATGCAAGCTTTTACACCAATCCAGATGACTCTAAGTCTCAATCTGGATACATATTGAAAGTGGGAGCAATTAGCTAGAATAGCTCCGTGCAGAGCATTGTGGACATAGAATATTTGCCAAATACATATGGCTCTGAATGTGACAGACCCGTTGACTAAACTTCTCTCATGAGCAAAACATGATCATACCTTAGTACTCTTTGGGTGTTAATCACATAGCCATGTGAACTAGATTATTGACTCTAGTAAACCCTTTGGGCGTTGATCACATGATGATGTGAACTATGGGTATTTATCACATGCAGATGTGAATATTGGTGTTAAATCACATAACGATGTGAACTAGATTATTGACTCTAGTGCAAGTGGGAGACTGAAGGAAATATGCCCTAGAGGCAATAATAAAGTTATTATTTATTTCCTTATTTCATGATAAATGTTTATTATTCATGCTAGAATTGTATTAACCGGAAACATAATACATGTGTGAATAGATAGACAAACATAGTGTCACTAGTATGCCTCTACTTGACTAGCTCGTGAATCAAAGATGGTTAAGTTTCCTAGCCATGGACAAAAGAGTTGTCACTTGATTAACGGGATCACATCATTAGGAGAACGATGTGATTGACATGACCCATTCCGTTAGCCTAGCACTTGATCGTTTAGTATGTTGCTACTGCTTTCTTCATGACTTATACATGTTCCTGTGACTATGAGATTATGCAACTCCCGTTTACCAGAGGAACACTTTGTGTGCTACCAAACGTCACAATGTAACTGGGTGATTATAAAGGTGCTCTACAGGTGTCTCCAAAGGTACATGTTGGGTTGGCGTATTTCGAGATTAGGTTTTGTCACTCCGATTGTCAGAGAGGTATCTCTGGGCCCTCTCGGTAATACACATCACTTAAGCCTTGCAAGCATTGCAACTAATGAGTTAGTTGTGGGATGATGTATTACGGAACGAGTAAAGAGACTTGCCAGTAACGAGATTGAACTAGGTATTGGATACCGACGATCGAATCTCGGGCAAGTAACATACCGATGACAAAGGGAACAATGTATGTTGTTATGCGGTTTGACCGATAAATATCTTCGTAGAATATGTAGGAACCAATATGGACATCCAGGTTCCGCTATTGGTTATTGATCGAGAATAGTTCTCGAACCCGTAGGGTCCGCACGCTTAACGTTACGATGACAATTTTATTATGAGTTTATAAGTTTTGATGTACCGAAGGAGTTCGGAGTCCCGGATGAGATCGGGGACATGACGAGCAGTCTCAAAATGGTCGAGACGTAAAGATCGATATATTGGACGACTATATTCGGAGTTCGGAAAGGTTCCGAGTGGTTCGGGTATTTTTCGGAGTACCGGGGAGTTACGGGAATACGGGGGAGAAGTATTGGGCCTTATTGGGCCATACGGGAAAGAGAGAGGGGCTGCCTAGGGCAGGCCGCGCGCCCCCCCAAGGCCTAGTCCGAATTGGACTAGGGGGAGGGGCTGCGCCCCCTCCTTCCTTCCCTTCTCCCTCCCCCTTCCTTGTCTCCTACTCCTAATGCTTGGAAGGATTCCTAGTTGGACTAGGAAAGGGGGAATCCTATTCCCGGTGGGAGTAGGACTCCCCTAGGGCACGCCATAGAGAGGGCCGGCCCTCCCCTCCTCCACTCCTTTATATACGGGGGCAGGGGGCACCCCATAGACACACAAGTTGATCTACGGATCGTTCCTTAGCCGTGTGCGGTGCCCCCCTCCACCATATTCCACCTCGATCATATCGTCGCGGAGTTTAGGCGAAGCCCTGCGCTGGTAGAACATCATCATCATCACCACGCCATCGTGCTGACGGAACTCATCCCCGACGCTTTGCTGGATTGGAGCCCGGGGAACGTCATCGAGCTGAACGTGTGCTGAACACGGAGGTGCCGTACGTTCGGTGCTAGTGGCTGGAATTTCTTCACGAACTCTTGGGGTTGCCAATTCTTCATTGACAATTTCTTCAGCACTAGTGGCTGGAATTTCTTCACGAACTCTTGGGGTTGCATGAGGTTCTTCATATCCCATTTGTACTTAAGTGGTAGCAGGGGACTGAGGAATAGCTTGGAGGGGAGTGAACATTGGGGAGTTTGGATGCTGACTGTCCCAAAATTCATCATTGAGGACCGGAGTGGTACAGCCAATGTCCACATCCTCCTCTTCAATTTCTGCAACACCTGCCTCTTCAGCAGTAAACTGAGGCAAAGGTGAGGAAATGATTGGGGTTGAAGGGATCTTGTCCACTTCAATTTCTTCGTCCATCTGCTCTGAAGAAGCGGCAGAAGGAGTTTCTTCATCGGATTCATCAGGAATCGCATAGTCTTCATCAAAAGGAACAAGGTCCTTTGATGGCATAGATGAAACTGGAACGGCATCAATTGGATTTTCAATTGAACTGATCAGAGTCTTCATCTTCTTCAGAGCTGAAGAATTTGATGAAGCTGATGCCTTCCTTTTCTTCACAGCTGCACGTTCTGCAGCCTTGGTCTTCTTTGCATCTGATGCAGATGGAAGGATTGGAGTTGGTGTAGGCGCAGGCGATGCAGAGGACATAGGTTCATTTTCCTCAGGCGCAACTGATGCAGTTGCCCTGACTTGTTCACTTTCTTCAGGCGCACCACTAGTGGATTCCCTGGCAATATCTTCAGCGGCTGGAATGGAGTCATCAGCCCTGGCATTCTCATTGTCTTCAGCAGCCTGATCGTCATCAGCGGTGTTGGCTTTTTCTTCAGTAGGCTGAGCAGACGCCTCAGCCTGAGTAACTTCAATGTGCACAGGTGGAGCAGCACTTGAAGTGAATTTCTTCGTCAGATTGACGAAATGCACCTTGGCGCCCTTCCAGTCAGCATAATAGTGATCAAGTTCATCACTCAGTTGCTTGATTTCAGCTTGCAAGGTAAGAAGCTGATCAGGGGTGAGAGTGAGGACATTTTCCTTGAGGTAGCGCTATTTCTTGTACTGCGCTTTCTTCAGACTTCTGCCTTGTTCAAATTTCCATTTCTCTTCCTCAATGAAGGCAGTGAGGACATGGCTTTGACCAGGAGTGAGGTTCAACTCCGACAAAGGCGTGTTGGGGTCATTGTGCCATAAGTCAATGAAATCAAGGATCAGCTTGGGATCCAACATTAGTGGCACATTGCTGCCTTTGGCTCCAGCGGCCCTGGCTTGCCTGTTTCTGATGATTTCGGCAAGTTCTTCATCATCAGCCTCATCATTATCAGATAGTACAAGGAAGGCAACCTGCTTCTTGTGAGGACTTGGGCGAGTGCCTCGTCCAGCAGTGGCCTTTTTCTTCAGCAAAGATGGACCAGCTGAGGAATTTTGAGCAGCAGAGGAACTTGCAGATGCTCCTGAGGCAATAGAGGAGCCTTGAGTCCTTTGGCATGTGGTGAGATGCATAGGTGCCGAGGATTTTATGGGAGCAGCTGAAGACTTTGTCGGAGGAGCTAAGGACTTTGATGGAGCAGGCTGAGGAGTTTGCAGTGAGGGCCTTGAGGAATCTGACCTTGAGGGCATAGCAGAGGAGCTTGGCCGTGAGGGCATTGAAGGTGAAGCACTTGTCTTGTGAGCGGGCTTCTTAGGCATAGCCTTCTTGGGCTGACTGGTCGAGCCTCAGCAGAGGCAGCAGCAGCAACAGAGTCTTCATTGAATTTCCTCACTGCTTCTTTTGCTTGCTTGGTTAGTTTGGCCTGGCGCCTAGCCCATTCAGTAGGACAGTCCTCACCGCACTTGAGGCTGGTGGGATCTGCCAATTGGCCTGGTGCCAATGGAGGTCTTGGGCATGGAGGGTTGAGTGCGAACTTTTTCATGTACTTGGGAGTAACATACCTGTACTCCCTCCATTCTCGTGCCCATCTCCTTTCAATCCTCTGTATGCGCACTTTGCGCCGATTCTTGTTCTCCTTACCAAACTTGGCTTCATCAGGTGTGCAATAGCCCACGTAAATGTCCTCAGGGATCTCAAACGCAGTCATGACCTCAGGCTTCTTTCCTCCCTTCTGTGGCTTCTTACCATCTGTCATTTTATTTAGTTGAGGAATTTGAACAATCGAATTCTCTAAAGAAGTATGCAACTTTTCTTCGAGGAACATTGCAAATGAGTTAAGTTGATGAGAACCTAGTGATTCAGCAGCGGACATTTGTACCTGTGAACAGAGTGTAGTTGCGAGGAATTTGGAGAGGTCATATGCGTTCTCAGAGGGTTTTTCAAAAAAGACAAGTTTGAGGAATTTGACCAGAAGCGTCTTGAGGAATTTCACTAAGCGTTCTTTGTCTTAGGTTCCAGAGTTGTATAGATTGAAAATCCACACAATTGAGGAATCTTGAAGAAAATCATAGCTTAGAGAAACGAATCAAGAACAGATGATATGTGTGGTGTTCATGTGTGTGAAGAATTGAAGAATAAACACCTTTGAAGATTTTATGAAAAACTTGAGAATCAAAGTGAGCAGTTAAAAGTAACTTTTAATTACCCAAAGTGAAGAACACGACGAACTGAGAAGAACAGATGTGAAGTTCGTCAGTTCAGATCTTCCACGCCCTAACTTGGCGGAGGAAGACGGCTACGGCGGCGGCGGAGGGAAGATTTCCACGGCCGGTGCAAGTACGACGGCGACGAGGTCGAGGTAGTGAAGCTCTTCCTCACCGGCGATGATGGAGTAGTGGCGGCGCTAGGGTTTGAGAAGCTCCAGGGGGAGAGAGAGATCGAGTGGAGTAAAGGAAGTGAGGAAGGGGTGAGGGGGTATTTATAGTCGTAGTGAAAAACTGTTCGACCAAAGATTTAGGACGAACGTGCCCCTGGCCCTTCTCATTCGCATGACATGTGTCACCCATGTACTGTGAGGTGGCGATCGTGTAGGATCGTGGGTGTAGATAAGTATTTGTCGTGAGAAGCGGAACAGTTTGAGCGGCAAAGCTGAAAATTGAGATAAGATAAGTTTTAAATTTCCTTTCGCAATTTCTTCAGCTGTCAGGACACAGTGAAGAATTTGAATGAGTTTCAATTAGAACGCATATGAGGAATTTGTGAATAGACTGGGTTGAGTTTAGCATAGAGGGGGAAGGGTCCGATCACATTCACTTAGCATAAGAAATCAACTTTAAAGAAATAACAATAAGTGAATGCTATAGAGGACTTAAAACTCATATATATATATATATATATATATATATATATATATATATATATATATATATATATATATATATATATATATTCGAATGAAGACAAACGACGGAAATAGTGAAGACATTGCAAATTGAAGAATTTCAAAAACCAAGGAATTTCAAAAACGAAGAAAGTTGGCGTAACCCACCGTATAAGAAAGTTGGCTTCAGACACCACATACAATTGTCGTAGGGCTCTGAGAGTCAATTTATTCAGTAATTTCTTCACACTTAGAGGGTTAGTCTTCATTGATTGAAGAAAAACGTTACTTCGTGTGTTGCGCATCTAAGTCATCAAGTCAGCATAAGTGTTAGGATGTGTGTCCATTTCAGAGAACATTCAAAGATTCTAGGATATTTAGCTCACACCGCAACTTGCTAAATCTCTTCTCATCCAAGGGCTTAGTGAAGATATCGGCCAATTGATCTTCAGTGCTGACGTGATCGATGGAGATGTCGCCCTTCAACACAAGATCACGAAGAAAATGATGAAGAATTTGGATGTGCTTGGTCTTCGAGTGCTAAACTGGGTTATGAGCAATCTTGATGGCACTCTCATTGTCACAGTAGAGAGGCACATTCTTCACATTGACGCCATAGTCCTTGAGTGTTTGCTTCATCCATAGTAATTGAGCACAGCACGATCCAGTAGCAATGTACTCAGCTTCTGCTGTGGAGAGTGATACGCTGTTCTGTTTCTTCGAGGACCAACAGACCAAAGATCGTCCGAGGAAATGACATGTGCCTGACGTTGACTTGCGGTCCACGCGATCGCCAGCATAGTCAGTCTGAATATCCAATGAGATCAAATGAAGAGCCCTTGGGATACCATAGTCCAAGTGTTGGTGTGTGAGCTAGATATCGAAGAATATGCTTCACAACCTTATGGTGTGATTCCTTCGGTGTAGCTTGAAATCGGGCACACATGCAAACACTAAGCATAATATCCGGCCTAGATGCACATAGGTACAATAAAGAGCCGATCATGGAGCGGTATACCTTTTGATCAAAGTCTTTACCATTTTCATCAGTGCATAGATGGCCATTTGTGGGCATTGGAATTTTGACCCCTTTGCAATCTTGCATGCCGAATTTCCTCAATACATCCTTGAGGTATTTCTCCTGAGATATGAATATTCCATTGCGCTGTTGACGAATTTGAAGACCTAAGAAGAATTTCAACTCTCCCATCATAGACATTTGATATTCTTCACTCATCATATAGGCAAATTCATCACTATATCGTTGGTCAGTACAGCCGAAAATGATATCATCAACATATATTTGGCACACAAACTATTCACCATCATAAGACTTAGTGAAAAGAGTAGGGTCGAGTGAACCGGGTTTGAAGCCATTCTTCACGAAGAATTCCTTCAAGGTATCATAGCATGCCCGAGGGGCTTGCTTGAGGCCATACAGGGCCTTATTGAGCTTGAAGACTTTATCAGGATTCTTTGGATCTTCAAAACCTGGGGGTTGAGCAACATATACTTCTTCCTCAATCTTACCATTGAGGAATGCACTTTTCACATCCATTTGTTGTAAGATAATGTCATGATGCTTAGCGTAAGCAAGTAATATGCGAATAGCCTCAAGTCTAGCAACATGTGCAAAAGTTTCATCAAAGTCAATTCCTTCAACCTGTGTGTAGCCTTGAGCTACAAGCCGTGCCTTATTCCTCACCACAAGGCCATTTTCATCTTGCTTGTTGTGGTAGATCCACTTTGTGCCAATAATGTTGTGCTTGCGAGGATTTGGACGTTTGACCAGTTCCCAGACGTTGTTGAGCTCGAACTGATGTAATTCTTCTTGCATAGCTTGAATCCACTCAGGCTCCAGAAATGCTTCATCTACCTTAGTGGGCTCTGTGATAGAGACAAAAGCAAAATGCCCACAAAAGTTAGATAAGTGTGAAGCTGTTGAGCATGTGAGAGGACCTGGTGCACGAATGTCATCGATGATCTTCTCGACTTGCACTTCATTTGCAATACGAGGATGAGCGGGTTGTCTTCAAGGAATTTGATCCGCATTTTCTTTAGGAGCATTTTCCTCAGCACCATTTTCTTCAGGTACGCCAGTTCGACGCTCATCACGTTATGGAATGAATTCTTCAGCAGATTCTTTAGTAGGAATGACATCCACAGTGGCTTTGAACTTGATAGAATCCTCAGGTGCTGGTTCATATTGGGTTTCTTGTCAGTGAGGAGTTCATAGGCAGTCTTCTTGAAGAATTTGTGAAGATATACTCTGTTGATGATGTGGCAAGCAGTATCAATTGCATCAATCTAGAACCGACGAGGTGTCTTGTATTCATCAAGCATAGTGCGCGCCATTTCAGCGAGGGTTCTGTTCTTGCACTCCACGACGCCATTCTGTTGAGGAGTATAAGGAGCAGATAACTCATGAGTAATACCAAGTTCATCAAGATAGTCATCAAGACTGGAATTCTTGAACTCAGTTTCATTGTCACTTCTGATGTGCTTGATCTTCACACCAAAGTTGGTTGAAGCCCTCGAGGAAAATCGTTTGAAGACTTCCTGCACTTCATGTCTGTAAGTAACAATGTGTACCCATGTGTAACGAGAATAATCATCAACAATAACAAACCCATATAGAGATGCATCATTTGTCAGAGCAGAATAATGATTAGGACCGAAAAGGTCCATATGAAGCAATTCAAACGGTCGAGTGGTAGTCATGATAGTCTTCGCTGGATGCTTGGCCTTTGTCATCTTTCCAGCTTCACAGGCTCCGCATAAATGATCCTTGAGGAATTTCACATTCTCAATGCCAATGACATGCTTCTTCTTCGCGAGCGTGTGCAAATTCCTCATGCTAGCATGACCAAGTCGTCGATGCCATAGCCAACCTTCTGAAGCTTTTGCAAGTAAGCACACGGCAGGTTGTGGTCCTGTAGAGAAATCAACAATGTACAAGTCTCCTCTGCTAAAGCCTTCGAAGACTTTGGAATTGTAAGCTTCCATGATCACAACACAACGATACTTGCTAAAGACAACAACCATATCAAGATCACAAAGCATTGAGACGTACATGAGGTTGTATCCTAAGGACTCAACAAGCATGACTTTGTCCATGTGTATGTCCTTAGAGATCGCAACCTTACCTAGACCCAATACCTGACTTTTGCCTTTGTCAGCAAAGATGATATGCTTCAGATGTGACGGTGATAAGGGAGCATCCATCAATAGATTCTTGTCACCAGTCATGTGATTTGCACATCAACTATCGAGGACCCACTCATTCGCTTTGGGTTGATCATCCTGCAGATGAATTAGTGCAGCTTACAAACTCATATACTTCATCAGTGAAGAATATGACATCAGTATCATCAGGTCAATTTCATCAAGCAATTTGAATAGATAATCAGTATGAGGACGTGTGAAATGAAGGTTCATTTCATCATGATTAGCCTGCGTCCTATCAGGCACTGTTTAGGTCTCCAGCAAATTCTTCAGTCATTTTAAGCACGACTGGAGACCTGACCCTGCATAAGAGATTAGTTCTTTTTCTTCACCACACACATCTGGAGGGGTGGCAAAGAATTCATCACTCTGCGAGCACCATATGAGAAAGGTGGTATGGACGCCAGTCCACTTCGTTTCACATAAGAGGGGTTAGGGTAAGCATATGAATAAGCAAAGAAATTCTTCGAGGACTTATGAACATAATGATTTGAAGAATAATGCCCATATTCATAGCCCTTAGCTCTACCCTGCAAAACAGAAGGGTTAGCACGATGATGATCATATGAGGACTTTGATCCTTTTGAGGAATTTGATCCATGTGAGGAATTTGGTCCGTATGAGGACTTGGATCCATATGAAGAATTTGGTTCATATGAAGAATTTGATTTGGAGTTCCTTTTCTTCACAGGTGGTGTCATGAGGACATTCACCTGAAGACTTTCAAGGCAACTTTTGGGAACCCAGATTTTCTTCATAGGGGAACCGTTCCTACAGTTAGTGCCAACATATCTAGCAAATACTTCACCATTCTGATTTTTGAACAGTTTATAGTTGGAGTCAAATGACTCATCAGAAGAATGAGGAGATTCATATGTGAAACCAGATAAGTTGGATGGATCAACTGGAGGTCCCTTTGCAGCAACCCATGAGGTTTTGGGGTACTGCTCAGGCTTCCAATATGTTCCATCAACATTGAGTTTCCTCTCAAAGGCAATACCCTCTTTCCTAGGGTTTCTGTTGAGGATCTGCTTTTTGAGCGCATCACAAAGAGTCTGATGCCCTTTGAGGCTTTTGTACATGCCTGTCATGTACAATTCCTTCAGCCCTGCATCATCAGTGATACTTGCATTGTCCTCAGATGAGGAATTAGTGACAGCAGAGACAGGTGAAGAATTTGTAACAATGAAAGCATTTGAACATTCAGGTGAAGAATTAGCAGTTTCACGTTCAATGCACTTCAGATATGGAGGACCAAATTCTTCCTGGGTAGCGCTAATTTGTTGAGCAAGTAATGAATCACGCTCCTTCTGAAGATCTTCATAATTTACTCTTAGCTTCTCAAGATCTTGCTTTCTTTGAAGAAATTCATAAGAAAGCTTCTCGTGATCAGATAAGAGAGTGTTATGATGACTTTGAAGATTGTCAAACTTAGATTGAAGTCTTTGAAGATTATCAGTTAAGTTTTTTGTGCGATCCATTTCTTCACCCAACATATCATCACTTTTTTCTAACATGTTTTGAAGCTTTTCAATAGCCTTTTGTTGTTTCACAACAATTTTAGCAAGTTTAGAGTAGCTGGGCTTGAGATTTTCATCAGATTCATCCTCACTAGAGTCAGAGGAGGCGTATTTAGTTACCTTGGCACCCTTTGCCACGAAGCAATAGGTGGGAGCGTAGTCATCATTGCCTTCATCAGCATTGTTGGTGTTGCCATTTTCTTCAGAGTTGAAGATAGACTTGCTGACGAACGCGATAGCAAGAGCCAAGCTTGCCACACCAGACTCAGACTTGGTGCTTTTCTTGTGAGATGAAGACTTTGAGGATTTTGATGATGAAGACTTTGAAGATTTCTTCTTCTTCTTGGCATCATCAGAACTGTAATCCTTGTATTTCTTCTTCTTCAATTCCTTATCCCACTGAGGACAATCTTGAATGTAATGACCAGGTTTCTTGCACTTGTGACATAGCCTTTTCTCGTAGTCATTGGATGAGGAATCATTGCTCCTTGAGGATTTTCCAAAGCGACCACGTCTTGAGAACTTTTGAAATTTCTTCACTAGCAACGCTAGTTCCTGGCTCAATTCTTCAGGATCACCAAGGTTGCTAGTGGAGTCCTCTTCTTCAGACTCAGAGACTGCCTTGGCCTTCAAGGCACGTGGTTTGCCATAGCTCGAACCGTAGAGATCTCTCTTCTCAGCAAGCTGGAACTCATGAGTATTTAGCCTCTCGAGGATATCAATGGGATCAAGTGACTTGTAGTCAACACACTCTTGAATCATTAGTGCCAGAGTATCAAATGAAGAATCTAGCGATCTCAGCAATTTCTTCACCACCTCATGGTCGGCGATGTCAGTGGCGCCAAGCGCTTGAAGCTCATTTGAGATGTCAGTGAGGCGATCGAAGGTTTGCTGAACATTTTCATTGTCGAGTCTTTGAAGCGGTTGAAGAGATTGCAAAGAACGTCAACACGAGAGTCACGTTGGGTTGAGACTCCTTCATTTACTTTGGACAGCCTATCCCAGATGAGCTTGGCAGTTTCCAAAGCACTCACTCTTCCATACTGTCCTTTGCTCAGATGACCACATATGATATTCTTCGCTTGAGAATCGAGTTGCTTGAATCTCTTCACATCAGTAGCATTCAGAGTCGGTGTGACTGAGGGAACACCATTTTCCACAACATACCAGAGATCGTTGTCAATTGCCTCAAGATGCATCCGCATCTTGTTCTTCCAGTAGGGATAGTCCGTTCCATCGAAGGTAGGACACCCAAGAGAGACCTTGATCATACCTGCGGTCTACATAACTAAAACTCCAGGCGGTTAAACCAAAATCACACAGAACAAGGGAGTACCTTGCTCTGATACCAATTAAAAGTGCGTTATATCGACTAGAGGGGGGTGAATAGGCGATTTTTATGAATTCTTCACTAAGGAATTTGCTGGTGAGGAAATTCCTAAATGAAGAATTACTAGCAGCGGAATAAGTACTCAGAAGTAAACATAACAGAATACAAGCACAATCATCATGGCGAGATGAAGACAAACACAGAGTACAGAAAGCGTAAACACAGGATAACGCAAGAGAGATGACAGACAGACCGAAGAAATTGAACTGAGGAAATTGAGAAACTCTTCAGTCAAAGTCTTCAAACAGATATGAACAGGCACACAACAACAGATATGAGGAAATGAAAGAGTTGAGGAAATAGAACCAGTAGGCTTGGTGAAGACAATGATTTCGTAGACCAGTTCCAACTGTTGTCTCAGTTGTACATCTGGTTGGAGCGGCTGAGTATTTAAACTCGAGGACACCCAGCCCGGACACACAGTCCTCACCGTATTCTCCTTGAGCTAAGGTCACAGAGACCTCGCCCAATCACTCGTGGTAAGTCTTCAGGTGACTTCCAAACCTTCACAAACTCGGTCACTCGGCGATCCACAATTCCTCTTGGATGCTCTAGACATTGACGCCTAACCGTCTGGAAGAAGCACAGTCTTCAAAGGTAACAAGCATCAGATCCACGCAGGATCAATCTCTTCAGTGATGCTCAATCACTTTGGGTTTGTAGGTGTTGGGTTTGGATTTTCCTCACTTGATGATTTTCGCTCAAAGTCCTCGGAGGATGGGATGCTCTCAATTGACAAGTGTCAGTTTCTCTCGGAGCATCCAACCAACTAGTGGTTGAGGGGGGCGGCTATTTATAGCCTAGGGAGCAGCCTGACATGACAATACATAAATGCCCTTGACTGATATGACCGTTAGGTGGGTAGATATTTTGGAACCGCTGGCGCATAGCACAACAACGGTCGGAATTTTGACTATCAAAATCCTCAGGGCTATCATGTTCCTCACTGTGTAGGTAATTCACACTGGTGAATTCCTAACTCCTCAGTCAGAACAAATTCCTCAGAGACCAGAAGAACTTCGTCTCTGTCACTGAATAATATGACTGAACTGTATGAGATTTCCAATGGCTTCACTCGAAGGGATTGGTAGGTGTAGGATTTTGAGTTGAGCATCACATGGAAATTTTTCCTTAGTATTTCCTCGACCCCCTTTAACAGTACAGTGTTTCCTATGACTCAAGAAAGAGAAAATGAAACAATAAAAACAAGAGTGTTCACGCTTCATGTTCCTCGAAATAATACAAAGTCTTCAAGGTCACACCAATTTCTTCATCAAAGTCTTCAGTAAGTCTTCAGAAATCCAAAGTCTTCAGACGAAGAACTTCATTTTTAGGGGTCGACTTTTTCTATAAATATCAAACTCCTCATAGACTTATATACATATGTACACTCACAAACGCATCAGTCCCTTAACCTATAAGTCTTCAATAAACCAAAATCACTGAGGGGCAGTAGATGCACTGACACACAAGCAAGTCTCCAATCTATGCACATGCACAAACTAACAAACACTTGCACTCAACGCTAAAAAGGGGTTGTCAATCCCTTCACAGTCTCTAACAAGAGTCATATCTAATAAAGATAGGTATAAAAGATTACTAAAATGTAAAACAAAGTAAAAACAAATAAATTGCAGCAAGGTATTTTTGGGTTTTCTGGTTTATAGATCTGAAAATATATGATGGAAAATAGAACCGGGGGCCATAGGTTTCACTACAGGCTTTTATCTAGAAGAAATCATACGGTGGGTAAACAAATTATTGTTGAGCAATTGATAGAAAAGAGCATAGTTATGATGATATCCAAGACAATGATCATGAATATAGGCATCACATCTGTGTCAAGTAGACTGACTCCTGCCTGTATCTACTACTATTACTCCGCACATCGACCGCTATCCAGCATGCATCTAGAGTATTAAGTTCATAAGAATGGAGTAATGCCTTAAGAAAGATGACATGATGTAGAGGGATAAACTCAAGCAATATGATATAAACCCCATCTTTTTATCCTTGTTGGCAACAATACAATACATGCCTCGCACCCCTTCTATC
Source organism: Triticum timopheevii (assembly GCA_963921465.1). Taxonomy (NCBI): domain Eukaryota; kingdom Viridiplantae; phylum Streptophyta; class Magnoliopsida; order Poales; family Poaceae; genus Triticum; species Triticum timopheevii. Next base: position 47,399,769 of record OY997271.1, read on the forward strand.
ACTGGGTGAGGACACTGCAAGATTGAACCCAAAACTAAGCACCTCTCCCATTGCAAGAAAAACCAGTCTAGTTGGCTAAACCATACTTGGAAGTTTATAGTGCAAAGATTAGGGTTGGAAGACCTCTGAGCGGCCCACAAGCCCTCAGGGCGCCCCCTGGGGGTGCGCATGGCAGGCTTGTGGCCTCCTCGAGAACCTTCTGGCCCCTTCTCGAAGTCCTCTAGATGTCTACTGGTCCAAGAAAAACCATCATGAAAGTTTTATTCCTTTTGGACCCTGTTTGATATACCTTTTCTATAAAACTCAAAAACAAGGAAAAAACAGAAACTGGCACTAGGCTCTAGGTTAATAGGTTAGTCCCAGAAATAATATAAAATAGCATATTAATGCATATAAAACCTCCAAAACAGATAATATAATAGCATGGAACAATCAAAAGTTATAGATACGTTGGAGACGTATCAAGAGAGAGTGGGACTAATGCCCTTAAGATCATCAAGAGTGTATCTAATAGCAGCATGGTGCTTCCTCAGAGTTTTTAATAATCTTTCTTCTTCATGCTCTGAAAGGTTAGCACTAATAATAACAGAATATATCTTTTTCTCATCAAGATAAGCATATTTCAAAGTATCAGGCAATTGTTTTAATTCTAACACAGGATCACCTTTAGGTGGAGGAGGACCTCCAAGAGTTTCGATAGCCAAATTGTGTTTGAGCAGAGGTCGTTGTTCAAAGAAGATTTTATCTATTTTGTTTCTTTCATGCATATGCATATCATTTTCATGGTCTAGCAAATATTGTTCTAGTGGATCAGTAGGAGGCACGGGAGTAGAAGCAAGACCAATTATTTCATCCTTACTAGGTAATTTTTTCTTATGAGGTTGTCTATTAAACATGGGAAAATTAAATTCATGAGACTCACGACCAAAGCAAACACTGATAGTTTGTTTATGACAATCTATAGTAGCATTGACAGTGTTCAAGAAAGTTCTACCAAAGATAATGGGACAAAAGTCATCTTGTGGAGAACCAAGAACTAGAAAATCAATAGGGTATTTTATTTTCCCACACAAGACTTCAACATCTCTAACAATCCCAAGTTGTGTGATGGTGTCTCTATTAGCAAGTTTAATAATAACATCTATGTCTTCTATTTCAATGGGTGCTATATCATCCATAATTTCTTGGTAAAAAGTAAAAGGAATAGCACTCAAACTAGCACCTAAGTCACATTAACCATGATAACAATGATCTCCTATTTTAACTAAGACAACAGGCATGCTAACAACAGGTCTATGTTTATCTTTTTCATCGCGTATGGCAATCCTAGCAGCTTCATCGCAGAAGTAAATAACATGCCCATCAATATTTTCTACCAGGAGATCTTTAACCATAACAACGCTAGTTTCTACTTTAATTTGTTCAGCAGGTTTAGGTGCCCTAATATTACTTTTGCGAACCATAGTTGAAACCTTAGCATGTTCCTTTATCCTAACAGGGAAAAGTGGTTTTTCAATATAAGCAGTAGGAACAACGATGTCAACATTGTAAATAATAGTTTTATCTTTAGCAATGACCGGTTCTTTAATTTCTTCCTTAATAGGTGGGTGATATTTAAACCACTTCTCCTTAGGGAGATCATCATGAGTAGCAAATGATTCACAGAAAGAGGCTACTATCGCATAGTCAAGTCCATATTTATTGCTAAACTTCTAAAAAGCATCGGTATTCATAAAAGATTTAACACGATCAAACTTAAGCTTAATACCTGACTCTTCACCTTTCTCAAGTTCCCAATCTTCAGAGTTGCATTTAATTCTTTCTAAAAAAATCCCACCTGAATTCAATAGTCTTCTTCATAAAAGAACCAGTGCAAGAAGTATCGATCATGGATTGATCATCACAAAAAGCCAAGCATAAAAATTCTAAATAATAATTTCTCTTGAGAGCTCATGATTAGGGCATGAATATAACATTGGATTAATCCTCCCCCAAACTAGAATGGTACTTTCTCCTTCATGAGGCCAAAAATTATATATATAATTCTGATCACGATGAACTAGATGCATAGGATAATTTTTTTTGGTGAAATTCCAATTTCAATCGATTCCAGTTCCAAGATCCAATATCATCGCATAGCCTATATCATGTCAATGTGTTTCCCTTCAAAGATAAAGGGAAGACCTTCTTCTTAGCTTCATCTCTGGGTAAACCTGCAAGCTTAAATAATCCACAAATTTCATGCACATAGATCAAGTGCATATCAGAATGTTCGGTTCCATCTCCTGCATAAGGATTAGCTAGCAGTTGTTCTATCATGACCGAATGAATTTCATAACCAATATTTTCAGTAGGTGCAGTAGGTTGATGGGAAACTAATTGTGGTTCCATTCGAGGTGAAGATACCCGGAACAAACCCCTCAAAGGATTGTTTTCCATAGTAGCAAGTGACGATAAATTTCAGCACGTAGTATAAATTTTTCCTTATCGATTTCCACTTACCAAGAGCGCTTCACTCCCCGGCAATGCCGCCAGAAAAGAGCCTTGATGACCCACAAGTATAGGGGATCAATCGTAGTCCTTTCAATAAGTAAGGGTGTCGAACCCAACAAGGAGTAGAAGGAAATGACAAGTGGTTTTTAGCAAGGTATTTTCTACAAGTACTGAAATAGTCGGTAATAGATAGTTTGATAGCAAGATAATTTGTAACGTACAAGTATCGATAATGGTAAATAAAGTGCAGCAAGGTAGCCCAATCCTCCTGTGGCAAAGGACATACCAAAACGGTCTCTTATGATAAGCAAAGCGTTCTTGAGGGTACACGGGAATTTCACCATGTCACTTTCATCATGTTGATTCGATTTTGCTTCACTACTTTGATAATTTGATATGTGGGTGGATGATGGCTCGTGTCCACGTCAGTATTTCCCCAAAGAGGACGGGATGATGCAGCATAGCTACGGTAGGTATTTCCTTCAGTTATGAAATAAAGGTTATCGAAATAGCAGGACAAACCAAGCAACACTATGTAAACAGTACCTGCACACAAAGAACAAATACTTGCAACCCGACGCGTAAGAGGGGTTGTCAATCCCTCCCGGGTAAAAGATTGGTAAAGAGGTAGATTGGTAGATGCAAATAAAATAATGGCAAATAAAATTACTAGTGGCTTCTCTCGTAAATAAAAGATGCAAATAAAGAAAAAGGAAAATAGCAATATAGATATGAAAATATATGATGAGAAAATGGACCCGGGGGTTGTAGATTTCACTAGTGGATTCTCTCATAAAATAGCATATGGTGGGTAAACAAATTACTGTTGGGCAATTGATAGAACCTCAAATAATATGATGATATCTAGGCAATGATCATTATATAGGCATCACGTCCAAGATTAGTGGACCGACTCCTCCCTGCATCTACTACTGTTACTCCACACATCGACCACTATCTAGCATGCATCTAGTGTATTAAGTTCATGGAGAAACAAAGTGATGCAATAAGAATGATGACATGATGTAGACGAGATATATTCATGTAGGAATAACCCCCATCTTGTTATCCTTAATAGCAACGATACATACGTGTCTTGCTGCCCCTTCTGTCACTGGGAAAGAACACCATACGATCGAACCCATCAAAAAGCACCTCTTCCCATGGCAAGAAAAAAGATCTAGTCGGCCAAACTAAACCAAAGATTCGAAGAATAAATATGCGGCTATAAGTAATCATGCATATAAGAGATCAAAGAAACTCAAATAACTTTCATGGATGTATAGATCTAATCACAAACTCAAAGTTCATCGGATCCCAACAAACACACCGCAAAAAAGAGTTACATCAAATATATCTCTGAGAGACCATGTATTGAGAATCAAAAAGAGAGAAGAAGCCATCTAGATACTGCCTACGGACCCGTAGATCTACAATGAACTACTCACGCATCATTGGAGAGGCACCAATGAGGATGATGAACCCCTCCACGATGGTGTCTAGATTGGATCTCGTGGTTCTCAAACTTGTGGCGGCTGGAATTGTGTTTCGTTGACTCCCCTAGGGTTTTTGGATTTTTGGGGTATTAATAGAACAAAGAGGCGGTGCGGAGGCCACTGAGGTGGGCACAATCCACAAGGGCGCGCCTGGGCCCCCAGGCGCGCCCAGGTGGGTTGTGCCCCCCTCGGGGCACCCCTCTGGTACTTCTTTGGCCCAAGTTGTTCCTTCTTGTCCATAAAAATTCTGATAAAAGTTTTGCTGTGTTTGGACTCCTTTTGGTGCTGATATTCTGCGAAGTAAAAAACAAGCAAAAAATAGCAACTGACAGCGGGCACTATGTCAATAGGTTAGTCACAAAAAATGATATAAAGTTGTTATAAAATGATTGTAAACATCCAAGAATGATAATATAATAACATGGAACAATCAAAATTATAGATATGTTGGAGACGTATCAGTGGACCGGTGCTTAGGTGTTGTTCTTACTTGAACAAACCTCCTACTTATGATTAACCACCTCGCAAGCATCCGCAACTACAAGAAAAGTATTAAGATAAAATCTAACCATGACATTAAACTTTTGGATCAAATCGTCCCCTTACGAAGTAGCGCATAAACTAGGGTTTAAACTTCAGTCACTCTAGCAACCCATAATCTAATAACTACTCCACAATGCATTCTCTTAGGCCCAGATATGGTGAAGTGCCATGTAGTCGACGTTCATATGACACCACCAAGGGAATCACAACATACATATCATCAAAATATCAAACACATATCAAGTTCACATGATTACTTGTAACATGACTTCTCCCATGACCTCAAGAACAAAAGTAACTACTCACAAATGATAATCATGCTCATGATCAGAGGGGTATTAAATAGCATAATAGATCTGAACATATGATCTTCCACCAAATAAACCATATAGTAATCAACTACAAGATGTAATCAACACTACTAGTCACCCACAGGTACCAATCTGAGGTTCCGGTACAAAGATTGAACACAATAGATGAACTAGGGTTTGAGAGGGGATGGTGTTGTTAAAGATGTTGATGGAGATTATCCTACCAAAGATGAGAGAGTTGTTGGTGATTACAATGGTGATGATTTCCCCCTCCGGGAGGGAAGTTCCCACAGCGAAATCGCTCCACCGGAGGGCAAAAGTGCTCTTGCACAAGTTCCGCCTCGAGACGGCGGCGCTTCATCCTGAAAGTCCTCTCCTGATTTTTTTTTCTAGGTCAAAATGACCTATATACCAGAATATGGGCTCCGAAGGTGGGCCATGCTAGGCAGAACCCACCAGGGCGCTTATTACCCAAAGTATAGGGGATCGCAACAGTTTTCGAGGGTAGAGTATTCAACCCAAATTTATAGATTTGACACAAGGGGAGCCAAAGAATATTTGCAAGTATTAGCAACTGAGTTGTCAATTCAATCACACCTGGAGATTAATTATCTGCAGCAAAGTGATCAGTAGCACATTAATATGATAGCTTTGATAGTAGTGGTACCAGCAACAGTAACGGTAACAATGATAAGAATAGTTTTGTAGCAGTAACGATAGTAACAGCAGCAGTAGTAACTTAGCAAGATCAATATGTAGGAAAATCGTAGGCATTGGATAGGCGGTTTGTTGGATCATATTCATCATGTAAAAGTCATAACCTAGGGCGATGCGGCACTAGCTCTATTTCATAAATATAATGTAGGCATGTATTCCATAAATAGTCATACGTGCTTATGGAAAGAACTTACATGACATCTTTTTTCCTACCCTCCCATGGCAGCGAGGTCCTATTGGAAACTAAGGGATATTAAGGCATCCTTTTAATAGAGAACCGGAACAAAGCATTAACACACGATGAATACATGAACTCCTCAAACTACGGTCATCACCAGGAAGTGTTCCAACTATTGTCACTCCGGGGTTGCCGGATCATAACGTGTAGTAGGTGACTATAACTTGCAAGATCGGATCTAGAACATAGATATAATGATGATAACATAAATGGTTCAAACCTGAAATCATGGCACCCGGGCCCAAAGTGACAAGCATTAAGCATGGCAAAGTCATAGCAACATCAATCTCAGAACATAATGGATACTAGGCATCAAGCCCTAAAAAAACTAACTCGATTACATGATTATCTCATTCAACTCCTCACCGACCAACGAGCCTATGAAGGAATTACTCACTCCCGGTGGGGAGCATCATGGAATTAGCGATGGAGAAGGGTTGGTGATGACAAAGATCGAAGATCCCCCTCTCCAGAGCTCCAAACAGACTCCAGATCTGGCCTCCCGATGAAGAACAGGAGGCGATGGCGGCTCCGTCTCGTGAAACACGATAATTCTTTCTCCCTGATTTTTTCTGGAAAAATGTGATTTTATAGCATCGGTTTCAGGGTCTGCGGGGCCACCAGGTGGGGACAACCCACTTGGGTGCGCCTGGAGGGCGGTGCTCCCTGGTAGGTTATTCCCACCTAGGTGCCCCCCTCCGGTGGTTCTTGGCTCTAGAAATTATCTTTATTCATATAAAAATTCCTCGCAAAGTTTCCTTCCAATCCGAGAACTTTTATTTCTGCACAAAAACAACACCATGGTAGTTCTGCTGAAACAACGTCAGTCCGGGTTAGTTTCATTCAAATCATGCAAATAAGAGTCCAAAACAAGAAGAAAGGCATTAGGAAAAGTAGATACGACGAAGATGTATCAGGAGCGCCTGGGGGGCCTGGCGTGCCCTGGTGTCTTGTGCTCACTAGGTGGCCGCCCTCCAGTAGTTATTTGCTCCAATATTTCTTAAATATTCCAAAATAATTTTCCGTGGAGTTTCAGCTCATTTGGAGATGTGCAGAATAGGTAACTCCGACATAGCTTTTTCGGGTCCAGAATTCCAGCTGCTGGCATTCTCCCTCATTGTGTAAACCTTGCATGTTATGAGAGAAAAGGCATTAGAATTACTCCAAAAATCATTATTAAGCATAAAAACATTATAAATAACAGTAGGAAAACATGCTGCAAAATGGATGTATCACATATCTTCATAAGTTATGCCATGCATGAATGCAAATTCTTTGGAGATGAATGAATGTGATGCTCCTGTATCAAAAAGAACAGAACTGGTATGGAATTAACAGGAAGGGTACCCATCTCATGATGTTTAGTTCCTCTCGAGATTCTTCGAGGCTGACATGGTTGGCATGACCACGACCGAATGCAGGCGGCCCGGTATGACGGTTGTTGCCACGCCCGTTTGCACGACCAGTGGAAGGAAGTGCAATATGATTCTGACGGTAGTCTTTGGCAATGTGCCCTAGATGTCCACATTTGTAGCACAAACCATCATTGGTTCACGGAGCCATAGTATTGGGCTGTCCACCTTGAGTTGTGGGTTGTTTTGGTGGTGGTGGAAGCAGGCGAGGTGCAACATAGGAAGGCCTTGGTGTTGGGGTACCTTGGGGGTAAATAATTTTGGGGATCCAAATATGACGCTTATGAGCAGATAGGCCCGAAGATGAGACACGTCACGAGTGTGCTTGATAGTCTCCTGGTATTCAGCATGACTGGTCTCTTCTTGAATGGCCTTGTTGACAAGAGTGGCAAAGTTGTCGAACTCATGGAGGCGGAGCGCAAGCTTCATGTCCGGGTTCAATCCATCATGGAACTCCTCCTGTTTGCGTGCATGAGTTAAGACATCGTCTTCAGCATAGTGAGTCAAGTTGAGAAATTCCTACTGATATGCATCAACAGTCATCCTGCCCCGAATGAGGTTACGGAATTCCCTCTTCTTTATATCCATCAATCCCTGGGGGATGTGACGTGCCCGGAAGGCAATCTGGAATTCAGCCCAAGTGACAATGGTACCGACAGGCATCATACGCCGGTGGTTGTCCCACCATTGTTCAGTTGGACCCTTTAGATGGTATGCTGCAAAGGTGACATAGTTGGCAGGGGCAACGTTGGCAGACTCCAACTCGAAGGTGATGACACGGAGCCAGTCATCAGTGTCAAGTGGGTTCCTGGAGGTGCAGTAGATAGCTGGGTTGAGACGTACAAAGTCCTGAAGTGTGACTTGTCCATGCTTGTGTTAGTTATTGGGGTTTGGGAACTGGTGCATGATTCCTTCGATAAACTGATGGTTCAGCTCAAATTGTTCCATCATTGCGGCAACATAAGGCTGGGGTAGTGGATCATTACCTCTGTGACCATGACCACGGTTACCTCTCCCGGCCATTCTGAATAGAACAACATGGACATGTTAACAATTGTAATGGCAGGCAAGTATGAACAACAAAAGTATGGGGAATGCGGTGGAATACTTAGTAGTAATTATGTCTTACGAAAGGGGTCATACTTAGAGTTTAGTACAAGGGTGAGTCTTCCATAGTATATGAATAGCATGGATATGCTGTTATCCATACAGATTTATCGGTGGTAGGGGATCGCAAAAGCGGTGGACACAAAGGTCTCGGGAAAAGATCAAAGAGTGATATGGGATGTCTTGATATGTCCAGGGATGATCAAGAACGAGTGGCTCTCCAAAAAAGAAGTCATCATGAGAACCTAGAGTTAGAGTTAGTAAAATCTTAATCCAAAAAGAAGGGAGATCATAATCCCAGTGTAAAGGAGCAGAATAAAAGATTGTAATCCCACCCATTGGCGTTGTGGGCCCGTAAGGCAAACAACACAGTTAATTAGTAAAATAATTTTCCTTTGAAGTCTAGACTCAACATCGACCAAGGAGTTTGGAAGGGGTTCCTATAGGCTGTCGGCTCCGATACCATTTTGTGCCTTCTGACGGATGAATAGTTTACATAATTGTTTAAATTAAATTGGTTTCAATAAATGTTGTTGGATCAGTTTTAAATAGTTTAGGGGCATTTTAAATATCCAAATAATTTTGGTTCTTCCATGACAATTAGTTAGTGAATATTTGCAACCCAACACACAATTTTATTTTACAGTTTGAAAATCTAATAATTTGACTTGCATTTGAATTTGACTTGGTTTTCAACTAGTGAAAATTAACTTAGAAAAATTGTGGTGACATGGCACCATTAGTCAGAGATAACTATAGCTTAATTACAGGGGTGTTAAATTTTTCCACCATATTCTTCTTCCCCACAGTGCGGTGCTAGGGCTTGATGCAAATGCTCTTTTTTGTCCATCTCTGCCGCCGCACAACGCACCGGCATAATGAGCCCTTATTGCTAGGGCGAGCCAGAGGGAGGGGCGGAGAAGTCGCAACTAGGGGGAGCTGCAAGAGGCTACGCATGGCGCTGGTGACCGTTGATGGCACGTGAAAACAAGGGCAATGCTGGAACCGTTCATTTGAGAAGCTTCCACCGTTTGATTCAAAAGCTTCAACCGGCAGTATATAAAGCTTCAACCGGACATCATGCATCTGAAAAAGCTACAATTGTTCACACAAAAGCTATAATTATAGCTTGGAAAAGCTTCGACCAGACCACCGTGCAACTGAAAAAAGCTTCAACAAGAAGACGAATTTTAGAGGGGGGCACTGCGCTACCCCGAAAGCTGCAACCGGCACTGAGAACGATTGTAGCCATGGCGCCCGAAAGCAAGGGCGATGCTGGAACCGTTCATATGAAAAGTTTCCAGCATTTGATTCGAAAGCTTTCAACCGAACACCATGCAATTGAAAAAGCTACAATCTTTCACAAGAAAGCTTCAACCTTAGTTTAGAAAAGCTTCGACTGGACCACTTTGCAACTGAAAAAAGCTTCAACTAGAAGGCAGATTTTCGGGGGCGGGCACTATGCAACCCTAAAATTTGAAACCGGCAACAAGAACCATTGTAGTCATGGCGCGCGACATTGGAGGGATGCTGGAATAGTTCATATGAAAAGCTTCCACCGATTGATTCGAGAGCTTCAACCCGTAGAATATAAAGCTTGAATGGGACACCGAGTAGCTCAAAAAGCTACAATCATTCACACAAAAGCTTCAATTGTAGTTTGGAAAATCTTCAATTAATCGGACCACCGTGCAACTAAAAAAAGCATCAACTAGAAGACAAATGTTGGGGGACGGGCACTACGCAACCCCAAAGCTGGAACCGGCAACTAGAAAAGCTTCAGAAGGCAACGAAGAAAGTCTGACCATAGACGACAAAAACCATGGTCAACAACGAAAAGCTACAACCACCGGTAACAAAAGCTGCAAGCGGCAATGAAAAAAAGCTTCAACCATTTCATATCTCAGATGCCTCCCGTGACGGCGACGCCGATGTTTTGTTGTAACCATCATAGGTTTTTACTACAATAGTTGATGAATTATGTTACAACCATTTGCATGGCTGCCATGGTGCTACAAGCGTGGTGAGAGCACGGCGAGTTGTTGGGGATGGGATGTTGCGGACTAGAAAGGCGAGATCAAGTGTGTAGCGGCGGGCTGCTGATACATGTCCAATGTATCTATAATTTATGAAGTATTCACGTCATGTTTATTATAGTTTTATATGATTTTGGTGCACTTTTATATGGATTTTATATGATTTTTATGGACTAACATATTGACCTAGTGCCCAGTGCTAGTTGTTATTTTCTGCTTGTTTTTGGTTTTCTAGAAAATGCATATCAAATGAAGTCAAAATGCAGCAAAACTTTTCGATGATTTTTTTGGAACAAAAGTGACCCCTCGAAGCTTCGTGGGAGGACTAGAAGAGCCACTAGGTGGCTGAGGGAGTCCTGGATTAGGAGGTCCTCGGACAGCCAGACTATATACTTTGGCCGGACTATTGGACTATGAAGATACAAGATTGAAGACTTCGTCCCATGTCCGGGTGGGACTCTCCTTTGCGTGGAAGGCAATCTTGGCAATTCGGATATGTAGATCTCCTTCTCTGTAACCGACTTTGTGTAACCCTATCCCCCTACGGTGTCTATATAAACCGGAGGGTTTAGTCCGTAGGACAACAACAATCATAATCATAGGCTAGCTTTTAGGGTTTAGCCTCTACGATCTCGTGGTAGATCAACTCTTGTAATACTCATATCATCAAGATCAATCAAGTAGGAAGGAGGGTATTACCTCCATCGAGAGGGCCCGAACCAGGGTAAACATTGTGTCCCCGCCTCCTGTTACCATTAGACTTAGATGCACAGTTCGGGATCCCCTACCCGAGATCTGCCGGTTTTGACACCGACATGGGTGCTTTCATTGAGAGTTCCACAGTGTCGTCACGATAAGGCTTAATGGCTCCTTCAACCATCTACAACGATGCGATCCAGGGTGAGGGTTTCCTCCCCGGACAGATCTTCGTATTCGGTGGCTTCGTACTGCGGGCCAACTCGCTTGGCCATCTGGAGCAGATCGATTGCTACGCCCCTGGCCATCAGGTAAGGTTTGGAAGCTTGAACTATACTGCCGACATCTGTGGAGACTTGATCTTCGACGGATTCGAGCCCATGTCAGGTACGCCGAACAGTCACGATGAGCGTGACTTAGATCAGCCATCGGATGTCGTTTAGGAGATCACACCTGCGGTTGCCCCGACTCTTAATTTGGAGCAGATCGTACCATCCGAGGACGGGTGGATAGACCCCGCCACGGAGGCCGCACACTCATCGGCGCTAGAGCTGAACACAGTCTTCACCTCCAAAGAGATATGTGTCATCGGACCCTCAGACTCATCTCCGGCCATAGGTTCTGAACCGCGTGCGTCCGTGCCTATCGAATCTGATTGGGCACCGATCATGGAGTTTACCTCCGCGGATATCTTTCAGCACTCGCCCTTGGGTGACATGCTAAATTCATTGAGGTCTCTCTCTCTCTCTGTCAGGGGACTCTTGGCTGAACTATGTCCGGCTTGAGGGGGAAGCGTACGAAGAAGAAATTCGTTCCCCACCCACCACCCACTTAATAGCCACTGTCGATGACTTAACCGACATGCTTGACTTCGACTCCGAAGACATCGACAGTATGAACGGCGATGCAGGAAAAGAACAGGAACCACCGCCCACAGGGCACTGGACATCCATCTCATCATATGATATATATATGGTGGACACGCCCAAAGAAGGTGATGGCGATGAGGCAATGGAGGATAATCCCATTGAGAAGCAATCTAAGCACTGGCGTCATAGGCACCGCTCTAAGACCCGCCATAGCAAAAATAGCAATACCGGCACAAGAGATGATAGCAATACGGATGGTGCTGAAGACGAAAACAATCCCGCCCAGCCAGGCTTCTTGCAGGCCGAACGGGAGGATGGGCAAGCTAGCCCTAAGGAACAGGAAATGGATGGAGAATTGGAGGATGACAATCACATGCCCCTCTCTGAAGACGAAGCGAGCCTTGACGACGAAGAATTCATTGTGCCTGCAGATCCCGTCGAGTAGGAGCGCTTCAAGCGTCGGCTTACAGCCACTGCAAAAATCCTGAAGAAGAAGCAGCAGCAGCTTCAAGCTGATCAAGATCTGCTAACTCATAGATGGAGTGAGGTCCTGGTACCCGAGAAATACGGACTCGAACGCCCTACCAAAAGTTACCCAAAGCGCAGGTTGCTACCTCAACTCGAATAGGAGGCATTAAAGCCTACACTACCAGCGCATGATGCGGCTGACCGGCCACCTCGTGGCCGAGACAAAGCGGCGTATCAGCCCGAAGTCCAGCCTGCACCCTGACGCCAAACAATCAAAAACACGAAGGCCTGGGGCTCCACGCATGACCTGCGGGACAAATTGAAAAACAAAGCAGGACAGTCAACATCGATCTACGGATCACGGGGGCGCGCCCCAACGTGTGACGATGATCATCACGCCGGATATACTAAAAACAAATCCGGCCGGGCCGAATACAACAGACCAGACTCATTTGAACTGCATCGTGATGTAGCCCGGCATAGAGGCGCTGCACACCCCCTATGCTTCATTGACGAAGTAATGGATCATGAATTCCCAGAAGGGTTTAAACCCGTGAACATTGAATCATATGATGGTACTACAGACCCCGCGGTATGGATAGAAGATTTCTTCCTCCACATTCACATGGCCCGCGGGGATGATCTACACACCATAAAGTGCCTCACACTAAAACTCAAGGGACCGGCTCGGCATTGGCTGAATAGCTTGCCGGCAAATTCCATCGGAAGTTGGGAAAACCTGGTAGACGCATTCCTGGATAATTTCTAGGGAACTTACGTGCGACCACCGGATGCTGGTGACTTAAGTCACATAACTCAACAGCCAGGAGAGTCAGCCAGGAAATTTTGGACTCGGTTCCTAACTAAAAAGAACCAAATTGTCGACTGTCCGGATGCTGAAGCCCTGGCGGCCTTCAAGCATAATATCCATGACGAGTGGCTTGCCCGACATCTCGGCCAAGAAAAGCCGAAGTCCATGGCGGCCCTCACGACACTCATGACCCGCTTTTGTGTGGGCGAGGATAGCTGGTTGGCTCGTAGCAACAACACAGAAAGCAATCCTGGCACATCAAAGGCCAGAGATAGCAGCGGCAAGCCACGACGCAACAAACACAAGCGTCGCAAAAATGGTGATAACGCCGAAGACACGGCAGTCAATGCCAGATTCAGCAGCTCTAAGTCCAGTCAGCGGAAAAAGCCATTCAAAAACAACAATTCGGGCCCATCCAGTCTGCACCGCATACTCGATCGTCCATGCCAAATTCATGGCACCCTAGGAACACCAGCCAATCATACCAATAGAGAATGCTGGGTCTTCAGACAAGCCAGTAGGTCAGGTGCCGAAAACAAGGAGAAGGGGTCTCAAAGCGACGATGACGACGAGGAGCCCCGATCACCAAATACAGGAGGGAAAAATAAATTTCCCCCGCAAATCAAAATGGTGAACATGATAAACGCCACCCACATTCCCAAGCTGGAACGGACATGCACTCTTAGGGATGTCGACTTAACGGAGCCAGTCGCCCCACAATATAAACTATGGCCGATCACTTTCGATCATACGGATCGTCCGGCCAATACCAATCAGGGCAATTCAGCCGCACTCGTCCTTGACCCAATAATTGATGGGTTCCACCTCACACGAGTCCTTATGGACGGAGGCAGCAGTTTAAACCTGCTGTATCAGGACACAGTGTGCAAGATGGGTATCGATCATTCGATGATCAAGCCCACTAAAAGCACCTTTAAAGTTGTTATACCAGGTGTGAAGGCCAGTTGTACAGGCTCCATCACCCTGAAGGTAGTCTTCGGATCACCAAACAATTAATGTACCGAAGAGTTAGTCTTCGACATCGTCCCCTTTTGCAGTGATTATCAGGCACTGCTCGGACGAACCGCGTTCGCTCGATTCAACGCGGTGCCACATTATGCCTACCGTAAGCTCAAGATGCCCGGTACGTGCAGCGTCATCACGGTCAATGGCAGGGACGAACTCCCCCTCGGTGCCGAAGAGTATACCGCTGCTTTAACAGTAGAAGCAACGAGTGGCATCTTTCAATCAAACCTCGAGTCAACGGCCAAGCTCCCGGACACTGTCAAAGGAGTCCGAACTACTTCGCGGCAGGATAGCCCGGCTCATCCGGAGCTCAATTAAAACACTCAGGCAAAACCTAGGACAGGCCACATACTGCGGCTCAACCGCTCTGTGGCACAAAAACATTTCTTGCATTTTCTTTGCAGGTTCACCTTTGCGTAGGCCAGGACTGGCGACATGGAAACAACTTGAATGCGTAAGGGAACCTTTAGATATTCCCCTCGATGACCATCCCACTACACTCCGGATCCGCACACATCTTCCTCTCGCCTGGTCTCAACAGGTTCCGCAGTCATATTTCTTTTTATCACATTACCTGTACTCATACGCATCGACGTACTATTCAAATACAACATGTGGATTTATATGATGCTTATCTGCTATTATTTCTTATTGAAACTCTTTTGTCAAAAGGCATCTGCACATCGCGATATGCCTTAATATGCCAGGGGCTTCATTGTACCCATAATACGGCAATAAAGTCTGAACACCTTCACGGTCGTTCGGCACCCCGAACTTATAGCATTATATGCATTAGCTCCGAATCATGTCTTGGGTCAATAGTTGGGTTTGCCCAGCTCCCATGTTTTGCTGCCTTACGTTCCGCTATATCGGTTAAGGAGGCACAGGGAGAACTACTGCGATTGTGACCCGGTTCTTCCGGACGAGCACCTCAGTAGAGAAAGCCAAAAACTGACTGTCATGATATGGCGAGAGTTGGTCAGCTGTTTGAGAGGTTGTAAAATATTTAAGGATTTCTTCCGCATAATGCCATAACCAAGGCAGCGTGCGATGGATCGGCTTTTCTTCCGATCAGGTGCATATAGAGCTCCTCATGCGGTCTTCCGAACACCAGGGGCTGCGCCTACCTTACTTTTGTCAAACTCCTGTGGCTAAGTGAGAGTGATAAAGCCCTATAGTCTGATTGCCTGGTTCGTTGTGCTGAACACCTCCTTCAAGGACCCAAAACTAGGATAAAGAGTGCTCAGGTTTATCCCGAACACCCCTGTACTTCCCACGTGGGGGTAGAAGCCGACGACTGGCCAACTCTCAGGATTAATATATAAAATGGCCGCAAAGGAGGAAAGACTTTCAAATAGCAGGCAATAAATAATAGAAATGACCTTGTTCAACATTACAAAGGACAACATGACTGTATTCATGGAAATATAATGTCCTTGGTGCATTGCTCCGCCGCAAGGCGGGATCCTTTGAGGACACTATCATAATATAATTCGGGCTTGCGGTGCTCCTTCCCCTCCGCGGTCCCTAGATCGTCATCTTTTCAGCATCCATCTTCCTCCAGTGCACCTTCGCGCAGGCAAAGGCCATTCGCGCACCCTCTATACAGACCGACCACTTGATGACGTCAAGTCGAGGGCAGGCACTCACCAGCCGCTTCACGATCCCGAAGTAGCTGCTTGGAATCGGCTCGCTGGACCATAGCCGGATAACCAAATCCTTCATGGCTAGCTTGGCCGCCTTATGTAGTTCGATCAGCTGTTTCAGTTGATCAGCAAAACGCACGGGATAATTCGGTGCCAGATACTGCAACCAGAAGAGCTTATCTGCAGTTTTCCTTTCTTCGGCTCGGTAGAATTGGGCGACATCAGATATGCTGCATGGCAGCTCCGCAAATACCCCTGAAGAAATCCAAACTCAAAATTAGAAACATGATTTTCTCCCCAAATACTTGCTTTACATGGAAAAAGCCTTACCCACCGCGATCTTCCTCGCCTCTTAGATCTCCTGCAGGGCACCTTGGTTTTCCCCCCGGGCATCGCGTGCGGCCTGATGAGCCTTGGTGAGTTCGGATTCTTTCTCTGATAGACTCTGCTCCAAGGCCTCGCATTTCTTCACGGCCTCTTGAAGCTCTTGCTCAGCTTCGATAACCCTGGCCTCATGCTTCTCACGAAGGGCCTGCTCTGTGGCTGCCTTTTTCTCGGCCTCGGCCACAGCCTTCTTAAGAGCCTCGACTTCGGTCATCGCCCCTAGAGCAAATCATGAAACATATTTTTATCATACTAAAAAAATGTTTTGCACTGAACGCAAGCAAGGTTTGTGCATACCTTGTTTATCCTCCAACTGCCTTTTCAACTGGCATTGTTCTTCTTTGGCCCACTCCAGACTTTGATCAGTCCGGAGACCTCCACAATATGAGAGGCGGCTGTCGCTACAGATCCCTGCTTATAAAAGAAGAGAGATAGATGTCGTCAAGTGAGTCTCCTGCGAACATAAATTTGATCCTCTGTCCGGTTCTTTCTTTCACCGAACAGTGTATCAGGGGCTACTATCTATACCGTGACACTCTTCGAAACATCATAAAACATACCTCAAAGCCCGTTATAAGGCTGATGCATGCTTCATTCAGTCCACTCTTAGCGGACTGAATCTTCTCAATCACCGTACCCATAAGGGCACGGTGTTCTTCAATGATGGAGGCGCTCTTCAGCGCTACCAGTAAACTATCCAGCATCTCTGGTTGGACAGAGGTTGCCAATGGAACAGGCGCACCCCCTCCAGTCGAGGGAGGCTGCCCGCCCAATTCTGGAGTTGTATTGGTCTCCGGAATTGCGTCCGGCTGGGGGCCGAATTCAAGATAGCCCCCGTCGTCAACGCCCATGGGAGCCTCCTCTCCCATGTGTCTGGCCCCTGAAGTTTGACCTCCTGGCGCCACCTTTATGATCTTCCCCCCTCCTTCGCCTGAGTCCTTCCGGGACGAAACCTCGGTGTGAATCACATGTTTGGGGGAAGGGGCCTTCGGGGGTGTCCCGCTCTCCATAGCATCCGAACCCAGCAAATCCTCCGACAAGGATTGTTCGGTGCGGGACCTCGTCGGACTGCAAAAAAGTACGGCTTAGATTAAAATATTATGCCATTATGAGCCTGGACGCATAATTGTGTTTGGATTTTATATACTCACAAGTTCACCAGGGGCTGGGCCCTGGGATCCCACTCCGGGCTGCTATCGGCGGCGGCGGTGACTCCTCTGGAAGAGGAGTTTTTCCCCTCTTAGGTGACTCGGCCTCCAAGGATGTGGAGCTGTCCTTTTCTTTCTCCCCCCCCCCTCTGGGGATTCGTCTTCCTCCTCGTCGTCGTCCTCTTCGGAGGAAGAACGGGCATCGGAGTACGTCTTCGGATTTTGTGTCCAAGGCGCCGCGGCGACGGAGGCCGCCCCTGGTCTCTTTGGCCTTCTTCTTGGTCTTCTTCTTCGGGGCCTTGTAAGGCGCCGGGAACAGCATCTTCGTCAGAAGTGAGCCGGCCGGTTCGTCTGGCAGTGGGGCCGGACAGTAGATCTGCCCCGCCTTCTTCGTCCAGCCCTAGGAGAATTGTGGAAAACACATTAAGCATTTTCCTCAGGACATGCGAATAAAACATATGAATTGCCAACATTACAGTGACTTACCGAACTTGCAGGGTGGGACAGTTGGTAACTGCGGTCCTCGGCAGAGTCCGGCCACGATTTGTCGGACTTAAAAAGCACCTTCCAGATGTCTTTGTGCGAGGAGCCAAAGAGCTCTCGCAGGGTCTGGTGCTTGGCTGGGTCGAGTTCCCATAAATTGCAAGCCCGGTGTTGACAAGGAAGGAGCCGGCAAACTAACATCATCTGGACCACATTGACAAGTTTGATATTCTTGTCTTCCATATCCTTGACGCGTGTCTAGAGAACCGACAATTTGTCGGACAAAGACCAGTTCAGGCCCTTCTTGGGCCAGGACGTAAGCCGCAGTGGGGCTCCGGATTGGAATTCGGGAGCAGTGGCCCATTCCATGCCGCGCGGCTCAGTGATGTAAAACCACTGTTGCTGCCACTCTTTCACGGAATCATTGAAAGTACCTGTTGGCCATGTGACATTGGGCATCTTGCTCACCATGGCGCCTCCGCACTCAGCGTGCTCTCCGCTCACTACCTTGGGCTTCACATTAAAGATCTTCAGCCATAAGCCGAAGTGTGGCGAGATGGGGAGAAAGGCCTCGCACACGATGATGTATGTCGAGATGTTGAGGAAGGAATTGGGGGATAGATCATGAAAATCGATCCCGTAATAATACATAATGCCGCGAACGAATGGGTGGAGGGGAAACCCCAGCCCGTGGACAAAATGAGGGAGGAATACAACCCTCTCGTGGGGTTCCAGAGTAGGGACAATCTATCCCGCCGACAGAAGACGGTGGCTGATTTTATTGGCCAGATACCTGACCTCCCAAAGCTTTTTGATATCCTTCTCCCGGACGGTAGAGGCCATCCACTGCCTCCTACTCCAGATCCAGAAATTTTCGGAAGGCCTTTGTGGGCGGGGAAGACGAGCGCTTGGGCGCTAGGGCTCGAGCAAGGGGGAATGGATGAGCAGAGGAAGAAGAAGGCGTGGGTGAAAAAATGGAATCCTTATCTCCATATAAAGGCAGCAGGGATCCTGCGCCTCCCCACTTGCCCGGTAAACTCGCCTATTCCCCAAGCGTCGTGTTGATGGCACGGTTGGGTTACCCATACCCGTATTGATGAGAATCCCGAGATAGGGGGACACGATCTCTGCTTCGACAAGACGTGCCAATAAAACCTCCTCGCAATATGCGCAGTAGCAGGTTGAGAAAAACGGTTCGAATAATGACCTGGCCGCGGCGTGATGTCACGCCATGAAAAGTTGTTGGCAGATTAGATTTGTGGAATATTGTACTCTCTACGGTGGTATGTGGAATTTGTTTTGCAGAGCCGGACATGATCCTTGTGTTCAAAATGTTCTATGAAGTACTCGGAGAAGGAACCCGCCTTGCAATGCCGAAGACAATCTGCGCGTCGGACTCATCGTCATTGAAGCCTGGTTCAGGGCTATTGAGGGAGTCCTGGATTAGGGGGTCCTCGAACAGCCAGACTATATACTTTGGCTGGACTGTTGGACTATGAAGATACAAGATTGAAGACTTCGTCCCATGTTCGGGTGGGACTCTCCTTTGCGTGGAAGGCAAGCTTGGCAATTCGGATATGTAGATCTCCTTCTCTGTAACCGACTCTGTGTAACCCTAGCCCCCTCCGGTGTCTATATAAACCAGAGGGTTTAGTCCGTAGGACAACAACAATCATAATCATAGGCTAGCTTCTAGGGTTTCCTCTACGATCTCGTGGTAGATCAACTCTTGTAATACTCATATCATCAAGATCAATCAAGCAGGAAGTAGGGTATTACCTCCATCGAGGGGGCCCGAACCTGGGTAAACATTGTGTCCCCGCCTCTTGTTACCATTAGCCTTAGACGCACAGTTCCGGACCCCCCCTACCCGAGATCCGCAAGTTTTGACACGGACAGTGGCCACTACCTATCAGGGCACACCAGGGGCGAAAGTAGTGGGCTGGTGGGTAGTCTGCACCTCATGGCCCATCTTAGCATGAGACCGACGCCAAAAAATCCTATAAATAATGAAAAACCCAGAAATAACCCTAGATGAGAAGTTCTGCCGCCGCAAGCCTCTATATCCATGAAAAATCAATTGGGAGCCTGTTCTGGCACCCTACCGGAGGGGGAAATCATCACCGGAGGCCATCTTCATCATCCCTATGGTCTCCATGATGAAGAGGGAGTAGTTCACCCTCGGGGCTGAGGGTTTGTACTAGTAGCTATGTGTTTGATCTTTCTCTCTCTCTCTCTCTCTCTCTCGTGTTCTTGATTTGGCACGATCTTGATGTACCGCGAGCTTTGTTAATATAGTTGGATCATATGGTGTTTCTCCCTCTCTATCTTGTTGTGATGAGTTGATTTTTTACCTTCGATATTTCGTTATTTCGTTATTATCGGATTGAATACTTTTATGGATTTGAGAACACTTGATGTATATCTTGCATATGAATACCCGTGGTGAAAATGGGGTATTATATTGATTCACTTGATGTATCTTTTGGCACTCAACTCACGGATTCCCAGGTGACATTCGGGTAATCTATGCATAGGGGTTGATGCACGTTTTCTTCCTTGTTTCTCCAGTAGAAATCTTGGGCACTCTTTCAAGTTCCTTGTGTTCGATTGAATATTATGACTATGAAGTTGTTTGATGCATATCGTATAATGGACCCACTGATACTTGTGATGTCATTGGAGTATCTAGGTGACATTAGTATTGATTGATGTGTTTTCATATGGTGTTATTTTAGTATGAACTCTACGGCTGTTTGTGACACTTACAGGGACGGCTCAATTGATTGATCTGAAAAGATAACTTTGAGGTGGTTTCGTACCCTACAAACAATTTCATCTTATGTTCTCTGCTACATAATAACTTTGGAGTGATTATTCGTTGCACATTGAGGGATTGTTATATGATCCAATTATATTAGCACTGTTGAGATATTGCACTAATGAAAGTATCAACCCCGGGCCTTGTTTCTAAGCATTTCAATACCGTTTGTGCTCTGTTTTATCACTTACCACCTTGCTGTTTTTTTATTTTCAGATTACAAAATCCTATATCTACTATCCATATTACACTTGTACCATCGTCACTTCGCGCACTAGTGCACCTATACAATTTACCATTGTATTTGGTGTGTTGGGGACACAAGAGACTCTTTGTTATTTGGTTGCAGGGTTGTTTGAGAGAGACCATCTTCATCCTACCCTTCCACGGATTGATAAACCTTAGGTCATCCACTTGAGAAAAAATTGCTACTTTCTAAAAAAACTCTACGCTTGGAGGCCCAATACGAGTCTACAAGAATAAGTTGTGTAGTAGACATCAGCTGCGCGGTGTTGCAGCGTTGCAACCTTGGGGCCGACAGGGCATTGCTGCTCGCCGGAGCTGCACATGGCATGTGAAGCTGAGTGATGATGGGGCGGGGTGTTCCCGAGGGTAGGGGAAGGGAAGGAGGTGCCATGGCGGAGGGTGTGCAGCTCGTACGCTAGGTAAGGGGGTTGGCCTGCGCGTGAGAGAGAAGGATCTAATCTGGACGGTCGTGATTGGGTCAATCATACGCTGGTGTGGCAACCGGCCTAGCCGGCAGGCACCTAGTGCTGGCCAGAATACTTGAGAACTCTATCTGAAAAGGTAAATGGATTTTAGGAAGATGTTGCCTTATCCTTGAACCAAACCATAAAAAAAATGTTAATTCTTTTGGAGGGGAACTTTTTGTCAAGTTAAAGTATGAAAGGTTTTAGAACAAACGAGAAGTGTCTACTTTGTGTGTGTACGGTGCTTAAGAAATATTAAAATTAAAAAGAATGCCAATTCTTTTATATTAGAGAAAAATTCTAATTCTTTGTTTTGAGAATTGTGCATGTTATGCATGGCGCTTCACACATAGAATCCTAAGACATTAGACCAGTCTTAATGGGAGTATTACAGCTAGTATCATGCATGCCAACTAGGCAATTTTGATGATATTGACATAGAATTAAATGAAAAAAGAGATGGTTGAGTATCATATCATGATATTGTATCATAATTAATGCTATGTTGCTATATGTCATGCATGGCACTAAATGAAGTCATATATGATACTATTTTTACATGGTAATATGTGTCTCATGCATATCATAAAGATTAAAGTACAAGTCACATAAAGACCGACATGACAAAACTGAAAAGAAAACAAAAAATCTCTGAGCTTGACACCAACGCCCATCACCTGCCTCCAGCACCACCATAGCAGCCACCGAAAGAAAAAAAAAGACAAATCACCTTCGTACCCGAGCTCGACGCGGCTCCATCACTGATATGCAGCTTTGCGGACCTCCAAGGTGGTTCGCCAAAGATGAAACCATTACCGTTGAATGAACCAGACGGGGAAACACCCTGGACACACCATCGAACTCTAGATCTGGCATCCCCACATGACTAAGACGTCAAAGGAGGAAACCATACCTGCCATCGATGAACCACGAGCCCAGCACATGTTCCGTCTTCCAGATGTCGTCGATGCAAACCACAATCTGCATCCGCTCCTCGAATACCTCCCAAGCTCCGCGCCGACGTTAGAGCATACGCCATCGCAACGGCGGAGGCCGAGGACACATGTGCACCACAACGATGTCGTCGCCGTCACGACATCCCCGCTTGAACAGGATGGTTCCCAGATCCTTCACCAACAATAAAGATGATCGCCTCGCTGGAGAAAATCCAGAGCTTCTTTATTCAGCATCGCCGTTGCCGCAGCCGAAGCCAAGACGTCGAACGATCTAAAACCCTAAGCTTCTTGGGCCCTAAAACCTAAAGCTAAAATGATCCACACACGCGGGATCCGGCGACCCTCCTTACAACCGACGACCAAAAGGTTACCGTCGGAGGAGACCCGCCAGAAGACGGCGTGGGAGGGAGTTGCTCTTCTGGTGGTGGCGGCTAGGTTTCGCTATAGGAGAAAAGGATACATAAATTGATACTAATATACGATACTAGGCATTACACTACTAGAAAAAGGGCTATAGATGAAATGGATACTAATGGCGCACCTGACATGTGGTGCGCCAGTACTATATAGCATTGGCGCACCATGTGCAGGTGCACCATTAGTGTGGAGGACACTAATGGTGCACCAGGCACATGGTGCGCCACTAGTAACAATTTTTTTTTCCAAACATACTAATGGCGCATCCTGGTACAATGCGTCATTACTAGTGCTAACTAGTAATGACGCACCAGCCACACAGTACGCCATTACTGTTGTTTTTTTTATTCTTTTTTTTTGCAAAACTACTAATGGCGCACCGTGGCATAGTGCGCCATTACTAGTTTAAACTAGTAATGGCGCACTATGCCATGGTGCGCCATTAGTATATATATATATATATATATATATATATATATATATATATATATATATATATATATATATATATATATATATATATATATACTTTTTTGCAAAACTACTAGTGGCGCATCACCAGCAGGTGCGCCATTAGTAACCAGGGTTACTAATGGCGCATTTGCAGGTGGTGCACCATTAGTAACCTGGGACCAACAAGTATTTTGGACAGCCACACCTAATCACTCACTTTTCCCACTTCATTGTCTCCACCTCCTCCTCCAAGCTTGTCTCGGCTGCCTCCTCCTCCTCACCTCATTTGCACCATAGATTCATCCAAATTAAGTGGTTAAATTACCTTTTGTTGATAGGTAAGTAAGGGGGGAAGCTATCTTTATGTTGTTCTCCCTCCAACAACGTGCACATGCACTTTTTGTGGCCTAGCTAGATCTATGTATGTTTGTGGTGTTGCATATGTTTGTGGTGTTGCATATATGTTTGTGTTTGCAGGTACCAGTATTTGAAATGCGATAGTTGCCAATATTTTGCCGGAATGTTGATTCATTTCAGTTTCGGTGAGAATTTTGGCACTATGCATTCTTTTTGGTCCTATTTTTAGGGAAAGTCATGCCAAATTTTTTCTTGGTTCTAAAATATCGTTTTGCTCTACCCCGCAGGCGACCATGGTCCGCACGATGATCGAAGGCATCATGAATAGGTTTTTGAGCTCCACGAAGGCCGAGATGCTTCAAAAGAACGAGACGGAGATAAGATGTCCGTGTCGAAGATGCAAGCTGAAAAGTCTAATTGCGGACCCGGATTCCGGGCAGGTGCGGGACCACCTACTCTTGCATGGTTTCATGGATGGCTATCGGTGGCAAGGTGATGAAGATGACTATGAAGTCGTCCATGGGGGCCGGGCAAGAAATGAGGAAGGGTAGCAACACAACCACCGCGGCTCGGGCGGGCGAGAAGACGAAGAATCTCCAGGACATGATCACGACGGTGATGCTGTACACAGTCATCATGTAGAAGATGCAGGACATGATGATGAGGAAGATTCCGGAGCAGACGAAGGGCATCATCATGAAGATGAAGATGCCGGCGGAGCAGACGACGATGGACCCTCGATGGGCTGGGTGCAGGACCCTCATTTTCAAGAGCTGCTTCTCAAGCAGACGGATAATGCAAGAGCCGCCGCCCGAGAGAAAGCCAAGCTGGATCAACTGGAGATAGACGTGGTTAATCCATTGTATGAAGGATGCAGGCCCGAGGATACCCTCCTGAAAGTAACGCTCATGGCTCTGGAGATGAAGGTAAAACACAAAATGATCGACGCATGCTTCAACGAGAACATGTCATTCTGGAACGAACGTCTTCCCAAGGGGAACAAGTGCCCGACCAGTTTCGAGGAGGCGAAGAAAATCGTGTGTCCTCTGGATTTACCGCACGTGAAATACCATGTGTGCATGAACAATTGCATCATTTATCGAGACGAGCACGCGGAGTCTATCATATGTCCGGTGTGCGGCGTCACTCGATACAAGAAGAGGAAGAAAGCTCCTCGAAAAGTGGTGTGGTACTTTCCGATCACTCCTCGTCTGCAGTGGTATTTCGCGGACCCTAAGGTAGCAAAGCTCCTGCGTTGGCACGCGGATAGGGAGGAGAAGAAGCGAGAAGATGACGCAAATGATCCGGAGATAAATAAAAAAGACAAGATGCTGAGTCACCCTAAGGATGGGAGCCAGTGGAAAGCGTTGAACTTCGAACACCCAGAATTTGGGAAGGATCCAAGGAACATCGTGCTAGGTGCGAGCACCGATGGAGTTAATCCGTTTGGCAGCCAGAGAAGCACACATAGCACCTGGCCTGTGTTTGTGTGGATGTACAACCTTCCCCCCTGGTTGTGCATGAAGAGGAAGTATATTCACATGAGTATGCTAATTGAAGGGCCGAAACAACCAGGGAACGACATCAATTTGTATCTAGGGCTGCTGAAAGAGAAGCTAGACACGCTGTGGAAAACGCCAGCCAATACGTGGGACGCTGCAGAGAAAGAATATTTCCCTATGAGAGCTGCACTGCTCACGACGGTGCAAGACTATCTTGGTTACGGATATCTCGCGGGGCAGGTGGTCCACGGATTTTCTGGATGCGTCGGGTGCATGGATGACACAACGTATTGCCAGCTAGATAGAGATCTCGGGTCTTTGAAAACCGTGTTCATGGGACATCGAAGGTGGCTTCGCGACGATGACCCGTGGAGGAAACGCAAGGATCTGTTCCATGGTGAAACGAAACCCCGAAGACACCCGCGTACGAGGAGCGGCAAGGAAATATACCAGCTGTTGAAAAATTGGAAAGATTGCCCACTGCTGGGAAAGAAGCAAAAGGCGCCAGAGCCAGGAAAGAAGCGAAAGACGCCAGAGCCGCTGCTGAAGGTATGGAAAACGAAGTCTGTTTTCTGGGACTTGCCGTACTGGAAGATCCACCGTGTGCTTCACAGCCTTGATGTCATGCATATCACGAAGAACGTGTGCGAGAGTCTGCTTGGTACCCTGCTCAACATGCCAGAGAGGACCAAAGATGGGCCGAAAGCAAGGGCAGACTTGAAATCAATGGGCATCAGGGAGGAGCTTCACGCTAATGATGATGATGATGATGATGATGATGAGGAGAAGCGGGACACGGAAAGTCATCGCAAAGGCAAAAAGGCCAAGAAGACCGGAAATGACTACCCTCCCGCGTGCTTCACTCTAAGTCAGGAGGAGATCGATCAGTTTTTCACCTACCTTGTAGGAGTAAAACTTCCTTACGGTTACGCGGGGAAGATAAGCAGATACCTAGACACAGCGAAGCAGAAGTTCAGCGGGATGAAGTCTCACGACTGTCATGTGTTGATGACGTAGAGACTTCCAGTTGCAATCCATGGGATCATGGATGTGCACATCCGTGAAACGCTATTTGGCCTATGCAACTTTTTTGATGTCATCTCTCCGAAGTCGGTTGGCGTGAGGCAACTCAGAAGGCTACAGGAAGAGATCGTGGTGATACTATGCGAGCTTGAGATGTACTTCCCGCCCGCATTCTTCGGCGTTATGGTGCATATCCTGGTCCATATCGTGGAGGATATCATCCAACTTGGGCCGACGTTCCTGCACAACATGATGTCGTTCGAAAGGATGAATGGTGTCATCAAAGGATACGTTCACAACATGTCACGCCCAGAGGGAAGCATAGCCAGGGGCTTTCTGACCGAAGAGTGCATCTCCTACTGCACGAATTATCTAGGCATAGAGAACCCCGTTGGTCTGCCCATCATCAGGCACCTCGGCAGGCTCGCTGGATGGGGTCACCGTGAGGGTCGTCGTGAAATGCATGTCGACTTCGAGGGTCGACTCGCCGACTTTAAAAGAGCAAACTTAGTCGCGCTACAACACATAGATGTGGTCGATCCTTGGGTGGTAGAGCACAAAACCTTTATTGAGAATACATACAATGAATGAGGCCAAAAGAGGACGGACGGAGATATAATCAAAGAGCACAACTCATGTTTCACGCGTTGGTTCAAGCAGAACTTCTGTCGTACCCTTTACATGAGGATTCTTCCGCGGAAGAACAACTCATATTCGCGTTGTCACACGGCGCCGAGCACAACCTGATGACGTATGAGGCATACAATATCAACGGCTACACATTCTACACCGAGGGAAAGGACATGAAGAGCGATGGTTATCAGAACTCCGGGGTAACGATGGAATCCTACACCGGTAACGACAAGGACAGATACTACGGAAGGATCGAGGAGATCTGGGAGCTGAGCTACGCTGGAGAGAAGGTCCCGATGTTCCGTGTCAGATGGGCCAAGAGCGTCAAAAAAGAAGACCGGTATTTCACCATCATGGTTATACCCGAAGCCAAAGCCAAGACCGCGGGCGCAAATGTCACCGCGAAAAATGAGCCATGGTTACTTGCTTCCCAAGTGGACCAATGCTTCTTCATTACCGACCCGCCAAAGCCCAGTTGTGTTGTCGTGAGGAGAGGCAAAAGGAAGATCATCGGAATGGATGGAGTCGCCAATGAGCAAGACTTCGACAAGTACGGCGACCCGAAGATGGAACATGACGACGATGATGAAGTATCAGCATACACCACAAGAAGAAGCAGGACCACCCTACCTAATGGACGTCCGTTCAAAAGAAGAACTCCATTTACGAAAAATAAGGGCAAGAAGATTGTGAACAGATAGCTAGCTAAGATCAATTGTATTTAAATTGTAGCCTTCATTTCTCGATTGTATTTCATGGGCACTTTTTGAACTCATGAATGTTTTTAAATTTCATGGACACTCGATCTCGATCCCCCTCCATCTCGATCGCTATCCCACCTTGCCAGATCTGGTCCCCCTCGCTGCCGAGCACCCCCCGCACCCTCTCCCCCGCTCCACCGGTCGCCGTCACCGACCCCCCGCACCCTCCCCCGCTCCACCGCCGCCGCCGACCCACCGCATCCTCCCCTGCTCCACCGCGCCGCCGACGACCCACCGCACCCTCCCCCGCTCCGCCGCCGACCCCCCGCACCCTCCCCCGCTCCACCGCCGCCGACGACCCACCGCACCCTCCCCCGCACCCTCCCCGGCCCGCTCCACCGTCACAAATGAATGCAACTAAAATTGCAAAAAAAAACAAATTTGATTATATTTTCAAATAACAAATTTGATGATATTTTCAAATAATAAATTTGATGATATTTTTTCATATTCATAGATATTTTCAAATAACAAATTTGATGATATTTTTATAAAAATCATTACTGTTTTTATAAAAAAATTATTACTGTTTCATATTCATTTTCTAAAAAATTATTAGATGCAACAAAAAATAATAATAATAAAATTTACTTATGGCGCACCTCTAGCTGGTGTGCCATTGCTATATATATAAAAAAATATTACTTATGGCGCACCTCTGGCTGGTGCGCATTGATATATAAAAAAAGATTACTTATGGCGCACCGTCCGGGGGTGCGCCATTGCTATCAAAAAAACATACTAATGGTGCACCGCAAGGGGGTGCGCCATTAGTAATCTTCCCCCCTATAGCTAGTCGCCCGATCCCTTCGTCCCTCCCTCGCCAGATCTACTCCCCCCTCGCCACACCCTCACGCCCCCTCCTTCCGCCGATCCACACCCGCTCCGACGGCCCCCGCGCCCCGCCTCGCCGTCTCGGTCCTCGCCGCCGATGGCCTGCCCCGCTCCTACGCCCACCACCACACCCTTGACGCGCAGCCACCCGCGTCGCCGCACCAGGACGCCACCGCTCGCCGCCCCGGCCAGAGCCGCGCTCCACCACACCCCTGACGCGCAGCCACCCGCGTCGCAGCACCAGGACGCTACCGCCCCGCCGCCCCGGCCAGAGCTTGTTGCCCGTCTCCGGCAACCGTGATCTGCCCGTCTCCGGCGACCGTGATCTGCTCTGCTCCGGTGGTCTCCGCCACCACGGTATGCTCCCCCCCCCCTTCCCTTTCTCCCCACCTCAGCCAACGGCGCAGCACTCTGAACCCTCCTGCAGGCGCGGCTTTCATGTCCGGCGTGGTGCCAGCCGCTGGCCGCGCGCTGCTCTCCTTGCCCCGCGCCCCTCGGCGCCGTATAGTGCTCATATAGTGCTCGCATGGACTCCTCTGACCCCAAGTCCCTATCTGTGATGTCTATTGAGCTCACTGCCGGCATAGCAGCAACAAGCACGATGCCCATAAGTATCCATATCGTTGCTATTGCTCTTGCCATTGTAAATTCTAAGTGGTTGCTTCCAGTGTCCTAGGTATCTGTGGGCGTAGCTTGGAGTGTCCTAGGTAGCTTTGGTCCTCCTTATATATAGTAGAAATCCTTGTAGTGCACATGTAGCTTCTGCGTATCCCCTGAATTAACTAGGAAATGCTGAAATAGTTTCCTAATTTATTTGCATGCATGACTTTCCCTGTATGAGATTGAATTTAACGTCCACCCTACCATACATGGCACTAGATATGGATGGCACACATTTAATTTTAAGAAGATTTTACTCTTTCCATATTGTGAGCATCTCAATTTTTTGAGCTGCTAACTGAGTATAAGCTCATTGTGTTTCATTGGACAGGATATTTCTGCTGTTGGTGCATTTTTTGAGCTGCTCAGTCAACCCAGCTTAAGTGTGCTACACCCAGAGGAAAACAAGCAAGTTGCTCCTGCTGAACTGTGCCCGATTCTGAAGAGGCTTTATAGAATTCTGATAAAAAGGTGTGTGTGATATCTGTATTACCATTCTGCATATGGCTTGCTCTGCTTACTTCGACTATGTACAGAGTGCTTAGACAGCTTGAGGAGTCCATTGCCGCTTCTAGTTGTCCCTTGCCAGCGTAACTAGACAATACCATTAACTGCTAACAAGACAGCAACACGCTGATACATGAACTCGGTGTAGGTCCAGCAGCTTATTAGCATAGAGCTGACGATGCATACTTGCAGGAAGTACGAGTACGAGTACAGTACTGACAAAATTCAGTTAGCCATGGAGTACTTGAGATGAACATATAGTATAAATTCAGTTAGACTTGCACTTTGTATGCTTTCAGTATTGGGTGAACATACAGTATAGATTCAGTTAGCCTTGCACTTTGTATGCGTTCAGTATTGGTGAACATACAGTAGATAAACATACAGTATAAATTCAGTATGAATAGTATTGGTCATAATTGAATTGAGATGGGAGCATCCTCAGGCCCCTGCTCTTATTCTTATTCTGTAATTTTATTTTTACACATTATTCTTTGGTTACTTCAAGTGAGTAACTACAATAACTTCAAGGGGTTAACTCCATTTTTTGAATTTTTTTACATTACATTAACCATGACATTTGTTCCTCTATTCTAGTCATAATTATAATCTGATTGCTGGACCCTTGATCATTCTCATAATGTTTACATGATGCATTAACATTGATGCCCTGATGTTTCATCTTTCTTGACACTAACAATCAGTGTGTCTTACAAAAATAACAGAAAACCTGACAATATGGTCTGTGGAAAGCCCTGATGTTTCATCTTCCTTGACACTAACAATCAGTATGCCCTGATTTTTGTCCATATGAAAGCAGAGGACCATATGGTCTGTGGCCTTTTCATCCATATGAAAGTAGAGGCACATTGTAGTGCTAGTTTGCTGGGTTTTGTCTCCGAGCTTCGTGTCGTGATGATTTTGCAGGTACCCTGGGAGGCCCTTGAATTTGCCGGAATGTCGATTAACTTCCATTCCGGCAAATTCGGGTACTCCATATGTCCTATTTTCAGCAAAGGTCATGCTGAAATTTTCCGTGAATTTTAGCATGACTTTGCTAAAAATCGGACATATGGGGTACTTGCTACTAATGCATGGGCCGGGGTATCTTAGTACTCCCTCCGTCCGGAAATACTTGTCGGAGGAATGGACGTATCTAGACGTATTTTAGTGTTAGATACATCCATTTTTAGTCATTTTTACGACAAGTATTTCCGGACGGAGGGAGTACTTAATTAAGTAGGATCAACTGCCCCTTTATTCTTGCTGCATTAAACCATAGGTGGCAATAGAGCCAAGTGATTAGGCCCAACTTAGAATTCTCCTTAGATCGATAAACCCTAGATGATAAACCCAACATAGGTGGCAATAGAGCCAAGTGATTAGTGCCAAGTGATTAGGCCCAACCTAGGGTGTCTCGGCATCGATAAACCCTAAATGATGAAAACTTAACTTAGCATTTAGGGTGCCTCGGCGTCGACAAACCCTAAATGATGAAACCTTGGCTTTTAGGGTGCCTCGGTGTCGATGAGAACCTAAATGATGTACGCTTAGGCTTTTAGGGTGCCTCGGCGTCGACAAACCCTAAATGATAAAAGCTTAGCTTTTAGGATGTCTCGGTGTCGACAAACCCTAAATGATGAGACCATGATCTTGTTCCTTGACAATAACCAACTTTTTGACCAAACTTTTTTCCTATTTAGAGCGAAACATGGCCAACAACGATGAGGCCGGCGGTTCGGGCGGCAACCAATTCTGGGAGCTGTCCAAGGAGTTGGAGGAAGAACCTCACCGCTATGAGGACGCCGCGGAAGACACCGATCCTGACTACACAACCCCTAGTGGCATCGGGGATGACAACAATGATGGTTTCGCCGAGGATGCCACCACTGATGATGGCGGCGCACGCACAGATGGCAGCCAACCGAAGAGGTAACGGAAGGACCAGCGCCCGAGCGTGCTCGGCACCGTCAAGGAGGAATTTACTGAAGTGAACTCCGACAGGCATCCGACGGCGCCCAAAGAAGTAGTCAAGGGGTACTCGGTTCAGCTTGGGTGCATTCTTCGGAGCACCGTCTCGATCAACACCGAGAACCTAAGGCATAAGGACCAAGGGAATTTGCGTAGCCTCCTCTTCACGAAGATGCACGAATGATACAAGTTCCCCGCTGACTTTGCAAACACACGCCTCTCAGGGAACAAAGTGAACAGTGTTACCCTCACGAGGATGAGCACGGCCCTGTCTACTTGGAGAAGCACGGTGAAGGCAATGATTGAAAAAGGTGATAGTTATGAGAAGATCAAGGTGAAATATCCTTTGATCAGTGAAGATGACTACAAGGAGTTCAAGATCAAGTGCGAGAGCAGCGCAACCTCCGAATCAAGTCAGTGGGGGAAATAAATGCGGCACTTGAACTTAGAGGGTCCACCAACTCGGTCCCGGCGGTTACAGAGTGGCGGAGCCTATATGGGACAAGGAGGACGCGGAGCGTGCCGAGCAAGGCCTATCGCCCCGCTTCGAGAAATACCGTGACAAGCAGACCAGGAACTTTCTCAGGGCCCGGTACAAGGAGGACCCGGTAACAAAGGAGCTTACCACGGATCCGAAGACCAGGGCGCTCAAGCTTGTTCTGCTAAGGAATACACCCCCACATAATTAGCTCCATATGGATGCATTCTAATTAATCCCCAATATTTCTAAATGGTTCATGTTCCTTCCGCAGGACACTGAAAGCAGTAGCGCGGGGTCGTCTCAGAGCTCCCCTTTCGACACCCCTTTAAAAAGGGCGTTGAACGTAATGAAAAACAAGGATAAGCTCAGTAAGCCGATGTCGGCTGGTCGTGTGGCCGGCAAAGGCTTGTCCACAAAATGGTCATCATACTATACCGCTGGTGGGCGAAAGGAGAAAAAGACCAGCTCAGAAAGCCAGTCGCGCGAGGTTGAAGCACTCAAGGCACAAGTGGCGTGGATTCCGGAGATTGTCCAAGAGCAAGTGCAACAACAACTGGGAACGACGCTCACCACCATGGTGCCTACGTTGATTCATGGGCTGACGACGTGGATTGCGGGCGGCCAACAGGGGCCTCCCCCGGTTCCCAGCTTCACGGCCAGCAACTCACACAACGCGCAGGCGGCGCCATTGGTGTCTCCGGCGGCGCCATTGGTGTCTCCGGCGGAGGCGGTATTCGTGTCTTCGGCGCCGGCACGGGCGTTGGAGCTTAATGCACCCGGGTGTACGCCGGCCGGCACCTTACCAGCAGGCGGGCCCACCGTCAGTTGCACGCCCGCCGTTGGCGGTGCCTCGACATTAGCCAAGCTCGACGGCATCACGGTAACTAAGCCTCTCGGCCGATGACTTCATCTCTTTGCCTTTGACTGGGCATCCCTGACGCCCTACATGTTTTCGCAGGGCGCCGCTGACGTTCCTTGCACTCTCCTGCACTTCGTGGGCGGCGAGTTGGTCGATGTCGCCAAGGGCAGAATCGTTCAACCGGGCAACCCCGTGTTCCACGGTAATCCGATGCCACCCACCTTGTATAGGGTTGAAATGGTTCGGGTGCTGCCAGGCTGCGACAAGTTGTTACCTCCGATTCGACCCACTGGGGCCGACGAAGAAGATGAGATGACCCTCAACGCCTGCGTAAGCTGGCCCCTGCTTTGGCCGAAGAGCCAGATTCGTTTGGGGGTGGGGGACACCACCCCACAGACAAGACCGCCAGTCGTGTCAGCGCCAAGCCATGGCAAGAACGCCGCAACGCTACCGGACATGCCGAACATCCCTATGGCACAGGATCCGGACATGCATATGCCACATGGTCCGGACGACGACGACAACGACGACGGTACATTTACCAACGTCAATAAGTACTTTGCCGAACATGGGTACGCTGACGAGTTCTGCGGGCCTCCTTCTCAAGAACCCAACCAAGACGACCGTGATCTTTCTGCTACGGCGGAGAAATCCAATTGCAACAGGCATCGTCTGGCATTCAGTTCTCAGGAGACGCCTCCAGCTCCCGCCTTCACCAAGCCTCAGATAGCTGAGGTGTGAAATATTATCAGCCCCAACACGCTCAAGAAGGCGGTCTGTGAGCAGAACTCGGTCCCATTACAGCAGATCAAGAAGAAGGGACGGAAACAAAAGACTAACAAGGGCGCCGGTGCGAGCCAGCCGGCACCGAGTACGATCCGTGCCCAGGACGGGCCAACTTCACCTAAGGATATCTCGATGAGGGTGCATGTGGCGGGTAGGGCGATGCTACCGACAAATATGCTCAATGTTGCAACCGGTGCTATGCGGATTCTGCATGACAGTGTTCTTTCTTTGGAGAAGCGACGTCTCTCCCAGAATGATGTGGCATACTCGGTTTTCGTGGCCAAGGTGCCAGAGGGCAAGGGCTTTGTGGATGGCGCCATCGGGGGTATGATCGTCCTGCGGTTTGATGACATCTTTGCTATGTTTAACCTTCATCCGCTGCACTTACACCTTCGTTCGGCTGTTTTCGCTGAGTATGGAGATGCGGATCATTCAAGACAAGACCCCGGACATCGTGATAGTCGACCCCTTCTACACACGTGCCAAGATCTTGGGCAGCGCTGGGGACCGGCAAGTCGCGAGTTCACACCTCAAAGGCGTCATTCTAGCAAACCCAGATAAGGATAACTTCCTCGTGCCTTACTTTCCCGAGTAAGTCATCCCCTCACCGCCCCGTAACATATGATTTCTTAGATTTTGATCGTTCTTTTTTTCTAACATTCTGTGTTCTGTGCAGTGACACACATTGCACACTCATCCTCTTAAGCCCGAAATATTCCATGGCCACGTATTTCGACCCGGACCATGACTCCAAGATAGACTACACAAATATCAAGAAAGTTCTTGATGATGCTCTCCCCGGCTACGCCAAATCTGGAGGCACCTTTAAGAGGCCAGTTCATAGGTACGGCAAGCACGTGTTCACTCACAATACGATGTTCCCCTGCGTCAAGTAGTCGCCTGGCGGTCAGAAGGATGCCTACTATGCCCTCCATCACATGCGGGCGATCGTACGGGACCATAATCACCTTCTGCTACCAAATAATGTCAAAGATTGGGCCACAAGCTTGGCGGCAATCCAGGACGCGGACCTCCGACAAGAATTCTTTCGCATCCAGTCGGAGTTAGCAGAAATCATCCATCAAGATGTCCTTCGTACCTCGGGGCAGTTCTACCTCAGATAGCAACCGTCCAACAATGAGATAGACACAACGCTACAAATGCAGGCTGACAACGCCCGCAACTTCATGACCATCACGAAAGACGACGACTTCATCCACGCTCCGGTCCCATGAGTCGAGTCGAAAGTAGTGATGCTATTTGTAGTTCTGAAACATCGATTAGCTCATGTTGTAATTAAACTTTAATGAACTTGTATGTCTCTTTGGTTTGGACAGTCGTTCAACTTAGATGTAATCAATGCTATTTATTAGTAGGACCATGAATCGTGCTATTAATGTCTTGTTTTTCTCTTCCGATCCTTTTGTTGCATACATATATATTGCTTATGTATTGTCTGTTGTTTGGCTTGTGCATAGAGATGCCGGCATATGTCGTGTACAAGGGTAAGGTTCCTGGAGTCTACGACGACTGAGAGGAGTGTCAGAGACAGGTTCACCATTTCAGCGGTAACAGTTACAAAGGGTACACCACTAGGGCGGAGGCGGAATCTAGACATGCCCGCTATCTAGCGGGAGAGAGGAGGGAGCGTTGGAGGAACCGGATGAAGACCAGTGTCATCGCGATGATGCTCATCGTGATGACCGCAGCTCTCTTCTATGTGATGGTAGTTTAGATGATCGATATCGACTTGTAATGTGAAGACAAACTCGCTACTCGCGGTCTCCGAGACTTGTAATGTTCTATCTTTGTTTGGTCTTTTGAATTCGGAGACTAATATGATGAATTGTATTCGGAGACTAATCTTCTATTGTATTCGATGAATCTGCTGTTACTGTGTGGTGCTGTTTATATTCTGTCCAATAATACATTTTGTAACCTATGCAAAAATCAGAAAAGTAAAAAAAACCTAATATTCATACTAATGGCGCATCACCCCAAAGTGCGCCATTACTATGCCAAACGATACTAATGGTGCATCACCCTACAATGCGCCATTAGTATGCCAAAGGATACTAATGGCGCATCACACCACAGTGCGCCATTAGTATGCCAAAGCACATGGGTAAATATGTCCCCTTAGGAGGCATACTAATGGCGCATGTTGCTCTATACTAATGGCGCACGGCGTGGTGCGCCATTAGTATACCAGGTACTAAGGGCGCACCAGTGGTGCGCCATTAGTATATAATACTAGTGGCGTGGTACTAGTGGCACACCAGTAGTGCGCCATTAGTAGGCAAAACTGGTGCGCCACTAGTAGGCCTTTTCCTAGTAGTGTTAAGATGGTAGTATCATACACTACTATCATATGCGTTATACTAACTTATGATACTACCCATTGCAAGCAGCCTTACACATGCCAGAATCAGGTATAGTGAAGAAAGTATCAAAATGTCAACGCTACTCAGATTGACCGTATCACAACTATTAGATCGGCTTCTTATGATGAACAATATTGTACATTATTCATGCAATATTGTTCACTAGGAAGAAGTTCATGGCCCAAAGATCAGATGCATGTGTGTCAAATTTAGAGTGCATGTATTAGGGCATCTTCAACCCCGACTCTCAAACCACTCGCATATGTTTGAACCGCGCGGTCTATATCGCGGAAGCCATTTAAGCGGGTCTGTATTTGTCCGCCGAGCGGTATGGACGTCTTTTCTCCCACAAACCGGAGACAAACACAAAGGGCTTTGCTGGTGCTTGGACCTCTCCCAAGCCCGCATCTGGCTGCCCTAGCACACGTAGACCCCTTCCCTCGCATGCGCGCGTTTTCCGCCTGAGACGATCAGCGTCGCTCCAAAGCGTTAGTGTCGCATTCCTGCCCGGGCTGAGCAGACGCGACTTCCCACTAACACAGGCATTGAAGCGGCGCGCCGGACGAGAGAGCGCCGCCCGAGCTGCTTCCAGGTGTCGGTGAGTTCTCCGTGGACAAATGACACGACGGTCATCTGTCCGTCCGTCTGTCGCCCATATTAATCACACGAGGTTGCTAAGGCGGCTACTCCGGCGCCACCCGCCCGTCCCTCTGCTACCCACCATTGCTATATAAATTGTTGCCTCGGCCATAGCCGTAGTTATCCGCCTCGGAGCCCTTTCTCCTCTCCGCACCACTCCTACCATGGCTTCCTCGCGCTCGAAAGCTCTCTGGTACGGGCTCACAACAGACCAGAAGGAGTTGGCTGCCATTGTTGTCTGCTAGCTGGCCAGCATGCAACCGAAGGACGATGACGTCTCAATGAAGGATGCGGCCGATGACAAGCCGACACCACCAACCTCCTCCGCGCCATCCTCGCCGGTGCATTGCACCATGATCATCGGCAAAGCCCATGCCAATTACATGGACATGGTGCGAGAAGAGCGGGACGAGCAGTTTCGGGAGGCGCGGGCATCCGCTGCCGCCTAAAACCACCAGCACCTCCAGGAGCACCAGTAGGCGAGGGAGCAGCTCCCCACCGGTAGGACGGTCCTGCCAGACACGAACCTGGTGGAGCAGGCGGCGCTTCTCGAGTCCTATCGCTCCGCCCGCGTGATCTGCCTCGCTCGCATGTGGTACCGCCAGTGTCATGTGGAACTGGAGGCCGCTTACAAGGAGTTCAATGAGGCGACGGACGAGGTGTGGGGCAAGACCGATGACGAGGCGGAGGACACCGCCGAGGCCGCGCCCCGCCCCGACGACCACGAAGCCGGCAAGTCCACAAACGACGTTGGCAACGAGGAAGAGTAGAACACGGTAGGTCGCTGCTCCTTGGGTCCCAAGATGGCCATCTCTCCTCCCCTCCCGTTGAAGCCAAGCTTTGTGGGCTGAATATCGACAACCGATTAGCTGCTTGGCATCGACGCGGAGGCGGACAACTTCATTTTCCGGGGCTCTGGAGGCGGAGCTGTAGAGCGCCGAGGTGAAACAGGAGAAGGCAAAGTTTTAGTCCTCGGAGCTCATGGCCAGACACGGGGAACAGACTTATAGATTAGGTTAATTAATTATACATCCAGAGTCGGGCATGTAATGAAATTCGCTATGGTTATATAAAATCCGGCACGTTTATATAAAATCCAGCCGTGTTTAAACAACTTTTGTCCCATTAGTTTGAATTCTTATTTAAATGCATGTTGGCAGGATTGAATGGTGGTCTTCCGCATCCATGTTCACGTACTAGTCTCTCCGACAGGAGGAGGGAAAATATTGGTAGAAATCACACATTTGACCTGAGGCTAAAATCAAATCACAAACTGACCTGCTCTCAAAAAAAATTCACTTTGCTGACCCTTTCGAGTGGCGCCCGACAGCTAGGCGCCGCACCCTACAGTGCAGCGCCCTTTCCTTAGGCGTTGCAGATCCAGCCAGCGTGGCAGTCCTGGGCCTCTTGCGGCCCCACAGATAGCAGTGCAGCGCCTAAGGCTAGGGCGCCCCACTGTGTATAGTGCAGCGCCTATGTCTTGGGTGCTGCACGTTGACTTAGGCCACATCGGGCCAGCCCCTCCCAGGCAGTTCTTCCACCTCTTAGGAAGTTGCTCTCTGTAGAGAGAGCGGCGGCGGCGCCCCCTTTGGATCCCCCCACACCCCCTCTCAGATCTGAAGTTTTGAGGCCTGGATTCGATCTCCAATCCCTCCTAGTATGTAAACTCCTCTGTTCCTTTCTTTTCCTCCGTAAAATCGTTGCAATTTTAGGGATTTGCCCAAGATTAGGTGGAACCTTAGATTTGCTTGGTTTGGATCTTTGTTTGTCCAAGATTGTGTGTTGTGATGGAGGATGTGTAGTCATATCCGATAGTATATGATTCTTGTTAGTGAAACCTAGATTGTCTATTTTTTTAGATATATATGAGATGCCTAGTTTTGTAGATAATTATGAGATGTTGAGTTTTGTAGCTATATGTGAGATGTTGAGTTCTTTTAGATATATATTAGATGTTGAGTTTATTTGAACACATATGTCATACGAGATATATATGAGAATTTACAATCATTTATTCATTGTGTGAGAAGGGGATGTTGAGATTCTTGTAGATCAATACATATGAGATGTTTAGATGAACACATATGAAATGTTGAGTGTTTACCGATATTTGAGATGAACTCATATATGTTTGTTGTTTGAAATTTGTAAGGATGGTTTGGCTTCTGGACGATGTCTATGACGTGCAACACCGGGCCCACATGATCCGCGAGAAGGAGAAGGTAATAACTAGTAATCTAAATATTTTGCAAATTTGCCTTTAGTTGAAATTTACATGCCCTAAGATTTGTCATTACTTGTTTTTTGTAGAAGCTTGAACCTCTGAAGATTCGGTATCACGGGGTCTCTGGTCCTGCCATGCCTTACGATGAGCGGCACATACCGTACATCAAGCAGGCAGGACTACTCCCGTGGATTCTATTGGTCAGTCGGTCCACACCGAATCTGAACGCTCCACTGGTGTCCGCTCTTGTTGATCGGTGGAGGCCGGAGATGCACAGTTTCCATCTTCGGACTGGGGAGATGACCGTGACGCTCGAGGATGTCTCGTTGATCACCGGTCTTGCTATCGACGGGAGGCCTCTCTGTATGAGCACCGATTCTGATGGGTGGCGCGAGCAGATGATTGCTCTTATCGGTATGGCTCCTACCGAGGCTGAGGCTAATGTAGAGGAGGGAGAAGAGAAGAAGAAGAGGGAAAGGAAAGCAGCCGGAGCTGCTTTCACGTGGATTCAAAATAACTTTGCGACGTGCCCTCCGGATGCCCCTGATGATGTGATCCAGACACATGCTCGTGTGTATATGTGGTACGTTGTGTCGAGGACTTTGTTTCCTGACTCCACTGGCAAGAACGCTCCATGGATGTGGCTGAAGGCATTGACCGTCTTCGATAGCAAATGGAGCTGGGGTTCAGCGACTCTTGCCTACTTGTACCGACAGGTAGTTGGTCTGTTTTGTGATCAACTCATTTCTTCATTAGCAATGCAAGCCGGCTGTCAAGTTAACATTGTTTTTCTTTCATATGCAGCTGGACGATGCGTGTTGCAGGATCACAGATAGTGTAGGCATTGGTGGTAATCTGCTTCTACTTTTTGTATGGAGCTGGGAGCGTCTGCCTGTTGGACGCCCGAAGAGCATCGGGTTTAGTCCTTGGTATGAAGATGAACATGACGAATTACGGCGCCCCACTTGGGCTTACAATTGGGATGTGGTTTCCGAGATGACGAACGATGTCAATATCATGTACCAAAACTACATTGCCGAGTTGGTCACGATTACGCCTGAGCAGGTAAGGAGGTCATTACTTCAGTCCTTTCTCATGCTTGCTTGAAAAATAGTCATCAAATTTGCATTGTTGCCCTATTTCATAGGTGGTATGGCAGCCATATGGTGCGGGTGAGAGCTTTGGGTACACCGTGGAGTTCCGCCTCAACCCGATGTGTTTGCGGGATAAGGATCTCTGGCTTATGCGGTGCCCACTGATATGCAACTGGGCGGTTGAGTTTCATTTTCCACATCGTGTGTATCATCGGTTTGGTCTGTTCCAGCCTCACCCGCCGGATTGGGTGGACAAGGACAAAGCACTTCATAGGTAAGAGAGCATGTCTGCGTATTGACTAAGCATCGGGACTCCTTTTTATTGTGCTAATGTTTGGTTTTGTACCACGCAGGTTGGACAGGAGAAGGCAGCGGAAGATAAAGGACTGGGACAAGCGTCATGCTTTGTATGTTACCCGCTTCCAGCTTTGTGTGGAGCAAGCTCGTAGCACTGCACACGCCCCGCTTCGTGAGCATAACCCACTTGCCTTTGAT
Source organism: Triticum timopheevii (assembly GCA_963921465.1). Classification (NCBI taxonomy): domain Eukaryota; kingdom Viridiplantae; phylum Streptophyta; class Magnoliopsida; order Poales; family Poaceae; genus Triticum; species Triticum timopheevii. The sequence continues at coordinate 47,440,220 of OY997271.1, forward strand.
AACTACGTACGATGGTTTATTGAAACTACTCGAGTTGAGATATGCCCGCCGGCATATAATGAGGATATTCTTGAAAAACCCGTAAAATTTGAGGATCTAGCAAAGGGGAAGTACAATAGAGATGTCAGGGAAGGGCAAGGAGTCCCTGTTGTTCTGGTGATTAACTATGTGGTAAAGTGTTTGAAAGTGCGTTATGTCGACTAGAGGGGGGGTGAATAGGCGATTTTTATGAATTCTTCACTGAGGAATTTGCCGGTGAGGAAATTCCTTAGCGAAGAACTATTAGCAGCGGAATAAGTACTCAGAAGTAAGCATAACAGAATACAAGCATGGTCATCATGATGAAATGAAGACTAGCACAGAGTACAGAAAGCGTAATCACAGGATAACACAAGATGAAGACAAACAGACTAAAGAAATTGAACTGAGGAAATTGAGAAAGTCTTCAGTCAAAGTCTTCAAACACAGATATGAACAAACATTCAACACAGTAATGAGGAAATTGAAAGGGTTGAGGAAATAGAACCAGTTAGGTTGGTGAAGACAATGATTTGGTAGACCAGTTCCAACTGCTGTCTCAGTTGTACGTCTGGTTGGAGCGGCTGAGTATTTAAACTCGAGGACACACAGTCCCGAACACCCAGTCGCTGAGCACGCAGCTCAGGACACCTAGTCCTCACCGTATTCTCCTTGAACTAAGGTCACACAGACCTCGTCCAATCACTCGTGGTAAGTCTTCAGGCGACTTCCAAACCTTCACAGACTTGGTCACTCGGCGATCCACAATTCCTCTTGGATGCTCTAGACCTTGACGCCTAACCGTCTGGAAGAAGCACAGTCTTCAAAGGTAATAAGCGTCGGATCCACGCAGGATCAATTTCTTCAGTGATGCTCAATCACTTTGGGTTTGTAGGGGTTTGGTTTTGGGTTTTCCTCACTCGATGATTTTTGCTCAAAGTCCTCGGAGGATGGGTTGCCCTCAAATGACAAGTGTCAAGTTCTCTCGGAGCAGCCAACCAGCTAGTGGTTGTAGGGGGCGGCTATTTATAGCCTAGGGAGCAGCCCGATATGATAAGACATAAATGCCCTTCAATGATATGACCGTTAGGTGGATAAGATATTTTGGGACAGCTAGCGCGCAGCACAGCAACGGTCGGAAATTTGACTCTCAAATTCCTCAGGGCTATCATGTTCCTCACTGTGTAGGTAATTCACACTGACGAATTCCTAACTCCTCAGTCAGAAAAAATTCATCAGCGACCAGAAGAACTTCGCCTCTGTCACTGAAGAAAGTGACTGAACTGTATGAGATTTCCAAAGGCTTCACTCGAAGGGATTTGTAGGTGTAGGATTTTGAGTTGAGCATCACATGGAAATTTTTCCTTAGTATTTCCTCGACCCCCTTTAACAGTACGGTGTTTCCTATGACTCAAGAAAGAGAAAATGAAACTACGAAAACAAAAGTCTTCACGCTTCATGTTCCACAAATGAATACCAAGTCTTCAAGGTCACACTAATTTCTTCACTTTCAAAGTCTTCAGAATATCAAAGTCTTCAGTTGAAGAACTTCATTTTTAGGGGTCGACTTTCTCTGTAAATATCAAACTCCTCATAGACTTATAGACCTGTGTACACTCACAAACGCATTAGTCCCTTAACCTATAAGTCTTCAATACACCAAAATCACTAAGGGGCAGTAGATGCACTTACAATCTCCTCTTTTTTGGTGATTGATGACAACATAGGTTAAGTTTTCAACGGGGATAAACATATGAAGTGTATACACTGATATTGAGGAATTTGATTACAAGATATAGAAGAACCCCCCCCCTGAAGATGTGCATAGTGAGGAATTTGCTTTTGAGGCAATGCACATTTGAAGAGTTGAATCATGGAGATCTCCCCCTATATCTTGTAATTCATACACGCATTTGATATATAATATGAAGAATTTGAAATGCATGATGAGCAGAATGATGAAGAAATTGAAGTGGAAGCAATCCCTTCAACCCCAATCATTTCCTCGCCTATGCCTTAGTTCCCAGCTGAAGAGGCCGGTGTTGAGGAACTTGAAGAAGATGTGGATATTGGAAGCACAACGCCAGTGATGAACGATGACTTTTGGGAAAGTCAGCATCTAAATTCTCCACTCTTCACCCCAATCCAACAGATACCTCAGTCCCCTGCTCCAATTGTTCAAATGGGCTCTGAAGAAACTCATCCCACTTCATCTATCCATGAAGAAATTCTAGCCACAAGTGCTGATGAACCTGCTGCTGCTGATCCTCAGACTGCACCTGTTGAGGAACAAGAAATTCCTCAGCCTGAAGAACCTGAGCTCGCGATTCCTGAGGTGGTGATGCAACTCACTGACACCCCTCTGCCAAAGCCAAAGAATCCGTTCTCAAGCAAATAGAAGTTCAAGGCTGAAGATTTCTTTGCCGAGCACGTATTCTTCACTGATTATAATCCATATGATTCTGCTCTCATAAGGAAGAGGCGTTTCTGGACTGCCAGCCAAGCCAATTTCTATTCCTTAGTGCTCTTCAACAAAGACAAAGTCTTCGATCATGCACATATTCCTCATGTGGACATGGAGTCTCTGCCCGGCTTTGAGCCAGTCCTCAGTGTTCTTCACGACGCAGGACTTCTGAATTTCTGCACTGATATCTGTGACTGGAATGAAGAACTCATTCTTCAATTCTATGCAACTCTGCACATCACCGGAGATGCTGAAGACGTGAACTCATGGGTATTAGACTGGATGTCTGAAAATACTCACTACAAGGCACCAGCAACTGAATTGCTTCGTGCTCTACCACTCAGTCCTCCACTTGATGGTGCTCGTTGTATCCACAACGAACCAGAACTTTCAAATCACTATATGCAAGTGCTGATGAAGCCTTTGAAGCCAAGGCAGGCCCCACGAACAAAATTCCTCGTCAAGGAATTACTCTATGTGCCTCGGACTGTCTATCGAATTCTGACGAAGACAATGAGTCCTATCAAAGGCCACGACTCAAATGATGAAGAAGTCATTGGCATCATGAAGAATATGCTTTTCAACATCATTCATGGCGTTCCCGTTAACTTCCATGATTTCTTCATGAGGACTCTGGCCAATATTGCTATGTCACCATTCGAGCTGAAGCCCTATGCTCCTTGGATTATGAGATTCATCAGGGCAAGATCTTCACTGAATTACAAAGCTGACACTCTGAACCACGGTAGCTACTTGCCTCCCATTGAAGTCCTCAAACGGACAGTTTCATCAGCTGATGATAAAGGCAAGGCTGCTGCTGTGATCAATGAAGGCATTCGTCCATTGGATGGTCAATTTTGCAAGGCTGCATCTTACTCTACCAATGACGATTCTGCCACACATGACTCTGCCGCAAATACCTCAGCCAAGCAAAATCCTCAAGCCACAGCACCCAGGGTGATGACTGACCGTGAGTTACTCCTCAGTCTTCATCAGAAGGTTGATCGCAATCACAAATGGGTAAAGCGTCAGTTTGGTGCACTTCTTCACAATATGACCTCAACACACAATGCAGTGAAGAAGAACCAATACTACCTTCATGAAACCTTCAACCGCACCTGGGCTGTCCTCACTCATGTCTATAGCGCTGAAGAACTGAAGACTATGGGTCTCAAGGAAGAATTTGACTGGTCTGCACCTCCTCTGAAGAAATTCAAGAGGGTCAAAATTCCTCCACTGGTGGCCAGCTCTTATTCTTCATCGCATGACACTGATGAGTATGAAGATTTGGACGACACTGCGGCAGGCCCTGCTACAACAAACAACCCCGACAACGCTGGCGCTCCTCCATCGACTTGAAATTCTTCAGGGGCATTAGTCCTCAGTTTCAATCCTTTTGGTCATTTGATGACAAAGGGGGAGAAATCTGAGTTAGTCTTCAAGCGGGTCTATATTAAGGGCATTTTTTTAAGTTACAACTCTCGTTCTTCTGAAACTTTTATTTGGATAGAGTTGTAATCTTAAACCCGATGGTGCGCTGATACTTTTGTTGCATTATGCTTTGCATGCTTATTCCTCGTTAATGACATTGCACGCATGCTGAATCTCATCAGGCACCATATTTCATCATGCATTTCAAATTCTTCATATTATAGACCTGTGTACACTCACAAACGCATTAGTCCCTTAACCTATAAGTCTTCAATACACCAAAATCACTAAGGGGAACTAGATGCACTTACAGTGTTCCCTTCTTTACTTTCCCGTTGACCGTATTACACATGTTTGAATGGCTAACGTATTCATTCTTTCTCATCCGCAACGCACCGAGATCAAGAAAGCAGCTGATGAGAGCCAGTCTATTCTGAAGAAGACACCGGTTGGAAACGGCAATGATGATGGTTCACTATGAGCATTCCTCAAGGTACATATCACATGCATTATGAGAGCCACTCTATGTTGCGGAGTTTGATATCTTGTGCACTTGTTCATGTTACAGCGTCAGGCCAAGAAGTTAAGGCGGTTATCGAATCTTCTCGGTTGTCGTGATCCTGAATATGATGAACCATCTGCCTATAGGTCTGGTACACCATCAGACCCCTCATCTCACCATCAGGGGGACGATGTGAGTTCCTCATATGCTTATCTGGATGATGAGGGTGCAGTCACCCAAGAGGTATGGCTAATCCTTTAGATGTGATTCTCACTTGATTACAACACCGGCCTTCACCATATTGTTTGATTGTGTGATAGGGCCATGAGCTTGATGATGACATGACTTTGGCGGACGCTCAAGCTCGGTCTGCATATGTGTTCAAGCCTATGCAGCCCAGACGCCGGTACACGCCCAATGACTATGACAACAGAGCAACCCAAAGGTGGTCGTAGGGACCTCGCGGATGGCTATCTTGGATGATGAGCCGGAGGCGGAGGCGGAAGTGCAGGAAGAGGAGGCTCATCGAGTTCATAACTTAAGACAATTCAAACATTACTACGACATGGTTCACGACACATTCATTACAAATGACAAATGGCAGCTTGCCCTAGAAGATAGTTCACCAACATCTCATAAAGTGCCCTTGTATTGTCTCGTCAAGAACGTGCCATCAATGGCGATGACGGGCCGACAATGCTCAAAAGCCCTCACGCATTGCTCAAAGGCCCAAAATGCACAACCAAACACTCGGACGGTCCTCCCATTGTGAATCAATGTTTGGTGCCCATGAGGCTCAACCACGTGAACCATGCCTGGGTTTGTGGCGGCCATAGCTAACAACAACCTAGGGAGTCAGTTGTATGCTTCCTTCCAATTGCCATACAACATCTTGAATGCGGCTTGCTTCGCCTTCCATGCCTTGTTGTACTTCACCTTGTAATGAAAGATGGCTTTCACAAGGTCAATGACACTCTTGATGCTCATTATTGGAAGTATGGATATTTGGTTGGATAACCTGTAAGCAATGAACTCGGACGTGAGTTGTCTGTGTTGTTGGTACACAAGCTTGCCATCCGCATTCTTGTGCCGGCACATGTTAGTTGGTAGACAACTCACTATGCGCCAAGTGGGACCTCCTTTCCATGGCCTTGCACGCACAATCCATGGACATGTTGGCACTTCATATTTGACCGTGTAACGCACTTTGACGTCCGAGTTGGCCACTTTATGTGGACGATAATGCGTAACCGAGTAGTTGTCGAGCCACATCTTCAATTCCAAGAAGGATTGAAACTCACAACCTGGATATATCCCGTTCTTGCCGTCTTCCAAATCACGGTGAGAACTTGGCCTAGCCCCAAGAGATATGCATTTGCCACCATCCACAATGGCTTCATCCGCGAGACTAAGATCCTTGAACAATGGTGTCTTGTGATCCCGCCCGAATACCTTCTTGAATGCTTGGGCCTCCTTGGACGTGAACCCCTCCTCATCAACTTCTTCATCGGGGCCATCGTCATCGGAGTCCGATGCATATGCACAGGAAAAAGGGATGGATTGGTCCATTGTCTCTTGCACATGATATTGGTCGAGATCACCCACATTGTTGTCATGGAGATCAACTTCGTTGTCATCCTCCTCATACTCATCATTCTCCTCTTCAAAAGCTTCATTTTGGTTGTTTGGAGTCGGGCTCAACGTTGGTCAATCTTGTTGCGTGAAATGAGATTCACTCATTTGATCTTGATTCATTGGTGGGGGAATGCTAGCAACCAACGGGGAGGGGTTCTGGTTCAAGTCCAAATTCAAAGTAGACTCAACCTTCTTGGAGGCAAATAACTCAAGAGCATTGTCTAGAGATTTGGCAACCGTCTCCTTGTATGTAACCCAACGTTGTTCGGAGCTCACACGCATTGTCTTCCAACAGATGTGCATTCCAAAACCAACATTATGCCTTTCCTCGAACTCAACAACGTCACTTGGGTCCATCCAATTCAAATCATTCCTCACTTGTTCCAAGAGCTCCGCATAGCTAGTACTACTCTCAAACACCATGTCAAGCTCATCCGGGTCCGCCTCAACATTGCCTTTCAAAAAGGCCTCTTTATCCACATGATGAACACAAACACATGTTCTCCCCATCCCTACAATAATAAAAAACACACATATATCAAATAAGTACTTAACAAAAATATTTGCACAAAATACATATGCCCTAACATATATATGAATTAATAACCCTAACCCTCACTTAACAATAACCACAACCCTAACCATAGCATAACCCTAACACCAACATCAAACACACATAACCCTAACCCTAGCATACTATGAAATCCTAACCATACCAAATTAGCAAAGAAACATAACTTGATTCAACACAAATTTCCAAATCCAAGCAAAAACTAGGGTTTCCCCAAATTAGCTAGATTTGAGCAAATGTGACAATTCCTATGGATGAAAACGAGGGGATCGGAGGAGATTTAAGGGAGGGGTTGACTTCGAAATCCACGGTCAAATACTTCAGATTTGCAAGATTTGATAAGGATTTGAGAGGAGAAGAGAGGAGGGGCGCAAGGCTAAGGGTTTGGGTGGGGTGGGGGTGGGAGGGAAGAAAGGGTGGGGCCAGCCTAAGTGGCGCACAGACAGTGCGATGCCTAAAATATGGACGCTGCACATTACAAGTGTAGCGCCCTAGCCTTAGGCGCTGCACTGATGTCTGTGGGGCCGCAACTGGACTAGGGCTGCCATGCTGGCTGGATCTGCGACGCCTAAGAGAAGGACGCTGCACTGTAGGGTGCGGCGCCTAGATATCGGGCGCTACACTAAAGGGTCAGCAGAGTGAAAAAATTTCGAGAACAGGTCAGTTTGTGATTTGATTTCGACCTAAGATCAAATATGTGATTTCTTCCGAAAATATTTACGAGCCGCTATTGAATGCCATTGCCTTAGGAATCTTTGGGCGATCGTGGAGACACGGCACCCGTTGCCGCCGCCGTACCCGAGGCTCGGCGACAAAGCTAGCACAGCAGCTGGTTATCCAGATCCAGGCATCCCGGCAGTGGGTTCGGTCGTGCCCCGCCTGCCCGCTGCACACGGCGCGCACTGCCCCCATCAAAACCATCGAAATTGGCGCGATCCTGCTCTCCCCATCCCCCACCCCGCAGTTCCCCATGCGCACGTTACCTCCACCAGCCCCCTCCCAAACACCGAGACCTGGAAACATTAAGATATTGTCACCCACGCTCCCGACTCTCCCTTTCCCCAGAAAGAAAGAGAAAAGGATGCTGCCACCAGCACTGCTACATCTCTCTGTCCAACGCCCGTCCCTGTCTCCGGCCCTGTTGCTGGTGAAGAAGCGAGAGATATGAGCATCAAGAGAGAAGAACAGCCCAAAGCGTAGGACATTTGCACGACTTGCATACACAGGGAAAGCGAGGGGTCGGGCGCCAAGAACCACAGCCGTAAACTTACATGCATGCACTCGTGCGCAGCTGCACATACTGATGGACGACGACATACAATAGCAATTGCGTTTGGAGATTTTCAAGTGCTACTCTATTGTATATTGTTGTTGGTGGCTTGAGTTTTCCTTGGGGTGTAGCTTAATTATTTGAGCTTCCCTTGTCAACTTGAGAACCAGCTGGTGGGCTAATTTATTCAATTCAACTCAATTATTATGGCTAGGACAGCAATCTGCAGATGTATCGCGATAGAGACGTAGGAGTGCAGTGTCAAGGTTATTTAAGCTCGCGCCCACAGGTTCTCTCATCACCCTGGTCAACTGAGAGTGCGGTACTGCTCCGGCCTTTCTTCCGCAATCTACTCCTCCACTGGTCAGTTTCATTGACACCTACAACATGACTAGCTAGCCTGCCCCAGCTAGATCCTGTGCACGCCGAGCTCACCAAATGATCTAGTAACTCCGACCACAGCTAGCCATGTTATTAGAGCATCTCCAAGGCTAGTCACCACATGGACCTCATTGCATCTACAATCGGACTGAGTAAATTTGGGCCCCTATACGACTGCGGATGTGACTGTGGACGGCACCGGTCTAGACCTCACAGACCTCTTCCAACGCAAATGTGCTTAAATGAGGTGCTAAATGCATTAAATACCTTAGCAACTCAAGTCTCCAATGCATAGGTGCTTAACTTGTTGTTGCTAAGCACACTTTATTTAATGAGTTAGCACATAGTAAAGTCTTTCATGCATTGGTCAAATGGTTTCACTTAAGTGGTTTGCATAGGTTCTCGCGCTTGGCATTGGTTCTTCCTGGAGTCACCAAAGTACTCTCCCCCCTCCTTCAATGTTATGCCAAGTCATTTTTTCATTTATGTGGCATGCTTAGCATCCGTCCATGGTGGAGCACTGTGAAGGGCCTCAAGTGTCCCATTTGTAACCACAACTTTTACACTTGAAATCTCAAATCCATACAAACACATGCACGTCGATCGTGATACACAAACAATGAGTAGGGCACACAAGAACAAAGTTCTACTCATTCAAAAACGACGTCGAAGGAAACATTGATGGTATGTTGAGTCCATTGTAAACTAGTCCTTGTACAGAAGCCGTGCGCCAGTAATCCTATCTCGGAGAATAACTCTCCTGCCCATTATCGAACCCTTGAAGTTCACTACATGGTCCTCTTCCTTGTCCATTTCTTCCTCGATGCTATCCATTATCATCATTTCAACATCTTCATTGTTCGAATTCGACGATTTGTTGAACTCTCCATATATGAATTTGTTTTTCTCCGTGTTTTCATAGGCATCATTCGACGTCAAACCCATCGGTGACCCATAAACGACCAAAAGAAGTACAATAACTGCTCGAACATTTTATCAAACACATAGAGCATGAGGTGTTTGTCCGGAGGAGTTGCACATACTGGGGGCAGCGTCCAGTGGCGGCACGGTCGATGGAGTTGCGGGATGGAACCTCAGTTGGCAGCGCTCTGGGTTGGGGACGCCTTCAAGCAATTTGGTGCAGGCCCCTGCAGTCGGTCCGACACGGCGGACAAGTCCGAGCGTCCCCATATCCGAGCCACATATGGGCTGGGTATGGGGGTTGCGGCTCAGCCTAGACATTTGGGTCGGGTGGCATTTTTTTTTGTCCAAGCAATGACCGGACAAGCTGTCCGGACATTTGGGTCAGACATGGGCATTTGGTTGTAGATGATCTCATCAAACATTCGCGGATAGCCTGTCAGGGGCGCTGATCATTCAACGCTATACCTCTAAATCCTCTATTTCCTCATTTTTGGTTTAGAAGGACAAAGTGTATCTCTAGATTGTCAATTCAACCAATGTAATGCACCTTGTACTTCATCCTGTCCTTTTTACTCTACATATAAAATATGTATGCATCCAAACTTCATAAAGTTTGAGCAACTTTATAGAAAAAATATCAACATTTACAATATGAAATCAATATCATTAGTATATAATCAAAGTTATACCATGACAAAAATAGAATATTTGTAGTTTCTAATGATATTAAATTCATGTTAAGTTGATTTAATCTTTGAACTAGGAAACGTGTGGACCTTTTAAACCGGAAAGGAGTTAGTATTTGACTTGCACCATGTCCAAAAAAGAAAGGAGAGAGAAGAGGGAAAGAAAAACATGGGTTTGTGGTGGCTTCTGAGACTGAGTTGGCGGTGTCCGCGAATGCCGACTTCTCTCGGAGCTACCACTTATTTGATGACAGTTTGTGATATTTCGGACAATCCAAACATTTTGTGGTCACTTTGGGGAATTTTGGTAACCGCGTGTTCAGGTTGTCCGATCTAGACATTTTGGGGAATTTTGGTAACCGCGTGTTTGTCACTCAACATTTTTTCTCTAGTCCTTTTTCTTTGAAACATTAAAATATTTCAAAGATAGATATTCCGAACCAAACATCAAGTTTCCAAGTACCATAGTTCAAATTAATATTTAATCTATTTGGCCAAATGCTATAATTGAAAAAGCCATCATAAATGCTCCACTAGATATGAGTTGTTGGATCCTAAATGTGATGGTGCATTTAGATAAATTCTTTTTTTTAGAAAAGGAGGATTACCCCCGGCCTCTGCATCTGAGCGATGCATGCAACCATTTTATTAATTATTCTCAGAGACTTTACAAATCATTACATCAGTAAGCCTGAAGCCACCATCTTCGCGACACCTGTCGCTACTCCTATTCCCTTGATGTAGGGGTGCCGAATGTCCGAGCCTAATACCAAACAGACATCGCACAAAAACCTAACATCTAATGCCGGTTGCCCCATCCCAGCCACTTACCGGGAATGGGTCACACACCGGTCCGGCACACTCACCGAGGCTACCGCAGCCGTCATCCACCTAACCATCTTCAGAGCAGGTACCGACGCAAAGACCTTGCTAGGTCAGCTGTCGACGCCACCATGACGCCAGACAGCACCGCGCCCTGCGCTCGTCCATCTAGCCGCATCTGTCGTCGATATCCAGCTGCACCATGCCGCCAATACTCGTCGTCATCGACGCGGTAGAAACAACGCCGCACCTCCTGGCAACCTCCACACCATCGCCACTGCTGGAGCTACCGGAGTCCATCACCCACAACATCTCTCCGCCGAACATCAGAACCTCCCAAGACGGCGCCTCCATGGAGGGTACGACGCGAAGGACGCCGCCGCCGCCCAATCCAGACTGAATTTTGGACTTTCGTCCGGGAGGGGTTCGGAGATGGATAGGAGAGACCTCGACATCGCCTCCACGGAGGGTAACAGCGTCGAGAGACGTCGCCGATGCCGGACCGAACAAGCCGATCAAAGTTTCCTCCGGTCCCCATCCTATACCACCAAAACTCCATCGGCTCCGGATCCGGCTGGACCATGAACTGGAACCTGCAGAGACGAAAGAGCCATGGGGTCCAACCCACCATGAAGGAGGATCGAGAAGACTCCATCGTAGATCTCCAAGCGCCGAATCCAGCGATCCGGCGTGGTCAGCGACGACCACCACCACCCCGCGGCGGCTGATGGCGTTCAAGCCCAAGACCCAGATTGGATCCGATCTGAACCCGGCAGCGCCCGCGACCACCGATCTTTCCACCACGCAGCCGTCACCACGCCGCGAGCAGGCCTCCGCCACTGCCGCGCCACACGACGTCGCCAAGAAACCTGCCGCGCCACGCCGCCCAACCCCGCGCTAGTCCGGCGCCCCGTCCGATCTGGCTGCCCCGCGCCAGCCGAGATAGACAAGAGGGAGATACGCCCCGCCGCCGCCCAGCCGGCCAAGCTTTGCCCGGCGGCGCTGCGGACGGCGGCGAGGGGAGGTGGAGGCGGGAGGAGGGACGAGAGGACGGCGGCTAGGGTTCCCCCTGGGTCGCCCGCGGGGGCGACACGAGGGGGACGACGGAAAATGACGATCGTCTCTTGTCCTGGAAGCTAGAAATGTCCACCCATCCGTTCAAAACCTTGAACATTGTGAACATTCTCACCCTCATCTTTCACAATTATGTTGTGCAGAATCATGCAACGTGTCCTTCATCTCCCATATTGTCTCTGGGTCTATTGTTTGGTAGGTTTTCAAACAACTACAAACATACTATTTGACTCGCTCCACCCCTAGATTTAACGCTCGCCAGGGGATTCCGGGCATTCGGCCCAAATTAGAAGTCCCCGTAAAAGATTTAGAAGTGTTTGAATAGTTTGTTCCGAACATTTGAAACGGAATGGGGTTAGTGTTGGAGATGGCCTCGTCGGAGAGTGGGTAGATATCAGGTGATACCGCCCTTCACATGCTCTCATGCTCTAAAATTTGAAAATCACATTTAGATGTTTCAAATAATTCTGAGAATATGTGTGCATGTTCACATGACATATGTCTATAATGCTTAAAAAATTCAGATCCAAATTTGAAACATAGATTGAGAAACAAAAAAGACAATCTATAGTGAATAGTGTCAAAAGGAGACAAAACATGAATATTCTCATTTGTTAGGGTTTGTAGTCACGTGTCCTGTGAAAATTCAAAAATAAAAACAGATTTTCTTAAAACATTTAAATGTGACTTTTCAAAAATTGAAGCATGGTACTAGCATGTAAAGGGTGGTATCACCTGATATTTCTCTTCGGAGGGCTTCTCTACACAGCTACTCCTACATTTCATGGAAAAATGGAGGAGAGGAGGCAATCAAGTAGTATAGCTTAGCTACATCCCTAACAGAAGGCCTGGAAGTAAAAGGCAAGCAGGGAAGAAGATGCCAGCCAGCCAACCAGCCAAAGTAGTACTTGCACCAGTACCACTCCACTGAAGTAGAAGTACTAGTATAGTCAGGCGAGGCAGCGGTAGGGCAGCTCCCTCCCCTTCTATATTCTCCCAATCAACACCCACAGAGAAAAAGGAGGCAGGAAAAGCAGCCGCGAGGTAGAGAAAGGAAGAAAACATCAACTCCACTCAGAGCAGTGCTCTCCCCCCTCTAACGGTGAGAGAGAGAGAGGATCGATGGCGTGGTGGGCAGGGAGCATGGGCGGCCTGGATCTCCGCAACCACCTGGCGCAGTTCGGCGGCCCAGCTGCCGGCGGCGCTGCCATGGGCGGCGCCGAGCAGGCCCCGACGACCCCAAACAGCAGCGGGAGCAATAACCACGACGACTCCTCCGGCGCAGCGCAGGACTCCCCCACCGCCGGCGCGGGCGACAACTCCCCTAACCCCAACGCCGCCATCTCAGGCTCAGGCCCGTCCGGAGGAGGCGGAGGCAGCGGCGGCGGGGGCTCGTCGTCGGGCCGGCGGCCGCGAGGGAGGCCCGCGGGGTCCAAGAACAAGCCCAAGCCGCCCATCATCATCACGCGGGAGAGCCCCAACACGCTGCGCTCCCACGTGCTGGAGATCGCCAGCGGCGCCGACATCATGGAGGCGGTGTCCACCTTCGCGCGCCGCCGCCAGCGCGGGGTCTCCGTGCTCTCCGGCAGCGGCGTCGTCGGCAACGTCACCCTGCGCCAGCCCGCCGCGCCGCCCGGCTCCGTCGTCACGCTCCACGGCCGCTTCGAGATCCTCTCCCTCTCCGGCGCCTTCCTCCCGTCGCCCTGCCCGCCGGGGGCCACCGGCCTCGCCGTCTACCTCGCCGGCGGGCAGGGCCAGGTCGTCGGGGGCACCGTCATCGGGGAGCTCGTCGCGTCTGGGCCCGTCATGGTCGTCGCCGCTACCTTCTCCAACGCCACTTACGAGCGCCTCCCGCTCGCCGATGAAGAGCCTGGCGAGGCGGCCGCGGCGGCCACCGGATCCGACGGCATGCAGCTGCCGGAAGGGCCGGCTCCGGGAGGAAACGGCGGGATGGGTGCGGCCGTCGGCGTGCCCGGACTGCCAGACCCGTCGTCGATGCCATTCTACAACTTGCCGCCAAACCTGCAGATGCCTAATGGCGGCGGTCAGATGGCGCACGATGTGTTTGGCTCCTTCCGGCCGCCACCGCCGGCCTTCTAGCTCTAGCTCTAGCCAGCGAGCGAGGTGTCTCCACTCTCGATCCCCCTCTTTTGTTTCTTGTTCCTTTCTTTCTTTCTTTCCAGCTTCACAAATCAGTGTTGTTTGTGATCTCCTTGTTTTGTTTTAGGTGCTCCTATACTGTTTAATTACTAGTTAGCTTTGATTGTTTGCCAGTGCGCTTAATTACTCATCATGGATCAAGGAGAAACTGCAATTTGATCTCTTGAGTACAGCTTCGTTTCTTCAATAGCTAATTGATTAATGTGGATCAGAATTGAAGTTTTAAGGGTGTGTCATGTTCTCATCCAGAAACACACATCTAATACATTGATTTGATTTTACGCGGAGATTCGTTTGAATTTGTTCTTTTATTTTCTTGCTTGATTAATTAAATAGTGTGGGAGTTAGACGATTAGCAAATCCAAAGTTTTAAATAGCTGGCTATAGCATATTTGCGTTTAGCATCATTTATAATTTAAGGCATTTGGCACAGCGTCAATTTAGCGTGTCTTGAGGCTGCCACTATTTGACATTGCTCTCTATTTAAAACTTTGGTCAGAATGCTAATCTATCATATGGTAGGCCACGTGCCATGTCGTGGTTTTTCTCTTGACTTTTTTCTCTGCCAAAACCTGTTGAATGGAACCCCGTTTCTTCTACGTCTTCGCCCCGCTGGCCTGTTCATCTCTCGTCGAAACCATGCTAGCTAGCTACCCATTTGTATATCCCGGGACGACGCAGGGGCGTGATCGTCAACGATCATCAAGACAGGAGATGCAGTTGGTACACAAATTTCTTACCCTCAAATATTTGATCTTGTAGCTCAGCTTTTCCTGTTGGTTATGTTTATTTATTTGGCTAGGGTTTAATTTTTTTGGTGTTGGGCGGATTGTCTTGGTCAATGTATCAGGGTGAGACAGTGGTTTAAGACAGAACATCTTTTATTAGCAAGTTATATGCTTTGTTAGCTTCCTTGTTTAGTACCTCGATGCAACCACAATAGCCTATCAATAGTTGGAATAGATGATTAAGCACGCTGGCTGTTCCTAGGAACATGTAGATGTATTGATTTTTTTTTTGAGAAAAACATGTAGATGTAGGTTTGACATGCGTTGGGAACTCTGAAGTAGTTATGATATTATGATATCACAATAGAACCGAGACATGGATCGGCCCAAATTCTACCCATAGCTCACTGAGAGGCCACTGTTGATATAACTGATGTATAATAAACATACGGAAGGAAATAATGCATACTGTTGATAAATCAGTACTTCAAAACCTTGGTGGACCACTGTGCTATAACCAACATACAAATAGAGCATCAACATAAGAAGATCTGCAAGTAGCAGCTAAAACATTGGTTCAATTATATAATGGAATACACACTACCACATGACAATCTTTATTAAGACATCACATAATGAAACACAAGTCACTCTATTACAAACTTTCATCTTCCCTAGGCAATTAGACATGCTACTAGCTAGTATTACAGAAGATAACAGAAGTGAATAGAATATATTATGAAGAAAGTGACAATGAACAACAACCTCTCTCCAGTTCTAGTGGCGATGATGCTTCCGGTGATACTTGATCTCCAATTCCCAACGTGGGTGAAAGAGATTATGCACTTACAAATCCAAATAATTGTTAAATAGTATGTTATATATTGGATGGTATGTGAAAACAACCGTTAAGACGCCATCTTATATTCTTGTCTTTCTTTAGCATGCACAGAGAAATTATCACACAACATTTTATGGCTTGGTCGTAATATATTTTTCCCACTGGACCGGAATTCCTTGGTGGTTTACTAACTTTATGAGTGAATTATTGATACTACCCCCGTCTGGGTTTTTTGGTTCCCTTTGTATTTTGTGCCCAACTTTGACCATAGATTTAGCTAACAAATTATAAGTTGTATGTCACCAAACTTATATTGTTGGATTCACATTTGAAAGTGGTTTCCGATGATACTATTTTCAGGGTATATAACTTATTTTTTAATAGTTAAATCAAAGGTCAAAGTTTGAACCAAACTACAAGGACTAATAAACCAGGACGGAGGTAGTAGTGTAAGTTAACAGCCACCTCTTCCCATTTTCATAGGTTGCATAGCATAAAAATGGCAAAATGGTACCAATATTTGCCAATCTACTAAAGGTCTCTTGATTTTTGTCTTTCTCTATCATGATGGAGGATATAATAATCTGAGATCCAATTATATGAAGTTTAAAACATTTGAGATGGTCCACTTACATGCACCAAAGGCAAAAGTGTGAAGCGACGGAGATGAAGAGAAGATTGTGGTATTTGAGATGTGGCGACGAGGTAGATTGTAAACAAAAACAACCAAAACTCAAGTTCGACCGAAGTCTATATATATATCACATGTGAGGGCTTCCATATTAGTTGAAATAGGGAAACTTTAGAAGTACTTTTGGTGTTTCTTTACTTTGACCTGATGATGAAGATTCTTTGTTCTCGTCGAGCTGCACTTTTCTCCCACTCACTCTTTTCACAAGAAAACATTTTCTTTGAAAACACACATTTCTTAGTGACATCATTTTTTTGCTTTTTTTATGCACAATTTTGAAAATTGTTGTTCTTTTCATATTTTTGTTCACATCTTTAAGATATGTTTGTGGTTAAAAAAGTATTCATGATTTTTAAAAATGTTTGTGGTTGCAAATTTCTGTTCATAGTTTCCAACAAGGTTAGGAATTTGTTACTAATTTTTTAAAATGTAATGTATTTTTTCACAATTTTCATAAAAAAATTCGTATTGGATAATTGTTGACAAATTTTCATGTTCATTCATCATGATGAAATGTAATTTGTTTCAACAACAAAAGCATTCGAAAATGAAAAAATCACATGGTCATGGATGCATCCGTTGGGCTAGTCCGGCGACAGGTCCTTCCATTTATCGACCTTTTGTCACAGAAAAACTCTAGAAAATGCAAAACTTATTGAATACCCAAACAACTTGGCATGGAGCCTTCAATTGGTCATGCAAGGCCATGAAAAACAATTGGGAACATTTGACATATGTCGGGAAATAACGTGTTCGCAAATGGTCCCTTCTGCCCTATCCGAACACCCTCCGTTGAACATGATCTATTTTTGGACATCAATGAAATAACCTCAACTTTTGCCCATGGCAGGCATCCATGCCCAGTTTGAATGACTTCAGACAATATATGCAAGTTGCGACACATCTGGCCATTTATCGACCTTTTTCACATAGAAAATCCCAGATGCAAAATGGCCTACACGAACACCCTCCTTTGAACATGGTCTATTTTGGACAACCTACTAATAACCCCAACTTTTGGCACCAAGTGGGCATGCCCATGGCAGGCATCAATGCTCAGTTTGAACGACTTTTGACATCGTTATATAACTCATCAACTACCGTAAACCCCCTATACACTTATTAACATCTAGCTAGTAAGCAAAAACAGAATTTTTAGTACAAGACAATGTGACTGACCCGAAGTTGTAAGGAAGTAGTATATCTGGACAGACATTTAGGCGCTTCAAGAACATTAGCAAGCTTTTCTCTGTTTCTTTTCGATAGAATTCCTGTGACCATGTCTCTTGATTAATGGTATTTGGGTCAATGAACCCAATGCCATAGCTTTCAGCTTTTTTCATTTCATACATCTTCATTCTGCATAATACCACATAAAAGAATATAGTGAGGATAATTACATGTAATGATCAATGAGCAATAGATCTAGCTAGAGACTTAATTATTAAATTACAGAAAGAACTCACTTACAGACAATAGCAACTGGCGAGGGATTTGTCGAGTGTATCTTGATTGAATAACTGAAACAGTTTTGTAAACTCGACATACAGATCCATTTGATGATAGTAATACTCTTCCTTGGTTTTCACCGTGAGGGATTCTCGATCGGTAGTCTTGGTTTGATTCATGTACCGTTGATGCAATTGATACATTTTGGTTGAGAGCTTCTTGACCTCCTCGGTCTTGACCAAAGGTTGGCCGCGGGCATATTTCCATTTTACTTCCTCCTCTGTAATCAATGGTATGGGCTCGAGCTCTAGGAGTTGTTCCACAGTGACATCGGCCTCCTCAGCCATCCTTCTATGAGCGTCAGTTATTACTGGAAGATCGGCGCCGGTACTCACATGTGGTACAATGAGTGGGGGGGGGGGGTCGATTGCACCACCTATTCTCCTAACTGGGGAACAGTTTTCCCGCTTTTTGGCAGCTCCTTGGCTTGAGCTCGAGCTCGACTCCTTTTTCTGTGCTTGAAATGACTTCTTGATTTGGCGCTCATAGTCAGAGTCAACATGCGGGGAGCTGGTGTCTTAGCCATACGAATGAAGTGCTCAACGATATGCTCAGGTACAATCTCCTTTGATGGCGGTGGCGGTTTCGGTCCAAAATGGGCAACCAGTTGGGCTCGCACTTCGGCTTCGTTTTCCTCATCAGTCAGGTCGTAAGGCCGATGAGGAAGAGGCTTGAGGCTGCTTGGACCATATTGGAATCTCTTGCCTCCTGTACTTGTACCGCTAGCCGCTGGAGCTGCGGCGGCTCTCTTTCGCTGTTGCTTAGGCGGAGGAGACAGCTGACGCGGTGCCTGACGACTTGGAGGAGGAGGACTGGGCTGATGCGGTGTCGGACTAGGAGGAGAAGGAGTGGGTTCGCGCAGTGGTGCCGGACATGGAGGAGGAGTGGGCTCACGCGGCGGTGCCGGACTTGGAGGAGCATGAGTGGGCTCACTTGTTAGCTGACTTGGAGGAGCAGGAGTCTGCAGAGGCGGTGGCTGACTTGGAGGAGTTGGAGTCGACTGCTGACGCGGTGGCAGACTTGAAGGAGGAACCGGCGGACACGGTGTCGGTGACCTTGCAAAGACGATGCAATCCTTTCTCCATATAATGATACGATGAATGGCATGTCCCAGTGTGCGCTCATCGTCACCTCCAACAATGTCAAGCACTAGCCCTGAATACTGTGCCACCACTTCATCAACCGCGACACGAGCATAGCTTGCTGGAATCGGATTGCAATGGAAGGTTGTATCAGGGGGATTTGTATAAGCAACACCGTCCGCCACCTTCATGGATATGTTCTTCATTTTGAAGTGTAGCTCACAATTAGTGTTATCCATGATGTCATCCATAGGGTATCTATCCAGCAGTGCCTCATCGCCCGGGGCGGAACCCATGCTGCTTCTCGGCATGGATGGGATGGTGCTATCCAATGCTGCATCCGCTAGCTCCTGCTGCTGCTGAGACCCTCTTCCCTGGCTAATTTCGTGGATCTGCTGCTGCCGCTGGAAAGCGAGTGCCAACACCGCATGTGATGATTCTAGGCCTTTAAGGCGGTCTGCTTCTTGCTTCCTCTGCTCCTCCTCCAGCTTCCTCTTCTTCTCCGCCGCCATCTTCTTTCTCGCACGACTTCTATAGTCAGCGTTCCAGTCCCTAAACCCCTCATACCACGAAACAACGCCCATGCCTCGTGTTCTTCCCGGGTGTTCAGGGTTCTTGAGGGCATGCGTAAGCTCGTCGTTCTCTCTGTTGGGCGTAAACACCCCCGTGCGTGCCTCTTCTATTGCAACAAGTATATTGTCGGTGGCGTCTTTAAGACTTGACCGCTCCAAAACCTCGCCTGTGTTTGGGTCCAATGAGCCCCAATGCGCATAGAACCAAGTCCTGACCGTGAGGGGCCAACTCAATGTAACTGGAGACCCGTGCATCCCTCATCTGTTGCTTAGAGAGATCCCACTTAGGCCGGCCCACCTCGTAGCCACCTGGCCCCAGCTTATGGTGCCATATCTTCTTCGAGGCATTGATCTTGTTTATTCTGGACCGTTCCTGAGCTAATTCTGATTCCTTGAATTTCACAAAAGCGTCCTAGTGTTCTCTTTGCTTCTCTAGTGTTCCCTTGAATTCTGGAGTCTTCTTTCCTTCTTTGAGGTACTTGTTCCATACAGTTTTCTTGTGGTTATTGAACGCTATCGCCATCTTCCTAAGAGCAGCGTTCTTGACTTTCTCCACATCTTCAGCTGTGAAATGATCTGGTAGCGTGAAATGTGACATGAGAGATTCCCAAAGCCGATCTTTTGCTCTTTTGTCCACAAAAGTAAGATCTGGATGGTTCTTTGCTGGCTTCTTCCATTCTTGAATGGAGATCGGGATTTCGTCCTTCACAAGAACTCTGCACTGACGAACGAACTTGCCCACATTCTTCTTAGGCTCGATCAGATCGCCATTAGGTTTGATGGCATCGATGTTGTACTTTATGCCTTCCTTCAACTTCTTGGCTGGGCCTCGCACTATCCTGTTGCCTTCTCCTAATTTGCTCGATCCGGAGGGATGAAAGAAGAAAGATCAATTCGTTAATATATATACAAATCAATTAAAACATGTGATGGATCACCAGATGCCTGCTTATATAAATATACCTCGCCGGTGTTTGCTATTTGAAGATCATCATAGTTCTGGGCTTCTTCCATTCGGTCATCTTCATCGAATATCATATCATCACCCTCCCCGGTATTGTTCAGATATTGTGAGCCATCATCTTCTTCATTCTCATCTGGCCGGCTCGGGGAACGTATGATCTCAAACATAGTCTCTTTTACTTCACTGCCGATATTGCCCGCCATAGCTTTTATTTAACTAATCCAGAAGAAATATAAAACAATTTAGTACGCATCTCGAATAATACTAGATAATTGATATGCATCTCAAATAATAATAGATAATAGATATGCATCTCGAAAGATAAAACTGAAACATAGTAGATAATATGCATCATCAAATATAATCTCGAATATTGTCTCGAATATTATCGAATGATATAATCTTGAATACATCGTCTCAGAGATCTCGAATACATCACTCTAGCTAATGCAGATCGAATACTATCGAATAATCTCGTTGAGTTGCGGTGGACACCCAAAGAGAATGAACCACCACAGGATCATAGCTCCAGTGAGATCCCTGAAGAATCTGCCAGGTATTGGAGAACCAGACGTCCAACGCAACCATGTAGCGATGGACGTGCTCGTCCTCCTCCTTGACACGGTGACGTACCACATCCTCGGGGGGACACCAGCCTCCGCACCAAATGTGGCCCACGCGCCCGCCACCAAAGAAGCTCCGGGTCGACACGGGACCCGGGTTCCTCACCAAGATGAGCGCCTGTGAAGGTAGCACATCCCAGTGCCAGCTCGGTGGAGCCCAGTCCCGTACATGGCGCCTCTAAAGTAGGACGTCATCGCGAACGGGTCGATGACGAGGATGTGGGCCGGGCATCTTTGACGTCGATAACAAATTCTATGCAAATATGTAACATTTTTTAAATGTGATCAAATGTTGCATATGAAAAAATTTAAACTTTGACATATGATCAAATGTTGCATATATATATATGTCAAAATTCAAACTTTGACATGATCAAACTTTGACACATGACGAGCTAGCTAGCTAGTTCGATCATCTAACAATAATATATCTAGCTAATTCATCTAACATTTGACAAAAGTATAAAAACTAATTAATTCATCTAATTAACATGCATTAATATATCTAATTCATATAACTAAAAGTAAAAACTAATTAGATCATCTAACATTTGACATTAGTCTAATTCATCAGAAACTTTGACATTAATCTAACATTTATATTTACCTAACTAATCTCATCTAACATTTCTATAACTAAAAGTGTAAAAAAAACTAAAAACAGAAAAACAGAAAATAATGTGTGTGTGTGTGTGTGTGCGCGTGTGGGTGTACTGTATGTGTGTGTGTGCGGGCTCAAGGGCGGCCATGGCACGACAGGAGGGGCCGGTCTGACAGCGGGGCCGACGGCGGGCGAGGCGAGGCGACGGGGTGGCAACGGGGACGGACACAACGACGCGGGGATGGTGCAACAGGGACGAGGGCGCGGTGATGGGGCGGCGACGGGGACGGGTGAGGCGACGGGGACGGCAACGACGATGGCGCGCAATGGGGGCGGCGACAGGAGCGGCGGTGATGTCGATCGAAGCAGAAGATGAAGAAGAGGGAGATAAAAAAGCTGAAAATTTTCATAAGTGTTGTTTATATACAAGGCACCTTTAGTCCCGGTTGGAGCCACCAACCGGGACTAAAGGTCAATTCTGGCCAGGCCAAGCGGCGGGAAGCCAGGTTTTGGCGCAGAACTACAAAGTCAAGGCGATTGTCGGCTCTATTCGACCTCCTAAACCCGGCGCAACTTTTCACTGCCGGCCAATTCTAGAAGGATATGTGATGTAGGGCGAAACCCTATGGTGACGATCTTTCACGTTTGGAGTGGATCCTACAGGAATCACGAAGAACACGCGGAAGAACTGGGGAGAAAACACGGGGAGAACGAGAGAAATCACGAAACTGACATAGAATCAATCACACGAGTGCTAGATCACCGAACACAAAGAGTAACATATGATCCACAATCAACAAAGGTAAGGATACAAAGGAACCGTTCTTCTCCGTACGGAGGTCTTCCCTAGAAAGGGGTCTTGAATCCGCTTGGGGGATCTTCTCTGAAGAGGTCGTGAGCTCCGAGGAGAAGTAACCAAGTGGATGAGCAAGACTCTCACACAAATATGAGCTAAACAAATGCTAACCCTAAAACATACGGGAGGAGGGAGTATATATAGTCAAAGGGGTGAAGGGATGCATGGGTCACGACCCAAAGGAGCTGCGCGCAGGCAGGGGGGCACCGGATGTCCGGGCGTCGGGCCGGATGTCCGGTGGCTCGTGAGGGGCCGGATGTCCGGGCTGGGGGTGCTGGATGTCCGGTGCTTCCGGAGGGGCCGGATGTCCGGTGCATAGGCCGGATGTCCTGGCTGTTGGCGCCATCTTCAGTGCATTCGGGACGCCTTGTCCGGATATCCGGGCGGGAGGCCGGATTTCTGGTGGGGGGGGGGGATGTCCGGGCTGGACGCCGGATGTCCGGTCACTGTAGGTTCTTCTGCAGATTCTGGATGTGTAGATCTCCAGGGTCCGGATGTCCGGGGTCCTGGCCGGATGTCCGGTGCCTGGAAGCTGCTTTTGCCTTCTTCCATTGGTTCTCTTCGTCCGTGGACTTGGGGTCTTGTCCATCTTCATGTGCATCCTCGGGAGGGTCCTCTTGGTACCTAATCATGCACAACATTCCGGATTGAGGTAGTAGCCATGTCTCGAGAGGGTCATATGATATATCACTAAGGAGAGAAGTCACCTCGGTCTCGAGAGCTCGAGCTCGTGCTCTTGTCATGGGTCCTCTTGGTGCTTGGTGAGGCGACAGAAGGTCCATGGGGATGACCGAAGGCTGCTCCGCATCATCTCCACCCCCTTGTGAAAGATCCGACCTCGGATCGAAATCCTCATCACCATGTTATGGGGAGAGATCAGAGACGTTGAAGATGTCGCTCACGTTGTACTTGTCGTGTGGGAGATCGATCTTGTAAGCATTGTTGTTGTAGCGTGCTAGCACCTTGAAGGGTCCGTCGGCTCGAGGGAGAAGCTTGGACTTGCGTTCGTTGGGGAAGCGGTCCTTGCGAAGGTGTAGCCACACGAGGTCTCCAATGTTGAATATCATGGGATGCTTGTTGACGTTGAGCTTGGTCGCTAGTCGTTGTACTTGGCGCTCGATGGTGTGCCTTGTATCTTCATGCATCTTCTTGATGTAGCTTGCACGGGCACTTGCGTCGAGGTTGGTGCACTCTTGTAGAGGAAGAGCTAGAATGTCCAATGGGGACAACGGGTTGAAGCCATAGACGACCTCGAAGGGGGACTTGCCGGTCGCCAAATGTCTTGCACGGTTGTAGGCGTACTCGGTGATGGGTAGACATGCCTCCCACTCCTTGATGTTCTTCTTGATCAACACGCGAAGTAGATTGGAGAGTGTACGGTTCATCACCTCCGTTTGGCCGTCGGTTTGAGGATGGTATGCCGAAGAAAACAATAGCTTGATTCCGAGCTTGGCGTATAGGGTCTTCCAAAAGTAACTCAAGAACTTGACATCGCGGTCCGAGACAATTGTCTTTGGCACTCCATGTAGTCTCAAGATTTCCCTACAAAAGAGATTGGCAATATGTGAAGCATCGTCTATCTTGTTGCAAGGAATGAAATGTGCCATCTTAGAAAATCGGTCCACAACAACAAAGACGGAATCCTTTCCATTTTGAGTTCTAGGCAACCCAAGTACAAAATCCATGCTAATGTCTTCCCAAGGTTGATAAGGAATAGGAAGGGGCATGTAAATACCATGGGATTGAGCTTTAGACTTAGCTTTGCAACATGTAGAGCAACAGTTGGTGAAGCGTGAGACGTCACGGAACATCTTGGGCCAAAAGTAGTTCTTGGAGAGCATGGCGAATGTCTTGTCGCGTCCAAAGTGTCCCATGAGTCCGCCTCCATGAGCCTCTTGCAAAAGGAGCAAACGAAGAGAAGACTCGGGAATGCAAAGTTTGTTAGCTCTCATAAGATAATCATCCCTTATATAGTATCATTCCCAAGACGTGTGTGTTAAACACTTAGCATAAGGAGTAGCAAAAGAAGGATCATGCTCATACAAGTCTTTTATATGCTCAAAACCAATAACATTCAACTCAAGTTGAGTGACAAGTGTGCATATGTGTGAAAGTGCACCCGCAACTACATTTTCCTTACCCTTAATGTACTTGATCACATATGGGAAAGATTCAATGAATTCACTCCATTTGGCATGACGCTTGTTCAATTTGGTTTGACCTTTTAAGTACTTAAGCGTTTCATGATCGGTATGGATGACAAACTCATGAGGTCTAAGGTAATGTTCCCAAACATGTAGTACACGCACTAAAGCATATAATTCTTTGTCATAGATGGGATAGTTAAGTTGAGCACCGCAGAGTTCTTCACTAAAATATGCAATGGCTCGTTTTTCTTGCATCAAAACTCCGCCAATTCCGGTACCACTTGCATCACAATGAACCTCGAAAGTTTTGTCAAAGTTGGGCAAAGCAAGAATCGGAGCATGAGTAAGCAAAGACTTGATCTCATCAAAAGCGGTGGATTGCAAAGATCCCCAAACAAAAGGAGCATTCTTCTTACTCTAGGCATGCAAAGGAGCGGCAATTGTGCTAAAGTTTTTCACAAAGCGACGATAAAATCCTGCGAGACCAAGAAAACTACGCACTTTTTGCAAATTGTTGGGTTGGGGCCAAGTTTTAATTGCCTTAATCTTAGTTTCATCAACATGGACACCCTTGGAAGAGACAACAAAACCCAAGAAAACCACTTTTTCAACACCAAACGTGCATTTTTTTCAAGTTTGCATAAAGGCTTTCATTGCGAAGGGTTTGCAACAAAGATTTAACATGATTAATATGCTCTTTCATGGTTTTGCTAAACACAAGAATATCATCAAAGTAAACCACAACAAAGACTCCAATATAAGGTCGAAGCACATGATGCATAAGACACACGAAAGTACCGGGTGCTTCCGACAAACCCATAGGCATCACTAACCACTCATATAAGCCAAATTTGGTTTTGAAAGCGGTTTTCCATTCATCACCCTCTTGTATGCGGATTTGATAATAGCCACTTTTAAGATCAATTTTTGAGAAAAAGTTGGCTCCACTAAGTTCATCAAGCATATCATCTAAGCGAGGAATGGGATGCCTATAGCGAACGGTAATAGCGTGTATAGGTCTACAATCAGAACACAAGCGGAAACTTTTCCATCGGGCTTAGGCACAAGTATAACGGGAACGGCACAAGGGCTTAGGCTTTCACGTACATGACCATTGTCGATGAGTTGTTGTACTTCCCGTTGAATCTCCTTGGTTTCTTCGGGATTGACTCGGTATGGAGCTTTGTTTGGGAGAGGTGCTCCGGGGATGAGGTCGATTCGATGCTCGATGCCTCGAAGAGGAGGTAGACCCGGAGGTAGCTCATCGGGGAAAACATCTTGGAATTCCTGCAAAAGAGATTGAAACACTAAAGGTAGCTCGTGAGAGGTGTTAGTTGTTGGCTCTCCATCCTTGCACACAAGGACAAAGTGCATCACACTCGATGGGTTCTCACACACTTCTCTCATCTCACTTTTGGTGGCAAATAGGATGAGGTTTTTCTCTCTAGGCGAAGAGGCGCTCAAGTTTGGCTTGTGGCTCTCACTCACTTTTGGGTGGGTCACTTTCTCTCCATGATGGGTGGTTTGCTTGTCGGCTATCACTTGACTAGGAGACATAGGTCGTAGCACATATTCCTTCCCTTTCATCTTGAAGCTATATTGATTTGTGCGCCCATTGTGGATGACACCGCGGTCGAATTGCCATGGTCGACCAAGAAGGAGGTGGCAAACGGTCATTGGGACCACATCACACTCCAAAGTGTCCTCATAAGCACCAATTTTGAAGGAGACTTGGACCGTATGCTCGACTCGTATAGTGCCGGAGTCACTTAGCCATTGAACCTTGTAGGGGTGCGGGCGTTTCCTCTTGACCAATTGAAGCTTGGAGCATAGTTCTTCACTTGCCAAGTTGTGGCAACTACCTCCATCGATGATGACCTTGACGGACCTTCCATTGATGCCGGCCTTAGTGTGGAAGATGTGGCATCGTTGGTCTTCTTCTTGTTGATGTTGAAGTGTCAAGACTTTGGAGACAACGAGAGCGGGGCTCGAATCCTCATCACAAAAGACTTGATCATCTTCATTCTCATTCACGCGCCGGTGCATGGCCACTTGCTCAAGAGCTTCCATCTCCTCGTCACTCATGGAGTCATATGTACCATCATCGTTGAGGATCATGGTGTGCTTGTTCATGCATTGATATGACTTGTGGCCTCGGCCGCCGCAAGTGAAACACTTGAAGGAGCTTGTTTTGACAGTCTCATCGGTCGGAGTAGATGATGAAGCACGCGGCTTGAAGTTTCTTGTAGTAGGAGGAAGACGAGTTGAACTTGCCGAAGTTTTCTTGTAATTTGACTTGTCGTCGTTGCTTGGAGAAGACTTGGTTGATGTAGATGTTGGAGTAGTCGTTGAAGCTTGGATGTTGGAGAAGCCGTAGGTCTTGGATGAGTACTTGGCGTACTTGAAGTCATCTTGCACTTGACGTTCCGCCTTTGTAGCTTGATGCACAAGCTCAATGAGGTTGGAGTAGGGTTGGAAGTCGGCGATATTCTTGATGGGATGATTGAGTCCATTCAAGAAACGTGCCATTGTTTGCTCATCATCTTTCGTGACGTTGGCTCGGATCATGGCTATCTCCATTTCCTTGTAGTATTCTTCAACACTCTTTGTTCCTTGCTTGAGGAGTTGTAGCTTCTTGAAGAGATCGCGGTTGTAGTAGGTTGGCACAAAACGTGCTCGCATGACTTCCTTCATTTGAGCCCAAGTGGTGATAGGTGGTTCACCTCTTGCTTCACGGCGCTCAAGGACTTGTTCCCACCATATGAGTACATAGTCTTGGAACTCAAGTGATGCCATAGCGATCTTCTTCTCTTCCTCATAGTTGTGCAAACGAAAGATTTTGTCGACCTTCAATGCCCATGAGAGTTACTCTTCTGGATCATTGCTTCCATTGAACTTGGGCATTGTGAACTTGAGCTTGCCATAGTGTTGCTCTTCATTGTGTTGTTGGAGATGGTGATGATGACGCCCTTGACGTGGAGGGTAATCATCCTCATGTTGCTCTTGTCGTGGAGGAAGTCCGTGATCAACTTGTTCTTGTTTAACTTGAAGTTGGGGTGGAGCTTGACTTGCTTGTGGAGCTTGACGTGCTTGTGGAGGATCTTGTGGAGCTTGACGTTGCACACACGGTTGGTAGTTCCAATCTTGGATTTCTTCTCGAAGAGATTCCTCTTGATTGCGCCGTTCGTGATTGTGGTTGGTGATGGCTCGACTTGATTCTTGAAGGGCACGTTCCGCCTCAAGAGCTTGCGCTTCGCGTTGTTGTTGTTGAAGACGTTGAGCCTCGGCGTCTTGTTCCTCTTGGTGTAGACGCGCTCGTCCTTCCTCTTGGCGCCGTAGTCGTTGTCATTCTTGAGCTTGAGCAAAAGCGACTTGGTTTGATTGAGGACGAGGGACTTGCTCATTGACTTGCTCTTGTGAATGCTTGTCATATAGCGGGTTCCGAGATGCATGCCAGTCTTGACGTGCAGCTTGTCGAAGAGTGTTCGATGACAGTGTACTTGAGTCGGAGAAGGTGTCGTCGGAGTGTCGACTCGAGCGGCTCCGTCTTGAGGATGAAGTAGTGGAAGGATGCCGGTTCCTCATCAAGGCGCGGATCTCGTCCATTCTTGCATCATTCTCTTGTTTGTGAGCGTCGAACTTGTTGTCAAAGTAGTCCCTTGTACGTTGCTCAGAGAGTCGCAAGTCGGTGGCGAGGTTGTCGATGCGGTCTCTCATAGTTTGTTGCTCTTGGTGTAACGCCCTTTGAGCACCAAAGAGGTGGCTCTTTGTGACGAATGATGACATGTCGTCGCCGTTCTCGATGAGAGGTGGATTGGTAGAAGAACTTGGCCTATCCATCATTCCAAGCAAAATGTAAGTGGTAGAAGGAAACGAACGTGTACCAAATGTACCTTGACAGAAGTTGAATATGAATCAAGTTCACTCAAATGTGGACAATGAAATAGCACTATTGGTACCAATTCTTGTCGGTTCTCACACCTACACACGTAAAATCTTATGGTGGAGCTTGGTTAGGATGGTGGCACAAAATTTGATGCAATAGTAAGTGAGCTTCAATAATGTTGGAAAAAGTTCACAAATTTGCAAATGCAACAAGTAGACCAAGCAAGTATGGGTACACGGAAACACACACACACAAATAGATAAGTGGGATTGTGCAATCCAAAAGGGGGCCAAAATGTGGAAACCACGAAAATGCTCTTGTTGCACAATACTAGAGAGACGCTAGCACGATTGCACAATAGGCGGATACGGAACTTGTGCACAACCTACTAGGAAAAAATGCAACGAACTCTATCCCACATATGCTATAATTATGATGTTTCGGTGCTATGATCCAAGATGATCTTATATGACAATCTTAATGTTGTATGATGCTATGGTTCTTGCTTATAAGCTCTTTGCTTATCTTTCCTCTTTGCTTAAAAGCTTGGTTGGCTCTTTCACTTTTGAGCTCTTTTCTCATGCAAAGCTTCACAAACCAAGATAGCAATAGTGTATGCTATGACAACTTTGTGACACACAAGTGGATCTCAAGATATGCACCACTACGTTATGGTATGTATGCTATGGAGTATGATCACTAATGTGCACAAGTCACGTTGCCGGCAATACTCAATGGCTAGTCTCGATGGGTAGGCTACGCAAAAGTAGGGACATGTGGGGTATCAATGCAATTGCAAGGTATGACAAAGATGTCATCGAAGTTACCATCCTTGGCGATGATGAATAGTCAATGGAGATGAGCGGTGGTGATGTTGAAGTCGAACCGTACCTAGATAGCCGAAACACAATAGGACACGGGAACCACAACCCAAACTCTCAAAGACCAAAACATTTCAAAATCGACATAGGAGGTAGCGGTGATCGGTGGTGGTGTTTGAGGAAGGTGGTGTGGGTATGCGGAAGGAGGCGTGGGCACCGGGGAAAAATTGGGCGAAGGTATGGTGGATGGTGGTGCGGGGGTTGGAGTTGCTGCTGCCTGGGGCCGGATGTCCGGGCCAACTGCCGGATGTCCGGTGCGCCGGATGTCCGGTGGTTCTAGCGGATGTCCGGGCTCCTGGATCGGGGACGAACACGATGAACTCCACGGGAAAATCGCAACTCCGGGGCAAAATTCGGAAGAATTGGTGGATGGAAAAGGGTGGGGAGGGCGGGGAAAGCTAGATCCACATGCAGCAACACAAATCCATGGACCAAATCCAACAAAATCTCAACTCACCAACAAATCACAAGAAATTTTGGGTCTATTTTTGGTGGGGAATTTTCGGATTTAGGACAAAAACAACAAAATCAAGCTAGAAAACACGGGGTAGGGGCTCCAAAAACGTGATCAATGTGGCTCATGATACCAAGATGATGTAGGGCAAAACCTTATGGTGACGATCTTTCACGTTTGGAGTGGATCCTACGGGAATCACGAAGAACACGCGGAAGAACTGGGGGGGGGGGGGGGGGGACACGGGGAGAACGAGAGAAATCACGAAACCGACATAGAATCAATCACACAAGTGCTAGATCACCGAACACAAAGAGTAACATATGATCCACAGTCAATAAAGGTAAGGATACAAAGGAACCGTTCTTCTCCGTACGGAGGTCTTGATGGTCTTCCCTAGAAAGGGGTCTTGAATCCGCTTGGGGGATCTTCTCCGAAGAGGTCATGAGCTCCGAGGAGAAGTAACCAAGTGGATGAGCAAGGCTCTCACACAAATATGAGCTAAACCAATGCTAACCCTAAAACGTACGGGAGGAGGGAGTATATATAGTCAAAGGGGCAAAGGGATACATGGGTCACGACCCAAAGGAGCTGCGCGCAGGCAGGGGGCACCGGATGTCCGGGCGTCGGGACGGATCTCCGGTGGCTCGTGAGGGACTGGATGTCCAGGCTGGGGGTGCCGGATGTCCGGTGCTTCCGGAGGGCCGGATGTCCGGTGCGTAGGCCGGATGTCTGGGCTGTTGGGGCCATCTTCAGTGCATTCGGGACGCCTTGTCCGGATATTCGGGCGGGAGGCCGGATTTCTCGTGGGGGGCCGGATGTCCGGGCTGGACGCCGGATGTCCGGTCACTGTAGGTTCTTCTGCAGAGTCTGGACGTGTAGATCTCCAGGGGCCGGATGTCCGGTGCCTGGAAGCTGCTTTTGCCTTCTTCCATTGGTTCTCTTCGTCCGTGGACTTGGGGTCTTGTCCATCTTCATGTGCATCCTCGGGAGGGTCCTCTTGGTACCTAATCATGCACAACATTCCAGATTGAGGTAGTAGGCATGTCTAGAGAGGGTCATATGATATATCACTAAGGAGAGAAGTCACCTAGGTCTCGAGATCTCGAGCTCATGCTCTTGTCATGGGTCCTCTTGGTGCTTGGTGAGGCGACGGAAGGTCCATGGGGATGACCGAAGGCTGCTCCGCATCAATATGCTAGCGTGATGGTGGACGAAATAATGGAGGGATTTGAGGAGCTCTTGCTTGACCACCCTACCGGTGAGGGGAGACTCGTCTGGGTTCTGCTCTGAAGACTCCATGCCTATGGCGGAAGGAGCTCATCAACCTTCCAAACTGGATGCCTTCGCCTCCTCCTCCTCTAGCAAGTCAGGGCACTCCGCCTCCTCCTCCGCCTGCTCCTCCGACGTGCGATCAGGGCACTCCGCCTCCTTCTCCGGCGCGTGGCGGCACTCCGCCTCCTTCTCCGCCTGCACCGGCATGCCCGACCAGCCAGCCTCCTCCTTCTCTGCCTTGTCAGCAAGGGCGGAAGAGACCCTC
Organism: Triticum timopheevii; assembly: GCA_963921465.1. Classification (NCBI taxonomy): domain Eukaryota; kingdom Viridiplantae; phylum Streptophyta; class Magnoliopsida; order Poales; family Poaceae; genus Triticum; species Triticum timopheevii. The sequence continues at coordinate 47,471,533 of OY997271.1, forward strand.
CGCCACTCCGGCTGCTCCGGCGCATCGTAGTCCTTCTCCTCCGCCTCGTAAGCAACGAAAGAAGATAGTCGCAGCTGCTCGTCTGCTCTGACGTCTAGCAGTACAGACAAAGGCGGGAGGCAATACAGATTTGGTCCATCTCTCAAGACTCTAGAGAAGTTACCATACGAGATAACCGAACAGGAAAACGAGGAGATATGTCAAGCCTAAGTGAAGGACTACTTCAAAACGCAAAGAGATAAGAGACATCCACCTCCGTAGGAGAAGATAGATCCGGTGAAAGTGAAGCGCACTTTGGATGCCCTGCAGTGACCACCACCATCTCCGCCGCAAACAACTACGAGCGCATTACTGAAAAGACATAGAAGGAAGAGAAGCGGTCGGGAAGTACTTGGAGTGACAAAAGGTTACAAGAATGAAGAAGTGGGAAAAAAAATCCCCAGCTCGGCGAACAAGCGAATCAATCGTGCCCCCCGCTCAAGGTGTCTAGCAATATCGTCGCTAATCATCCGGGGATCTTGCCCGGTACCAATCCTGTAGATTATATGCACGACGACGATGCACATTTTGATATAATGGAGGTGGACGAATTCAAATATGAGTACGGGAAGCCTCTCGTCAAAGATTGAACTCTCTAACAGCGATGATGCGAAGATTCCATGATTGGAACATAGAAACCTGCAGAAAGCAATCAGCTGGGAAGAAAATCGATACTTTGACACTGAAAGTTAAAGATGATCAGCACGATCTCATTGGAATTGAGGAGTTATCTGTTCCATTTGAGGAGTTCTTCTAGTTTTTCAATCTAAAGGCCCTCGATAAATTAACAGTCACTTGCTACTGTCTGTAAGTACTACTTCTGTCATTAAGTCTCTATATAATGCTCAGCTCTTTCATTGCATGTATATATAATTATCCTCACTATATTATGCAGATTGAAGATCGTCGAGTGCAGAAAAGCTGAAATGTAGGATATTGGGTTCATTAACACAAATCTCATAGATGAATTTATGGTTACATTTCATGCCAAAGAAACCAAGGACAACTTGCTATGATCGTTGGTAATAAATCAAAACAAAGATACAATGCTCTTTCCTTACAACTTCAAGTGAGTGTTACTATCTTGTGCATATTCGTTTTCCCTTAATTATTACTCGAGGTTATAGTAATTAATGTAATTGATGAGTTATGCATGCGTGCGCAGGTTCCACTAAGTTATCCTAGAGATTAAGCTTGAGCAAGGACTAGTAAACGTCTTAGACTCGAGACAAAAAGATCCCGAGGACTATGCGGACATGTCTAAAATGCTAGAGAAGTAAGTTGAATCGATCATTATCTCACCATATCGGCAACTTTGTTCATTTCATGATATCAAGTAATTGTTTTCTTTGTCTTGCAAGGTTTGGAAAGTATTCACCGCAAAAGTTTCGGGACTGCCGCGGGATCTGCAATGGAAATACCCGAAAGTAAGTACTACTAGCTAGCTAGTTCCATGCATCCCCCGTTGATTCTAGCTACTTTCATCAATGCCATTTATAATGCTTCATTATCAGTTTGATTGACCTCTATTTCTCGTAAAGTGCTTGTGGCGGGAAGCCAGGAATAATTACTGTGGGTACTACGTCTGTGAGTTCATCTACAACGCGACGGCCAAGAATAGGCGGGGCTACTCTAAAAGACAATATGAAGTGCGTAAGCAAAAATATTCACAAGTTTATTTTATTACCATCATTTCTGTTGCGTTTCATTCATATATATGTATTGACCCCCTTATTCAAATTAGATGTGGGAGATGCGGAATGAACTCCTACCACAAGATTGCATGCGAGCAATTCAAGAGGAATTGGCTGGATTCTTTCTTGACCACGTCATCAATAATGCCGGAGAATACCATGCATGTGAAAGGTGACTTCATATGTTAGGGTATTGTAAGAGATCTACACATTATATATATATATATATATATATATATATATATATATATATGTAGCCAGTACTGTCGGTAAGATATACAAAAACGTGTTGTTCGACCAATCTCTCGGAGAAGGAGAGGTCGATCACTTCTCTCTGTATATGTTCATGACGATCTTCTGTACTTAATAGTTTCCTTCATTTGCTTACTAGCTAGCTAGTGTGTCGAGTCCTCTCTATACGTATAGTACGTAGCGTGGACCAAGCACGGAGATAAGAGAGGAAACTTCTCTCTATTAGCTAGCTAACACAATATATGAAACCCCTAAATTAACCCTACAAAACCCCCAAAAAAACCCCAACCCCCCCCCCCCCCCCCCCGCTTCAGAAAAAAAACCAGCCCCTAAACTGCTGACGCGTCGAAAGCTTTTGGTCTCGGTTGGTGGCACCGACCGGGACAAAAGGCCCCCCTACCTGGGCAAGCGGCAGCGGCCACGTGGAGCCCCATTTGTCCCAGTTCCTGGGCGAACCGAGACTAAACGTATAGGGCTTTAGTAACGACCCTTTAGTCCCGGTTTGGGAACCGGGAGAAATGGCCCTCACGAACTGCGACGAATGGCCCTTTTTCTGCTAGTGATATAGAGCATTGCAAGAGCTAATCTAGCAATGAGAGATGAAAGGACAAAGTTGCTAACCTTTGTGATCACTTGAATGGATGGGGCCTTCAAATCTTGACAAAATTTGTGCAAAATGTGTGATGAGCTCGAGGAAGAGGGGAAGAACAGAGGAGAGGAAGGAATGAAAGGGGAAGAACAGAGAGCTCGAGCTGGACGAAGGGTTTATATGGGATGATCTTTAGTCCCAGTTGGTTATACAAACCGGGACTAAAGGTGCATCTCTAGTACCGGTTCGTGCCACGAACCGGGACTAAAGGTGTTGGTGGGGTCGCAGCCTACCACCAGCCTACCACCACCTCTTTAGTCTTGCTCTGTCGCACAAACCGGGACTAGAGGTTCGCCACGAACCGGTACTAATATTCACCGTCCGCCTAGCTATTGGAATCGGCAATAATGGTCACTTTAGTGCCGGTTCAACCACAAACCGGGACTAATGTGCTTCACATTAGGCCCTTTTTCTACTAGTGTATGCTGAACATGGTCTATATTTTGACATCCACGAACCCACCCTTTTTCCACCAAGGGGCATAGCCATGGTAGGAATCCATGCCTGGTTTGAACAACTTTCGACACCGTATGCAAGTTGCGACACGTCCGACCATTTATCAGCCTTTTTCATCGAGAAAACTCTAGAAAATGCCAAACTTGTCCAAAACCAAAATAACATGTCATGATGCCTTGAATTTGTGATACAAGGCCATGGAAAAATAGGGCCACTTGAAGGATGTCGAAATACAATGCACTCACAAACGGACTCTTCCGGCCTACCAGGACACTCTCTGTAAAATATGGTCTACTTTTGGACATAGATCAAATGATACCCAAATTTTGCCACCAAGGGGGCATTCCCATGATAGCTATATATGTCCGGTTTGAACAACCTTCGACATCGTATGGAAGTGGTGACGCTTTTGGCTATTTATCGACCTTTTTTCACCGATAAAACTATCGAATGCAAAAAATTGCCATAAACCAACACTACTGGAATCAGGGATTTTGCCGTCTGCCTGTTCTTTGCCGTCTGTTAGCGGACGACAAAGAAGGTCTTTGCCATCAGCTACCAAAAAGCGGACGACAAACAACAGGAAGACGACAAAGAAGGTCTTGGCATGAGTTAATTCTTTGCCGTCAGCTAGCTAACGGCAAAGAGAGAGGTGGCCCCCACTAACGAGCCGATCAGGAAAACTTAACGCCCCCCTCTTTGTCATCTGCTAGCAGACGACAAAGATACAAAAAAGCGGACGACAAAGTCTTGGCGGACGACAAAGGCTAACTAACCTAACCTAACTAACGGCCAATCGAGCCCCCCCCCGCGCCCGTTACTCTCTCTGTTTCTCTCCCTCTCTCCTCCCCGACGCCCCCCGCCACCAGATCCACCCACCGCCGCCCCCGCCGCCCGCCGCCGCCCCCGCCCCCGCCCCCGCTTGCCCCGTCGCCCCACCACCCCGCCGCCTCCACCCCACCCGCCGACTCCCCGTCGCCCCACCATCCCGCCGCTCGGCGCCGCCCGGCGCCGCCCCCGCCCCCGCTTGCCCCGTCGCCCCACCACCCTACCGCCCCCACCCCACTCGCCGACGCCCCGGCGCGCCACCACGTCCCCACTGCCCCGACCGTCCCATTGCCCCGGCGCGCCACCAAGTCGCTGGCCCACCCGCCCCACTGCCCCGACCGTCGCATTGCTCCGGTGAGTTATTTTTTTTCTTTTTTTCTATTTTTTCATTTTTTTTTGCTGTAGAAGAAGTAGAAGAATATGTAGAATATGGAGAATAAGTAGAAGAAGTAGAAGAAGTAGAAGAAGAAGAAAAGAAGGAAAGAAGAAAAGAAAAGAAGTAGAAAAAAGATGTAGAATAAAAGAATATGTGAATAAAAGAATATGTAGAATAAAAGAAGAAGAAGAAGAAAAGAAGTAGAAGAAGTAGAATAATAAGAAAAGAAGAAAAGAAGAAAAGAAAAGAAGTAGAAAAAAGATGAAAGAAGAAGAAGAAGAAAAGAAGTAGAAGAAGAAGAAAGGAAGAAAAGAAAAGAAGTAGAAAAAAGATGAAAAAAGAAGAAGAAGAAAAGAAGTAGTAGAAGAAGAAAAGAAGTAGAAAGAAGATGAAAGAAGAAGAAGAAGAAGAAAGGAAAGAAGAAGAAGAAGAAGAGAAAGAAAGAAGAAGAAGGATAGAAGGAAACACCCCGACCCCCTGACCCCCTAACGCTGACACCCCGACCCTGACACACCGACGGGGTCATATATTTGTGAAGTATGAGTTAGGTCATATATTTTTCGATTTTGTTATGAAAAACATCATATATAATTGTGTTGATCGGGTAGATTTAAATGTGCAGCTGTTTCATCGCTGCGAGGTTTGCTGTTCGACGACCACGCCGTGCGTTTGACGAGCTCTGCCCCTTCGTTCATGGGTGAGCACAAATGACATGTCCTCCTCCCCCATTGATTTTTTCTCTGTTCCGGTGTTCGTGCTGATGAAACTTGATAGCTAGATATATATGTGTCTTGAATCATCAGTATGCGTAACCAATATGTGTCTCCCGTTCGAAAGCGTTATAGTTATAAATATGCATGCATTTGCATATTTATAACCTTGATTCTTTCGAATTGTCCAACGCTATCCATGGACAGCCCGAGTATGTGTAGATTGGGTTCGTTTTCCCATATGCTTTGCTCCGGACCCGACGCATAAATTTCGTTAGTGCCTCCCCTGTTGTTCTCCGGGTACACATCCTCTCTGTTTATTGCAGATACGTGTATCAGGAGAACAACGGGGAGGTGCTGCCGAAATTTTGCGTCGGATCCGGAGCATAGCATGGGAAAATGAACCCAATCTACACATACTCGGGTGGGATTAGGACCTATCATTACCTATTAGAGTGTAGGTTGCATGGACGTAATAAAATTGACAAAGTAGATCAACTGATGAATATATTCATGGTGAATTATATATATATATATATATATATATATTTATTTATGTGTCCAGTAGCTCTGAAAGTCAAGATGAGTGATCGTGCGTGGATGTATACCGGTCACACTGGTCAGAACAAATGGAGCGCCGAATGGTTCACAAAAACCAAGGGGTTTGTGCAAGCTGCATTTGCAAATGGCCAGAGGAAAACCTAGTGCCCCTATTTCTGGTGCGGCAATTGGGAAAAGAGGACAGAGGCTGAAATGGGCAAACACCTGTAGAAGAGTGGTTTTACGCCCGATTATACGGTGTGGACATATCATGGTTAGTCTGCCCAATGTGATCGGGCTCAGGTGGATCGTCGCCGCACCGACGAGCATGCTACCGGGATGGAAAACATGGTGCAAGACTATGATGATGCTCGGGATTTAGACGAGGAGATGGAGGAATCTGCAAAGGCCTTCAATGAAATGTTGGAGTCTTCAAAACGTCCGCTCCACGAGCACACTGAGCTTTGTCAGTTGGATGCCATCTCACAAGTAATGGCTCTGAAGGCTCAGTTCAACTTGGGCAGAGAATGCTATGATGCAATGATGACAGTATTTGGACGCTTTCTACCCAACGGCCATGTAATGCCTGCAAACCTGTCCCAGTCGGACAAAATCCTCCGTGCACTTAAGATGCCCTATGAGAAGATACATGCCTGTGAGAAAGGATGTGCCTTATTTAGGCTTTATTATGCGGAGTTGAACTATTGTCCCATTTGCAAGTCTTCCAGGTATGTTGTGGTAGACAACGGTATGGGTGAGAAGGCACAGACCAAAATCCCCGTTAGTGTTCTTCGGTATATGCCAATCGTACCAAGACCTCAACGTCTTTTCATGGTCGAAAATACGGCCAGAGAAATGACATGGCACAAAACAGGAAAAAGAACCGAACTAGATGCAGATGGGAATATGATGATGGTAGACACATCGGATGGTGTTGCGTGGAAAAAGTTTGATGAATTACATGCTGACAAAGCGGCAGATCCGAGGCATCCTCGAGTCGGCATCAGCACGGATGGGTTCGGTGTGTTTGGTATGACGGCAGCCCAATACAGTTGTTGGCCCGTATTTGTCTTTCCACTCAACCCCCCCCCCCCCCCCCCGACAGATTATGCAAAGAAAGATCATTTTCCTGACGTTGATAATTCCAGGGCCCAACTATCCGGGAAAAAATATGAATGTGTACATGCAGCCGCTTAAGGAGGAATTGCAAGAAGCCTAGGATAATGGGTTCAAGACATACGACGCATATAGCAAACGGAACTTCATAATGCATGTCTGGTACATGTACTCGACGCATGACTTGCTGGCGTATGTGCTATTCGTTGGCTGGTGTGTGCATGGAAGGTTCCCGTGTCCCACATGCAAGGGAGCTCTTGAGTTTCATTGGCTTCGGGATGGTCACAAGTTTTCTCGCTTCGACATGCATAGACAGTTCCTGGATCCTCGCCATAAGTTCAGGAAAGACAAGAAGAACTTCATCAGAGGTAGAGTTGTCAAAAACTCTGCACCACCTGCGTTGACAGGCCAACAGATCCTAGATCAGTTAAACGCTCTCGAGCCAGATCCAGAGCATCCAAGGTACTTCAAGGGGTATAATTTTGAGCACGCCTGGACTCACAAGACATGCTTATGGGATCTGCCTTACTTCAAAGACCTCCTTTGCCCACACAACATCAACGTGATGCACACTGAGAAGAATATCGCCGAGGCACTTTTTGGTACATTGTTCGGCATAGATAGGAAGTCAAAGGATAATACTAAGCCTAGAGTCGATCTGGAGGCGCTATGTGATAGGCCGTTACAAAACATGAAAGAACTGAAAGGAAAGCAGAACTGGACGAAGCCGAGGGCATGGTTCAATCTTGGAAGGCTAGCTATGAGGGAAATTATCTTGTGGGTGAAAATGCAGTTGATGTTCCCCGATGGGTATGCAGCGAATCTAAGGAGGGGAGCGAATCTGGATAAATTGAAGATATTTCGTCTCAAGAGTCATGATTGGCACATATGGATTGAGCGGGTAATGTCGGTGATGTTGCGTGGCTTCATCCCTGAGGATGAATGGCTAGTACTGGTAGAACTCAGCTATTTCTTCCGTGTTCTTTGTGCGAAAGAATTATCGCCTGGCGTGCTAGCAGAAATGGAAGAGTTGGCACCGGAGTTGATCTGCAAGTTTGAGAAGATCTTTCCACCGGGCTTCTTTAATCCAATGCAGCACTTGATTTTGCATCTCCCGACCGAGGCAAGATTGGGGGGGGGGGCGTGCAAAATCGTTGGTGCTACCCAACTGAGAGGATGCAGAAGACGCTTCAAGAAAAATGTAAAAATAAACGTAGAATTGAAGCATCGATGGCTGAGGCATTCATCACTGAGGAGGCGGCAAACTTCGTGACAACACACTACGAAGCCAAAAATCGTCATTTGCATAATCCGAAGCCTCGGTACAATGCTGACAACCCTAAAAAGGGTGGATCCAACCTCAGCCTATTCAAAGGGAATCTCGCACCAGCCAGTGTTTCAAATCCAGTATCTTTGGATAACGAAGAATGGCGGACCATTTCGTTGTATATCTTCAACAACCTGATAGAAGTGCGGCCGTACATCGAGTAAGTTCTCGGTACATTGTTTCGCAACTTCTATTTCCTTTGAACTGCTCTTATTCCTGGATATTTCATACAATCTATACGTCGCCATATTCTCATATGGAGCGGTGATCCAAAAGGATTCCGTCGAAGAGTATGAGATTGTCGCAAAGCAAGGAGGCGGCTATCCCGGTTTCATCTCTTGGTTCAAACAAACGGTAATTTCTATTAGACAATTTCATTTCATTCGCTAATTTGTGCATAATGCAACAATCCTTTTGTATTAAACTTGTAGGCTAATTCAGAGTCTATGGACGCCGAATTGAGACAAGTCGCTAATGGTTTTGACTATAAGGTCCGTTCATTTGACAAATATGACATCAACGGGTATCACTTTCGTACCTATGGCAAAGAGCTATCTATGGACGACCAAAAGTCTACAAATTGTTGTGTATCTGCTATCGGCGAAGGAGGTACCGAGTATTATGGGAGAGTTGAAGCAATTTATGAACTTCTATTCTATGGTGAAAACCCACCGAATGTCGTAGTCTTCAAATGTTATTGGTTTCAGCCGAAGGAGACTAGAAGGACTCATGAACATATAGGGCTAGTTGAAATCAACCAAAGCACCCATTTAGATGTTCCTGATGTCTATATTACGACTCAACAGGCAACCCAAGTATTCTATCTACCGTGGACTTGCCAAACTAATCCAAATCTGAAAGGTTGGGATGTCGTTTATGAAGTGACGCCACGTGCTAGACTATCGCCCCCAAAGGAAGAGGATTATGAACCTCACATTAACCCAGACACATATGAAGGAGAATTCTTCCAAGAGACACGTCTTTCCAAAAGGCGTTTCAAGAACCACTATACTTCACCCCAAAACATTGAAGTAGACAGCGATAGTGAATCCCACATCACCCCAGAGGAGGAACAAGAAGAGCCGTAACAAGAAGAGGTTACTGCTGCGGATGACCTGTCAATGCTTGACCGATTACGTCAAGGTGGCCTTCCACATGTTGATGCCACTGAACCCTATGAGCCCGACATTGATTATAGTGATGATGATGATTATGCATTTATTGATGATACTGATCGAGATTATTAGTAGTGTCAGGTATTCAATTTTTTTATGTTGTACTTGACGATGATACACTTAAGTGATATACATATTATTATATATGTCATATATATTTGCTGTGAAAATTGTTGGATTTAAAAAAACAGAAAAAAGAGGCAATGCAGGATCTTTGCCGTCCGCCGCTGATGGCAAAGGACCCTTTGCCGTCCGCCCCGGACGGCAAAGAGGCCATGTGTCGGCCACCTGTGCTCCTTGGGAGCTGACCCATTTGGCCAGTTTTCCTACAGTAGCAGACGACAAAGGATCACCACATTTGCCTACAGTGGCGGACGACAAAGCTGTTGGAAATATGCCCTAGAGTCAATAATAAAAGGATTATTATTATATTTCCTTGTTCATGATAATTGTCTTTTATTCATGCTATAATTGTATTATCCGGAAATCGTAATACACGTGTGAATACATAGACCACAATACGTCCCTAGTAAGCCTCTAGTTGACTAGCTCGTTGGTCAACAGATAGTCATGGTTTCCTGACTATGGATATTAGATGTCGTTGACAACGGGATCACATCATTAGGAGAATGATGTGATGGACAAGACCCATTCCTAAGCATAGCACAAGATCGTGTAGTTCATTTTGCTAGAGCTTTTTCAGTGTCAAGTATCTCTTCCTTAGACCATGAGATCGTGTAACTCCCGGATACTGTAGGAGTGCTTTGGGTGTACCAAACGTCACAATGTAACTGGGTGACTATAAAGGTGCACTACAGGTATCTTCGAAAGTGTCTGTTGGGTTGACATGGATCGAGACTAGGATTTGTCACTCCGTGTTAAGGAGAGGTATCACTGGGCCCACTCGGTAGTGCATCATCAAAATGAGCTCAAAGTGACCAAGTGTCTGGTCACGGGATCATGCATTACGGTACGAGTAAAGTGACTTGCCGGTAACGAGAATGAACGAGGTATTGGGATACCGACGATCGAGTCTCGGGCAAGTAACATACCGTGTGACAAAGGGAATAGTATACGGGGTTGCTTGAACCCTCGACATCGTGGTTCATCTGAGATCATCGAGGAGTATGTGGGAGCCAACATGGGTATCCAGATCCCGCTGTTGGTTATTGATCGGAGAGCTGTCTCGGTCATGTCTGCATGTCTCCCGAACCCGTAGGGTCTACACACTTAAGGTTTGGTGACGCTAGGGTTGTATGAATATGAGTATGCAGCAAACCAAATGTTGTTCGGAGTTCCGGATGATATCCCGGACGTCACGAGGAGTTCCGAAATGGTTCGGAGGTAAAGAAAACTATATAGGAAGTGCTGTTTCGGCCATCGGGAAAGTTTCGGGGTCACCCGGTATTGTACCGGGACCACCAGAAGGGTCCCGGGGGTCCACCGGGTGGGGCCACCTATCCCGGAGGGACCCGTGGGCTGAAGTGGGAGGGGAACCAGCCCCTAGTGGGCTGGTGCGCCCCCCTTGGGCCCCCCTGCGCCTAGGGTTGGAAACCCTAGGTGGGGGGGGGGGGGCACCACTTGCCTTGGGGGGCACTCCACCCCCCTGGCCGCCGTCCCCTTGGGAGATTGCATCTCCCAGGGCTGGCGCCCCCCTGGGGGCCTATATAAAGGAGGGAAAGGGGGAGGGAAGCCGCACCCTGTGTCTTGGCGCATCCCTCCCCTTGCTACACCTCGTCCTCCTCCCGCAGCAGCTTGGCGAAGCCCTGCCGGAGTTCTGCTGCATCCACCACCACGCCGTCGTGCTGCTGGATCATCATCAACCTCTCCTTCCCCCTTGCTGGATCAAGACGGAGGAGACGTCACGCTGACCGTACATGTGTTGAACGCGGAGGTGCCGTCCGTTCGGCGCTAGGATCTCCGGTGATAGGATCACGACGAGAACGACTACCTCAACCCCGTTCTTTTGAACGCTTCCGCTCGCGATCTACAAAGTGGTATGTAGATGCATCTCTCCTTTCACTCGTTGCTTAGATGAACTCATAGATGGATCTTGGTGAAACTGTAGGAAAAATTTTATTTTCTGCAACGTTCCCCAACAGTGGCATCATGAGCTAGGTCTATGCGTACTCTATTGCACGAGTAGAACACAATTTTGTTGTGGGCGTAGATCTTGTCAACTTGCTTGCCGCTACTAGTCTTTTCTTGCTTCAGTGGTATTGTGGGATGAAGCGGCCCGGACCGACCTTACACGTAAGCTTACGTGAGACAGGTTCCACCGACTGACATGCACTAGTTGCATAAGGTGGCTAGCGGGTGTCTGTCTCTCCTACTTTAGTTGGAGCGGATTAGATGAAAAGGGTCCTTATGAAGGGTAAATAGAAGTTGACAAAATCACGTTGTGGTTATTCGTAGGTAAGAAAACGTTCTTGCTAGAACCCAATTGCAGTCACGTAAAAGCTGCAACAACAATTAGAGGACGTCTAACTTGTTTTTGCAGCAATTGTCATGTGATGTGATATGGCCAAAAGTTGTGATGAATGATGAATGATATATTGTGATGTATGAGATCATGTTCTTGTAATAGGAATCACGACTTGCATGTCGATGAGTATGACAACCGGCAGGAGCCATAGGAGTTGTCTTTATTTTTTGTATGACCTGCGTGTCATTGAAGAACGCCATGTAAATTACTTTACTTTATTGCTAAACGCGTTAGCCTTAGAAGTAGAAGTAGTCGTTGGCATGACAACTTCATGAAGACACAATGATGGAGATCATGATGATGGAGATCATGGTGTCATGCCGGTGACGAAGATGATCATGGAGCCCCGAAGATGGAGATCGAAGGAGCTATATGATATTGGCCATATCATGTCACTACTATATAATTGCATGTGATGTTTATTATGTTTTATGCATCTTGTTTACTTAGAACGGCGGTAGTAAATAAGATGATCCCTTATAATAATTTCAAGAAAGTGCCCCCCCTAACTGTGCACCGTTGCTAAAGTTCGTCGTTTCGAAGCACCACGTGATGATCGGGTGTGATAGATCCTTACGTTCACCTACAACGGGTGCAAGACAGATTTACACATGCAGAACACTTAGGGTTAACTTGACGAGCCTAGCATGTACAGACATGGCCTCGGAACACAGAGACCGAAAGGTCGAACATGAGTCGTATGGAAGATACGATCAACATGGAGATGTTCACCGATGATGACTAGTCCGTCTCACGTGATGATCGAACACGGCCTAGTCGACTCGGATCGTGTAACACTTAGATGACTAGAGGGATGTCTAATCTGAGTGGGAGTTCATTAAATAATTTGATTAGATGAACTTAATTATCATGAACTTAATCTAAAACTTTTGCAAAATATGTCTTGTAGATCAAACGGCCAACGCTCATGTCAACATGAACTTCAACGCGTTCCTAGAGAAAATCAAGCTGAAAGATGATGGCAGCAACGATTCGGACTGGGTCCGGAACCTGAGGATCATCCTCATAGCAGCCAAGAAAGATTATGTCCTAGATGCACCGCTAGGTGAAGCACCCATCCCAGAGAACCAAGACGTTATGAACACTTGGCAATCACGTGCTGATGATTACTCCCTCGTTCAGTGCAGCATGCTTTACAGCTTAGAACCGGGGCTCCAAAAGCGTTTTGAGAAACACGGAGCATATGAGATGTTCGAGGAGCTAAAAATGGTTTTCCAAGCTCATGCCCGGGTCGAGAGATATGAAGTCTCCGACAAGTTCTATAGTTGTAAGATGGAGGAAAACAGTTCTGCCAGTGAGCACATACTCAAAATGTCTGGGTTGCACAACTGCCTGTCCCAGTTGGAGATCAACCTCCCGGACGAGGCGGTCATTGACAGAATCCTTCAGTTGCTCCCACCAAGCTACAAGAGCTTTGTGCTGAACTACAATATGCAGGGGATGGTGAAGACCATTCCTGAGGTATTTTCAATGCTGAAGTCAGCAGAGGTTGAAATCAAGAAAGAACATCAAGTGTTGATGGTCAATAAGACCACTAAGTTCAAGAAGGGCAAGGGTAAGAAGAACTTCAAGAAGGACGGCAAAGATGTTGCCGCGCCCGATAAGCCAGTTGCCGGGAAGAAGTCAAAGAATGGACCCAAGCCTGAGACTGAGTGCTTTTATTGCAAAGGGAGGGTCACTGGAAACGGAACTGCCCCAAATACTTAGCGGACAAGAAGGTCGGCAACACTAAAGGTATATTTGATATACATGTAATTGATGTGTACGTTACCAGTACTCGTAGTAACTCCTGGGTATTTGATACCGGTGCCGTTGCTCACATTTGTAACTCACAGCAGGAGCTGCAGAATAAGCGGAGACTGGCGAAGGACGAGGTGATGATGCGCGTCGGGAATGGTTCCAAGGTCGATGTGATCGCCGTCGGCACGCTACCTCTACATTTACCTACGGGGTTAGTTTTAAACCTCAATAATTGTTATTTAGTGCCAAGTTTGAGCATGAACATTGTATCTGGATCTCGTTTGATATGAGATGGCTACTCATTTAAATCCGAGAATAATGGTTGTTCTATTTATATGAGAGATATGTTTTATGGTCATGCCCCGATGGTCAATGGTTTATTCTTAATGAATCTCGAACGTAATGTTACACATATTCATAGTGTGGATACCAAAAGATGTAAAGTTGATAACGATAGTCCCACATACTTGTGGCACTGCCGCTTTGGTCACATTGGTGTCAAGCGCATGAAGAAGCTCCATGCTGATGGACTTTTAGAGTCTCTAGATTATGAATCATTTGACACATGCGAACCATGCCTCATGGGCAAAATGACCAAGACCCCGTTCTCCAGAACAATGGAGCGAGCAACCAACTTATTGGAAATCATTCATACTGATATGTGTGGTCCAATGAGCGTTGAGGCTCGCGGAGGATATCGTTATGTTCTCACTCTCACTGATGACTTGAGTAGATATGGGTATGTCTACTTGATGAAACACAAGTCTGAGACCTTTGAAAAGTTCAAGGAATTTCAGAATGAAGTAGATAATCAACATGACCGAAAGATAAAATTCTTACGATCGGATCGTGGAGGAGAATATTTAAGTCACGAATTTGGTACACACTTAAGAAAATGTGGAATCGTTTCACAACTCATGCCGCCTGGAACACCTCAGCGTAACGGTGTGTCCGAATGTCGTAATCGCACTCTATTGGATATGGTGCGATCTATGATGTCTCTTACCGATTTACCGCTATCATTTTGGGGATACGCTCTAGAGACAGCTACATTCACTTTAAATAGGGCACCGTCTAAATCCGTTGAGACGACACCGTATGAATTATGGTTTGGGAAGAAACCTAAGCTGTCGTTTCTAAAAGTTTGGGGATGCGATGCTTATGTCAAGAAACTTCAACCTGAAAAGCTCGAACCCAAGTCGGAAAAATGCGTCTTCATAGGATACCCTAAGGAAACCATTGGGTATACCTTCTACTTAAGATCCGAGGGCAAGATCTTTGTTGCCAAGAACGGATCCTTTCTGGAAAAAGAGTTTCTCTCGAAGGGAGTAAGTGGGAGGAAAGTAGAACTCGATGAAGTACTACCTCTTGAACCGGAAAGTAGTGCAGCTCAGGAAATGTTCCTGTGGTGCCTACACCGACTGGAGAGGAAATTAATGATGATGATCAAGGTACTTATGATCAAGTTGCTACTGAACTTCATAGGTCCACAAGGACACGTTCCACACCAGAGTGGTATGGCAACCCTGTCCTGGAAATCATGTTGTTAGACAACGGTGAACCTTCAAACTATGAAGAAGCGATGGTGGGCCCAGATTCCAACAAATGGCTAGAAGCCATGCAATCCGAGATAGAATCCATGTATGAAAACAAAGTATGGACTTTGACAGACTTGCCCGATGATCGGCGAGTGATAGAAAACAAATGGATCTTTAAGAAGAAGACGGACGCGGATGGTAATATTACCATCTATAAAGCTCGACTTGTCGCTAAGGGTTATCGACAAGTTCAAGGGGTTGACTACGATGAGACTTTCTCTCCCGTAGCGAAGCTGAAGTCCGTACGAATCATGTTAGCAATTGCCGCATACTATGATTATGAGATATGGCAGATGGACGTCAAAACGGCATTCCTTAATGGGCATCTTAAGGAAGAACTGTATATGATGCAGCCGGAGGGTTTTTTTTGATCCTAAGAATGCTAACATAGTATGCAAGCTCCAGCGATCCATTTATGTGCAGGTGCAAGCATCTCGGAGTTGGAACATTCGATTTGATGAGATGATCAAAGCGTTTGGGTTTATGCAGACTTATGGAGAAGCCTGCGTTTACAAGAAAGTGAGTGGGAGCTCTATAGCATTTCTCATATTATATGTAGATGACATACTTTTGATGGGAAATGATATAGAACTTTTGGACAGCATAAAGGCCTACTTGAATAAGTGTTTTTCAATGAAGGACCTTGGAGAAGCTACTTACATATTAGGCATCAAGATCTATAGGGATAGATCGAGACGCCTCATAGGTCTTTCACAAAGCACATACCTTGATAAGATTTTGAAGAAGTTCAAAATGGATCAGTACAAGAAGGGGTTCTTGCCTGTATTGCAAGGTGTGAGATTGAGCTCGGCTCAATGCCCGACCACGGCAAAAGATAAAGAAGAGATGAGTGTCATCCCCTATGCTTCAGCCATAGGATCTATTATGTATGCCATGCTGTGTACCAGACCAGATGTAAACCTCCGTAAGTTTGGTAGGAAGGTACCAAAGTAATCCCGGCAAGGAACACTGGACAACGGTTAAGAATATCCTAAAGTACCTGAAAAGGACAAAGGACATGTTTCTCGTTTATGGAGGTGACGAAGAGCTCGTCGTAAAGGGTTACGTCGACGCTAGCTTCGACACAGATCTGGATGACTCTAAGTCACAAACCGGATACGTGTATATGTTGAATGGTGGAGCAGTAAGCTGGTGTAGCTGCAAGCAGAGCGTCGTGGCGGGATCTACATGTGAAGCGGAGTACATGGCAGCCTCGGAGGTAGCGCATGCAGCAATTTGGGTGAAGGAGTTCATCACCGACCTAGGAGTCATACCCAATGCGTCGGGGCCGATCAAACTCTTCTGTGACAACACTGGAGCTATTGCCCTTGCCAAGGAGCCCAGGTTTCACAAGAAGACCAGGCACATCAAGCGTCGCTTCAACTCCATCCGTGAAAATGTTCAATATGGAGACATAGATATTTGCAAAGTACATACGGATCTGAATGTCGCAGATCCGTTGACTAAACCTCTCTCGCGAGCAAAACATGATCAACACCAGAACTCTATGGGTGTTCGATTCATCACAATGTAACTAGATTATTGACTCTAGTGCAAGTGGGAGACTATTGGAAATATGCCCTAGAGTCAATAATAAAAGGATTATTATTATATTTCCTTGTTCATGATAATTGTCTTTTATTCATTCTATAATTGTATTATCCGAAAATCGTAATACACGTGTGAATACATAGACCACAATACGTCCCTAGTAAGCCTCTAGTTGACTCGCTCGTTGGTCAACAGATAGTCATGGTTTCCTGACTATGGACATTAGATGTCGTTGACAACGGGATCACATCATTAGGAGAATGATGTGATGGACAAGACCCATTCCTAAGCATAGCACAAGATCGTGTAGTTCGTTTTGCTAGAGCTTTTTCAATGTCAAGTATCTCTTCCTTAGACCATGAGATCGTGTAACTCCCAGATACCGTAGGAGTGCTTTGGGTGTACCAAACATCACAACGTAACTGGGTGACTATAAAGGTGCACTACAGGTATCTCCGAAAGTGTCTGTTGGGTTGACACGGATCGAGACTGGGATTTGTCACTCCGTGTTACGGAGAGGTATCACTGGGCCCACTCAGTAGTGCATCATCAAAATGAGCTCAAAGTGACCAAGTGTCTGGTCACGGGATCATGCATTACGGTACGAGTAAAGTGACTTGCCGGTAACGAGACTGAACGAGGTATTGGGATACCGACGATCGAGTCTCGGGCAAGTAACATACCGTCTGACAAAGGGAATAGTATATGGGGTTGCTTGAACCCTCGACATCGTGGTTCATCCGATGAGATCATCGAGGAGTATGTGGGAGCCAACATGGGTATCCAGATCCCGCTGTTGGTTATTGACCGGAGAGCTGTCTCGGTCATGTCTGCATGTCTCCCGAACCCATAGGGTCTGCACACTTAAGGTTCGGTGACGCTAGGGTTGTATGAATATGAGTATCCAGCAAACCGAATGTTGTTCGGAGTCCCGGATGAGATCCCGGATGTCACGAGGAGTTCCAGAATGGTCCGGAGGTAAAGAAAACTATATAGGAAGAAGTGCTATTTCGGCCATCGGGAAAGTTTTGGGGTCACCCGGTATTGTACCGGGACCACCGGAAGGATCCCGGGGGTCCACCGGGTGGGGCCATCTATCCCAGAGGGCCCCGTGGGCTGAAGTGGGAGGGGAACCAGCCCCTAGTGGGCTGGTGTGCCCCCCTTGGGCCCCCCCTGCGCCTAGGGTTGGAAACCCTAGGTGGGGGGTGCACCACTTGCCTTGGGGGGCACTCCACCCCCCTGGCCGCCGCCCCCTTGGGAGATTGAATCTCCCAGGGCTGGCGCCCCCCTTGGGGGCCTATATAAAGGAGGGCAAGGGGGAGGGCAGCCGCACCCTGTGTCTTGGCGCCTCCCTCCCCTTGCTACACCTCGTCCTCCTCCCGCAGCAGCTTCGCGAAGCCCTGCCGGAGTTCTGCTGCATCCACCACCACGCCGTCGTGCTGCTGGATCATCATCAACCTCTCCTTCCCCCTTGCTGGATCAAGACGGAGGAGACATCACGCTGACCGTACGTCTGTTGAACGTGGAGGTGCCGTCCGTTCGGCGCTAGGATCTCCGGTGATAGGATCACGACGAGAACGACTACCTCAACCCCGTTCTTTTGAACGCTTCCGCTCGCGATCTACAAAGTGGTATGTAGATGCATCTCTCCTTTCACTCGTTGCTTAGATGAACTCATAGATGGATCTTGGTGAAACCGTAGGAAATTTTTTATTTTCTGCAACGTTCCCCAACAAAAGCCTAGGTGGGCAGTGACGTCCAGCTGACGTCACCTGGAGGGCGGCAAAGGCCATATTATTTTTGCCGTCAGCAGCTGACGGCAAAGGCTGCCGTTATCCATCTAACGGACTAACAACATATTTATTGTCGTCAGGTTTCTTCGCCGTCCGCTCCTTATGGCAAAGGACCCTTTGCCGTCAGCCTCCAGAAGCAGACAACAAAGTAGCTCTTTGCCGGAGCCTTTTGCCGTCCACGGCAGACGGCAAAGGCCTTTGCCATCCGCCATTCCTGCCTTTGCCGTCCGCGGCAGACGGCAAAGTAGCTGATTCCTGTAGTGCAGAACAACTTGCGATGGTGCCTTGAACTGGTTATACAAGTTCAGGAAAGAAATATGTCCAATTCACGAATGTCGAAAAACAACATCCTCTCAAACGGATTCTTCTGGCCTACCGGAACACCCTCTACTGAAACTGATCTTTTTTGTACATCTATGAAATGATCTCAACTTTTGGCACGAAGTGGGCATGCCCATGGTAGGCATCCATGCCTGGTTTGCATGAATTCAGACATCGTATGCAAGCTTTTTATCAACATTTTTTCACCAAGAAAACTCGGAATATACAAGAATTGTCGAAAACCAAAACAATCTGGCATGGTGGCTTCAATTGGCCAGACAAGTACATTAAAAAAATTGGAACCATTTGACAGCAAAATTATGTTATATGTAAAATGACAGTGAAATAATTAAGCAAGGAATATATAAATTCACGATGACAAGTATTTTTTAAAATGAATTTAACAATTAACTAAAATAAAAAATATTAATAAGAAATGACGGCACCGCCTTGCCTAGCGCTAGCCTAGCACACTGCGCTTACTAGGCCGAGGTAGGATCTCTACCGGCCACCGTTTCCTTCCTTGTACGAGAATAAGTAGCGAATGAGAAAGGCAGAAAAGTTGCAAGGTTTATGCGACGCCAAACACTAGTGTTCTTCTCGGTCAAAGCGAGTTCCAGAGAGCGAATTCTAACAATTGGCATTAGAGACACCTTCAATCCAAGGCGACCATGTCCAATGGGCGCGCCCGCACGCCAACGTCTCCGCCCCCAACAGACCGGGAGGTGGAAGCAACACTGTAGCTATAGCTGAAGCGGACTGCATGCCGCACGGGTGCGCGGACGGAGCTGCAGACGCAGCACCGTCAGGCGCAGCGGCAACAAGGTCATTGTCCACGAGCATGTGGTGCAGGAGTGCACAACTTTCGATAGCAACATCGTCTACCCCACGCTGATGGCGACAAACTTCATCGAGTGGGCCCTCGTCATGAAGATCAATCTGCGTGGACAGGGTCTCTGGGAGGCCGTGTCCGGCGTGGGGGAGCCGGACGATCGCGGGGACATGGCGGCACTCTCAGCGCTGATCCGCGTAGCGCCGCCCGAGATGGTGTCGATGCTCGCCGTCAAGGATACCACGCACGAGGTGTGGGTGGTGATCCGCGTGATGCGTGTGGGTGTAAACCGCGTGCGGGAGGCGATGGCGCAGCAGCTGCGCAAGGAGTTCGAGAAGATTGCCTTCAAGAAGGGAGAGTCACTCGACGCGTTCGGCAGGCGGATCACGGGCATCGTCAACAATCTCCGCTCGCTCGGCGACACGGTGGAGGAGATCAAGGTGGTGCAAAAATTTTTGCGCGAGGTGCCTGTGCAGTACGCCCAAATCACGTGCTCGATCGAGACTTTGCTCGACCTCAATGGCATGTCAATGGTGGAGCTGATTGGGCGACTCTAATCGGCCACTGAGTGCTGCTCCATCACAACCCCGGATCGTGGCGGCGAGGTCCTCCTCATGGAGCAGGAGTGGCTCGTGCGCACAAAGCAGAAGGAGAAGGGGCAGGGCTCCAACTCCGGTGGCGGCAATAACAAGGGCAAGCAGCAGCAGGGCCCCAGGCGTGGTGGCGAGCAGCACTAAAGGGAGTCCGGGGGTGGTTGCGACATGTCAAAGGTAAAATGTTACAACTGTAACAAGTACACAAATCACCTCTCTAGGGACTGCCTCGAGCCGTGTGTTGAGCGCAAGGATCACGTCAATCTGACGCAAACGGAGGAGGATCCAAAGGAATCCGTGCTCTTCCTCGCCAGCATCTGCGCACTCACCATCACTAAGGGCGCCAACGAGCATGTACTGCTGAATGAGGAGCGCTCCCAGGCACACGCTGCCGTAGAAGGGGAGGACTGTGACACGTCCTGGTTCCTAGACACAGGAGCCAGTAATCACATGTCCGGCCGCAGGGACATCTTCTCCAACCACGACACCGGAGTCCATGGAACGTTCAAGCTCGGCGACGGCTCTGCCGTGCAGATCGAGGGAAGGGGAACGATTCTCTTTGAGAGTTGCATGGGGGAGCACCTCGTGCTGTCAGAGGTGTACTACATCCCGCGGCTGGAGAGTAACATCATCAGCATCGGCCAGCTGGACGAGATCGACTACGACACCCGCGTCCATCTTGGCATTCTGTAGCTGCAAGACCCGGACGGGCGACTGATTGCTCAAGTGTCGCGAACGTAGGGGTGCCTGTACGTACTGCTCATGAACTTGGCATGACCCGTGTGTCTTGCCGTGCACGGTGGTGAAGACACATGGTGATGGCACGCACGCTACAGCCACGTTGGCTTCCAGGCTCTGCGACGCTTCGCTCGTGAGGAAATGGTGTTCGGCCTTCATCTCATCGATGAGGCAGACCATGTCAGTGAGGGTGTCTCACCGGCAAGCATCAACGGGCGTCGTTCCCACACCAAGCATTAAACCGATGGAGGATGTGCTCGAGTTGGTGCACGCGGACATCTGCGGCCCAATCTCCCCCCTCCCCCCTACGCCGGGGTGGGGGCTATGCTACTTCCCGCTGCTCGTCGATGACAAGAGCAGGTACATGTGGTTGCGACCACTCATTACCAAGAGTGAAGCGCAGATGGCGCTCAAGCAGTTCCAGGCAGCTGCAGAGCTCGAGGCTAGGCATCGGCTGAAGGCGCTGCGCGCTGATCACGGAGGGGAGTTTAAGTCCACGAGCCTTGGCAAATACTTCGCGGATCAGGGGGTGAAGCGACAACTCACGGCTCCCTACTCAGCCTAGCAGAATGGTGTGGTCGAGCGGCAGAATCAAACCATCGTCGGCATGGCTCGCACTCTGTTGAAGATGAAGGGCGTACCTGGGCGCTTCTGGGGAGAGGCAGTGACCACGGCTGTGTGCCTGCTCAACCGCTCCACGACCAAGAGTGTTGCCAAGATGACGCCGTACGAGGCATGGTGCGGGAAACCACCTGCCGTCCACCATAGGGCATTTGGATGAGTCACCCACGTCAAGACGACGCTCCCAAATGCAAAGAAGCTAGACGATAGGAGCCAGCCCATGGTACTGCTTGGGTACGAACCTAGCACCACAGCATACCAGGTGAACTATCCAGCGATGGGGAAGGTGCATGTGTCCAGAGACGTCGTCTTCGACAAACAGGCGGCTTGGGACCGGAGCAAGCTCGAGGTAGCATAGGAGTCGCCGCCTGTGCAGGAGTCTTTTATCATCTAGGAAGCATATTGGCCAGCGGCCGGTGCCACGAAGACGATCTACACGGTGCCCACGATGTAGAGGCCATCCGCGTCGCCCTGCTCAGCTACTGTCACGCCCATGGCTTCGAGCGTGCCACCTCCATCGACACCCGAGTCCACTCACCAAGGCTCAGAGACGAACGCCGGAGAAGCTGCAGCGGTCAATGTGCACCCCATGCGCACCCGCACCAAGGACGGCATTGTACAGCCGAACACGCAGCTGGACTACTATGTTCTGATCGGCGAAGAAGAAGGGCACCCATCTTGTCTGCTAGGTATAGAGAAGAGCTAGTGACATACAACCAGGTGATGTCTACTATGCAACCTTCTTCTAATAGACTCGCGGTGGGCCTCCAAGCGTAGAGTTTTGTAGGACAGTAGCAAATTTCCCTCAAGTAGATGACCTAAGGTTTATTAATCCGTGGGAGGCATAGGATGAAGATGGTCTCTCGCAAACAACCCTGCAACCAAATAAGAAAGAGTCTCTTGTGTCCCCAACACACCCAATACAATGGTAAATTGTATAGGTGTACTAGTTCGGCGAAGAGATGGTGATACAAGCGTACACTACTAGGGAAAACCCTAGTAGTAGCACTTGTTTTGTAGCTAGCAGTATCGCTTGTACAAGCGCTACCACTAAGGCGCTACAGCTAACTGTTAGCAGTAGCGCTGGAATGCCAGCAATATTGCTATACCAACTTAGCAGTAGCACTTTATTTGGTAAAGCGCTACAGTTAATAGAAAGTAGCAGTAGCATTTCTTCTGAAAAGCGCTGCTGCTAACTTTTCCTGTATTTTTCAAAATACAGCTTATTTTCGTTGTGGTTTTATATACAGTACTTTCGTCATATGATTTTATGACCATGATTAGTTATTTTATATAACAGTGGGTGAAATGAACATGGAGTAGATTTAAGTGGAGGCAACATGTCGTCACTTGATCTTGTTTGGATTAGTAGTACTTTCGATGTGCACCACATGATGCCTCCACTTGAATCTATTCCATGTTCATTTCACCTATTGATATATATAATAACTCATCATGCTCATATAACAACTTTGCATCATGCATCATCGATCATAATAATAAATAACTCATCATTGGTAACATAATAACAAGTCCTACTCATCATCATCGATCATACAACTTGTACTCGATACCACATCATCATCATAGTCATCTAACCAATCCTACTTAGTTGTTCTTAGGACATGATCGCACATGATCATGAGTATTAGCTAGAACCTACTACCTTCTCTTAGGTAAAATAGCATAAAACAAGATAGGCCCTGACTCTCCATTATGGAGAATGGAGATTATCCTGTCTCCAATTCTTGCACTTCGCCTAATGTTGCTTCCAAGTACCTCCTTACGAGTGACCATATATTTTTTCCAATCTTTGATTATCATGTCTTCGTTGCTCTTAGAAATCCGATGTGAACAGGAGTGATTCGTAGGATGACCTGGCTGTATAATCAAAATATCAAGGCAACCTTTCTGAAACATCAGATGAGGCACACACTCCTGCGGGATTATCTGTTGACAAACATAGTAATAACTTCGTAGTTAGCAATGTAGTTCAGTTTTGGAAGAATTTATGCAAAAGATGCACAGATGTTGTAATACTAAAAAAATCTTACCTTGAGATATCCATGGATGTTAGCATAGTTCAACACGTGCACTAGTGGCACATATTGACAATAATTTGGAGGAGTTTGATAATAGACATTGTAATTCTCAAGATCAGTACAAAATTCAACCAAATGATTTTTCTCCTGATAAGTTAACTCAAAACCATCGGTGTAGTAGGTTCTGTCTACCATCTTCTGCACATTCTTTGAAGAATGAAAATAAGCTATCAATGGAAATAAGCTGTCAACTAATTTGAAATAAACAATATAAATTACTTAATAACTATGTTTGAGGAACTCACATAGCGGTAGAATTGGAAGCGTATCAACAAGGACCCAAATGTCCAAATTGTCTACCTCAATGTCAGGATCACCAAGATCCATGGTGACAAGCATACCCTCTTGAAAATCATACATCTTGCAAAGTGTTTCCCAATCCGGGCAACCAAAATTGGATATGCTCTCAGAATTGTATAGATTTACCTCAAAATCCATACCATTATGGGTCCTTAGGTGAATTTCATTCCTCTCATGATCTTCAAAACCCATCCTCTCCAAGACATAGCGTCTTGCATGGCATGGGATCAGCTAGTCGAATTGTAAAAGACGAAAATTACACGTTGAAGTAGTAGAAGTCGAGCTTAATTACGAAAAAACACTTTGCGTCGTAGCATACCATTTCACAATCGAAGGCCTCCTCGAGCTTAATGCTGAAGCGCCGACCTTCTACCAAGTGATGCCTGTCGCGGAAACCCCGGTTGTCGCGGCACCAGGGGCACTCCGCAGGACCTTCGTCTGACGACATTTCCTATGTTCATAATTCAAAGATTAAACTTCTAAAATTCAATATATGTACTACAAAAACTAAACTAGATCATTATTATTCAGCACGGGTTGACTATCGGTCCATCGAGTCTTTTTTTCGAAAAATCTCAGCTCATGTGGTGTATATATTCGACGTTGGTGATGTTCGCTCCTCCCTTCGTCCCCGAGTGCATTAAACCAAAATGTCTAGCACACGGGAACGAAGGAGAAGCGACCACCACGACAATAGTCGGTATTCTTCTTCGTTCTCTCATATATGGTGGACACAGTCCCTCACTGGTGATGATCGTTACTCCTCCTTCCCCTAGTGCCTAACAAAGGTCTAGCACAAGGAGAAGAAGGATAAATGACCCCCACGACAATAGTCGGGTTTCTTCCTCTCTCATATATGGTGCAGACTATCTCCCTCACTCATTTTTAGATTGTCATGTATGGAGCCTCGATAGACTTAAAGTCAACCTGAAATGTCATTTAATTATCTTTCTGGAAAATCCAGGCCACTCGATATTTCCTACATATTCTAGCACAAGTCATGCCAAAATTCATGGAAAAATCCGGCATGACCATTGCTAAAAAAGGACATATCGAGCGCCTGAAATTTGCCGGAACGGAAATTAATCAACACTCTGGCAAAACATAGGCCACTCGGAGGACATATCCTATTTGCATTCAAACTTGATGGTCATTGCATTTCAATGGTTGAAAATATGAACAAAAACATTTCAAAATATCTTATAGGACTCATATTGACATGGAGATTTGGCTAGCCTCACCTCGAGTTCGGAGGGGGACTGTGACGGGGATGACGGCGGCGACAACATGGAGATTTGGCTGCAAAAACAAAATAATATTCAAAATAGTGCTCTCCAATTTGAGCATTCAAAATAGGATTAGTTATCCAATTTGAACATGAGGTGGCTGGTCTCACCTCGAGGTCGGAGGGGGTCGGTAACGTGGACGACGGCAGGGATGATGCAGGGGCTCCTTTGTTTCTGTAAAAACAAAATATAAACAAAAACATTATTATCATCATCCTAGGACTTATTGCAACCCTATGTCTAAAACTTTCTCCTAAACTTGTAAAACCTAGTTCTAACCCTAATAATTTGTACCGCCCATCTATCCATCCATTTGTCTAAACCTAGTTCCAACTCTAAAAATTGATAAAACCTTGTTCTAACCCTAAAAAATGAAAAGACCTATACATTTACTAAAAATCCCCTAGTTCTAACCCTAACACCTATCCATCCATCAATCTATCTATATATCCATCCATCCGTCTATCCATCTGTTTGTCTATCTACGCAATATATCAAAAAACCATATTGTTCTAACCATCTATCTATCTATATATATCCATTCATCTATCTATGCAATGCAGGAGGGATCAGAGGGAGGGAGAGGGTCAGAGGGAGAGGGCTGGGAGGGAGAAGGGTGAGGGATGAAGGGAGGGAGAAGGGCAGGGGATGGAGGGAGGGGCAGGGTCGGAGGAAGGGAGGGAGAACGGAGGGATGGAGGGAGAAGGGAGGGAGGGAGACATACCGGGCGACAGCGGCGGCGCGACGACGGCGACGGGCGATGGTAGCAGGGGTTACGATATGAGAGTGTGGGAGGGAGAGTGGTCAATTAGGCCGGCGGGGGAGAGTATAAGGTATCATTAGCCATAGCGCTGGCTTGTGGCCCAGCGCTACTGCTATATCTCTAGCAGTAGCGCTGGTTCTAGCCAGCCGCTACTACTACGTGTAGCCCCTGCCGGTGGCCATGGTACCACTTAGCAATAGCGCTGCCAGGGGGCCCATCACTACTGCTACTTTGGTACCTGTAGCGCTTGTTTTCAACCAGCACTACTACTAAGTGGCAGTAGCGCTGGACCCATAACCAGCGCTACTACTAAGCTCCTGTGTATAGGCATTTCCCTAGTAGTGGTAATATGGATAGTAGATATAGGTTTTTGTAATCTGAAAAATATAAAAACACTTAGGTAACTAGTAACAAAAGTGAGCGAAAACGGTATTGCAATGCTTGAAAACAAGGCCTAGGGTTCATACTTTCACTAGTGCAAGTTCTCTCAACAATGATAACATAATTAGATCATATGGCAATCCCTCAACGTGCAACGAAGAATCACTCCAAAGTTCCTATCACGGAGAAAATAAGATGAAATTGCTTGTAGGGTACGAAACCACCTCAAAGTTATTCTTTCCAATCAATCCATTGGGCTATTCCTATAAGTGTCACAAACAACCCTAGAGTTCGTAGCAAAATAACACCATATGACACACATCAATCAAACCCTAATGTCACCTAGATACTCCAATGTCACCACAAGTATCCGTGGTTCAATTATATGATATGCATCACACAATCTCAGATTCATAATATTCAATACCACACAAAGAACTTCAAGAGTATCCCAAGATTTCTATCGGAGAATGGAATATGAAAACGCGTACCAACCCCTATGCATAGATTACCCCATTGTCACCATGGGAATCTACAAGTTGATAACCAAAATATACGTCAAGTGGATCAACAAAACATCCCATTGTCACCATGGATATCCCATCGCAAGACATACATCCAGTGATCTCACATCCAAAGATTCAATCTGACATAACAAAACCTCAAAGGAAAAGACTCAATTCATCACAAGGAGATAGAGGGGGAGAAACAACATATGATCTGACTATAGTAACAAAGCTCGCGGTACATAAACATCGTGTCAAATCAAGAACACGAGAGAGAGAGAGAGAGAGAGAGATCAAACAGATAGCTATTGGTACATACCCTCAGCCCCGAGGGTGAACTACTCCCTCCTTGTCTTGGAGACTGTCGGGATGATGAAGATGGCCACCGGTGATGGATTCCCCCTCCGGCAGGGTGCCAAAACGGGCTCCCGATTGGTTTTCATGGCTACATAGGCTTGCGGCGGCGGAACTCCCGATCTAGGTTTATTTCTGAGGTTTTTGGGATTTATAGGAGGTGTTGGCGTCTGGGAAAAGTTAAGGGGGGCCACGAGGCGAGGACAAGGCAGGGGGCACCTGCCCCAAGACTACTCTCCGATATCTTTTTGTTCCAGTATTTTTTATATTTTCTGAAAATATTCTCCGTAAATTTTTAGCTCGTTTCGATAACTTTTATTTCTGCACAAAAAACAACACCACGGTAGTTCTGCTGAAAACAGCGTCAGTCCGGGTTAGATCTAATCAAATCATACCAAAATCATCTAAAATTATCATAAACATGACATGAATACTTCATAAATTATAGATATGTTGGAGACGTATCAGCATCCCTGAGGGAGTCCTGGACTAGGGGGTGTCCGGACAGCCAAACTATCATCATCGGCCGGACTCCAAGACTATGAAGATACAAGATTGAAGACTTCGTCCCGTGTCCGGATGGGACTTTCCTTGGCGTGGAAGGCAAGCTTGGAGATACGGATATGTAGATCTCCTACGATTGTAACCGACTCTATGTAACCCTAGCCCTCTCCGGTGTCTATATAAACCGGATGGTTTTAGTCCGTAGGACGAACAACAATCATAACATAGGCTAGCTTCTAGGGTTTAGCCTCCTTGATCTCGTGGTAGATCTACTCTTGTAATACCCACATCATCAATATCAATGAAGCAGGACGTAGGGTTTTACCTCCATCAAGAGGGCCCGAACCTGGGTAAAACATCGTGTCCCTTGTCTCCTATTACCATCCGCCTAGACGCACAGTTCGGGACCCCCTACCCGAGATCCGCCGGTTTTGACACCGACATTGGTGCTTTCATTGAGAGTTCCTCTGTGTCGTCACCGATAGGCTCGATGGCTTCTTCGATCATCAACAACGACGCAGTCCAGGGTGAGACTTTTCTCCCCGGACAGATCTTCGTATTCGGCGGCTTTGCACTGCGGGCCAATTCGCTTGGCCATCTGGAGCAGATCGAAAGCTACACCCCTGGCCGTCAGGTCAGATTTGGAAGTTTGAACTTCATGGCTGACATCCGCGGAGACTTGATCTTCGATGGATTCGAGCCACAGCCGAGCGCGCCGCACTATCATGATGGGCATGATTTAGCTCTGCAGCCGGACAGTGCCCTGGAGGCCGCACACGAGCCCGCTCCGACCCTCGATTCGGAGCCGGCTGCGCAGATCGAGGACGGGTGGCTAGACACCGCCTCGGGGGCTGCAACCTCTATGGCGATGGAGTCGAATACTGACCTTATCCCTTGTGAAGCTCGTGACTCCACGGTGCCAGACTCCGAGCCTCCCGCGCCCCCTCCAACCGAATCTGATTGGGCGCCAATCATGGAGTTCACCGCTGCGGACATCTTTCAACACTCACCTTTCGGCGACATCCTGAGTTCGCTAAAGTATCTCTCGTTATCAGGAGAGACCTGGCCGGACTGCGGTCAGGACAGTTGGGATGCGGACGATGAAGAAATTCAAAGCCCACCCACCACCCACTTACTAGCCGCTGTCGATGATCTAACCGACATGCTAGACTTCGACTCCGAAGTCATCGACGGTATGGACGACGATGCCGGAGACGACCAAGAACCAGCGCCTACTGGGCACTGGAAAGCCACCTCATCATATGACATATACATGGTGGATATCCCAAAGGATGGGAATGGCGAAGGAACAGCGGAGGATGACCCCTCCAAGAAACAGCCCAAGCGCCAGCGTCAGCGGCGCCGCTCTAAATCCCGCCATAGCAAGAATGGAGATTCCGGCACCGGAGATAATAATACCCCAGACAGTGTCAAAGACAACCCCCTCCAGCAAGATTTAGCACAGGAGGACGAAGAAGCCATCCCTCATGAGAGAGCGGCAGCCGAAGAGGTAGAGGATGATAATTACATGTCTCCCTCCGGAGACGAGGCAAGCCTCGACGACGACGAATTTGTCGTGCTTGAGGATCCTGTCGAACAAGAACGTTTTAAACGCAGGCTTATGGCCATGGCAAATAGCCTCAAGAAAAAGTAGCAACAGCTTAGAGCTGATCAAGATCTGCTAGGCGACAGATGGACTGAAGTCCTTGCGGCCGAAGAGCATGAGCTCGAATGCCCCTCCAAAAGCTACCCCAAACGCAAGCTGCTCCACCGATTAGAGGAGGAGGCATATAAACCTACATCACCAGAGCACAATACGGCTGACCGACCACCCCGTGGCCACGACAGAGAGGCCTCTAGGGCCCCCACTAGAACCGTACCCCGGCATCGCTCGAAAAGCACAAGGCCACAGGGGAACGCTCTGGACTTGTGAGATATATTGGAGGATAAGGCAAGACAATCAAGATCGATCTACGGATCGCGTGGGCGCCCCATGATACGTGACGACAACCGTCGCGCCGGACACAGCAAGTCCGGCCGGGCCGAACACAATAGACAAAGCTCTTTTGAGCTTTGTCGTGATATAGCCCAATACAGAGGCGCCGCACACCCACTATGCTTCACAGATGAAGTAATGGATCATCAAATCCGCGAATGGTTTAAACCCGTGAATATTGAATCTTATGATGGCACAACAGACCCCGCGGTTTGGATCGAAGACTATCTCCTTCATATCCACATGGCCTGCAGTGATGATCTTCACGCCATCAAATACCTCCCACTCAAGCTTAAAGGACCAGCTCGGCATTGGCTTAACAGCTTGCCAGCAGAATCAATTGGGTGTTGGGAGGACCTGGAAGCCGCATTCCTTGATAACTTCCAGGGCACGTATGTGCGACCACCAGACGCTGACGACCTAAGCCATTAATTCAGCAGCCAGACGAATCGGCCAGACAATTCTGGAAACGGTTCTTAACTAAGAAAAATCAGATCGTCGACTGTCCGGATGCGGAGGCCTTCGCGGCCTTCAAATATAACATCCGCGACGAGTGGCTTGTCCGGCACCTGGGACAGGAAAATCCGAAATCCATGGCAGCCCTCACATCACTCATGGCCCGCTTCTGCGCGGGAGAGGACAGCTGGCTAGCCCGTAGCAACAACCTCAGCAAAAATTCTGGCAGTCCGGATATCAAGGACCGCAATGGCAGATCGTGTCGCAACAAGAACAAACGCCACATTAACGGCAACAATAATGAGGATACGACAGTCAATGCCGGATTCAGAGGCTCTAAACCCGGTCAGCGGAAAAAGCCATTCAAAAGAACTACTCCGGGTCCGTCCAATTTGGACCGAATACTCGATCGCTCGTGCCAGATACACGGCACCCCCGAAAAGCCAGCTAACCACACCAACAGGGACTGTTGGGTATTCAAGCAGGCAGGCAAGCTAATTGCCGAAAACAACGACAAGGGGCTGCATAGCGATGACGAGGAAGAGACCCGACCGCCGAACAATAGAGGACAGAAGGGTTTCCCTCCACACGTGCGGACGGTGAACATGATATACGCAACCCACAAACCCAAAAGGGAGCGGAAGCGTGCACTCAGGGATGTATACGCGATGGAGCCAGTCGCCCCGAAGTTCAACCCATGGTCCTCCTGCCCGATCACTTTTGATCGAAGGGACCACCCCACCAGCATCCGCCACGGCGGATTCGCCGCATTGGTTTTAGACCCAATCGTTGATGGATTTCACCTCACCAGAGTCCTGATGGACGGCGGTAGCAGCCTGAACCTGCTTTATCAGGATACAGTGCACAAAATGGGCATAGACCCCTCAAGGATTAAACCTACAAAGACGACCTTTAAAGGCGTCATACCAGGTTTAGAGGCCAATTGTACAGGCTCAGTTACACTGGAAGTGGTCTTCGGATCCCCGGATAACTTCCGAAGCGAGGAGTTAATCTTCGACATAGTTCCATTCCGCAGCGGCTATCATGCTCTGCTCGGACGTACCGCGTTTGCAAAGTTCAATGCGGTGCCGCACTACGCATACCTCAAGCTCAAGATGCCAGGCCCTCGAGGAGTCATCACGGTCAACAGAAACACTGAACGCTCTCTCCAAATGGAGGAACATACAGCGGCTCTCGCAGCAGAAGTACAGTGCAGCCTCTTAAGGCAATTCTCGAGTCCGGCCGTTAAGCGACCGGACACGGCTAAACGCGCCCGGAGTAACCTACAACAAGACCACCTGGCACGTTCCGAGCACGCGTAGCAGTGCGGCCCCAACCCCAGCCCCTGCAAAATTGCAAGACTGGCCCTTCGCGTACATCATTATGCTCTGGAGATACCATGGGCATAGGGGGAGGGGCACGACCACGATAGGCCCAGAATGCGGCTTAACCACACCAGACGCTCTCAAGTGTGTCATTCTTTTTTTCTCTTTTTCTTTTTTTTACCCACAGGACTCCGTTCATCAGAGGCCCTGTCCGGCAGTAGACCTGCCGAACTCACGATGCAACAGCCAGGGAAGGAGAAAGGCTACGACGAATATCCAGGTGGTCTCCATTACGAGCATTAAATCTGTTTTATACACCATTCTGCAGCCTACCCCTGGAGGGGGACATGTTTAATAGTCCCATCCCTTGCTTACCGCACTATTTGTATCGTTCTGCATTCACGGCAGTATTTCTTGAATAAATAATGCAGCACCTTTTTGCTTATAATTGCATTTCTTTCTTATACATATGTTCATTTATGACATGTTGCATCCGTACACTTTGGTACGGCTAAATACACCAGGGGCTTATGTTTCCCGCATCATGGTGTGATAAGTCCGAACACTTTCACAAGTGCGGCACCCCGAACTTATAGCACTATATGCATCGGCTCCGAATCATGTCTTGGGTCAATAGTTGGGTTTGCCCAGCTCCCATGTTTTGGTACCTTACGTTCCGTTGTATTGGCTAAGGTAGCACTGGGAGAACCACTGTGATTGCGCCCCGGTTGAGCTGGGCGAGCGCCTCAGTGGAGAAAGCTAAAACTGACCGTCATGATGAGGCGAGAGCCGGTCGCTGTTCGAGAGGTTTTTTCGAGTCCCTAAAGACTTATGCCGCTTAGAGCGAGGAACCGGCTTTGTCCGGCCCAGGCGTGGATAGCGCCCCAAATTCGGCCTTCCGAACACTAGGGGCTTCGCCGAATTTAAAATTATAGAATTCTATGGCTAAGTGAGAGTGTTCAAGCATTATAAGTCCGGTTGCCTCGTTCGTTGTGTTGAGCGCCTCCATAGATGGACCCAAAAATGGGAACAAGACTGCTCAAATTTATCCCGAACACCCCAGCACTCGTGCCATGGGGGCTGAAGCCGACGACTTGCCATCTCTCAGATTTGATAAACGGCCGCACAGAAGGTAATATTTTAAATTAACAAGCGTTGCTTAGCGCATATGAACAAAGTTTTCAGCGCACAGGATAACAAAATGCGAGTCTACTCAAATATTACATCTTTGGAGCACTCACCCGCAATAATGCGGGCACCCTTCAGGACACTCTTATAATACATCTCAGGCGTGCGATACTCCTTGCCCGGCGGTGGCGCGTCCGTCACAAGCTTCTCAGCATCCATCTTGCCCCGTTGCACCTTTGCGCGGGCAAGGGCCCGACGGGCACCTTCAATACAGGCAGAGTGCTTGATGACCTTAACCCATGGACACGCATCCACCAGCCGCCGCACCAGGCCGAACTAGCTCCCAAGCATGGCCTCCTTGGGCCACAGCCGATCTATGAGGCCCTTCATGGCCTGTTCGGCCACCTTGTGGAGCTCGACCAGCTGCTTCAGCTAGTCGCTAAGGGGCATCGGATGTCCGGCCTCAGCATACTGAGACCAGAAGACCTTCTCCGTCGAGCTCCCCTCCTCGGCCCTATAGAAAGCGGCAGCATCGGACACGCTGCGGGGCAGATCTGCGAATGCTCCTGGAGAGCTCCGAATTTGGGTAAGTGATAGGTAATTCACACTCACATGCTTGCTTTGCATGAAAAATTCCTTACCCGCCACTATTTTCTTCAATGCCTCGATTTCCTGGAGGGCCTTGTAGGCTTCGTCCTTAGCGGCTCTGGCACTCTCAAGAGCCGATGCAAGCTCGGACTCTCGAGTCTTCGAGTCGCGCTCCAAACTCTCATGTTTTTCCACGAGAGCATGAAGCTCTTGCTGTACCTCCGCCACCCGCGCCTCCTATTTCTCTCGCTCGATGCGCTCGGCGGTCGCATTACGTTCGGCCGCGGACACCGCCTCCTTCAGGGTCGCCACCTCGTTCATGGCCCCTGCAATACCCATGTTATCCTTGTCATTCTTCTTGCAACCAAAATCCTTTTCTGTAAGGTACAATTTTAATAAGGTGTTACTCACCTTCCTTGTCCTCGAGCTACTTCTTGGCACGGCCGAGCTCGTTCTCGGACCGCTCGAGACTTTGCTTCAAAGTATTGACCTCCGCAGTCAGTGTGGCAGAGGTCAGCAGCACAACCTACAATCCCATATTGACATATTTTTTATGACTCCTGCGTATATCTTTTTAGATCCTCAGTCCGGCTTTTCTTTCCAAACACTGAACCGAGCATCTGGGGCTACTGTCTATGCGGTACTATTTTACATATATCAAAATTCTTACCTCAAAGCCTGTTAGAAGGCTGCTGCAGGCTTCGATCAGCCCGCTCTTGGCGAGCTGAACCTTTTGAATCACCGCACTCATGACGGTGTGGTGTTCCTCTTTGATGGAAGGTCCATTGAGCGCCTCCAGCAAGCTATCCGGTGCCTCCGGTTGGACGGAGGCCACCGGCGTCACGGTCTTGCCCTTCTTACGAAGGGGCCGCCCGCCGGACTCCGGAGCCACTATAGGTTCTGGTGCAAAGTCCGGGAGGTTTCCCTACGGCACCTCGGGGGCCTCCTCCTCCTGGCGGGTCCCTTCCCGGGATCCCACCTCGGCATCGTCCGCATCATGGGGGGTGGAGGCGGTCAGAAGGGAATCCATATCCGACGCACCCAAGGACCAACTCGACGAAGCGGGAAAATCATCCCTGGGCGGACTGCAGGGTTGTATGCGGCATTAGAAAGACACCATGTGGCGAAAAGAAAAATTATGAAGTTATTCGGGAGTCCGGATACTTACGATCTCGCCAGGGGCTTGGCCCTTGAAGCCCAGTCCTCGTCGTCGTCGTCGGTGTTGGCAGAGCAGTCCGGGGGAAGAGTCCTTCCCTTCTTGGACCCTTCGGCCTCCCACGTTGGGGAGGCCTTCATTTTCTTCCCTCCCCCCGCTGGGGGAGAGGCCTCTTTCTTCTCCTCCTCGCCTTCGTGGGAGGATTCCGCCTCGGAGTCATCGGACGATGACACCTGAAAACGGGAACTCTTTCGAGTGCCCGTGGCCTTCTTCTTGGCCTTCTTCTCCGGCACCACGTGGGGTGCTGGAACCAGCAGCCCCGTTAAGCGGGCATCCGCTGGGTCTTCTGGCAAAGGGGCCGGACAGTTAGTCCGCTCGGCCTTCTTCAGCCA
The DNA here is from genome assembly GCA_963921465.1 of Triticum timopheevii. NCBI lineage: Eukaryota > Viridiplantae > Streptophyta > Magnoliopsida > Poales > Poaceae > Triticum > Triticum timopheevii. The sequence continues at coordinate 47,506,225 of OY997271.1, forward strand.
GTCCTGTCAAAGGAGAGGGAGTTTTAGATCCCGCATAGAGTCAAACTATGGAAAACAAGTGTCCCGTAAAGGGTAAAATCGCTTACCTCGCTAGCCGGACGCTGCGAGCTAAATCCGCGATCTTCAGTAGCGGACGCGGGAGCCTCGGCGCCCTTAAACAATACCCTCCAGGCCTCTTCATACGTAGTGTCGAAGAGCCTGTTCAAAGTCTGGTGCTGTGCCAAATCGAACTCCCACATGTTGAAGTCCCGTTGTTGGCACGGGAGAATCCGGCGGATGAGCATGACCTAGACTATGTTGACAAGCTTGAGCTTCTTCCTCACTAGCTTTTGGATGCAGGCTTGGAGTCCGGTCAGCTCCTCTGAATCACCCCATGTTCGGCCACTCTCTTTCCAGGAGGTGAGCCGTATGGGGATGCCAGATCTGCCCATTAAGGGTCACGCGGCTCGGTGATGTAGAACCACCCCGATTGCCACCCCTTAATGGTTTCCACGAAGGTGCCCTCGAGCCAAGTAACGTTGGGCATCTTGCCCATCATGGCGCCTCTGCACTCCGCTTGGCTGCCCTTCACAACCTTCGGCTTGACACTGAAGGTCTTGAGCCACAAGCCGAAGTGGGGCTGGATGCAGAGGAAGGCCTCACACACGACGATAAACGCCGAGATGTTGAGGATGAAATTCGGGGCCAGATCATGGAAATCCAGGCCGTAGTAGAACATGAGCCCCCGCACAAAGGGATGGAGTGGGAAGCCCAGTCCGCGGAGGAAATGGGAAAGGAATACTACCCTCTCATGGGGCCTGGGGGTGGGTATGAGCTCCCCCTCGTCGGGGAGCCGGTGCGCGATGTCGCTGGACAGATATCCGGCGCTGCGCAGCTTCTTGATGTGCCCCTCCGTAACGGAGGAGGCCATCCACTTGCCTCCCGCTCCAAACATAGTTGGAGAAGGTTGAGGTGAGATGTGCGGACTTGGGCGCTGGAGCTCGAGTTCGCGGAGATGGATAAGCAAAGGAGGAAGAAGGTGTAGGTAAAAGGGTGGATCTTTATCCCCTTATATGGGCGGATGAAACCATGCGTCGCCACCGGCCTGATAAAACTCGCTTGTCTCCCAAGCGCCGCAATCAATGGCGCGGTTGGGTTACCCACGTCCGTATTGATGGGAATCCCGGAATAAGGGGAACACGATCTCTGCTTCGACAAGACGTGCCAAGGAAACTGCTTTGCTAAACGCGCGGAGGTGGTATAATAAAAACAATTCGAGTAAAGGCTTGGTTGTGGTGTGACGTCACGCCACAAAATGCGTCAACAGATTGAACTTGTGTAAATATTATTCTCTCTACGGTGGTATGTGGAATTTATTTTGCAGAGCCGGACACTATCCTGGTGTTCACAATCTTCTATAAATTATTCGGAGGAGGAACCCGCCTTGCAATGCCGAAGACAATATGCGCGCCGGACTCGTCGTCATTAAAGCCTGGTTCAGGGGCTACTGAGGGAGTCCTGGACTAGGGGGTGTCCGGATAGCCGAACTATCATCATCGGCCGGACTCCAAGACTATGAAGATACAAGATTGAAGACTTCGTCCCATGTCCGGATGGGACTTTCCTTGGCGTGGAAGGCAAGCTTGGCGATACGGATATGTAGATCTCCTACCATTGTAACCGACTCTGTGTAACCCTAGCCCTCTCTGGTGTCTATATAAACCGGATGGTTTTAGTCCGTAGGACGAACAACAATCATACCATAGGCTAGCTTCTAGGGTTTAGCCTCCTTGATCTCATGGTAGATCTACTCTTGTAATACCCACATCATCAATATCAATCAAGCAGGACGTAGGGTTTTACCTCCATCAAGAGGGCCCTAACCTGGGTAAAACATCGTGTCCCTTGTCTCCTATTACCATCCGCCTAGACGCACAGTTCGGGACCCCCTACCCGAGATCCGCTGGTTTTGACACCGACAATCCCCAAGCTTAATTCCTGCTCGTCCTCGAGTAGGTAAATGATAAAAGAAATAATTTATGAAGTGTGAATGCTAGAAAGTGCACAAGTTTGATCAATTATAATTTCAATTACTTTTTCTAGCATCATTATATATCATAACAGTAGCTCATATCATAAAGCTTCTCATGATCAAGTAACAAGCTATTCACGTGTTAAAGCATAGACCATAAACTTTCTTGAAAACTAACAAACTATGTTCTCATTCATTAAACAATTGCAATTCATCTTATTTTCAGGAAGGGTCTATGTAAGAACTTTGATTTAGCAAATCCCACATACTCAACTATCATATAGTCTTCCATGATTGCTACCACTCAAAGCATATTTTTAGAACAAATAGCATCCATTGAACACAGAGAAATATAGGGGCTTAATGTTTCACCTCGCAACTTTTTTATCATATAGATAATTGTCGACAATAATAATTCATGATCAAATATATTTGAATGGCCATATATGCTTAGATCTTTCCCCAACACATGATGCTTGCCAACTAAAGAGTAGGTTGGAATGAGAAGGAATACTACTGACTCTTGCATAAAAGTAACAAATAGGCCCTTCACAGAGGGAAGTAGGGATTTGCAGAGCTGCCAGAGCTCAAAGCTTTTAAAACAGAGATGAAAATAATTTTGAGAGGTATGCTTTCATTATCAACATAACAACCAAGAGTTCTCACTATCTTCCATGCTAGACACATTATAGGCGGTTCCCAAACAGAATGGTAAATTTTTTACTCCCCCACCACCAACAAGCACATTCCGAAACAACGGGTACCGTCCAACTATATACAATCCTGGGGGAGTTTTGTTTGCAATTATATTTGATTTGATTTGAGCATGGAACTGGGCATCCCGATTAGCAGCCATTTTCTTGTGAATCATAAGCGAAGTCCACTCATCATGAGAATAACCCACCTAGCATGGAACATTGATATCCCCTAGTCTCTACATGAGCGATTCAGGCATACAAAACAGATTATTATTTTAAGGTTTAGAGTTTGGCACATGAAAATTTACTTGGAACGGAAGGTAAATACCGCATATAGGTAGATACGGTGGAGACTCATGGAAGAAACTTGGTTCAAGGGTTTTTGGATGCACAAGTAGTATCTCTACTTACTACTAGAAATTTTGGCTAGCAAAAGATTCTAAAAAGCAAGCACCCCATGTTGGAGGATCCATATAAATATAACTTATATACAAATATAACCAAATATAACTCATTAAGTTGTCTTCCTTGTTCAACTTCAACTTGTTTGATCAAGTTTGAAAATAATTAATGGGTCTCACAATCATAGAAGATGTCCAAGATAGTATATTTATATGTGAAATCTCTGTTCCTTCAATATTCTTTCATGAATTGTTCAAGTGACCAATACTATGTTTGCTAACTTTCAATAAAATTACCACCTCTACTTATTATATGTGAAGTCATTACTCCCCATGGTATAAGCATATGAAACATATATAAATTCAGATTTATGATATTCAATTCATTCAACCATTTACTCATGGGATATAAGTGAAGCACGAGAGTAAAGGACAAACTACTCAAAAAAGATATAAGTGAAGATCAATGAGTAGTCAAATAATTATTTAGCTATGTGAGGACTCTCTCTTATTTATGTATTTCAGATCTTAATATTTTATTCAAACGGCAAGCAAATCCTAATAAAATAAAACTATGCTCCAAGCAAAACACATATCATGTGGTGAATAAAAATATAGCTCCAAGTAAAGTTACTGATGAACCAAGACGAAAGAGGGGATGCCATCCGGGGCTCTTGGTTGTCCTTGAATATTACCTTGGGGTGCCTTGGGCATCCCCAAGATTAGCCTCTTGCCACTCCCTATTCCATAGTCCATCGAATCTTTACCCAAAACTTGAAAACTTCACAACACAAAACTCAACAGAAAACGCGTAAGCTCTGTTAGTATAATAAAGCAAAACACCATTTAGGTACTGTTGTGAACTCATTCTAAATTTATATTGATGTTGTATCTACTGTATTCCAACTTCTGCATAATTCATACCCTCCAATACTACTCATAGATTCATCAAAATAAGCAAACAACACAATGAAAAACAGAATCTGTCAAAAACAGAATAGTCTGTAGTAATCAGGAAACTTTCCATACCTCAGTAACTCCAACAATTCTGAGAAATTAGGATAACGTGGAAAATTTGTATATCAATCTTGTGTAAAAAAATCAGATCAAAAGCACGTTCCAGTGAATTTAAAAAATTCCTGGACTGAGTGCAAAAGTTTCTGTTTTTGCACAGAATCAAGTCAACTATCATCCACACTATCCCAAAGGCTTTACTTGGCACTTCATTGAAATAAAAGCTATAAAACATGATTACTGCAGTATCTTAATCATGCAGACACACAAAAATAGTAGGTATAACTATTGGGTTCTCTCCCAACAAGCACTTTTCTTTAATGCATTTCTAGCTAGGCATGATGATTTCAATGATGCCCACATAAAAGATAAGAATTGAAACATAGTGGGAGCATCATTAAGGACATGACTAGCACATTTACGTCTAACCCGCTTCCTATGCATAGGGATTTTCTGAGCAAACAATTTGTGGGAGCAAGAATAAAATAGCATAGGAAGACAAAACTAGCATAACCTCAAAACTTTCAACACATAGAGAGGAAACTTGATATTATTGCAACTCCTACAAGCATATATTCCTCCCTCATAATAATTTTCAGTAGCATCATGAATGAATTCAACAATATAACTATAACATAAACCATTCTTTTCATGATGCACGAGAATAGAAATTTTTTTACTCTCCTCATAAGCAAAACTCTTCTCATTCGGAATAGTGGCAATATCATAAGAAACTCGAATACTATAAATTGTTTCCACATTAAAAGAAGAATGTTTAGAAAAAGGGTAATCATAATTATGACAAGCTTTATAAATATAATCATCACTACTTTTTGTAACATAAGTGTAATCATAATAATCATCATAAGTAGCAACTTTGTTCTCGTCATAATCAATTGAAACCTCTTCCAAGAAAGTGGAATCATTACTAAATAAAGTCATGACCTCTACAAATCCACTTTTATCATTATAATAAGATTCAACATTCTCCAAAATAGTGGGATCACTACTTCCTAAAGTTGACACTCTTCCAAACCCACTTTTATAAATATTGCAATCATCATAAGTAGGAGGCATGATATCATCATAATAAATTTGCACATCAAAACTTGGGGGACTAAAAATATCATCTTCATTAAACATAGCATCCCCAAGCTTGGGACAAACATTAATTGCAGCAAACAAATTCTCAAACATGTCATTCTCATCAAACATAGCCTCCCCAAGCTTGGGCCTTTGCATATCATAACCATAATCACTCTCATCATTAATAGTATGGATAGCAGCAATTATTATCATCACAATTTTCTAAATTGGTGCCAAAAAGATTCTCAAGATTATAACAAGTGTCATTAATTTCCCAATCATAATCATCAAATGAGTAATAGGCATAACAATAATAGGAGCAACATCATTTGGGAGGGATACCTTTTTACCTTTGCTTCTCCATCTTTTCTTTTTCTTGTTTACATCATGTGTGGGTTTAATCACCCTTTTGGAGCTCCTTATTGATAAGATTGTTGAATAAAAGGCTCCTTCTCGTTACCTGATTCATCATAAGAAAAAAAATGAGGATATTGGGAAAACTCTTCCCTTTCATTAGTATTCTCTTCATCTTCTATTTTTTTTCTTGTCTTTAAGTAATTGGCAATATAAGGATTCTCCATGCAATTTACCGCACAATACATATAAATTTACTCTAGATCAAAATCAAAATCAAGAAATCTCTTAAGGTTATATTCTAGAATATCCTTAGTTATACGTTTTATTTCTTCATAACCCAGAAGCAAACTAAGTTCATTATGATGTGCAAGGGAAATCAAGTCATCACAATTTTTGGACACGATTCGATCATGAAACAATTTGCATTGGAGATTTAAATGACCATGTTCATTGCAAAGGTCACAAGGGTGGCGAGAAAAATTAAATCTTTCAGCAAAACATCTAGCCTCTCTTGTAACCATTTAGTTTCTAAATACTTATGCCTCTTGCAAAGTCTATCTCCCCTTTTTGGTATGTAACTGCAAACTCTATGCACTCGACAAAAGTTGACATGCTTATAAGAAACATTTTTATCATGACTAGTGCAATCATCATTAGTGCAAACATTTACGGTTTAGAAAAGAGCTTGATGTCTACTACCCAACGTTCTTCTTGTAGACTCGTGCTGGGCCTCCAAGCGCAGAGTTTTATAGGACAATACTAAATTTCCCTCAAGTGAATGACCTAAGGTTTATCAATCCGTGCGACGCGTAGGATGAAGATGGTCTCTCTCAAACAACCCTGCAACCAAATAACAAAGAGTCTCTTGTGTCCCCCAACACACCCAATAAAATGGTAAATTGTATAGGTGCACTAGTTTGGCGAAGAGATGGTGATACAATCGTAATATGGATAGTAGATATAGGTTTTTGTAATCTAAAAATATAAAAACAGCAAAGTAACTAATAACAATAGTGAGCAAAAACGATATTGCAATGCTTGAAAACAAGGCCTAGGGTTCATACTTTCACTAGTGCAAGTTCTCTCAACAATGATAACATAATTATATAATATGGCAATCTCTCAAGGTGCAATGAAGAATCACTCCAAAGTTCATATCGCGGAGAACATAAGATGAAATTGCTTGTAGGGTACGAAACCACCTCAAAGTTATTCTTTTCGATCAATCCATTGGGTTATTCCTATAAGTGTCACAAATAGCCCTAGAGTTCGTAGTAAAATAACACCATATGAAACACATCAATCAAACCCTAATGTCACCTAGATACTATAATGAAACCACAAGTATCTGTGCGTCAATTATACGATATGCATCACACAATCTCAGATTCATAATATTCAATCCAACACAAAGAACTTCAAGAGTATCCCAAGATTTCTATCGGAGAAAGGAATATGAAAACGCGTACCAAACCCCTATGCATAGATTACCCCATTGTCACCACGGGAATCCGCAAGTTGATAACCAAAACTTACATCAAGTGGATCAACACAACATCCCATTGTCACCACGGATATCTCATCGCAAGACATACATCAAGTTCTCTCACATCCAAGATTCAGTCCGACATAACAAAACCTCAAAGGAAAGGACTCAATTCATCACAAGGAGATAGAGGGGAAGAAACACCATATGATCTAACTGTAGTAACAAAGCTCGTGGTACATCAAGATCGTGCCAAATCAAGAACACGAGAGAGAGATCAAACACATAGCTACTGGTACATATCCTCAACCCCGAGGGTGAACTACTCCATCCTCGTTGTGGAGACCGCCAGGATGATGAAGATGGCCACCGGTGATGGATTCCCCCTCTGGCAGGGTGCCGGAACGGGCTCCCGATTGGTTTTCATGGCTACGTAGGCTTGCGGCGGCGGAACTCCCGGTCTAGGTTTATTTTTTGAGGTTTTTGGGATTTATAGGAGGTGTTGACGTCGGGGACAAATCAAGGGGGGCCAGGAGGTGATGACAAGGCAGGGGGCGAGCCCTAGGTGGGGGCGCCCCCCACCCTTGTGGTTGCATCGGGACTCCTCTCCAATATCTTTTTGTTCCAGTATTTTTTTATATTTTTTGAAAATATTCTCCGTAAATTTTCAACTCGTTCCAAGAACTTTTATTTCTACACAAAAAACAACACTAGTTCTAACCAAATCATACCTAAATCATATTAAATTATTGTAAACATGGCATGAATACTTCATAAATTATAGATACGTTGGAGACGTATCACGAGGCGAGCAGAGTGAAAAGGGCCGGTGCGACGCCATGGAGGAGGAGATGCGGAGCATCATTGACAACCGCACCTGGGAGTTTTGCCCGCTCCCGCCTGGGCAGTACGCCATCGGCTTAAAGTGGGTGTACAAACTGAAGAAGGATGCCCCGAGAGCCGTGGTAAAGCACAAGGCGAGGTTTGTAGCAAAGGGCTACATGCAGCAGCAAGGGATCAATTTTGAGGATATGTTCGCACCCGTGGCGAGGATGGACTCGATGCACATGTTGATCGCCCTCGCCGCTCACCATGACTGGCAGGTGCACCACATGGACGTCAAGTCTGTGTTTCTGAATGGTAACCTGCTCGAGGAGGTATATGTGCAGCAGCCGCCGGGATACGTCAATAACGGAGAAGAAGACAAGGTGATGCGCCTCTGCAAGGCTCTGTACGATCTGTGCCAAGCTCCAAGGGCGTGGAACGCAAAACTGGACCACAGTCTAAGCACACTTGGATTCAAGCGCTATCCATCGGAACACGCGGTGTATCAGCGAGGCACAGGAAACTCATTGCTGCTCGTTAGGGTGTACGTGGATGATCTTGTCATCACCAGCGTGAACACGAAGGAGATCGCAAGCTTCAAGCAGCAAATGACTAAGTTGTTCCACATGAGTGACTTGGGAAAACTCAGCTTCTACCTTGGCATCGAAATTTACTAGGAGCGTGATCGGATCATGCTCTATCAGACCGCATATGCCAAGCGTCTGTTGGAACGAGCCGAGATATCAGACTGCAACCCCTCCAGTACACCAATAGAGGCAAGATTGAAGCTGAGCAAGGACGGCGTCGGGGATTCCGTGGATGTCACGTACTACCAGAGTATCATTGGAGGTTTGCGGTATCTGACCCACACAAGGCTAGACATAGGCTTCACCGTAGGCTATCTGAGCAAGTTCATGGAGGCCCCTGCTGCAGATCACTACGCGGCGCTGAAGAACCTGCTGCGTTACATAGCAGGGACACTGGAGCACGGATGTGTGTTCAAGCGCGGGAAGGGCGGGCTGAAGCTAACATGGTACAATGATTCAGATCACGCTGGGGACATCGTTGATCAGAGGAGCACGACAGGCACCATCTTCTTCCTCGGTGAGAACCCTATAAGCTGGCAGTTGCAGAAGCAACATGTGGTGGCCATCTCTTCATGCGAAGCCGAGTACATTGCAGCCACCACTGCTATGTGTCAAGGGATTTGGCTGGCACGGCTGCTCGGCGAGATGCTGAACGAGGAAACAGTGCCGCCGAAGCTGTTCGTCGACAACAAATTCACGATCTCTCTGTCGAAGAATCATGTCTTTCATGATCGGAGTAAGCACATTGACATCAGGTACCACTTCATTCGGGAGTGCGTGGAGGAGGGGAAGATCGACATCGACTATGTTGGAACCAGTGATCAGCTCACTGATGTTCTGACCAAGGGACTTGGATGTCTGGCGTTCCAGGAGCTGCAGAGGAGGATCGGCATGATTGAAGTTTATAGGAAATAAATCATCAACGACAAGATTAGGGGGGTGAATTGTTGTCAACTTAATCTAGTCGTTGGTAGCAGTAATTAGTTTCCTTTCTTTCAGTTAAATTCAGTTAGGCATATGCCGCGTATGTGTGTGTCATGCATTTAGGGCTAGGACCCAGTCTTGGTGCTCGTGAGACGGTACGAGCGTGAGCCAGATCATGGCGCCGAGGTAGGATCTCTACCGGTCACCGTTTCCTTCCTTGTACCGGAATAAGTAGTGAATGAGAAAGACAGAAAAGTCAAAAGGTTTATGCGACACCAAACACCAGTGTTCATCTCTGTCAGAGCGAGTTTCAGAGAGCGAATTCTAACAGTAATTCTTAGTAATAGGAGTTATTCAGTAACTTTTTGGATTTGTGGTCCAAAGCATTGTACTACCTATAATGGTTGTCAAGTGTGAATAGAATTACAATTGTTAACAAAAAAGAGAGGAAAAATCGATGACTAAAACATCACACAGAAGCGCTCCCATAGCACCCTTTTTGAGTGGACATCAAATGATGCATCGATGTTCAATTTGTAGCAGCCAGATAGACACAGGTTTAGTCCATCTGTACCCTCGAGCTGGGATTTGTTTCTTCCATACCATGTTGTGAGCAACAATTCTCCTATTCAAGAGCAGCCCAGGACATGCTTCTAACTCCCCTTGACAGGGGCGGAGCTCTGTTGGGGCCGAAGCAGGCCATGGACCGCCTAGGAATTTGACCATTTTTTACATATGCGTCTTCCTAGCCCAGCGCCTTAGCCCACCTTTGCGCATCCTCTGAATCTCTCGTAGATAATGCACCTGCACATGACACCAGCGACTGGGGACTGCACGACATCTCCATCATCTTCCCGTCTCGAAGCATGTAGTCATACCGTTGTCCTGGACCAGGGAGCACTGGCCACTGGCACAAGCCGTCGGCCGTCTCACGGAGCAGCCGTTGGCCGCCCACACCAGTCGTCGCCTTGTGAATATAGCAGAGTAGCGCACCTGCTCCCTTCCTGAAAGTGCGTTATGTCGTCTAGAGGGGGGTGAATAGGCGATTTTTATGAATTCTTCATTGAGGAATTTCAGGCTGAGGAAATTCCTAAGGAAAGAACTACTTGCAGCGGAATAAGTACTCAGTTATAAGCATAACAGAGCAACAACATAGTCATCATGATGAAACAAAATACAAACATAGAGTATAGAAAGCGAAAACACAAGATAACAGGATGAAGGCAAACTGGCTGAAGAAATAGGATTGAGGAAATAGAGAAAGTCTTCTGTCAAAGTCTTCAAACAGTAATGATCAGGTTCATCAACACATAATTGAGGAAATGAAAGGGTTGGGGAAATAGAACCAGTAAGCTTGGTGAAGATAATGATTTGGTCGACCAGTTCCAACTGCTATGATAGTTGTACGTCTGGTTGGAGCGGCTGAGTATTTAAACTCGAGGACACACAGTCCCAGACACACAGCCCTCACCGTATTCTCCTTGAGCTAAGATCACTTAAATCTTGCCCAACAGTAGTGGTAAGTCTTCACAGGTGAGTTCCAAACCTTCACAAACTTGGTCAATCGGCAATCCACAATTCCTCTTGGATGCTCAGACCATGACGCCTAACCGTCTGGAGGATACACAATCCTCAAAGGTAACAAGCGCCGGTTCCACACAGGAGCAATCTCTTCAGTGATGCTCAATGAATTTGGGGTTTGTATGTTTGGGTTTGGGATTTGGGTATTTCCTCACTTGATGATTTTCGCTCAAAATCCTCAGAGGATGGGATGCTCTCAAATGACAAGTGGCAGTTTCTCTCAGAGCAGCCAACCAGCTAGTGGTTGTAGGGGCGGCTATTTATAGCCTAGGGAACAGCCCGACATGATAAGACATAAATGCCCTTGGCTGATATGACCGTTAGGTGGTAGATATTTTGGAACAGCTGGCGCGCGGCTCAGCAATGGTCGGATATTTGAGGTTCGAAATCCTCAGGGCTATCATGTTCCTCATTGTGTAGGCAATCCACACTGGCGAATTCCTAACTCCTCAGTCAGAACAAATTCCTTAGAGACCAGAAGATCTTCGTCTCTGTCATTGAAGAAATTGAGTGAACTGCTATGAGATTTCCAATGGCTTCACTCAAAGGATTGGGTAGGTGTAGGATTTTGAGATGAGCATCACATGGAAATCAGTTTCCTTAGTATTACCTCGACCCCCTTTAACAGTATGGTGTTTCCTATGACTCAAGAAAGAGAAAATGAAACTACGAAAACAAAAGTCTTCACGCTACATATTCCTCCCATGAATATCCAAGTCTTCAAGGTCCCACCAATTTCTTCACTTTCAAAGTCTTTAGGAGAACCGAAGTCTTCAGCCGAAGACATTCATTTTTAGGGGCCAACTTTCACTGTAAATATCAAACTCCTCATCGACTTATAGAGCCTGTGTACACTCACAAACATATTAGCCCCTTAACCTATAAGTCTTCAATACACCAAAATCACTAAGGGGCACTAAATGCACTTACAACCCCCCCCCCCCCCAATTTTGTGATTGATGACAATATAGGTTAAGTTTTCAACGGGGATAAACATATGAATTGAAAGTACTCAATATTGAGGAATTTTATTGCAAGATATAGAAGAACTCCCCCTAAAGATGTGCATAGTGAGGAATTTTCTTTTGAAGCAATGCACACTTGAAGAGTAGAATCATGGAGATCTCCCCCTATATCTTGTAATTCATACACGCATTTAACAAATGAAATGAAGAATTTGAAATGCATGATGAAATATGGAGACTGATGTGATTCAGCATGCGTGCATAACATTAACGAGGAAATAGCATGCAGAAAACATAGCAAAAGTATCATCTCACCACCGGACTTAAGTTTACAACTCAATCAACAAACACTTCAGAAGAGCGAGAGTTGCAACGTAACAAAAAAACGCCCATATAGATAGACCCGCTTGAGTACTAACTCAAATTCTCCCCCATTGTCATCAAATGACCAAAAGGGACGAAAAGTGAGGACTAATGCCCCTGAAGAATTTCTTCATGAAGTCGATGGAGGAGCGTCAACATTGTTGGGGTCGTTTGTTGGAGTAGGGCCTGCCGCAGTGTCGTCCAGATCAGTCATCACCCTTGGAGTTGTTGCCTGAGGACTTTGCTTGGATGCATTGGCGGCAGTGTCATGAGTAGCAGAGTCATCATTGGTGGAGTATGAAGCAGCTTTGTGAAACTGTCCATCCAATGGTCGAATGCCCTCATCAATAACGGCAGTGGCCTTGCCCTTTTCATCAACTGAGGAAAATGTCTGTTTAAGGACTTCAATTGGGGGCAAGTAGCTGTCATGGTTGAGTGTATCAGCTTAGAGTGAAGACCTTGATTTGATGAATCTCATAATCCAGGGAGCATAAGGCTTCAACTCAAATGGGGACATCACAACTTTTGCCAAAGTCCTCATGAAGAAATAATGATAGTTCACGGGAATACCGTGCATGATGTTGAAAAGCAGATTCTTCATGATGCCAATGACTTCTTCATCATTCGAGTCATGGCCTTTGATAAGACTCAATGTCTTTGTCAGAATGCGATAGACTGTCCTTGGCACATATTGCAATTCCTTCACAAGGAATGTTGTCCTTGAGGCTTGTCCAGGATTCAATGGCTTCATCAGCACTTGCATGAAATGATCTGACAGCTCAGTTTCAGAGTAGATGAGACGTGCACCTTCTGGGGGAGGATTGACAGGCATGGCACGAAGCAATTCAGTGGCCTGTGCCTTATAGTGTGTGTTCTCTGTCATCCAGTCCAACACCCAGGTACATCTTCAGCATTGCCGGTGATGTGCAGCGTCGCATAGAATTGAAGAATGAGTTCTTCATTCCAATCACATATGTCAGTGCAGAAATTGAGCAGACCAGCATCATGAATGGCAGCGAGGACTGGCGTGAAGCAAGGCAGTGATTCCATGTCCAAGTGAGGAATATGCTCATGGTCGAAGACTTTGTCTTTGTCAAAGAGCACTAAAGCATAGAAATTTGCTTGACTAGCTATCCAGAAGCGCTTCCTCCTTAGCCGAGCAGAATCATATGGATTGTAATCAGTGAAGAATACATGTGTCAGTGTCAAAACCGGCGGATCTCGGGTAGGGGGTCCCGATCTGTGCGTCTTAGGCTGATGGTAACAGGAAGCAAGGGACACAATGTTTACCCTTCGGGCCCTCTCAATGGAGGTAAAACCCTACTTCCTGCTTGATTAATATTGAAGATATGTGGAATACAAGAGTAGATCTACCACGAGATCATAGAGGCTAAACCCTAAGAGCTAACCTATGATGGTATGATTGTAATTGTGATCGGTCTTCTAAGGGCCATGCTCTCCGTTTTATATAGACACCGGAGAGCTAGGGTTTACATGGAGTCGGTTTTACAAGGAACGAAACATAATATATGGATCGCCAAGCTTGTGTTCCACGCAAAGGAGACTCCCATCCGGACAAGAGCCGAAGACTTGAGTCTTGTATCTTGACGCTTCTATAGTCCGTACGATGTACATAGTCCGGCTGTCCGGATACCCCCTTATCCAGGACTCCCTCAGTAGCCCCTGAACCAGGCTTGAATGACGATGAGTCCGGCGCGCAGTCTTGTCTTCGGCATTGCAAGGCGGGTTCCTCCTCCGAATACTCCAAGATTATCATCGAACACGTAGACCGTGTCCGGATCTGCAAAATGATCTTCACACACCCTTAGCATAAATCCGTTCTGCTGGCAATCTTCGTACATCGTGCCCTTGCATCGTGACCTGGTCCAACACGAACCAGCGTTTCCTGCTTCACCTCGACTCAGGTTGCGAGGCCGTTTTATCAGCACGTCCTGCCAAAGCAGAGATCGTGTCCCTCTTAATATGGGATCTTTCATAAATATGGGCATATGCGACCCCACGGCGACTGTTGTTATAATTCCGTGTTTCTTTTTAGATAAGTCTCAAGCGGTCACGCTGAGGACTCTTGGTATTCATCCCTTTTATAAAGGGGTCGAGGCCTACGCCTCGTTTCCACCTCTCCTGCTCCTTCTCGCACCTCGAGCTCCATCGCTCAAAGCCTAAGCTCCAACACCCCAGATCCTCCAGTATGTCCGGATCCGACGCAGCAGGCCGGTGGGTGGCCTCCTCGATTCAGAAGGAGGATATTGCGAAGCTTAGGGAGGTCAGATACCTGACTGCCGATATGCAGCACATGCTTCCTACTCTGGGGCAAGTCATCCCCACGCCGGAGCCCAATGAGAGCGTCGTGTTTACTCCTCACTTCCTCCGAGGCCTAGGCCTCACCCTCGACCCCTTTGTGAGGTGGCTTATGTTCTACTATGGCTTGGATTTCCATGATCTGGCTCCAGACGCAATCCTCCATATCTCATCTTTCATTATCGTGTGCGAGGCTTTTCTCCACGTCAGGCCACAATTCGGCTCATGGCTAAAGACCTTCACTGTGAAGCCGAAGATGATTGAGGGGCGACATGCAGAGTGCGGAGGCGCCATAATAAGCAGGAACGCGGATGCCCCATGGCCAGAGGGTTCTTTTCCGGAAGTGTCCGACGTATGACAACGGAGATGGTTCTATGTCATCGCTCCCAGAGGCACAAAGTGGGTAGCTGCCCCCGAGTTTCGCTCAGGCCCTCCATCACAGTTGGCCTCTTGGACCGATGTGGGACGGAGTTATGGGCCTGTTGGCGATGTACCAAAACTGCAGAATCGCATCCGGGAGCTTATTAGGAGGGACATAAATCTTGTCAGCGTAATTCAAGTAATGCTAGTCCGGCGGATATTGTCGTGCAAACGTCGGCCTCTCTGTATGTGGGAGTTTAATCTGGAAGGTCCGCGGACTATTAAGCACTTCTTCGGCTTGACGCTTGAAGGAATGTGTAAATTATTCTTCAGACCACAAGCAAAGTGTCCGGACACCACCGAGGATGCGGGCCTAAGCTGCAATCGCCTAGATGCCCAAGTAAGCAACCTTAAAGCTGGATACTTCATTTATATTTATCATGATTATTATTCTAACACTCCCTCCTTGGCCAGGAATGGCTCGACAAGGCAAAGAGAATCAGGTGTCCGGCGCCACTTCCTGAAGGCCCGCCTGGTCCAACCATTGCAAAGATGCTGGACCGGGCGCTCAGCAAAATCCCTTCAGGGAAAGGTGAAGGAAAGGGCAGTGAAGCTAAACTTCATGTGCTGCGCATCCAGATCGGGGAAATTGCTAACCCTCCTATGGAGGATAGTCGGGAAGGGGAGGTCGAAGCCTCCTTCCCACGCGGGAAGAAGAGGGCCGCCTCCAAAGATTTGGAGGCGGAGACGCCCAAGCAAGGGAAGAAAACATCACCAAGGGGCTCTACCGCAATGGGCGCCCTCACCACGTCATGCCCACCAACGGGCCAGCCCTCCATCGAGCCGTAAGTTATTCATCAATTCGAAGGTGTAGTGTTACTCCGAGATCCATAACCAGGAGTTCGTCTTTTGTAGTCTGGCGAGCAGCTCTTCTCACCAGAGTTCGTCTTCGGGGACCTTCATCCGGAGATGATGGATAGCGAGACTCCACCCAGCTCTCCGCCTCATGAAGCGGGCAACACGGAGGTGTCATCATGGAGGAGTCCGGATCTGCCGAAGCCGGAGGCGAACACGTCAGCCGCCCTTAGCCTGGAGCGTTTGGCTCCTACGGGGGGCAATGGGAAGGGTCCAGCACAGTTTAGTGTCCGGCCAGACGTACTGGCGGGCCGTCTGGAGCAAGCCACGCTCTCGGAGGAGCACCGCTCTTTAATGAGCATGGTGCTCATGAGGATTTCATCCGCTACCAGCGCTTTGAATGAGGCATTTACAAGCCTGCTCAAAGGCTTTGAGGTATGTAAAAAATGCACAATTTTTTGGTTATGAGGCACGCGCTAGGTGTGCTCCCTATAGATAGTAGCCCCTAAGACACTGGTTGCTCGCCATAGGCGGCAAACGGGGGATCATATACTGATGGTTGCGCCGTACCTGTGCGCAGGTATGCAAGGATCCGGCAACCGACCCGTCTGTTGAAGTTGCCGAACTGAGGAGGCAAATCGGATCCATCGATGCTGATATCATGCTGGTGAATAAACGGCTTGAGGAGTCCCAGGGTATGTGCTTGGTCTTTATTATAATGTGTAGGAAAATGCCAAAGCGGCATAATATTAATGCAATATGTGTGCACTGCAGATGGTGCTGCTGCCGTGGAGGCCCTGAGGGCGGAACTTGCTCAAGCCAAGGAACAAGCTCGGGCTAGCAATGTGGCTGCCCTAAAGGCGGCCGAAGAGTTGAGAGCCGAACAGGCTGCTTGTCGCCGAAGCGAGGAAAAGATAGCCGAAATGGCTGAAGAGTTAAAAAATGCCGCCGACCGGTACGCACTCCTTGAAAAGGAGAATAAGGCTAGTTCGGCCGAGCTGGACAAGGCACGTAATGCCGCCAAGGAGATGCGGACCGAGATCCGTAGTCTGCGGGAGGAGCTCCAACAAGCTGAAAAAATCATGGTTGGGTGCTCGTACTTACTGCGGACGAAGTTCTTGAAAAAATCGTGGCTGGGGTCGCATGAGTCCTGCAGACGCATATGCGGACTTGGCGAATAGTACAGCTGATGCTGTCAAGTTCTTCGAGGGTCAAGGCGATGAAGAAGTGGAGAAGCTTTTCTGGTCGCAGTTCAATGCTCCCACTCACCCGCTGCCTCTGAATGAGAAGGTGGCTGCTATGGCGGAGCTCCACAGCCTGTCCAAACTTGCAATGCGGTCTGTAATAGACCATCTTTGGCTGAAGGGGCCTAAGCCGGACAGCTACTTTGGTTTGGTGCAACAATTCCTTGGAGCCGTGTCCCGGATTGACGCCCTGAGAAGGTCGGCATGCATAGAGGGTGCGCGGATGGCTCTAGCCCGCGTTAAAGCCTACTGGACGGATATGGAGGCCACTATAATAGCGAGCCAGGATCCGGCGGGTGGCCAACATCCGGCCGAGCACTACTTGGCGCAAGTCACAGAAGGTGCCCGCCTGATAGAGGCGCAGTGCTCGAAGAGTGTTTTATTCGAGTGAATCATTGTAGAAAACAATGTTTAGTTTAATTATGAGGCTATGTTTATACTTTTGCCCGGAAGTATGATTGTCCTCCCTTTGCGGCTATTCTTATATGTATAAGTAGTCTGAAAGATAGCAGTCCTTGGCTTCAGCCCCCTCGCGGACAATGCGGGGGTGTTGGCGAAAAAAATAAAAAATATGCATAATCACACTTGATCCAACGTCTTGGTCTGTTAAGGATGTGATCGCACGCCAAACTAGGCAACTGGACTATATAGCTGTAACACTTTTGCTTAGCCATGGGAGTCTAATGGTGGGGCTACTATGTAGCCCCTGGTACCTCCATGTGCATCCAAATACGGGCGTGTGTGTACATGGCCGGGAAACGACCCTTCGTTAAGGCGGAGGAATCTTATGGGATTCCGATGAGTCTTCGAGTGGTTGAATAGTCTCTCGTTGTATCATGACGGTCAGTTTTCGGCTTTCTCTACTGAGGCGCTCATCCCGAATAACCAGGGCACAATCGCAGTAGTTCTCCTTTGGCCTGCCTTAGCTGGATGATAGCGGAACGTAAGGCGGCAAACCCAGGAGTCGGGCAAACCCGACATTTTGACCAAAGACATGATTCGGAGCTGATGCATATACGGCCAAACTCGTGACACTGAACACTCCCGAGGGTATTCGGTCTTTTGTAAAAGAAGATAGGCTGACAAGAGCCTATTTTGAGCCCTTTATTTCTAGGTACGTGCAATTTAGTCTGTCGTAGCCAGATGCCAAAAACGTCAGTATCCTCTGTGGGTATAGAACCCATGGGATGGTTAAACAACAAGAGGCAGTAGAAAAGGTTTACACAGGGGCTTAATCTAAAAAGAAACATGTTGCACGGGGCCCTGTTGCACGTCTCCGCCTTTGTCTCCATTGTGCCGTATCCTGGAAGGTATCGCGCGAACGTTGTCTGTAAAAAAGAAAAACTCTTAGGAGGGTGCAACGTAAGTATGTGATTAAAATTAAGAGTGTAAGTTGTTGGCATGCCAATAAGGTCGAGCCAAGCGTGGGGCTGTATTAAATATAGACAGCCCCTGGTTTCCCTTTTGGGATTACATATACAGTGGCCTGTTTGAATTTATCAGGGCTACCGGACTCGTCTAACCGTGTCTGTGGTTGTAATGACCAATCATGTTTTCTAAAACTGGAGGCCGCTTATAGTCCGACCGTCAGGGCCGTCGCATATTCCTCTGCGCGTGAAGGGCGCTTTATGATTCCGCTAATGGACACGGGGACCGGGCATCTTGAGTTTAAGGTGGCCATAGTGCGGCAATGCGTTGAAGTGGGCGAAGGCCGTTCTTCCTAGCAATGTGTGATAGCTGCTTTGGAAGGGTGCGATAGTGAAGAGCAGCTCTTCGCTTCTGGAGTTGCCTGGGGAGCCGAATGTTACTTCCAGCACGATGGAGCCCCTGGCGCAGGCTGCAACGCCTAGTATCACCCCTTCAAAGGTGGTGTTGCTTTGTTTAATTCTGGATGGGTCTATCCCCATTCTGCGAATAGTGTCCTCGTATATTAAATTGAGACCAGTGCCGCCGTCCATGAGGACATGGGTGAGACGGTATCTGTCGATTATTGGGTTAAGCACCAAGGCATGTGATCCTTCTCACTGAATTGTAGTTCGGCCGTCCGTGTGATCGAAAGAGATCGGAAGAGACTTCCAGTAGTGAGACATGGGCACAACGGGCTCTACATCGTGCGCTTCTATGGGCGCACGTTCATGCCCTCTCGTGGATGTGTGAGTCGTGTGGATCATGTTTACTATTTTGACCTCTGGCGGGAATTTTTTCTGTACCCTAGTGTTTGGCTGGTGAGGTTCATCCTCATCTTCGCTTGGTGTGCCCCTCCCCTTGTGTTTGGCATTTAATTTGCCGGCCTGCTGAAAGACCCAGCACTCTCTATGGGTGTGGTTCACAGGTTTCTCCGGGGTGCCATGAATTTGGCATAGTCTGTCCAGGACTCTGTTCAGACCGGACGGTCCATCTTTACTCCCTTTGGATCGCTTCTTTTGCTGATCAGGTCGAGAGCCCCTAAATCCGGCGTTGACCATCGTGTTGTCCGGGCTCTCTTCCTTGTTTTGGCGTCTGTTTTTATTACGCCGTGGCTTCCCGTTTCCATCCCTTAGTTCGGATGTGCTGGGGTCGCTGGTGCCTTTACGGGCCAACCAACTATCCTCACCCGCGCAAAAGCGGCTCATAAGGCTTGTTAAGGCTGCCATTGTCCTTGGCTTTTCTTGGCCGAGGTGTCGGGCGAGCCATTCGTCACGGATGCTGTGTTTGAAAGCCGCTAAGGCTTCAGCGTCCGGACAGTCAACAATTTGATTCTTCTTAGTGAGGAATATGTTCCAAAGCTTGCGGGCGGACTCTCCGGGCTGTTGGATTATGTGACTTAGATCGTCTGCATCCGAAGGCCGGACATAAGTCCCTTGAAAAATGGCCCTAAAAGCGTCTTCGAGTTCCTCCCAACTCCCAATTGAGCTCTCGGGGAGGCTTTTCAACCAGTGTTGAGCTGGTCCCTTCAACTTGAGGGGAAGGTATTTGATGGCGTGGAGGTCATCCCCATGAGCCATGTGAATATGCAGGATAAAATCCTCGATCCAGACCCCTGGGTCTTGTAAGTGCATCTAGTGCCCCTTAGTGATTTTGGTGTATTGAAGACTTATAGGTTAAGGGACTAATGCATTTGTGAGTGTACACAGGTCTATAAGTCTATGAGGAGTTTGATATTTACAGGGAAAGTCGACCCCTAAAAATGAATATCTTCGACTAAAGATTTTTGTATTTCTGAAGACTTTCATGAAGACTTTGAAAGTGAAGAAATTGGTGTTACCGTGAAGACTTGATATTCATGCGAGGAATATCAAGCTTGAAGACTTTCATTTTCATAGTTTTGTTTTTCTCTTTCTTGAGTCATAGGAAACACCGTACTGTTAAAGGGGGTCAAGGAAATACTAAGGAAAAATTTCCAAGTGATGCTCAACTCAAAATCCTACACCTACCAAACCCTTCGAGTGAAGCCTTTGGAAATCTCATGCAGTTCAGTCAATTTCTTCAGTGACAGAGACGAAGTTCTTCTGGTCGCTGAGGAATTTGTTCTGACTGAGGAGTTAGGAATTCGCCAGTGCGGATTGCCTACACAGTGAGGATCATGATAGCCCTGAGGAATTTGATAGTCAAATTTCCGACTGTTGCTGTGCTACGCGCCATCTATCCCAAAATATCTTATCCACCTAACGGTCATATCAGACAAGGGCATTTAAGTCTTTTCATGTCGGGCTGCTCCCTAGGCTATAAATAGCTGCCCCCTACAACCACTAGTTGGTTGGCTGCTCCGAGAGAAACTGACACTTGTCATTTGAGAGCAACCCATCCTCCGAGGACTTTGAGCGAAAATCATCGAGTGAGGAAAAACCCCAAACCCAAACACCTACAAACCCAAAGTGATTGAGCATCACTGAAGAGATTGATCCTGCGTGGATCCGACGCTTGTTACCTTTGAAGACTGTGCTTCTTCCAGACGGTTAGGCGTCATGGTCTAGAGAATCCAAGAGGAATTGTGGATCGCCGAGTGACCGAGTCTATGAAGGTTTGGAAGTCGCCTGAAGACTTACCACGAGTGATTGGACGAGGTCTGTGTGACCTTAGTTCAAGGAGAACATGGTGAGGACTTGGTGTCCTGAGCTGCGTGCTCAGCGACTGGGTGTCCTGGACTGTGTGTCCTCGAGTTTAAATACTCGGCCGCTCCAACCAGACGTACAACTAAGACAACAGTTGGAACTGGTCTAACAAATCATTGTCTTCACCATCCTTACTGGTTCTATTTCCTCAACTCTTTCATTTCCTCATTACTGTGTTGAGTGATTGTTCATATCTGTGTTTGAAGACTTTGACTGAAGACTTTCTTAATTTCCTCAGTTCAATTTCTTCAGTCTGTTTGTCTTCATCTTGTGTTATCCTGTGTTTACGCTTTCTATACTCTATGCTTGTCTTCATTTCATCATGATGACTATGTCTGTATCCTGTTATGCTTACTTCTGAGTACTTATTCCGCTGCTAGTAGTTCTTCGCTAAGGAATTTCCTCACCGGCAAATTCCTCAGCAAAGAATTTATAAAAATCACCTATTCACCCCCCTCTAGTCGATAATAACACACTTTCAATTGGTATCAGAGCAAGGTACTCCCTTGTTCTGTGTGATTTTGGTTTAACCACCTGGAGTTCTAGTTATGTCGACCGCAGGTATGATCAAGGTCTCCGCTGGGTGTCCTACCTTCGATGGCACAGAATAAGTTGCGAATGCATCTTGAAGCAATTGACAACGATCTCTGGTACGTTGTGGAAAATGGTGTTCCCTCAGTCACACCTTCTCTGAATGCTGCTGATGTGAAGAGATTCAAGCAACTCGATTCTCAAGCGAAGAATATCATATGTGGCCATCTGAGTAAAGGACAGTATGGTAGAGTGAGTGCTTTGGAAACTGCTAAGCTTATCTGGGATAGGCTCTCCAAAGTAAACGTAGGAGTCTCAACTCAACGTGACTCTCGTGTTGACGTTCTTCGCAATATCTTCAACCGCTTCAAAAGACTCGACAATGAAAATGTTCAGCAAACCTTCGATCACCTCACTGACATCTCAAATGAGCTTCAAGCGCTTGGCGCCACTGACATCACCGACCGTGAGGTGGTGAAGAAATTGCTAAGATCGCTAGATTCCTCATTTGATACTCTGGCACTGATGATTCAAGAGCGAGCTAATTACAAGTCACTAGATCCAGCTGATATCCTCGAGAGGCTAAATACTCATGAGTTCTAGCTTGCTGAAAAGAGAGATCTCTATTGTTCAAGCTATGGCAAAACACGTGCCCTGAAGGCCAAGGTTGTGTCTGAATCTGAATGTGAAGACTCTAGTAGTAGCCTCGGTGATCCTGAAGAATTGAGCCAGCAGCTAGCACTGCTCGTGAAGAAGTTCCAGAAGTTCTCAAGACGTGGTCGCTTTGGAAAATCCTCAAGAAGCAGTGATTCCTCATCAAGTGACTATAAGAGAAGACTTTGCCACAAATGCAAGAAACCTGGTCACTATATTCAGGATTTTCCTCAATGGGAAAAGGAATTAAAGAAGAAGAAATACAAGGATTACAGTTCTGATGACGCTAAGAAGAAGAAGAAATCTTCAAAATCTTCATCATCAAAATCCTCGAAGTCTTCATCTCACAAGAAGAGCAGCTCCAAGAAGGCTCGGGCATTCATTGGCAAGGAAATGGACTCTAAAGTTGCATCTGAGGAACATGAGGAAGAGGAGGCTTCTGAGGAGTCCGAGTCTGGTGTGATGAGTCTGGCTCTCGCTACTGCTTTCGTCAGCAAGTCTATCTTCAACTCTGACTGCACCAACAAGGCTGACGAAGACAATGATGACTACGCTCCCACCTATTGCTTCATGGCAAAAGGTGCCAAGGTAACAAAATACCCCTCCTCTAAATCTAGTGAGGATGAATCTGATGAAAATCTTAAGCCCAGTTACTCTAAACTTGCTAAGATTGCTGTGAAACAACAAAAGGCTATTGAAAAACTTCAAAACATGCTAGACAAAAGGGATGATATGTTGGGTGATGAAATGGACCGCACTAAAGACTTAACTGTAAATCTTCAGAGACTTCAGTCTAAGTTTGACAACCTTCAAAGTCATCATAACACTCTCTTATTTGATCACGAGAAGTTTTCTTATGAATTTCTTCAAAGAAAGAAAGATCTTGAGAAGCTAAGAGTGAGTTATGAAGATCTTCAGAAGGATCGTGATTCATTACTTGCTCAACAAATCAGTGCTACTCAAGAAGAATTTGTTCCTCCATGCTTAAAGTGCATTGAACGTGAATCTGCTAATTCTTCACCTGAATGTTCAAATGCTTCAACTGTTACAAATTCTTCACCTGCCTCGGCTATCACTAATTCCTCATCTGAGGACATTGCTAGTATCACTAACGATGCAGGGCTGAAGGAACTGTACACGACAGGCATGTACAAAAGCCTCAAAGGGCATCAGATTCTTTGTGATGTGCTCAAAAAGCAGATCCTCAACAAAAACCCTAGGAAAGAGGGTATTGCCTTTGAGAGGAAACTCAATGCTTATGGAACATATTGGAAGCCTGAGCAGCACCTCAAAACCTCATGGGTTGCTGCAAAGGGACCTCCAGTTGATCCATCTAACTTATCTAGCTTTACATGTGAATCTTCTCATTCTTCTGATGAGTCATTTGACTCCAACTATAAACTATTCAAAAATCAGATGGTGAAGTATTTGCTAGATATGTTGGCACTAACTGCAGAACGGTTCCCCTATGAAGAAAATCTGGGTTCCCAAAGGTTATGTTGAAAGCCTTCAGGTGAATGTTCTCATGACACCACCTGTGAATAACAGGAACCCCAGATCCAATTCTTCATATGGACCTAATTCTTCACATGGATCAAATTCCTCAAATGGGTCAAAGTCCTCATATGATCATCATCGTGCTAACCCCTCTGTTTCGCAGGGTAGAGCTAAGGGCTATTAATATGCGCATTATTCTTCAAATCATTATGTTCATAAGTCCTCAAAGAATTTCTCTGCTTATTCATATGCTTACCCTAACCCCTCTTATGTGAAACGAAATGGATTGGCCTCTATGCCACCTTTCTCATATGGTGCTCGCAGAGTGATGAACTCTTAGCCACCCCTTCAGATGTGGGTGGTGAAGAAAAAGAACTAATCCTTTATGTAGGGTCCGCTCTCTAGACGTGCTTTAAACTTCTGAAGAATTTGCTGGATGAAAGTGCGTTATGTCGACTAGAGGGGGGGTGAATAGGCGATTTTTATGAATTCTTCACTGAGGAATTTGCCGGTGAGGAAATTCCTTAGCGAAGAACAATTAGCAGCGGAATAAGTACTCAGAAGTAAGCATAACAGAATACAAGCATGGTCATCATGATGAAATGAAGACTAGCACAGAGTACAGAAAGCGTAATCACAGGATAACACAAGATGAAGACAAACAGACTGAAGAAATTGAACTGAGGAAATTGAGAAAGTCTTCAGTCAAAGTCTTCAAACACAGATATGAACAAACACTCAACACAGTAATGAGGAAATGAAAGGGTTGAGGAAATAGAACCAGTTAGGTCGGTGAAGACAATGATTTGGTAGACCAGTTCCAACTGCTGTCTCGGTTGTACGTCTGGTTGGAGCGGCTGAGTATTTAAACTCGAGGACACGCAGTCCCGGACACCCAGTCGCTGAGCACGCAGCTCAGGACACCCAGTCCTCACCATATTCTCCTTGAACTAAGGTCACACAGACCTTGTCCAATCACTCGTGGTAAGTCTTCAAGCGACTTCCAAACCTTCACAGACTTGGTCACTCGGTGATCCACAATTCCTCTTGGATGCTCTAGACCTTGACGCCTAACCGTCTGGAAGAAGCACAGTCTTCAAAGGTAACAAGCGTCGGATCCATGCAGGATCAATTTCTTCAGTGATGCTCAATCACTTTGGGTTTGTAGGGGTTTGGTTTTGGGTTTTCCTCACTCGATGATTTTCGCTCAAAGTCCTCGGAGGATGGGTTGCTCTCAAATGACAAGTGTCAAGTTCTCTCGGAGCAGCCAACCAGCTAGTGGTTGTAGGGCGCGGCTATTTATAGCCTAGGGAGCAGCCCGACATGATAAGACATAAATGCCCTTCAATGATATGACCGTTAGGTGGATAAGATATTTGGGACAGCTGGCGCGCAGCACAGCAATGGTCGGAAATTTGACTCTCAAATTCCTCAGGGCTATCATGTTCCTCACTGTGTAGGTAATTCGCACTGACGAATTCCTAACTCCTCAGTCAGAACAAATTCATCAGCGACCAGAAGAACTTCATCTCTGTCACTGAAGAAAGTGACTGAACTGTATGAGATTTCCAAAGGCTTCACTCGAAGGGATTGGTAGGTGTAGGATTTTGAGTTGAGCATCACATCGAAATTTTTCCTTAGTATTTCCTCGACCCCCTTTAACAGTACGGTGTTTCCTATGACTCAAGAAAGAGAAAATGAAACTACGAAAACAAAAGTCTTCACCCTTCATGTTCCACAAATGAATACCAAGTCTTCAAGGTCACACCAATTTCTTCACTTTCAAAGTCTTCAAAAAGTCTTCAGAATATCAAAGTCTTCAGTTGAAGAACTTCATTTTTAGGGGTCGACTTTCTCTGTAAATATCAAACTCCTCATAGACTTATAGACATGTGTACACTCACAAACGCATTAGTCCCTTAACCTATAAGTCTTCAATACACCAAAATCACTAAGGGGCACTAGATGCACTTACAATCTCCCCTTTTTTGGTGATTGATGACAACATAGGTTAAGTTTTCAACGGGGATAAACATATGAAGTGTATACACTGATATTGAGGAATTTGATTACAAGATATAGAAGAACTCCCCCTGAAGATGTGCATAGTGCGGAATTTGCTTTTTGAGGCAATGCACATTTGAAGAGTTGAATCATGGAGATCTCCACCTATATCTTGTAATTCATACACGCATTTGATATATAATATGAGGAATTTGAAATGCATGATGAAATATGGTGCCTGATGAGATTCAGCATGCGTGCAATGTCATTAACGAGGAATAAGCATGCAAAGCATAACGCAACAAAAGTATCAGCGCACCATCGGGTTTAAGATTACAACTCGATCCAAATAAAAGTTTCAGAAGAATGAGAGTTGTAACTTAAAAAAATGCCCTTAATATAGACTAACTCAGATTTCTCCCCCTTTGTCATCAAATGACCAAAAGGATTGAAACTGAGAACTAACGCCCCTGAAGAATTTCAAGTCGATGGAGGAGCACCAGCGTTGTCGGGGTTGTTTGTTGTAGCAGGGCCTGCCGCAGTGTCGTCCAAATCTTCATACTCATCAGTGTCACGCGATGAAGAATAAGAGCTGGCCACCAGTGGAGGAATTTTGACCTTCTTGAATTTCTTCGGAGGAGGTGCAGACCAGTCAAATTCTTCCTTGAGACCCATAGTCTTCAGTTCTTCAGCGCTATAGACATGAGTGAGGACAGCCCAGGTGCGGTTGAAGCTTTCATGAAGGTAGTATTGGTTCTTCTTCACTGCATTGTGTGTTGAGGTCATATTGTGAAGAAGTGCACCAAACTGACGCTTTACCCATTTGTGATTGCGATCAACCTTCTGATGAAGACTGAGGAGTAACTCACGGTCAGTCATCACCCTGGGTGCTGTGGCTTGAGGACTTTGCTTGGCTGAGGTATTTGCGGCAGAGTCATGTGTGGCAGAATCGTCATTGGTAGAGTAAGATGCAGCCTTGCGAAATTGACCATCCAATGGATGAATGCCTTCATCGATCACAGCAGCGGCCTTGCCTTTATCATCAGCTGATGAAACTGTCCGTTTGAGGACTTCAATGGGAGGCAAGTAGCTACCGTGGTTCAGAGTGTCAGCTTTGTAATTCAGTGAAGATCTTGCCCTGATGAATCTCATGATCCAAGGAGCATAGGGCTTCAGCTCGAACGGTGACATAGCAATATTGGCCAGAGTCCTCATGAAGAAATCATGGAAGTTGATGGGAACGCCATGAATGATGTTGAAAAGCATATTCTTCATGATGCCAACGACTTCTTCATCATTTGAGTCGTGGCCTTTGATGGGACTCATTATCTTCGTCAGAATTCGATAGACAGTCCGAGGCACATAGAGTAATTCCTTGACGAGGAATTTGGTTCGTGGGGCTTGCCTTGGCTTCAAAGGCTTCATCAGCACTTGCATATAGTGATTTGAAAGTTCTGGTTCGTTGTAGATACAACGAGCACCATAAATTGGAGGACTGAGTGGTAGAGCACGAAGCAATTCAGTTGCTGGTGCCTTGTAGTGAGTATTTTCAGACATCCAGTCTAATACCCATGAGTTCACATCTTCAGCGTCTCCGGTGATGTGCAGAGTTGCATAGACTTGAAGAATGAGTTCTTCATTCCAGTCACAGATATCAGTGCAGAAATTCAGAAGTCCTGCGTCGTGAATAACACTGAGGACTGGCTCAAAGCCGGGCAGAGACTCCATGTCCACATGAGGAATATGTGCATGATTGAAGACTTTGTCTTTGTTGAAGAGCACTGAGGAATAGAAATTGGCTTGGCTGGCAGTCCAGAAACGCCTCTTCCTTATGCGAGCAGAATCATATGGATTATAATCAGTGAAGAATACGTGCTCGGCAAAGAAATCTTCAGCCTTGAACTTCTGTTTGCTTGAGAACGGATTCTTTGGCTTTGGCAGAGGGGTGTCAGTGAGTTGCATCACCACCTCAGGAATCGCGAGCTCAGGTTCTTCAGGCTGAGGAATTTCTTGTTCCTCAATAGGTGCAGTCTGAGGATCAGCAGCAGCAGCTTCATCTGCACTAGTGGCTGGAATTTCTTCATGGACAGATGAAGTGGGATGAGTTTCTTCAGAGCCCATTTGAACAGTTGGAGCAGGGGACTGAGGTATCTGTTGGATTGGGGTGAAGAGCGGAGAATTTGGATGCTGACTTTCCCAAAAGTCATCGTTCATCACTGGCGTTGTGCTTCCAATATCCACATCTTCTTCAATTTCCTCAACACCGGCCTCTTCAGCTGTGAACTGAGGCATAGGCGAGGAAATGATTGGTGTTGAAGGGATTGCTTCCACTTCAATTTCTTCATCAATCTGCTCTGACGAAGCAGCAGAATGATTTTCTTCATCAGATCCTCTTGGGATCTCATAGTCTTCTCCAAAAGGAACAAGGTCCTTTGATGGCATGGAGGAAATCGGAACAGCATCAATTGGATTTTCGAGTGAGCTGGTCATTGGCTTCATTTTCTTCGCAGTCGAAGAGTTTGACGCAGCTGATGCCTTCCTTTTCTTCGCTGTAGCTTGCTCTGCAGCCTTGGTCTTCTTCACATCAGAAGCAGATGGAAGAATTGGAGTTGGTGTGGGCGCAGGAGGAGCTAAGGAATCTAGTTGATTTTCCTCAGGCGCAACGGATGCAGTTGCCTTGACAGGTTCAGTTTCTTCAGGCGCACCACTAGTGGATGCCCTGGCAATTTCTTCAGCGGCTGGAATGGGATCATCAGCCCTGGAACTGGCATTTTCTTCAGCAGCCTGAACTTCATCAGTGGTGCTGGCATGTTCTTCAGTCGGCTGAGCTGAGGCTCCAGCCTGAGGAATTTCATGTTGCGTAGGGGTAGCAACGTTGGTGAATTTCTTCGTCAGGTTGACGAATCTGACTTTGGCCCCTTGCCAATCAGCATAATAAGCATCGAAGTTTTTGTTGAGGTCTTGAATTTCAGTCTGGACCTTGAGAAGTTCCTCAGGTGTCATTCTGACAACGTTTTTCTTCAGGAACTTCTCCTTTCTGTATTGAGCTTTCTTGATCTCTCTTGCCTTTTCAAACTTCCATTTCTCTTCAGTGATGAAATGGGTCAACATATGACTTTGTCCAGGGGTCAGATGGAAATCAGGCATTGGGGTGTTTGGATCCTTGTGCCAGAGATCAATATAATCGAGGATTTTCCTCGGATCCATCAGCAGTGGCACAGATGTGCCTTTGGCTCTAGCGGCCTTCACCTGTCTGTCTCTGATGATTTCTGCAAGTTCATCATCAGAAGCTTCATCATCAGAAGGCACATGGAATGCGACCTGTTTCTTCTTTGGACTTGGCCGAGGACTTCGTCCAGCTATTGCTTTGGTCTTCAACAGTGTGGGGCCTGATGAGGAAATTGGTGCAGCTGAGGAACTTGCTGAAACATCAGAGGCAATCAAGAAACCAGCAGTCCTTTGACATGTAGCCAGATGCACAGGAGCTGAGGACTTTGAAGGAGCTGTTGAGGACTTTGGTGGAGCTGTAGCAGTGTGAGGAATTTGCCGTGAGGGCACTGTTGGTGAAGCACTTGGCTTACGAGCAGGCTTCTTTGGCATGGATTTCCTCGGTTTGACCGAGGCCTCAGTAGCAGTAGTAGTGGCAGAATCCTCATTGAATTTCTTCACTGCCTCCTTGGCTTGTCTCGCCAATTTAGCTTGGCGCTTAGCCCATTCTTCAAGGAAGTCCTCACCATGTTTGATGCTTGTGGGGTCAGCTACTTGGCCAGGTGCCAAAGGAGCTCTTGAGCATGGAGGATTGAGGGCGAATTTCTTCATGTACTTTGGAGTTACATATCGGTACTCCCTCCATTCCCGTGCCCATCTCCTTTCAATCTTCTGAATGCGCACCTTGCGCTGATTTTTGTTTTCTTTGCCAAATTTTACTTCATCAGGTGTGCAATAGTCAGCATAAATTTCCTCAGGGATTTCAAACGCAGTCATAACCTCAGGTTTCTTTCCTCCTTTCTGCGGCTTCTTACCGTCTGCCATATTCTTCAGTTGAGGAATTTGAACAATCGAGTTCTCTGAAGAAGTATGCAGTTTTTCTTCGAGGAACGCTGCAAATGAGTTAAGTTGATGAGAACCTAGTGATTCAGCAGCAGACATGAGTACCTGTGAATAGAGTACATGTGCGAGGAATTCGGAGAGGTCATATGCATTCTGAGAAGGTTTTTCGAAAAGAACAAGTTTTGAGGAATTTGACCAGATGAACCTTGAGGAGTTTCACTAAGCGTTCTTGTCTTAGGTTCTAGAGTTGTACAGATCGAAGATCCACACAATTAGCGAATCTAGAAGAAAATGATTGCTTAGAGAAATAGTTCAAGATCATATGATGTGAGGTGTTCATATGTGTGAAGATTTGAAGAATAAACACCTTTGAAGATTTTGTAGCGTAAAATTTGGATCAACGAGGGTAGTAAAAGTAACTTTTAATTACCCTAAATGAAGAACACGACGAACTAGGTGTTGTAGATGTGAAGCTCGTCTGTTCAGATCTTCCACGCCCTAACTTGGCAGAGGAAGACAGCTACGGCGGCGGCGGAGTGAAGATTTCCGCGGTCGGCGTGAGTACGACGGCGACGAGGTCGAGGCAGCGAAGCTCTTCCTCACCGGCGACGATGGAGTAGCGGCGGCGCTAGGGTTTGAGGAGCTCGAGCAGGAGAGTGAGGTCGAGCGGAGTAAAAGAAGTGAGGATGGAGAGAGGGGTATTTATAGAGGCAGTGAAAAACTGTTCGCCCAAAGATTTAGGACGAACGTGCCCCTGACCATTCTCCTTCTCACGACATGTGTCACCCATGTACTATGTAGTGGAGATCGTGTACGATCGTGGGTGAGTAAAATAATGCATCATGGGATGCGGAACGGTTTGAGCGGCAAAACCGAAAATTTGGATAAGATTTGTTTTAAAGTTTCGTTCGCAATTTCTTCAGCTGACAAGGACACAGTGAAGATTTTGAACGAGTTTCAAATAGAACGCACATGAAGAATTTGTGAATAGATTGGGTTGAGTATAGCATAGAGGGGGAAGGGTCCGATCACATTCACTTAGCAGAAAAAGCAACTTGAAGAAATAGTTATAAGTGAATGCTGTAGAGGACATAAACGCATATATATATAGCCAATGAAGAAAACAAAGGAAACAGTGAAGATTTTGAAAAGTTGAAGAATTTGAAAAACTAAAGAATTTCAAAACTGAGGAAAAAACTCAAATTGAAGATTTTCAACTTTTTGTGATGGCGTGACCCACCGTATAAGAATGATGATTTCAGACACCGCGTACAATTGTCGTAGGGTTCTGAGAATCAAATTCTTCATTAATTTCTTCATGCTTAGAGTGTTATTCTTCATTGATTGAAGAAAAACGTTTCTTCATGTGTTGCACATCTAAGTCATCAATTTTGCATAAGTGTTAGGATGTGTGTCCTTTTCAAAGAACATTCGAAGATTCTAAGATATTTAGCTCACACCACAACTTGCTAAATATCTTCTCATCCAAGGGCTTAGTGAAGATATCAGCTAGCTGTTCTTCAGTCTTCACGTGCTCGATGCAGATGTCGCCCTTCAACACATGATCACGAAGAAAATGATGACGAATCTGAATGTGCTTTGTCTTCGAGTGCTGAACTGGGTTGTGAGCAATCTTGATGGCACTCTCATTGTCACAGAGGAGAGGCACATTCTTCACGTTGACGCCATAGTCATTGAGTGTTTGCTTCATCCAAAGCAGTTGAGCACAGCAAGAGCCAGCAGCAATGTATTCAGCTTCTGCAGTGGACAGTGATACGCAGTTCTGTTTCTTCGAGGACCAACAGACCAAAGATCGTCCGAGGAAATGACAAGTGCCAGAAGTTGACTTGTGGTCCACATGATCACCAGCATAGTCAGAGTCAGAATATCCAATGAGATCAAAAGCAGAGCCCTTGGGGTACCATAATCCTAGTGTTCGTGTGTGAGCTAGATATCGAAGAATATGCTTCACAGCCTTATGGTGTGATTCCTTCGGTGCAGCTTGAAATCGGGCACACATGCAAACACTAAGCATTATATCTGGCCTAGATGCACATAAGTACAATAAGGAACCAATCATGGAGCGGTATACCATGTGATCGAAGTCAATACCATTTTCATCAGTGCATAGATGGCCATTTGTGGGCATAGTAATTTTGACGCCTTTGCAATCTTGCATGCCGAATTTCCTCAGTACATCTTTGAGGTATTTCTCCTGAGATATGAATATGCCATTGCGCTGTTGACGAATTTGAAGACCTAAGAAGAATTTCAACTCTCCCATCATAGACATTTGATATTCTTCACTCATCATATAGGCAAATTCATCACTATAACGTTGGTCAGTACAGCCAAAGATAATATCATCAACATATATTTGGCACACAAATAGTTCACCATCATAAGATTTAGTAAAGAGAGTAGGGTCGAGTGAACCGGGTGTGAAGCCATTCTTCATGAAGAATTCCTTCAATGTATCATACCACGCCCGAGGGGCTTGCTTGAGGCCATAGAGGGCCTTATTAAGTCTGAAGACTTTGTCAGGATTCTTTGGATCTTCAAAACCTGGGGGTTGAGCAACATATACTTCTTCCTCAAGCTTACCATTGAGGAATGCACTTTTCACATCCATTTGATATAGATGATATCATGATGGTTAGCATAAGCAAGTAATATGCGAATAGCCTCAAGTCTAGCAACAGGTGCAGAAGTTTCATCGAAATCAATTCCTTCAACCTGTGTGTAGCCTTGAGCTACCAGTCGTGCCTTATTCCTCACCACAAGGCCATTTTCATCTTGCTTGTTGCGGTAGATCCACTTTGTGCCAATGATATTATGCTTGCAAGGATCTGGACGTTTGACTAGTTCCCAGACATTGTTGAGCTCGAACTGATGTAATTCTTCTTGCATAGCCTGAATCCACTCTGGTTCCAAAAATGCTTCATCTACCTTAGTGGGCTCTGTGATAGAGACAAAAGCATAGTGCCCACAAAAGTTAGATAAATGTGAAGCTTTTGAGCGTGTGAGAGGACGTGGTGCTTCAATGTCATCGATGATCTTGTCAACTTGTACTTCTTTTGCAACGCGAGGATGAGCTGGTTATCGTTGAGGAACTTGATCATTTTACTCAGTACCATTTGTCTTCAGCATTATCTTCAGGTGCATCAGCTCGACGTTCTTCGCGTACTGGAATGAATTCTTCAGCAGATTCTTCAGTAGGAATGACATCCTCAGTTGCCTTGAACTTGATAGATTCCTCAGGTGTTGGTTCATCTAACACAGAAGGTAGGTGCTCTCTTTGCCAGCTATTAGTTTCATCGAACCGCACATCTACAGTGTTAACAATCCTGTGAAGAACAATGTTGAAGACTCTGTAGGTGTGCGAGTCCTTTCTGTAACCAAGCATAAAACCTTCATGTGCTTTCGGTGCAAATTTAGAGTTGTGATGAGGATCTCTGATCCAACATTTAGCACCGAAGACTTTGAAATACCTCACATTGGGTTTCTTGTCAGTGAGGAGTTCATAGGCCGTCTTCTTGAAGAATTTGTGAAGATATACTCTGTTGATGATGTGGCACGCTGTATCAATTGCATCAATCCAAAAACAATGAGGCATTTTGTATTCATCAAGCATAGTGCGAGCCATCTCAACAAGAGTTCTGTTCTTGCGCTCCACGACGCCATTTTGCTGAGGAGTATAGGGAGCAGATAACTCATGAGTAATACCAAGTTCATCAAGATAGTCATCAAGACCGGAATTCTTAAACTCAGTTCCATTGTCACTTCTGATGTGCTTGATCTTCACACCAAAGTTGGTTGAAGCCCTCGAGGAAAAACGTTTGAAGACTTCCTGCACTTCATGTTTGTAAGTAACAATGTGTACCCATGTATATCGAGAGTAATCATCAACAATGACAAAACCATATAGAGATGCAGCATTAGTGACTGCTAGTAATGATTAGGTCCGAAGAGGTCCATGTGAAGCAATTCGAATGGACGAGTAGTGGTCATGATAGTCTTCGCTAGATGCTTGGCCTTGGTCATTTTTCCAGCTTCACAGGCTCCGCATAAGTGATCCTTGAGGAATTTGACATTCTCAATGCCAATGACATGCTTCTTCTTTGCAAGCGTGTGCAAATTCCTCATGCCTGCGTGACCAAGTCGTCGATGCCATAGCCATCCTTCTGAAGCTTTTGCAAGTAGACACACGGCTGGTTGTGGTCCTGTAGAGAAATCAACAATATACAAATCTCCTCTCCTAAAGCCTTCGAAGACTTTGGAATTGTCAGCTTTCATAATCACAACACAGCGATACTTGCCAAAGACAACAACCATATCAAGATCACAAAGCATTGAGACTGACATGAGGTTGTATCCTAAGGACTCAACAAGCATGACTTTGTCCATGTGTTTATCCTTAGAGATCGCAACCTTACCAAGACCCAATACCTGACTTTTGCCTTTGTCAGCGAAGATGATGTGATTCAGATGTGACGGTGATAAGGGAGCATCCATCAAAAGATTCTTGTCACCAGTCATGTGATTTGTACATCCACTATAGAGGACCCATTCAGTTGTTTTGGGTTGATCATCCTGCAGATGAATTAGTGTAACTTACAATCTCATATGCTTCATCAATGAAGAATATGATATCAAGTTCATCAGATGAATTTCATCAAGCAGTAAACAGATATAGCGGTAGGAGGACATGTGAAAGTTTATTTCATCATGATTCGCCTGCGTCCTTTCAGGAAATTTTGTCAGGTCCCCAGCAAATTCTTCAGACGTTAAGGCATGTCTGGAGACCTGACCCTGCAGAAGAGATTAGTTCTTTTTCTTCACCACCCACATCTGAAGGGGTGGCAAAGAGTTCATCACTCTGAGAGCGCCATATGAGAATGGTGGCATAGAAGCCAAACCATTTCGTTTCACATAAGAGGGGTTAGGGCAAGCATATGAATAAGCAGAGAAATTCTTGGAGGCCTGACAAAAATGCCTGAAAGGACGCAGGCGAATCATGATGAAATGAACTTTTGTTTCACACGTCCTCATACTGAAATATCTGTTTTACTGTTGATGAAATTCATCTGATGAACTTGATATCATATTCTTCACTGATGAAGTATATGAGATCGTAAGTTGCACTAATTCATCTGCAGGATGATCAGCCCAAAGCCAACGAGTGGGTTCTAGATAGTGGATGTACAAATCACATGACGGGTGACAAGAGTATATTGATGGATGCTCCCTTAACACCGTCACATCTGAATCACATCATCTTCGCTGACAAAGGCAAAAGTCAGGTATTGGGTCTAGGTAAGGTTGTGATCTCAAAGGATCGACACATGGACAAAGTCATGCTTGTTGAGTCCTTAGGATACAACCTCATGTCGGTCTCAATGCTTTGTGATCTTGATATGGTTATTGTCTTTGGAAGATATCGATGTGTTGTGATCATGGAAGCTGACCATTACAAAGTCTTCGAAGGCTTTAGGAGAGGAGATCTGTATATTGTTAATTTCTCTACAGGACCACAACCAGCAATATGCTTACTTGCAAAAGCCTCAGAAGGCTGGCTATGGCATCGACGACTTGGTCATACTGGCATGAGGAATCTGAACACGCTTGCGAAGAAGAAGCATGTCATTGGCATTGAAAATGTCAAAATCCTCAAGGATCACTTATGTGGAGCTTGTGAAGCTGGAAAGATGACAAAGGCCAAGCATCCAGCGAAGACTATCATGACCACTACTCGTCCATTTGAATTGCTTCACATGGATCTCTTTGGTCCTAATCATTATTCTGCTGTTTCGAATGATGCATCTCTATATGGCTTTGTTATTGTTGATGACTATTCTCGTTACACATGGGTACACATTGTCACTTACAAACATGAAGTGCCGGAAATCTTCAAACGATTTTCCTCGAGGGCTTCAACCAACTTTGGTGTGAAGATCAAGCACATCAGAACTGACAATGGGACTGAGTTCAAGAATTCCGGTCTTGATGGCTATCTTGATGAACATGGTATTACTCATGAGTTATCTGCTCCTTATACTCCTCAGCAAAATGGCGTCGTGGAGCGCAAGAACAGAACCCTCACTGAAATGGCTCGCACTATGCTTGATGAATACAAAATGCCTTGTCGTTTTTGGATTAATGCAATTGATACTACATGCCACATCATCAATCGGGTATATCTTCACAAATTCTTCAAGTAGACTGCCTATGAACTCCTCACTGACAAGAAACCCGATGTGAGTTACTTGAAAGTCTTCGGTGCTAAATGTTGGATTAGAGATTCTCATCACAATGCTAAATTTGCACCGAAAGCACATGAAGGTTTTATGCTTGGTTACGGAAAGGACTCGCACACCTACAGAGTCTTCAACAACGTTCTTCACAAGGTTGTTGAAACGTAGATGTGCAGTTCGATGAAACTAATGGCTCGCAAAGAGAGCACCTACCTTCTGTGATAGATGAACCAGAACCTGAGGATTCTATCAAGTTCAAGGCTACTGAGGATGTTATTCCTACCGAAGAATCTGTTGAAGAATTCATTCCAGAACATGAAGAAATTCGAGCTGGTGCACCTGATGAAAATGCTCAAGAAAATGGTGCTCAAGAAAATGCTGATCAAATTCCTCAACGACAACCAGCTCATCCTTGCATTGCAAAAGAAGTGCAAGTTGAAAAGATCATCGATGACATTCGAGCGCCAGGTCCTCTCACACGCTCAAAAGCTTCACATTTATCTAAATTTTGTGGGCACTATGATTTTGTCTCTATTACAGAGCCCACTAAGGTAGATGAAGCATTTCTGGAGCCTGAGTGGATTCAGGCCATGCAAGAAGAATTACATCAGTTCGAGCTCAACAATGTCTGGGAACTAGTCAAACGTCCAGATCCTTGCAAGCATAATATCATCGGCACAAAGTGGATCTACCGCAACAAGCAAGATGAAAATGGTCTTGTGGTGAGGAATAAGGCACGACTTGTAGCTCAAGGCTACACACAGGTTGAAGGAATTGATTTCGATGAAACTTTTGCACCTGTTGCTAGACTTGAGGCTATTCGCATATTACTTGCTTATGCTAACCATCATAATATTATCTTACAACAAATGGATGTGAAAAGTGCATTCCTCAATGGTAAGCTTGAGGAAGTAGTATATGTTGCTCAACCCCCAGGTTTTGAAGATCCAAAGAATCCTGACAAAGTCTTCAGACTCAACAAGGCCCTGTATGGCCTCAAGCAGACCCCTCGGGCATGGTATGACACTTTGAAGGAATTCTTCATGAAGAATGGCTTCACACCCGGTTCACTCGACCCTACTCTCTTTACTAAATCTTATGATGGTGAACTGTTTGTGTGCCGAATATACGTTGATGATATTATCTTTGGCTGTACTGACCAACGTTATAGTGATGAATTTTCCTATATGATGAGTGAAGAATATCAAATGTCTATTATGGGAGATTTGAAATTCTTTTTAGGTCTTCAAATTCGTCAACATCACAATGGTATATTCATATCTCAGGAGAAATACCTCAAGGAAGCTCTGAGGAAATTGAGCATGCAAGACAGCAAAGGCGTCAAAATTCCTATGCCCACAAATGGCCATCTATGCACTGATGAAAATGGTATTGACTTAGATCACAAGGTATACCACTCCATGATTGGCTCGTTATTGTAATTATGTGCATCTAGGCCAGATATAATGCTTAGTGTTTGCATGTGTGCCCGATTTCAAGCTGCACCGAAGGAATCACACCATAAGGCTGTGAAGCATATTCTTCGATATCTAGCTCACACACCAACACTAGGATTATGGTACCCCAAGGGCTCTACTTTTGATCTCATTGGATATTCTGACTCTGACTATGCTGGTGATCGTGTGGACCGCAAGTTAACATCTGGTACTTGTCATTTCCTCGGACGATCTTTGGTCTGTTGGTCCTCGAAGAAACAGAACTGCGTATCACTGTCTACTGCAGAGGCTGAGTACATTACTACTGGTTCTTGCTGTGCTCAACTGCTATGGATGAAGCAAACCCTCAAGGATTACGACATAAATGTGAAGAATGTGCCTCTCCTCTGTGACAATGAGAGTGCCATCAAGATTGCTCACAACCTAGTTCAGCACTCGAAGACAAAGCACATTCAGATTCATCATCATTTTCTTCGTGATCATGTGTTGAAGGGCGACATCTCCATCGAGCACGTGAAGACTGAAGAACAGCTAGCCGATATCTTCACAAAGCCCTTGGATGAGAAGAGATTTAGCAAGTTGCGGTGTGAGCTAAATATCTTAGAATCTTCGAATGTTCTCTGAAAAGGACACACATCCTGACACTTACGCAAAATTGATGACTTAGATGTGCAACACATGAAGAAACGTTTTTCTTCAATCAATGAAGAATAACACTCTAAGTGTGAAGAAATTAATGAAGAATTGATTCTCAGAACCCTACGACAATTGTACGCGGTGTCTGAAATCATCATTCTTATACGGTGGGTCACGCCACCACCAAAGTTGAAAATCTTCATTTTTGAAATTCCTCAGTTTTTCTTCAGTTTTTCAAATTCTTCAACTTTGCAAAATCCTCAATGTTTCCATAGTTTTTCTTCATTGGCTATATATATATATATATATATATATATATATATATATATATATATCTCTTATATATATATATATATAAGAGTTTATGTCCTCTACAACATTCACTTATGGCTATTTCTTCAAGTTGCATTTTTTGCTAAGTGAATGTGATCGGACCCTTCCCCCTCTATGCTATACTCAACCCAATCTATTCACAAATTCTTCATGTGCGTACTATTTGAAACTCGTTCAAAATCTTCACTGTGTCCTTGTCAGCTGAAGAATTTGCGAACGAACTCTAAAATTAATCTTATCCAAATTTTTTGGTTTTACCGCTCAATCCGTTCCGGATCCCATGAAAGACTTATCTATTCACCCACGATCTAACACAATCTCCACTCCTCAGTATGTTGGTGACACATGTCAAGCGAAGGAGAAGGGTCAGGGGCAGGTTCGTCCTAAATCTTCCGGCGAACAGTTTTTCACTGCGACTATAAATACCCCCTCATCCCTTCCTCACTTCCTTTACTCCGCTCGACCGCTCTCTCTCGCTCGAGCTCCTCAAACCCTAGCGCCGCCGCTACTCCCCATCGTCGCCGGTGAGGAAGAGCTTCACTGCTTCGACCTCGTCGCCGTCGTACTCACGCTGACCGCGGAAATCTTCACTCCGCCGCCGCCGTAGCTGTCTTCCTCCGCCAAGTTAGGGCGTGGAAGATCTACATCGACGAACTTCACTATTCTGCTTCTCAGTTCGTCGTGTTCTTCATCCAGGGTAATTAAAAATTACATTTACTACCCCTTTTGATTCAAAATTTCACAACAAAATCTTCAAAGGTGTTTTATTCTTCAAATCCTGACAAACAAAACACCTCACTAGTCATCTGTTCTTGATTCGTTTCTCTACGCATCATTTTTCTTCAAGATTCCTCAATTGTGTGGATCCTCGATCTATACAACTCTAGAACCTAAGACAAAGAACGCTTAGTGAAATTCTTCAAGGCTCATCTGGTCAAATTCCTCAAACTTGGTCTTTTTGAAAAACCTTCTGAGAACGCATATGACCTCTCCAAATTCCTCACAACTATACTCTGTTCATAGGTACTCATGTCCGCTGCTGAATCACTAGGTTCTCATCAACTTAACTCATTTGCTACGTTCCTCGAAGAAAAGTTGCATACTTCTTCAGAAAATTTGATTGTTCAAATTCCTCATCTGAAGAATATGGCTGATGGTAAGAGGCCGCAGAAAGGAGGAAAGAAGCCTGAGGTCATGACTGCTTTTGAAATACCTGAGGCAATCTATATTGATTATTGCACACCTGATGAGGCTAAGTACGGCAAAGAAAATAAAAATCAGTTGCATACAGAAAGTTGAACGGAGATGGGCAAGAGAATGGAGGGAGTACAGATATGTGACTCCAAAATATATGAAGAAATTTGCACTTAATCCTCCATGCCCAAGAGCTCAATTGGCACCTGGCCAAGAAGCTGACCCCACCAGAATCAAGCGTGGTGAGGATTTTCCTGAAGAATGGGCCAAACGCCAAGCTAAGCTGGCAAGACAATCCAAAGAAGCAGTGAGGAAGTTCAATTAAGACTCTGCTGCTGCTACTGCCACTGAGGCCTATGTCAAGCCAAGAAAATCAATGGCAAAGAAGCCTGCTCACAAGCCAAGTGCTTCACCAACTATGCCCTCACGGCCAAGTTCCTCGGCAATGCCCTCACGGCCAGAATCTTCAAAGCCCTCACGGCTAGAATCTTCAAAGCCCTCACGGCCAGTACCAACTAGTGCTCCTCCTCCAAAGTCCTCAGCTGCTCCGGCAAAGTCCTTAACACCTGTACATCTGGCCACGTGCCAAAGGACAACCGGCATCTCTATTGCCTCTGGTGCCTCAGCAAGTTCCTCAGCTGCACCAAAATCTTCATCAGGCCCCACTCTGTTGAAGACTAAGGCAACGCTGGTCGAGATCCTCGGCCAAGTCCGAAGAAGAAACAGGCTGCCTTCCACGTGCCTTCTGAGGATGAAGCTGATGATGATGAACTTGCAGAAATCATCAGAGACCGACAAGAAAGGGCCGCTAGAGCCAAAGACACAAATGTGCAACTACTTTTGGATCCAAGGGCGATCCTTCATTACATTGATCTCTGGCACAAGGATCCAAATACTCCTATGCCTGATTTTTAGTTGACTCCTGGTCAAAGTCACATGCTGACCCATTTCATCACTGAAGAGAAATGGAAATTTGAGAAGGCCAGGAAGATCAAGAAGACTCAGTTCAGAAAAGAGAAGTTCCTGAAGAATAACATTGTCAATATGACACCTGATGAACTCCTCAAGATCCAAGCAGAAATCAAAACCCTCAGCGATGACTTCAATGCTTACTATGCTGATTGGCAAGGAGCCAAAGTCAGGTTTGTGAAACTGACTGAGAAATTCACAAATGTTGTAGCCCCATCGCAACAAGAAATTCCTCATGCTGAAGCATCTGCTCAGCCAACTGAAGAACATGCCAGCACTGCTGATGACATTCAGGCTGCTGAAGAAAATGCTAGTTCCAGGGCTGATGACTCCATTCCAGCCGCTGAAGAAATTGTCAGGGCATCCACTAGTGGTGCGCCTGAAGAAACTGAAAAAGTCAGGGCAACTGCATCAGTTGCGCCTGAGAAAATTCAACCAGAAACCTCAGTTCCATCTGCGCCTACACCGACTCCAATTCTTCCATGTGCATTCGATGTGAAGAAGACCAAGGCTGCAGAGCGAGCTGTAGCGAAGAAAAGGAAAGCATCCAGTGCTTCAGAATCTTCAGCTCCAAAGAAGATGAAGCCTCTAACAAGCTCTATTGAGAATCCAATTGATGTTGTTCCAATTTCCACCATGTCATCAAAGGACCTTGTTCCTTTTGGTGAGGAATATTTTATCCCAAGCAGATCTAATGAAGAACCTCAATCTGCTGCTTCGTCAGAGAAGGTTGATGAAGAAATTGAAGTGGATGCGATCCCTTCAACACCTGTTGCTTCCTC
Organism: Triticum timopheevii; assembly: GCA_963921465.1. NCBI lineage: Eukaryota > Viridiplantae > Streptophyta > Magnoliopsida > Poales > Poaceae > Triticum > Triticum timopheevii. The sequence continues at coordinate 47,547,753 of OY997271.1, forward strand.
GCAAATGCCTCAGTTCACAGCTGAAGAGGCTGGCGTTGAAGAAATTGAAGATGAAGACGTGGACATTGGCTGCACAACGCCCATGATGAATGATGACTTTTGGGAAAGTCAGCACCCCAATACTCCACTCTTCATCCCACTTCAACAAATACCTCAGTCCCCTGCACCAACTGTTCAAATGGGCTCTAAAGAAACTCATCCCACCTCTTCTATGCAAGAGGACATTCCAGCCGCTAGTGCTGAAGAAGTTGATGTTGTTGAACCCTTGAACACACAACCTGCTACTGAAGAGAAACCAGAAATTCCTCAGCCTGAAGAACCTGGGATTGCAATTCCTGAGGTTGTGATGCAACTCACTGACAGTCAAGTGCCCAAGCCAACGGATCCATTCTCAAAGAAGCAAAAGTTCAAGGCTGAAGATTTCTTGAGCGAGCATGTGTTCTTCACTGACTATAACCCCTATGACTCTGCTCGCATAAGGAAGAGGCGTTTCTGGACTGCTAGTCAAGCAAATTTCTATTCCTCACTACTCTTCAACAAAGACAAAGTCTTCGATCATGAACACATTCCTCATGTAGACATGGAGTCTCTGCCATGCTTCGAGCCAGTCCTCAGTGTTCTTCACGATGCTGGATTGCTAAATTTCTGCACTGACATCTGTGACTGGAATGAAGAACTCATTCTTCAATTCTATGCAACATTGCACATCACAGGAAACTCTGAAGATGTGAATTCATGGGTGTTGGACTGGATGTCTGAAAATACTCACTACAAGGCACCAGCAACGGAATTGCTTCGTGCCCTCCCACTCAGTCCTCCCCTTGACGGTGCTCGTTGTGTCTACAGTGAACCCGAACTTTCAAATCATTTCATGCAAGTGCTGATGAAGCCTTTGAAGCCAGGGCAGGCTCCTCGAACCAAATTCCTCGTCAAGGAATTACTATATGTGCCCCGGACTGTCTATCGCATTCTGTCGAAGACAATGAGTCCTATCAAAGGCCACGACTCAAATGATGAAGAGGTCGTTGGCATCATGAAGAACATGCTTTTAAATATCATTCATGGTGTTCCCGTCAACTTCCATGATTTCTTCATGAGGACTCTGGCAAATATTGCTATGTCACCATTTGAGTTGAAGCCTTATGCACCATGGATTATGAGATTCATCAGGACAAGGGCTTCACTAAATTACAAAGCTGACACTTTGAACCATGGCAGCTACTTGCCCCCGATTGAAGTCCTCAAACAGACATATTCCTCAGCTGATGATAAAGGCAAGGCATCTGCTGTGATAGATGAAGGCATTCATCCATGGATGGTCAATTTCGCAAGGCTGCATCCTACTCCACCAATGATGACTCTGCCACACATGACTCTGCCGCCAAGCAAAATCCTCAAGCCACAGCTCCCAGGGTGATGACTGATCATGAGTTACTCCTTAGTCTTCATCAGAAGGTTGATCGCAATCATAAATGGGTCAAGCATCAGTTTGGTTCAATTCTTCACAACATGACCTCAACACGCAATGCAGTGAAGAAAAACCAATACTACCTCCATGAAACCTTCAACCGTACCTGGGTTGTTCTATCTCATGTCTACAGCGCTGCAGATCTGAAGAATATGGGTCTCAAGGAAGAATTTGACTGGTCTGCACCCCCACCGAAGAAGTTCAAGAAGGTCAAAGTCCCTTCCTTGGTGGCCAACTCCTATTCTTCATCGCACGAGACTAATGAAAATGAATATTTGGACGACACTGTGGCAGGCCCTACTACAACAACCGACCCCAACAACGCTGGTGCTCCTCCATCAACTTGATATTCGTCAGGGGCGTTAGTCCTCAGTTTCGATCCTTTTGGTCATTCGATGACAAAGGGGGAGAAATTTGAGTTAGTCTTCAAGCGGGTCTATTATATGGGCGTTTTTTTGCTAAGTTACAACTCTCGTTCTTCTGAAACTTTATTGGATCGAGTTGTAATCTTAAACCCGATGGTGCCCTGATACTTTTGATGCACTGTGCTTTGATACTCTCGATATGTTATTATGCATGCTTGTTCCTCATTAATGTTACTGCACGCATGCTGAATTTCATCAGGCACCATATTTCATCATGCATTTCAAATTCTTCATATCATATGTCAAATGTGTGTATGAATTACAAGATATAGGGGGAGATCTCCATGATTCAACTCTTCAAGTGTGCATTGCTTCAAAAGCAAATTCCTCACTACGCACATCTTCAGGGGGAGTTCTTCTATATCTTGCAATCAAATTCCTCAATATCAGTACTTACACTTCACATGTTTACCCCCGTTGAAAACTTAACCAATATTGTCATCAATCACCAAAAAGGGGGAGATTATAAGTGCATCTAGTGCCCCTTAGTGATTTTGGTGTATTGAAGACTTATAGGTTAAGGGACTAATGCGTTTGTGGGTGTACACAGGTCTATAAGTCTATGAGGAGTTTGATATTTACAGGGAAAGTCAACCCCTAAAAATGAATATCTTCGACTGAAGATTTTGGTATTTCTAAAGACTTTCATGAAGACTTTGAAAGTGAAGAAATTGGTGTTACCATGAAGACTTGATATTCATGCGAGGAATATGAAGCTTGAAGACTTTCGTTTTCATAGTTTTGTTTTTCTCTTTCTTGAGTCATAGGAAACACCGTACTGTTAAAGGGGGTCGAGGAAATACTAAGGAAAAATTTCCAAGTGATGCTCAACTCAAAATCCTACACCTACCAAACCCTTCGAGTGAAGCCTTTGGAAATCTCATACAGTTCAGTCAATTTCTTCAGTGACAGAGATGAAGTTCTTCTGGTCGCTGAGGAATTTGTTCTGACTAAGGAGTTAGGAATTCGCCAGTGCGGATTGCCTACACAGTGAGGATCATGATAGCCCTGAGGAATTTGATAGTCAAATTTCTGACCGTTGCTGTGCTACGCGCCAGCTGTCCCAAAATATCTTATCCACCTAACGGTCATATCAGATAAGGGCATTTATGTCTTTTCATGTCGGGCTGCTCCCTAGGCTATAAATAGCTGCCCCCTACAACCACTAGTTGGTTGGCTGCTCCGAGAGAAACTAACACTTGTCATTTGAGAGCAACCCATTGAGGGAGTCCTGGATTAGGGGGTGTCCGTATGGCCGGACTATGACCTTTGGCCGGACTCCCGGACTATGAAGATACAAGACTGAAGACTTCGTCCCGTGTCCGAATAGGACCTTCCTTGGCGTGGAAGGCAAGCTTGGCGATTCGATATGAAGATCTCCTCCCATTGTAACCGACTCTGTAACCCTAGCCCTCTCCGGTGTCTATATAAACCGGAGATTTTTAGTCCATAGGACGAACAACAATCATACCATAGGCTAGCTTTTAGGGTTTAGCCTCTCGGATCTCGTGGTAGATCAACTCTTGTACTACCCATATCATCAATATTAATCAAGCAGGAGTACGGTTTTACCTCCATCGAGAGGGCCCGAACCTGGGTAAAAACATTGTGTCCCTTGTCTCCTATTACCATCCGCATAGACGCACAGTTCGGGACCCCCTACCCGAGATCCGCCGGTTTTGACACCGACATTGGTGCTTTCATTGAGAGTTCCTCTGTGTCGTCACCTTTAGGCCCGATGGCTTCTTCGATCATCAACCACGACACGATCCAGGGTGAGACTTTTCTCCCCGGACAGATCTTCGTATTCGGCGGCTTCGCACTGCGGGCCAATTCGCTTGGCCATCTGGAGCAGATCGAAAGCTACGCCCCTGGCCATCAGGTCATATTTGGAAGCTTAAACTACACGGCCGACATCCGCGGGGACTTGATCTTCGACGGATTCGAGCCACGGCCGAGCGCGCCGCACTGTCACGATGGGCATGATCTAGCTCTGCCGCCGGACAGCGCCCAGAGCGCCGCTCAGGTGTCCGCTCCGACCCCTAGCTCGGAGCCAACCACGCCAGTCGGGGACAGACGATTGGACGCCGCCCCAGGAGCCGCAATTTCTGCGGCGTCGAGCCGAATACCGGCCTAGTCCTTTGTGAGGCATGTGACTCCAAGGTGTCGGACTCCTTTCCGGACTTTGAATCTTCTGCACCCCTTCCGATCGAACCCAATTGGGCTCCGATCATGGAGTTCACCGCCGCGGACGTCTTTTAGTACTCGCCCTTTGGCGACATCCTGAATTCACTAAAGTCTCTCTCTTTGTCAGGAGAGCCCTGGCCGGACTATTGTCAGCAAGGTTGGGATGCGGACGATGAAGAAATTCGAAACCCACCCACCACCCACTTCGTAGCCATTGTCGACGATCTAACCGACATGCTTGACTTCAACTCCGAAGACATCGACGGTATGGATGCCGATGAAGGAGACGACCAAGAACCAGCACCTATAGGGCACTGGAAAGCCACCTCGTCATATGACATATACATGGTGGACACCCCTAAAGCAGGGGATGGCGATGAAAAAATGGAGGACCACCCCTCCAAGAAGCAACCCAAGCACCGACGTCAGCGGCGCCACTCTAAATCCCGCCAAAGCAAAAACGGTGAGTCCGGCACTGGAGACAACAACACCCCGGACAGTGCCGAAGACAACCCCCTCCAGCAGGATTCAGCGCATGAGGACAGAGAAGCCAGCCCTCATGAGAGAGCGGCAGATAGGGAGGTCGAGGACGACAATTACATGCCTCCCTCCGAAGATGAGGCAAGCCTCGACGACGACGAATCTGTCGTGCCAGAGGATCCCGTCGAACAAGAGCGTTTCAAACGCAGGCTTATGGCCACGGCAAGCAGCCTGAAGAAAAAACAGCAGCAGCTTAGAGCTGACCAAGACTTGCTAGCCGACAGATGGACTGAAGTCCTGGCGGCCGAAGAGTATAAACTCGTACGCCCCTCCAAGAGCTACCCAAAGCGCAGGCTGCTACCCCAACTAGAGGAGGAAGCAACTAAACCTACATCACCAGCGTATGATGCGCCCGATCGTCCACCCCGTGACCGCGACAGAGAGGCCTTTCGTCCCTCAATCCAAGCCGCACCTGGTGCCGCTCAAAAAATACCAGAGCACGGGGAAACACAACAGACCTGCGAGACATATTGGAGGATAAGGCAAGGCAAACAAGATCGATCTACGGATCGCGTGGGCGCCCCACGTCACGTGACGATAACCGTCATGCCGGATATGATAAATACGGCCAGGCCAAACACAACATACAAAGCTCATCCGAGCTATGTCGCGATATAGCCCAGTACAGGGGCGCCGCACACCCACTATGCTTCACAGACGAAGTAATGGATCATCAAATCCCCGAGGGTTTTAAACCCATAAACATCAAATCATACGATGGCACAACAGACCCTGCGGTATGGATCGAGGATTATCTCCTTCACATCCACATGGCCCGTGGTGATGATCTACACGCCATCAAATACCTCCCGCTCAAGCTTAAAGGACCAGCTCGGCATTGGCTTAACAGCCTGCCAGCAGAGTCAATTAGTTGCTGGGAGGACCTAGAATCCGCAATCCTTGACAACTTCCAGGGCACTTATGTGCGACCACCAGACGCCGATGACCTAAGCCACATAATCCAGCAGCCAGAGGAATCGGCCAGACAATTCTGGACACGGTTCCTAACCAAGAAAAATCAAATAGTTGACTGTCCGGACGCAGAGGCCCTTGCAGCCTTCAGGCACAACATCCGAGATGAATGGCTTGCCCGGCACCTAGGACAGGAAAAGCCGAAATCTATGGCAGCCCTCACGACACTCATGACCCGCTTTTGCACGGGAGAAGACAGCTGGCTAGCTCGCAGCAATAACATAACCAAGAGCCCTGGCAACTCAGATATCAAGGACAACAATGGCAGGTCACGTCGTAATAAGCACAAGCGCCGCATTAACAGCGATAATACTGAGGATACGACAGTTAATGCCGGATTCAGAGGCTCTAAACCCGGTCAGCGGAAGAAGCCATTCAAGAGAAACCCTCCGGGCCCATCCAGTTTAGACCGGATACTCGATCGCTCATGCCAGATACATGGTACCCCCGAACAACCAGCCAATCACACCAACAGGGATTGTTGGGTGTTCAAGCAGGTAGGCAAGTTAAGTGCCGAAAACAGAGACAAGGGGCTGCATAGCAATGACGAGGAGGAGCCCCGGCCGCCAAACAACAAAGGACAGAAGGGCTCCCCCCCGCAAGTGCCGACGGTGAACATGATATATGCAACCCATATCCCCAAAAGGGAGCGGAAGCGTGCTCTCAAGGACGTCTATGCGTTGGAGCCTGTCACCCCAAAGTTCAACCCATGGTCCTCCTGCCCGATCACTTTTGATCGAAGGGACCACCCCACTAGCATTCGTCACGGCGGATTCGCCGCATTGGTCCTAGACCCAATCATTGACGGATTTCACCTCACTAGAGTCCTCATGGACAACGGCAGCAGCCTGAACCTGCTTTATCAGGATACAGTGCGAAAAATGGGTATAGATCCCTCAAGGATTAAACCCACAAAGACAAGCTTTAAAGGCGTCATACCAGGTGTAGAAGCCAGCTGTACAGGCTCAGTTACACTCGAAGTGGTCTTCGGATCCCCGGATAATTTCCGAAGCGAAGAATTAATCTTCGACATAGTCCCATTCCGCAATGGCTATCACGCCTAGCTCGGACGAACCGCATTCGCAAAATTCAATGTGGTGCCGCACTATGCATATCTCAAGCTCAAGATGCCAGGCCCTCGCGGAGTCATTACGGTCAACGAAAACACCGAACGCTCTCTCCGAACGGAGGAGCACACGGCAGCCCTGGCGGCGGAAGTACAAAGTAGCCTCTCAAGGCAATTCTCCAATCCGGCTATTAAACGTCCGGACAACGTCAAGCGCGCCCGAAGCAACCCACAACGAAACCGGCCGGCACATTCCGAGCAAGCATAGCAGTGCGGCCCCAACACCAGCCCTCGCCAAATGGCGATAGTGGTACCACGCGTAGATAATTACGCTCTGGAAATACCATGAGCATAAGGGGAGGGGCACAACCACGGCACGCCCAGAATGCGGCTCAACCGCACTAGGGGCTCCCTATTCCGCCGTTTCCTTTTTTTATATACTTTCAGGACCCAACTATTCGGAAGGCCTGTCCGGCAATACACTCGCTGAACACATGATGCAATAGCCAGGGAGACAACAAGCCACGTCAAATGTCCAGGTGGTCTCTATAACGAGCTAAATACCTATTTTACTTAAAGTCTCGCAGCTTGCCCCAGGAGGGGGACATGTCAACTAATCCCATCTCTTGCTTATCGCACTATTTGTATCGTTCTGCTTTCATAGCGGCCCCTTTTTAATAAACAATAGATAGCTCTTATCTATTATTGTATTCATTTTTTTATACAAATATGTTTAGTCATGACATTATGCAACCGTACACTTTGGTACGGCCAATACACCAGGGGCTTAAGCACCCCATAATACGGTGTGAGAAGACCGAACACTCTCACGAGTGCGGCACCCCGAACTTATAGCACTATATGCATCAGCTCCGAATCATGTCTTGGGTCAATAGTTGGGTTTGCCCGGCTCCCATGTTTTGGTACCTTACATTCCGCAATGTTGGCTAAGGTAGCGCTGGGAGAACTACTGCGATTGTGCCCCAGTTGAGCTGGGTTAACACCTCAGTAGAGAAAGCTAAAACTGACCGTCATGATAGTGCGAGAGACCGGTCACTATTTGTGAGGTTTTTCGAGTCCTTAAAGACTTATGCCGCTTAGAGCGAGGAGCCGGATTTATCTGGCCTAGGCGTGGATAGCGCCCCGAACTCGGTCTTCCGAATACTAGGGGCTTCCGAATACTAAAGCATTATAAGTCTGATGGCCTTGTTAGTTGTGCTGAGCGCCTCCCTAGATGGACCCAAGAATGGGAACAAGAGGACTCAGGTTTATCCCTAACACCCCAACACTCGTGGCATGGGGGTAGAAGCCGGCGACTTGCATCTCTCAGATTTCATAAACGGCCGCACAGAAGGTAATATTTTAAATTCAAAAAGCATTGCTTAGCGCATATGAACAAGTTTTCAGCGCACAGGACAAATACGAGCGAGTTTACTCAAAAATTACATCCATGGTACATTCCTCCGCCACAAGACGGGCACCCTTCAGGATGCCCTCATAATACATCTCGGGCCTGCGATGCTCCTTCCCCTCCGGCGGCCCATCCTTCACCAGCTTCTCAACATCCAGCTTGCCCCTGTGCACTTTAGCACGGGCAAAAGCCCTACGGGCGCCCTCGATACACACGGAACGCTTGATGACTTCAAGCCGTGGACAAGCCTCCACCAGCCGCCGCACCAGCCCAAAGTAGCTCAAAGGCATGACCTCACCAGGCCACAGCTGGACTATCAGGCCCTTCATGGCCTGTTCGACTGCCTTATGAAGCTTGACCAGCTGCTTCAGCTGGTCGCTCAAGGGCACCAGGTGTCCGGCCTCAGCATACTGGGACCAGAACAATTTCTCCGTCGAGCTTCCTTCCTCGGCCCGGTAGTAGTTCTTCGCTAAGGAATTTCCTCATCGGCAAATTTCTCAGCAAAGAATTTATAAAAATCTCCTATTCACCCCCCCCCCTCTAGTCGATATAACGCACTTTCAGGTCTGTCGTGCTGTCGTATGCTTCTATGTTCACAGGTTTAAAGCCTTGTGGGAATTCATGGTCCAGTACTTCTTCGGTGAAGCACAGGGGTTGAGCAGCCCCTCTGTATCTGGACGCATTATGGCATGTAGTCGGCTGTTGTTGTGTTCGGGGTTGATTCCGAACTAGTATCTGGCTTTTATGAGCGTTTGGGTGACCATAGTCCTGCGCTGGGGTGTGTCTTCTAGATCCATGTATGGACCTGGCTGCACCGGTCTTTTTATCCGGATGCTCGCGTGGATCATGCGCAGTGTCCGCGGCCGCTCTGTTATGGTTGTGAGGTAGTACGTCTGGTTTTTTGGTCGAATTTTCCTTTGGTGGAACGGCCGCGTCGTTGAATTCTGGCAGTAGCTTGCGCTTCGAATAGCTTTTCGTATGGCGGTCATCGCCATATCTTTCTTCAGTGTCTAGCACCTTATTCCATCTGCGACTTAGCTTTTCCTGTGCTGCCTTGAGTCGTAGCTTCTGCTTTTCTAGACTTCTTGCGGTGGCCATAAGCTTCCTGTGGAGGTTGTCTCATTCCACTTGTTCATCTGGGATGATGAATGCATCATCGTCCGGACTGTCTTCCTGCTCTGGGGTGGTATCATGAGCTCGTTCCTCCGAATTATTGTGATCATTTATTTGCTCCGAACTTGATTTAGCATGAGCTGGCTCGTCCTGCTCAATCGCTGGGTCCATGTGGTCATTATTTCTTTCGGAGTTTGCGGGTATATCAACCCTTCTTGCGCTCTTGTCGCTATTTTTTCCATTGCTGGATTTTGAGCGGCGTTTGCGCTGCCTCTTTGGCTTTTGCCCGGGTGTTTTATTGTCCGGACTGTTGTCCTTATTGGGCGTATCTACCATGTATATATCGTATGACAAGGTACTAGCCCCGCGCTCCAGGGATTCTGGAGCCTCTCCTGCATCCTCGTCCATACCGTCGATGTCTTCGGAGTCAAGCACGTCGGATAATTCTTCGATCATGGCAATGAAGTGGGTGGTGGGTGGGCGCCGAGTTCCTTCGTCGCCTGCTTCCCACTTGGGCCGGACATAGTTCGGCCCAGAGCCTCCTGACAAAGAGAGAGACTTCAATGAGTTTAGCATGTCGCCAAAGGTCGAGTGCTGAAAGATGTCCACAGCGGTAAACTCCATTACTGGAGCCCAGCCTGGATCGACTGGCTCGAGAGTGAGCGGACTAGGACCAACAACCGGATATGAGTCCGGGGGCCCAAGGTTACAGGCCTCCACAGAGGTGAGACCCGTGTTCGGCTCCACCGCCGATAAGTGTGCGCCCTGTGGGGCGGGGTCCAGCCCTCCGTCTATAGGCAATGCAACCTGCCCTGGATTTAGATCCGGGTCTGCCTCGGGGAGAATGTCCCGGGCACTGTCCGACAGCAGGTCTAGGCCGTGCTCGTCGTGGCTGTCCGGTGCTCCTGGCGCAGGCTCGAATCCGTCGAAGATCAAATCTCCGCAAACATCTGCCGTGTAGTTCAAGTTTCCGAACTGGATCTGGCGGCCAGGGGCAAAGCTGTCGATCTGCTCCAACTGGCCAAGCGAATTGGCCCGCAGTGTGAAACCGCCGAACACAAAGATCTATCTGGGGAGAAGAGTCTCACCCTGGACCGTGTCATTGACGATTGAAGATGCCATCAAACCTCGAAGCGACGACACAAAGGAACTCTCAATGAAAGCACCAATGTCGGTGTCAAAACCGGCGGATCTCGGGTAGGGGGTCCCGATCTGTGCGTCTTAGGCTAATGGTAACAGGAAGCAAGGGACACAATGTTTACCCAGGTTCGGGCCCTCTCGATGGAGGTAAAACCCTACTTCCTGCTTGATTAATATTGAAGATATGTGGAATACAAGAGTAGATCTACCACGAGATCGTAGATGCTAAACCCTAAGAGCTAGCCTATGATGGTATGATTGTAATTGTGATCGGTCTTCTAAGGGCCATGCTCTCCGGTTTATATAGACACCGGAGAGCTAGGCACTACAGGAATCTGGTACTTTGCCATCAGCCATGGCGGACGGCAAAGGCCTTTGTCATCCGCCGTGGACGGCAAACAGTGACAGCAAAGACAGGGTCGGCAAAGGCCTTCTTTGTCGTCTGTTTTTTGCAGCGGACGGCAAAGAGGCCTTTGCCGTCAGTGGCGGACGGCAAAGGGCACGACTCTTTACCATCTGCTGGCAGACGGCAAAGGGCACGGCTCTTTGCCATCTGCTGGCAGACGGCAAAGGCTGCAGGCTCTTTGCCATCTGTTGGCAGATGGCAAAGAGACCAAATAGGCATTAATTTTGTTTCTTCTTATATCAATTCATTTTCACAGAAAATCAAACACAATCAAACACAGACTATATGTATGACCAATATAGCATATCCAACACATATTACCAATACTCATGAACACATATATATCCAACACATATCCAACACATGTTACCAATATATAGTCATGAACACATATATATCCAACACATATCCATGAACACATATCCAACAAATATTACAAGGAATGATCTAAAACTAAATATCTATTTTCCTAAAAACTATCTTATTACTAAGATCTTCTCTGGATCTTCTTCTTTTCTTCCAACCTGCATAACAAAAACACTAAGAAAGAGAGAATGGGTTAGGAGTAGAAATGTAGCATTTCACTTGGTGAAATGCAATGCTGTAGGAGCCAGTACTTGAGATCAAGATAATCTTAGTTAAGATCCTGATTTTCAAAGTGATCTTAATTAGAAAGCCAAATAGAGTAAACCAATACCAAAGAGCCAAAGAAGAGAACCAGCCAAGGACCGAATCAAGAAGCCACCACAATTAGCAGTAAGTTAAATGCCAACACAAAGACCACTATCAGTACTAGCTCCAGGAATTAAGCCAACTAAAAACTAGTGATTAAAGCTAAAGATTAGACTTCATCACCACAATCAGTTTTGTCTAGTGACAATAGGTACATGTCACTGTGCAACGCCAAAAACAAAGCTCCAGGAGGAGATATACATCACAACCAGCCAACCAGACCAAGTCCCAACACATCCAACCACCAGCAGCTTAGAAGAGATAACTATTAAGGAGAGCTACAGAAGACCTCAAGGTATACTTGAGGGATTATGTGCTCAGACAGCCTGGAAGTGCCAGGGCTAGTTCATCACAGCACAGGGATAGTCACATGTAAATTAAGCCTAAGAGAGGGGGGCTCAGACCAGCATCACTGCCCAAATCAGATGTAGTATATGTCTTATCAGTAGAAAACTAGGAAAGTAACAGCCAAAACCAAGTATAGTATCTGTTCATAGGCTATTAGAAAGAGACAAGTAGGAATAGCCAAACCAAGTGGTATCTGTTCATATCAGTATTAGAAGTAAAATAACTAAGAACAAGTGAGTATCCGTTCATGAGTAAAGTAACTGACCAAAGTAACAACTCCAGGATCAACTACACAAAACAGAGCAGTATAGGAGTATATATACTTCACAAATACACATAGATGGTCACTGACCAAAACCCTGACACAGCAAGAGTCCATCACAGAGAGCTCCAATACAAGTTGATGCTCATCTACAATAGCTAACCACAGCTAATAGAGCCTCACATCCAACAAGATCAAGAGCTATGCATTAGAGAGATCAGGAGGGGAGCAAGAGAAGCTCACCAAAAGGAGTTGTAGCCGAAGCAGGATGCAGCCACACCATCACTATGGTGTGACCAGCATCACAACCAACACCACCACAACAAGCCAGAGCTTGCCAGAGAGCACCACAACGGCGGCGCCAGCGAGAGCACGGGCAAGAAGGCGCCAACCAGGGGCACCGCAGCACGGAGGCGCCACCCGGGGGCACCACCGCGCCACGGCACATCCAGCACCGCCAGAGGATCCTCACGGCGACCGGACCTAAATGCGGTCCGTCCACTTTGGTTGCACACGCCAAATCAGCGATGAATGAGCTACTTTTCCCGCATAGCAAGAAACACTCCATTCAATAGAAGAAAGGCCGGTTTTACAGAAGCAAAGATTAAAGGTAGAGTGTTCAGAAGCAATGAATGACCGATTTGGCATAAGCAGGACCAAACCAAAACCATGGCAGAAACTAAATTGACAACACATGATGATGCCTCCGAAGTAGATAAGGACAACACAAATTTTACCTATACACAACACAACGATCACTATACGAAATAGTAAGCATTTATAGTTTCCTTGTGTTTGATTGATTGACACTCATTATTAACAAGTCAAGTTAAATCCCTGCAGCATATGTAGTAAGGACCCTATCAAATCGAGCTAACTACGGCAGCCCTCAAGAAGAGTAAACCGATTTATGGCACAATTATAGAAGTGAACAACTGAGTCCTCCTCAACCATTATTGCATATGCAGCAAAAACAAGATTGATAATTTTTCTTGTTTGGTTTAGAACTTGAGTGGACGGGTGCAAGGCAGGAAAAGAAGAAATCCAAGAGGGGAGGAGAGGAGAAGGGGCGGACCTGGATGGCGTTGGGGCAGTGGTGGAGCTGCATCCTCCACGGCGTCCTTCCCGTCCATGGCGTCCTTCCCGTCCATGGTTTCCCGGCGTGATGGATCTGTGAGGGAGAGGAGACGCGACGCGACATGGTGAGAAAGAGAGGGATGGATGTGACGAGGAGGAGTGAAGAGACTCACCTGAGTCACCGGAGCAACACCGGAGCCACGTCGGCGATGTGGTGGCCGAAACCCTAGCTGCAGGGGAGGGTCACGCGTGGTCGCTGGAGGATGCGCGAGTCAGATCTGGTCGGAGGGGATGGAGGAGCGGGCGAGGGGGTCACGTGGGTGTGCTGGGCGGCGTCGAATCCTGTCGGAGCTCGCCGAAATCGGCCGCCATAGGTGCTCGCACGAGGGAGAGGGAGAGACGAGCGGGAGAGAGAGAGGGGAGAGAGAGAGGAGGTGGGGGCCGTGCGGAGAGAGGGGAGACAGAGAGAGGAGGTGAGGGTCAACGATTTTCTTTGTACCCGCAAAAAAAGAGATAGCCCCACCTCTTTGCCGTCCGCCAGCACATGGTAAAGATTCTTTGCCATCTGCTGGCAGACGGCAAATAATTGGCTGATGGCAACTGGCATCTTTGCCGTCTGTCAGTTCTTTGCCGTCTGTTTTTTGCAAGCAGACGGCAAAGTGCCTCTTTGCCGTCCGCCAGCTGACGGCAAAGAACTAGCAGACGGCAAAGTGCCTCTTTGCCGTCTGCCAGCTGACGGCAAAGAACTGGCAGACGGCAAATAAGCTGATTCCAGTAGTGATGGTTTACATGGAGTCAGTTTTACAAGGAAGGAAACATAATATCCGGATCACCAAGCTTGTCTTCCACGCAAAGGAGAGTCCCATCCGGACATGAGCCGAAGTCTTGAGTCTTGTATCTTGATGCTTCTATAGTCCGGATGATGTACATAGTCCGGCTGTCCGGATACCCCCTTATCCAGGACTCCCTCAACATGCTCATTGAAGAAGGCATCAGCCTTGAACTTCGGAGTTTTGGAGAATGGATTCTTCGGTTGTGCCCGAGGGCTATCAGTGATTTGAAGAATGACTTCTGGAATGTCAATCTCTGGAGCCGCAGGCTGAGGAATTTTAGCATCTGCTTCAGTGGCAGCCTGGGCTTCCATTTCTTCAGCAACATTTTCATCAGCACTAGTGGCTGGAATCTCTTCATGAGTGGAAGGGGCATTGTGGAGTTCATCAGAACCCATCTGAACTTCAGTTGGAGCTGGGGACTGAGGAATTTGCTGGATCGGTGTGAACAAAGGAGAGTTGAGGTGTTGACTATCCCAAAAATCATCGTTCATCACTGGAGTGGTGCGCCCAATGTCCACATCCTCATCCACTTCCATTT